>CM062928.1:87324456-87936956 GCA_031878705.1 Tapirus indicus | reverse complement strand
CTCGCACATTTTACAGTATGTTTGCTCCTTACTCCCATCCCATTCTTTCTTACATCTTTTCCCTAAACTTTTGTCAGGAAAAAGAATTTGGCCTTTATCAAATATTTTGGTTTAGTCCTGCCTCCGACACGTTGGGAGCCAGGGAGAGCAGGATGAGGGAAGGAATAGGTGTTCCTGTTGGGGCAGAAAGAGAGGCTGCCACCTCTGTTTTAAAGGCTCAGGCAGAGGTTACTCAGATTTTGAAAGTGTTGAAGGTTATACATTTTGGTAGGTGCTCTTTTAAAAAAATTTTGAATTTATGAATATAAAATTAGGTTAAAAAGTAAACATTTACTTAAGATGAGAACAGAAATGTACCATATTAAAGATTTTTAAAAGCTGAAAAATACCACAAACTACAAAATCCAAAAAAACTCTACCATTTTTATTGGTTAACTCTTTGGCACGGCTTTATAATACTTTTATATTTTGGCTGCATTCTCTTTGGCTCTTTATTGACAATGATTTTATAATATCACTTCCATATCAGGAATACAAGGATAATTTAATCTTGTGTATCATGACTGATTAAAATATTTTATTGATATTGTGGGTAAACATATGATTTCCTATACAGATGTGCTTGTAGTCTATAATGGTGTTACAGTTTTGTGACCTCAAACACTGGGTTTCCATACATTCTATTTCATGTGATTCCCATAAAAATGTGTTATACATTTATGCTTGTGTATGATGTATTACTAAATATATCTGGACAGGATGGAACTTCCATTTTTAACTAGGGGTTAATGATAACTGAGTCCTCTGCTTAGAATTTTACATCTCTGATGATTGGAAGAATTTTCCTTAGATTGGCTTCTGATACGATATCTTTCAAATCTTCTTTCTTCCCTACTCATCACTTCTTCTGGTGCAGGGCACTGGGGGAAATATCCATATAGCAGTAAGTCAAGGTGGAAGGGAATCAACACAGGAGATAATAGGAATATTCCTAGAAATCACTCCTGCACTGGGACAGTTAGCAGCAACTTATCAAGAATGGAAATGACTGTGAGACCACAAAAATTACACTAAATACACTAAATATACACTCAACCAAACTTCCCTTTCCCTGGATTTCCAAAATGGCCATGGCTACTCCAGACCATTCCAATAGGAGGGAACACAAGATGGGGGAATTCAGAGTGGAAGGAAATTGCTTTTTTACTTAGCTTTGTAAGGTTGACAGTAACATCTGACCATGTGGTCACGTTGTTAGTGGCCTGTTCAAGTGAGGGGTCTTGGGCTGAAGCTTTAGTAGCTTTATGGTAAATCCACCTCAGGACTCAAGGTATTTTCTATTCTCTGTTGTCACCGTTTCTTCAGACCCTGACTCCGTGGCCTCTAGAAGGTGACCTGCCTGCTGTTTATAAGTAGAGGATTCAGTTCTCATTAATACCTAGTCGAAATGGAAGTTCCCTCCAGTCAGGAGTATATTCAGTGATGCCTTTATCCATTCTATGAATGAAAACTGTAGATAGTTTATTGTAGATTTAACATAGACTAGATTTAACACGGACTGATAAAAAGCATTCAGTGGAGTGCTTTGTTGTTGTTTTCATTACTTTTTAAAAAATTTTTGGAGCAGTTTTAGGTTTACAACAAAATTGAGAGGAAGATATAGAGCTCTCCCACATATCCCTGCCTCCACACATGTTCAACTTCCACCTCCTCTCTAGGAATTGGAAAATTCTTAGCCTTTCCTTCCTGCCTGCCTGCCTGCCTGCCTTCCTTCCATCTTTCCTCTTTCTTTCCTTCTCTCATATTTACTTTTTTTATAATTTAAGGACATAGAAATATAGAATTAGTTTAATCATAATCTTTAATTCATTATGCACCATTATCTTTCTTACATGCATTATCTTCTTTTTATATTCAGCAATTTTTCTTGATTTTTAAATAATATAATGAACATTCAACTGAATATCTAAAACAAATCAATAATTCACACAAACTCTGTGTTCCTCCACTATCCCTCCACTTCTCCATAGAGATCGCCGCTACCCTCAATTTTGTGTTCATCATTCTCTTGAGCATCTTAAATGCCTGAAGAATATATTGTTAGTTTTATTTGTTTTTGAACATCATAAAAAGGGTATCGTGCTGTTGTAGCCTTTTGGGACTTTTTTTTCATTCAGTTTTATATAACCAAAATTACTCCACGTTATTCCACGCGATAACATTCAGTTGTGTTAAAATTGCTATAATATAATTATTTATCTTCCTCTTGATGGGAATTTATATTGTTTCCAGTTTTAGTAATTACAATTAGTGCTGCAGTGAACAATCTTGTTGTTGTCCCCTGATGCTCATATGTAAGACGCTCTTGAGTATTTTCCCAGGAGGGAAATTAGGCAGCCATAGTTTGTCATTGTTTAACTTGTAAAGATAATCTCAACTTGTTGTCAGGACAACTTGTAACCATCACAATCATATCTGCAATGTATAAAGAGATCCTCTTAATCTATTCTCCTTCAACACGCAATATTCTTAAACTTCTTAATTTTAGCCAATTGAATAGGGGTAAAATGGTATCTTATTGTGCTGCTGATTTACTCTTTCCTGATTACTAGTTAGATTATCTCTTCATGTTGGCTCAAAAGGACTTCATTTGTTTGTCCATGTTTTTATTAAGTTGTTTTTTAAAAAGATTTATAGGAGTGCTTATGTTCTTGATACTAATCATTTGTCAGTTACATGTATTATAAATATCTTTTTTGAGTGTGGCTTGAAGTTTTTTTTCTTTAAAAATATATCTTTTAATTAATGGAATTAATTAATGAATATACACATAATTCCAAACTTTTTTATGGTTAGTAACTTTTGTGCCTTGTAAATAAAAGTTTCTTACACCAAAGTCAATAAAAAATATTTACTTAAAACATTTTTTAAAGTTTTGCTTTTTATATTTTAAAGTCTCAATCTAGTTGACATTGTTTTTTGTTGCTGGTGAGAGGTGGGCTTTTAATTTAATTTCACTGCTATATGGAAAACTGTATCTCTAAGTTCTATTTATTGAATAATTTCTTCCCCTTACCCTTTCCAGTCACTTGCATGACCTTGCACTTCATATATGAAACTTCCATAAATTTGGGATTGGTTTATAGGCTCTCTAAGTTTTCTTCTATTGGTTAATTAGACTATTCCTGTGACAAACTATACTGTCTTTATTGTTATAGATTATAACAATTTACAACAATATAATACAATTATAATATAATGTACAATTGATATCTGATAAGGTAAGTTCTTTTGACATTCTCTTTCAGCTCTGTGTGTGTGTGTGTGTGTGTGTGTGTGTGTGTGTGTATTTTCTACCCATGGAGGCACCAACATGGGTACTTTCTTATATCAGGGTCATTAATGCATCTGCAGTTCCACTAAGTTCTGATTTTAATAGAATCCTCATGAACTGTATGGGTAGGTCAGTTGATGTCTCCTATGTAGTTTTTAAAAAATGCCTGGTTCTACTTATTACCTTAGATGATGGGTTCTTAAGCTTCAGTGTGCATTAAAATCACCTGGGTGGCTTGTCAACTAAACATGGATGGGCCCCACCCACAGATTTTCTGATTCAATAACCTGGAGCGAGGCCCAAGGATTTGCATTCTATCAAGTTCCTGGTGAGGCTGAGGTTGCTGGTCTGGGCACCCCACACTGAGAACTGCCCTAGACTAGCTCTGCTTGTATGGTCCTTGTGAGTCTCTGTTTTCATTCCTGTCCTTTCTGACCATGGCTTCAGTGTCTTGTTTTCACACCACGCAGGGGTAGTGAGGTGTGATGAATTCCACTTCTCTGGGAAGATGGGGAGTCAGCTGAAAATTATGTCCCTATGGAGATAATTTAAATAACATTTAAAATAACAGGCAATTCATTGATCTTGCAGGGTGATAGTATAGAGCACTCCTTGCTGGCTGTAACAGCTTGGGCTTTTACCCTTTAACTGATACCGGCTCAAGACAAGGTTGACATAAGGGAAGCCATATTGTAGAAGAGAAACCCTATTGTAACTTTGAATGACCTCTGACTAACTAACCCAGCTGGATATGCACCCTCCAGGAGATCTACCTGCTCTGTAGATTTTACGACCCCTGCTTGTGCAGGTACTTCCCAGCTGTGATAAGATGATAACTTTGTTCTTTTGAGTTCCTTAGGAATGTGATGACCCCCACACAGAGTCTATGCTGACAGCCATCATCAGTGAAAACTGAAAGATCTGGTGTGGCGACTCCCAGTCTGTAACACCCGAGGGTCAACATTCCTAATCCCCTCCCCTATAACCCACCAGCCTATATAACTGCTGTAAGATTCTGTGCCCCCTTAAAATGGTTCTTTTGGACATTAGTCAGCCATCTTCCCCGTTGCTAGCAAGCTGTAGTAAAGTGCCCTTTCTTTGCCACCATCTTGCCTCATGATGATTGGCTTTTGTCTCACGGTGAGCAGATGGTGCCCTTTGTGTGGTAACATAGCCATTTCACATACACTGTTGTGTAAGGTAGAGAGCGGCCTTCAGTCCTATAGAGGAGAGTAAGGAGGGCAAGAGAGAATCCACACCTTGTGTTCCAGAGGGGAAAGGGGAACATCTCTTCTGGAATAGCTATTCATAAGTGACTACCCATTTATAAAGCAGTCACTTAAGCTGGTTAAGAGTAATTTGGAGATTTAGAGTATATTCCCAGGATTTGGGTCCTCGCAGCTTCCTAACCTTATTAGCTATGCCTATAATTTATTTGCTTTGGTTTCAGCAGAGGCTTGCTCTAACCAAATGTCATGATTAATAAAATCTTCTTCAAACTCTGCCTGTTAGCTTTGCAGTTGTGTTTGCCATTGAATGAAGGAAACAGAATTTTAACACCACAAGTGGAATTTCAGATTCATGAATACCAAGTTAAGAAGAACTTTTTTGAACCACTGTTTGGTCATGCATTGTGGAGAACTTGTTTTTCTTATAAATTTAGTCGCTGTATTACAATGGTACGTAACAAAGACAACCATGTTAACAAAGACGGCTCCGATATTCATTTGTACAGTAAAAATTAATTGAATGCCACCCCATGCCAAGTCTTCTGTTCAGCAATGGCAATAAAATGATGAGAAGATTGATATATTCCCTCCCTCCTTGATCTCATATTCTTGCAGGGAAGACAGTCAAGCGATAGGCACTACCAATGAAACACTGTATGGTAAGTAAAATGATAAACCTGCTCCAGGTGGGGCTGATGGCTCAAACGGTGTCCCACAGTGAAGAGATTCAGGAGTGCTTTGGCATGACGAGGAACCAGATGCTACACACATATGAAGGAGATGAGATTTAACTCAACTCAGATTTAAAAGTTGGTGCTCCTTCTCAAACAATTCTTCTCCTGCTCCAAACTGGCAAGCCTTTATAAACAGTAAACACTCATGAGTAAGCATTTTGTTTGGAATCCAGTCTCAAAGGGCATACAATAGAGACCTACATCCCTTGGGAATAGTTAGCATTCCGATGAACAGGACATGGGCTCTCAGTTTAGATACCAGGGGCTCCGTAATCACCAATGGGCCTATAATAGAAATGGAAATTCAGGAAGACTTAATGGACTTCTAAGGTGGAGCATTTGGCAAAGCTTGTCCAAAAGCAAGTAGGTGTGAGGGCTGCTGGGCCCCCTTACCCTTTTTTCCCTCCAAAGAATCCATTTTGTCTACAGCATGAATTTCACAGGCAGTGATCGACAATTGTAAACCAGATTTATGGCATCTTTGCCAGTATAGCTTGCAAAAATAACAGGGGAATTACAGGAGACCAGCAGAGAGCACCCTAGGGGGCTGAAATGCAAAGCTCCCTGCACTTGTCAGATAATGGGATGAAATTCCCCTTGGCCACCTGTTGTGCAAAATAAGGTCCCTTGAGGGATAAAATCCCATGACAACCTTGTCCTTATTTACTAACCTTGACATTCCTCCCCTCCATCTTGCCTTTTGGCTTCATTCATTATTTTTTTTTTCCAGAAATAAAATGCAAATACCTTAAATAGTCTTGCAATAATTAATGTGCTTCTATTTTTAAATGAACATCTGCAACTGCAGGAAGTATTCATGGAGCTTCAGTCATTTTTGATCCAGCATCTTCTACTCCGGTACTGTCATCCTCCTTCAAGTCCCTTGTCAAAGAGGTGTCTGAATGACTGACACTGATAAAGTGAGAGAACGTTTTAGAAGGGGAGAAAGAAGAAGAAATGTAAATCTCTCCCTGAACATGAGCACACTCCACCGTGCGTGCAGACTTCATAGATCAGACTCGGTAACTAGAGCTGAAGGCACGTGCTATGTGAGAATAAAGTGTGGTGAAGCTCATGTCTGAGAACTGAAGGGTTCTCATCTTGAACTGAAAATTCCTGAGTTAATCAGAAACTAATTTTAAGTCTGGGTAGAGATGGGGGTGCGAGAGTCATATCCATCTCTGTATTTGGCATATTTTCAATGCCCTGAAAGTGTTGAATGTTACTATTTATAAAATTATTCTGAAAAGTAATAGCATTTCAGAGATAAATACAAACTCTCATATTGCCCTTGGGGTGTCATTCTAACAAATCACTAGAAAGTAATAAAAATACTTTGTGCATATGCACACATCTTTAGATATTAAAGTTGAGTAAGCTTTTGCATTTGTGCCTGGTTAGAAATATGATTCTGTGGGAAAAATCTGTGGAAAAATGAACACTGTTTTCTTAAAGGTTATTTCATTGTACATTACATAATTGCGCCCCTTAGCTGTCTCTCCACCATCTAAAAACCAAATGTGTACTGTTTTTCTACAAGTGTTCTGGGCTAGGTTTAGTTGCAAATGCATTTCATAATGCACTGGAGGAGTTCCTTGGTCCTGAAGCTGAAGTTGAACAAGGGAGTTGGTAAGAACTTACAAGGTTTAGTAAATCAATGCTTTGGCTCTCTGCATCTGGGAGCTGCACTGGGATCTTGATTGTCTAGTGGTCAGGAGTGCAGGAAATTTTGCCAGGCTTAGTTTGGTATATACTGGTTGGTTTAGTGCTAGGCAATTAGAGGTATTGACAAACATTTCTTGACCAAGTGCAAGGATAGCGATAGATAAATAGAGTGCCACAGGCCATGATGAATGAGATCTACCAGTAAAGACAGGGGACACAGAGTGGATTTTTATACTGTGCATGTACTTTGTATTTATAGAGCCTTTTCCATTCCAACATCTCAAAACAATTTTAAACATACTTATCAGTTGGAAGGAGGTTACTTCTTAGCGAAAAGCATAGGATGCTGACTCCTAGGTTCATAACTAACTTAAGGTCATTTACTACATTGGTGTTAAGGTCTAGGGCATGGAAGTATAGTTTTTTTGACTCTCCAGGTCAAATTGGCTAAAATCCTGTCATTCCAGTCTCTCCACATCTGGCATGTAGTACTTTCTCGATGAGAGAACCTGGAGGAGAATGAAGTGGAAATCTGGTCTGGAATCTCTCCTGAATAGGCATAGAGACACTCACTGCTGGGGTGAAAGGGAGCATCTGGGGTCATCTCCCTTTATTTTTAAACAATGTAATCATGAATATAATTTATTAGGATCAAAATATTTGATATAGAGAAAACAACATTCTCAGATGATAAACTGAATTTAACCATATGATCAAATATCTTGAAGCTGGGGTGCTCTTTCAGGTTATTAGCCCTACTAGAGAGTTTAGCTCAATATTCAATTTAAGGTTGGAGTTTTACACCTGCGCACAGTGCTAAATACATGATATTGATGCGATATAAATTTGTTTAAGAAAATGATGTAGAAGATTCAATAAATTATTAATGCCAACTTCTCTATAACATCCCCCTTACACCAACCTCTACTATGTAAAAACACTTCACAATACATAAATATAAAAAACAAGAAAAACCTATCAAGGGGCCAACCCAGTGGCGCAGCAGTTTAGTCCGCGCTTGGCAGCCCAGGGTTTGCGGGTTCGGATCCCGGGCGCCCTCTGACACACTGCCTGTCAGCCATGCCATGGCGGCGTCCCATATAAAGTAGAGGAAGATGGGCATGGATGTTAACCCAGGGCCAGTCTTCCTCAGCAAAAAGATGAGGATTAGCAACGGATGTTACCTCAGGGCTGGTCTTCCTCACAAAAAAAAAAAAAAAAAAAAAAGGAAAAACCTATCAAATGCTTTTGATTTGATATTATTGTGACTGCTTTCTTTTTCTGGGGTACAGAGTAATTCTGAGTTACATCAGTGTAAGTGTTTCTTTTCCGATGAATGTATATTTTTGAAGGTGTGTTGAACTTCTAAGATAATAAGGCTGGAAGCAGTATGTCTTGTTTTCATGATGTCTAGAATAACTTGCAAATCATAATGACATAGACTGCCTTTTTATTTTTTTAGCTCTGAAACTTGCAAAGGTGCCCAGAGGCTAATAAATGATGGGTGAATCTCATAAATATAATAAATACATAATAACTAACAAAATAAATAATGGATATATAGCTTTGCTATTGACTTTCAAGAGATATACATGTGTATAGAAAGGAGAGATACAGTTAGACAGTTTTTAAAGTGCTTTATAAAATGGCCCATTTAAATACAATATATTGCTGTTATTCTAGAGGCAAAATACTTCCCTATAAGTAAAGGGCCTGTCAGCAGTTCTATTGGAAGGTTTCATTTTAAGGGTATGTAACTCAACCCTAAATTGTGCTGTCAGCTAAAATATGGTATATAAAGTTTCAGCGTCACTGTCATTTTTTTTCAGCATTTGAAATCACAAAACCCCGCTTTTTTTTTTCACATGTGGACATTAATCTAAAGCAGAAGTCAGTAATTGCCAATGCCATCAAATTTTATTCCATCTGAGTAAGATGATATTTCCTAAGAAATCAAGGCTGCCAACACTAAGGAGCCTGCGTACATAGATTTTTGTGATTCTGCTTTATGTCAGTGTTTTGGTCAAATATAATGTGTAGGTGGATGCTGTAATACTGGCTTCCAAGTCATTTGGAGGAAAATAATTATGCCTGGGGCACTGGAAAAATTTCAATTTTGAACTAGAGATGTGAAAGTATTAACAGTCTCGCCTACTGAGATGAACTATCTGCGGGTGACATTTAAAACTAGCCTATTCATTCCTATTCTTTATGGGCTAGATGTCTATTTCAGGAATTTATGGCAAACATCTGATCCAAAAGTAGTTATGTTCTTGACAACAAAAAGTGATAAAGAAGCTGTAGAGAGCAATGAAAATTGATGGGGATAGAGAGTGATAAACAGCAAAAGAGACCCATTAAGGTCCAAATGATTGGTAAAGCCTGAGGAGAAGGGGCTGAGAGGTAAATTGAAGTGGAGGTTGATCATTTCACTGATGCAATCAGCCCGCTCCCACCCACCATTTCTGGTTTATTCTGGACTGAATTCTGAAGGCAACTTATTAGAGTTTGGGTTTGATGTCATTCTGCAGTTGTGAGAGGAAAGAAGGGCCATGACTCCTATTTTTAGGGAACTTAATATAATAAAATCAGCAAGTTTCAAGTTAAGTTCACAGAGGATTTTTTTTACCACGATAGAGCAAAATAAAAATAAATAGAAGTGTGAAACGTAGGTTTCCTGGAGTGTGTGGTTTCTAGTGAGTTTTAACATTTAAAAACATAGTATAAACTTCTATTCAGATATTAGGGACTCATATTTGGTCAGTTTTCTTTCTCAACAAACTACTCAGAACATTTTGGTGTTTTTAGAAGTACCATTTAGGAAGGCACTTCCCTCTCCTCTCAGCAAACAAAAACAAAGACAAAGTCATATTTGCTTGTGGTTCTCATCACCATGATGCAGATACCACCTGAATGAAGAAGCTTTGTAATGTTTTGTTTTGAGAAACAGGTAGAGGGAGTACCTACTATCATCCTGGGCATTTGGGATATGTTAATTCATTTAATTGTCCATACAACATCTATCTGAAGAAGAAATTATTCCCCACTTCCGTAGATGAGAAAGCTTAAGCTCCGATCAAAGTTGCCGGCCAAGTTCCCATAGCTAGTAAATGAGCAGAGATCAGTCTTTCTGGCTTCAAAGCTCACAGTCCATCTGCGAAAGCAAGTATATGTTTTCCATGTTTTGTGGAAAGTGTCCACCTGATATGTTATTTGTAGGATTAGCAATTTTCCTGAAAAATTAAAATGTTTTTTATTTCAGTAGTAATTTATTAGTATTCACTAACAAATGTATGGTGCTTAAGTATTCTCAAAGTGGCTTTGAAAATATTATCTAATTTGAGACTCATGACATTTGTGTTGACTCGTAGACGGGAGTGTTAACTGCCCCAGGGCACGAACATCGTCTTCCACTTTTTCTACCTGACACTCCCTCAGCTCTTGGCACACTGCGGGGCTTGAAATGGGTTCGCAGAGAAAAGTTTCTGAATAGATTTAAACATCCTCTGATAGGCTACATGAAGAAATAGATGGTTACGGAGCCTCTTTGGTATCTACAATGAAGCAGGATCTCTCTCCATTTCATTTTACTGTAGGATGCTGAAGACACCTGACTTTTGTGTTGAGACTTGTCTTTGAATCAACTTGCCTGTCCCAGCAGAATATTAATCTTGTCTATTGGCTTCTCTTGCACACCGGCTTCTGGATTGAGCTTGGGTGCAGATAGAAAACTCCTGCACTCAGCCAAAGTGTCAAGAACCATGAAGGGAGCGTCAATGGACACAGAATCCTTTGCCTCAGGACGGAAGTGGCTTTATGGTGGATGCAGAGGCGCACGTGGTTCCTGGACCATGAAGCACCTGCACTAGCCCTCTACAAATCATCTGTTCAGTGGGGAGACATAGAAGTAGGCACGGATATCAGGGTGGAGCCAGAAGAAAGAAGATGCCTACATAGCAATTTAGGTCTGGAATCAGGGATCAAATAATTTGTAGTTCTTCCAACCAGCTCCTGCCTCTCCCATTAACCTCTTCTGAGCAGGTCTTTTCTGGCACCTCTTCTCTTAAAGGAATCTCTCAGAGGCGCCAGATTTCCTCCTCAGACCCAGGCAGAGGAGTGGGAGTTTATCATCGATTCCATTGCTATATATTAATTATGAAGACATACTAGAAATCCCAATGTTTATTTAATCAGTGGAATGGTTTTCTCAGGTTCAAAGTATGTTAAAAAATACCGTTTACCTAACTTCTAATTTTATATTACTCAAGGAGGAAAATTTTATCGATATTCAGTAGTTAAATTCCCATTTTATAAGCTTGCTGGTGCTTTCCTTTTCCTTTACCTCCAGCACCAAATAGTAAAACAATTTAAAGAAATATCCTGTACAATTTAAATACTTAATCCAAAAATGGAATTGCTTGAATTGGCATAATATCTCTGTTAGTGTTCTATTCTGAAGTAGTTTTTAGAAAGTTTCCAGTGTTTATTCATGAGTGCCCCCAAGTACAGGGGAATAAAAACCCTTCTGTGTGGTCTCCTGATTGCCCAGATCCCTGGAATCAACAGACTAGGAGTGACCAGAACAAGTCCTGGTGACAGGGCCCCTCAGGCCACTGTGCTACAACCTGGAACTTTGACTTGAGGCTAGAAATGGAAAAGGAACAGCGTCTTGGAGAAAACGGGCAAATGTGAGATGAACGGCTCTTTGCCTCCCTACTTTATTCTTTCATGTTGTCGTACTGAGAGAAGCAACTAAAGAAAGTAAAAGCAACGGTATGAAATTTTATTTTATAATACGTTAAAGAAGACAAGTGCCTTCTGGACTGAAAATGAATGTAATATATACTAAGTTTCAGCTGGGAGCAATTTTTTCCCTCACAGACAGTTATAATAAGTCTGTTCTGGAGGCTTATGGGTTTTATAATGGAAATGCTCAACCAAACTTAACAGAGGCATCATGTGAGAGCGTGGATATAATAACAGCTCCGAAACCTCCAGAACAAGAGGACGATGAGATCCTCAGTGAGTAGGAGGGAAAGACTGAGATATACTTTAAAAATGCATGCCAAAAAAAGAACAAATACGTGTTTTCAGTACTGCAGCCCAACATTTTGAATTATTGGGGGGGCATGATTTGGGTGGCTGTCTGTACAATGGAGTTAAATTTGTTTCTTATTTTAGCCACTGCATTGGTTGAGCTTCACTGTGTTCCATTCTAAAAATGCATCCGCATATCAGTCAGCTGCAGGGCCCCTGACTCCGCCTGCGTGCTGCTGTGAGATTAGGGGAAGAGGATCGAAACTTGAGAGCACAGATTTTGAAACTTTACTGTGGGAGGTGGTCTGAACAAACTAAGCGAGGCAAGCTCCACTGGGGGCGATCTCTACCACCCTTCACAACATTGTCCATATTTTAAATTAATCCATTTGGCTTGGGTCTATTTGGGTCTGTTACACTTTGAATGAGTGTCCATAACTATCTTAAACACTTAAATTTTCTTGTTGGATTTCCTGCTTATGAAACCATCGAACAAAATAAGGCTGTTGTAGCAGTGAAGACAATTAAAAGTAGAATATAATGAACCTGAAGAGTGTCAGAATCATCTTTCCTATTAACTTGCACAACTGCACGTGTGTGTCAGCAATCACAGATTGAAGGAGCAATTAGTCTGAACAGGGAAAACGTGAAGCTGGTACTTAATTCACCAACAGGCTGTGAGCCTGAGAGCCTCCATTTTGGGTACGATTGCAAGCAGAATTGCAAAAATCTGTTCTACCATAGCCCATCATTCTAATCAAATTTAAAAAGCCAATACTGGTAAATTGCAGCCCTATGTCATAAATCCGCATTTTCAGAGATTTATGGACCCTGGAGTTAACTGACATGATGATTTATATCATCCGTGATTAAAAGCTGAATGGCTTTATTTGTCTTGATGTTGTTTCCAAGGAATTAGACTCCTAAAACAAGAAAATGTCAAGAAGCAGCGTTTAGTGCTTTTCTTCATAGATGACTTCTACAGTGCTTAGTGACATGTTGTGAGCAAGCAGTGCTAAAGGAAGAGGGAAAAATGGAATGTCAATTGTATTTACTGAAATAAAATTTATAGAATTGTGTTATGCAAGCAAATAGAGGAGGAAAATTAGGCAATTTTCATCCCAAGTCCTATTCTTCCCTCTGCTTCAATCTTTGGTTTCTCTTCTGATTCACTGACTCCTCACTTTGCCCCTCACCCCCCCCTACACACGTGCACACATACATACACATACACGCACACACTCGCACACATTTAATGAAAGTCTTTGGACTAGACGTGCACAGAAATTAGGTTCTCCAGATACTTTCCCAGTCCTCATGCTCGTTTGTAATCAATGGTTCCAAAACATCTTAAATTTCTAAAGGCAAGTCTGAGCAGATACAGTGAGCAACAGAATGAGCAGATACTTGTGGAATCACTGATGAAATCAAGAATTTAAGTTTTCTTTAGGTTTTAATGGAGGAATTCACCTGTATTTCTGAAGTATCCTTTCTGCTCACTAGGTCATCAGACATAGGGCAGAAACCATTGACTTATTTTATAAAATCATCACTCTTCCTATTTATTCACTTAGAGTGCTTTTTCGTATATATTTGGGGGAATCTTTTCTTCAAATAACATGATATTTTGAAACTGGATAATATTTTTAAAAATTAGATATGAAAGAATAAATTGTCTGAAAATAGCTAAGAAAATTATGGAATAGAAAAATAGTGAGGAGAGGTATGTTTTATTAGTGATTAAAATATAAAGACAGCAATGAAAACAGTACGATGTTGGCGTTGGAATAGAAAAAAATAAGTGGTGAATTAGGATAGAGAACCCAGAAAAGTAAGATATGGTGAAGGTTTTTTTTTCATTTGGTAAATAATAGTTTTACTTAATCAATGGTTTCAGCACAATTGGCAATTTTTCAGAAAGAAAATAAATCTGGATTTTACCTGATATTAAAAAAAATAAGTAACTGATGGAGCTCTGGGCAGGTGACTCCAAAATATTCCACTTTGGCATATTGATTATTTTGAATTAAAGTTACTTAAGAAACAGCTGGTACAAGAAGGACACTCTAACCCTCCTTTGTCCCCCTAAAAGCAGGAAATAAATCTCCCATGTGAAAGGTACCTTCCCTGTACCAGGAAGAAGAGAGACATCCTTGTCACCAGAGAAAGGGAATTCAGGGTCAAGGAAGCTATGTAAACAAAACTTGTTACTTCTTTATTAATTTACCACCACCAGCCCAAACCCCTTTGTCTTGTCAAATCTTCACAGATTTACTCTTTGTTTGTCTAAAAAGTATAAAAGCCTCCTGCTTTGGTCACCTCTTTGAGCATCATATTTTTATGAGCTCCTGTACATATGTAATTAAATTTGTTTTTCTCCTGTTAATTTGTCTAATGTCAATTTAATGATAACACCAGCCAAAAGACCAAGAGGTGTGGGGGGAAATTTTCCCCTCCTCTACATAATAGATGAATTATATAATTAAATTTAAACACTTAAAAATTACATGAATCTGTGTATAACCTAGGAGTTTGGAAGGCTTCTGTAATAAAGACAAAAATCTCTGTGGGACAAAGCAAAAACAGAAGAATTATAGACATACTTTACTACTTAAGTGTTTAGAAAACATTTCTATGGCAAAATATGCCATAAAAAGTCTAATATGGGCTGGCCCAGTGGCATAGTGGTAGGGTTCGGGTGCTCTGCTTCGGCAGCCTGGGGTTCGTGGATTTGGATCCCAGGCATGGACCGACTTATCACTTGTCAGGCCATGGTGTGGCAGTGTCCCATATAAAGTAGAGGAAGATGGGCACAGATGTTAGCCCAGGGCCAGTCTTCCTCAGCAAAAAGAGGAAGATTGGCAATGGATGTTAGCCCAGGGTTAATCTTCCTCAAAAAAAAAAGAGTCTATAATAAATGATTGAAGGGAATATTCATAGTACATCTAAGAGATCAACAACTTTAGAATAAAATAAGCTCTAACAATAGAAAAATGAATGAGGTGTGTCATAAATAGTTATTTCACAAAAGAGCAAATCCAGAGAGCCAATAAACATATTAACAGAGGTTCAACCTCATTCGTAGTCGGGAAAAGCTTATTTTTTAAAAAAAATACATCTTATGCTTATAAGGTTGGTAAAAATTATAACAGATTACACTCTTTGTAGGGTCATAGGATAAATGGCAGGCTCATACTTTGCAAGTAGAAATGTTACTTATTTTAGCCTTCTTATAAACAAATCTGGCAACAGCTATTAACATTGAAAATACACACACCCTTCGACTCAGCACTGCCTCAGCTGGAAATCATTCTATTGAAAAATAAACCACTAGGATATATGAAAACTCAAAACAAAGTGGATGTCCATCAAAAGGAGAATGGTTGAATCAATTATTGTAAATTCACAATGTAGAATAATACAGCTAAGGAAACTACAAAATTTTCTCTGGGACAGTTGACTTGGGAGAGAATTCCAAGATGTAGTATTAAATGATAAAGGTAGAAAACAGATAAATGTATGAATGGTAAGCATAAGATTATCATCACTTTTAGTGAAACAAATAACAAGAAACTCTTATTATTACATCCTTATGATTATAAGTTGTGGAAGGACATACACCAGGTTGTCAGTACTGGTTATTCAGGTGAGGAGGAAAGAGATGAAAAAGGCAGAGGTGTAAGGAAAAGGGGAGAAATCAATGAGGAAAATAATACGTTTATTATGATCTTGATTATGAAAATGTTCACCATTTTGCTGGTGGTGATTTCAGAGTGGTGTAATTTCAGAGGATTTATGTCTTGTAGTTATAGCTGAGGACCTAAAGCTGGGAAAGGCTAAGCCACGTACCAGTAAATAGAAGAGTACAGGATCATCCTACAGTCCTCACCAACAGTAGCTCATCACCCTCTTCCAAGCTACAGAAAAGAGGATTTGAATATCAGAGAAAGGGAATGTTTTTGTCAGATAACTGAGTCATTTCCCCTCCTTTCTAGTTGGAGGATGGGTTTTCCCCCAACCCCTCAAGGAAGTGTTTGTGCTTCAGAAAACCATCAGAAAGCTGGGTATGTGTTCCAGAGTGTGGGACATAGGGACTCAGAAAATATGTGCAAATGAGAATCTTGTTGGAGAGTCTCTGGAGGGAAGGCTGTGCTGCACTGGGAAAGACCTTTACTCCCAGAAATTGGTGGAGAAAGGATGCCTGCATGTTCCAGGTGGGCAAGGAAGTAGGTCCCACTCAAGGGATCCAGAATAGGGTTATCTTGACTAAAGTAAGAGGTCCACTTGTATGACTCATTGACCCCCCCCCCCCAAGGAGGGGGTCTGAATGGTATGGGGTGGTGAAGGCTGGTATCAAGTAGAGCTTTGTAAGTGGCTGTCCAGAGGAGGCATTGCCCATATCATAGAAGACTTCCGGTGTCAGGGGTCTCTGAAGAAGCATCCTAAGTGCTCCATGAGGGAAAGAGTCAGCTTTAAGATGTGCCACATCCAGAGGGCACCCACCCCAAATTACACTTTACGCTGGTCAAGTAAGACTTCTTCCTCTTATTTCTCTCCTCTTCCCACCAACACCTCCTCATGACTGTTCTCTGCCCTCACCTCCTGCAACTACATTCAAAAACAACATAGAGGAAGGGGACAGAATGGAGAAGTGGACGAAAATCCACACTCTGTCCCACTGCAGGCTCCCCAGCCTGAGCCCAGGAAGGCAGAAATTTGTACTGAATGAGATATTGAAATTTTGTTCACAGACAGAACTATAGACTTTTTAATTCTCTGAATATTGAGATCACTTGTTAATTCATGAAAATGACTAGGAGAGTTATAGGATCTGCCCAAAATTTCTTTCAGAGATAGGGGAAAACACGTCAAGAGAGGAGATTTAAAAAATAGATAGCTAGAAAAAGTAACAATACTTTCTGTTTTCACTCCACTGAATCTCTCAATGAATTAACTACTATTATGCTTTTATGTGTGGTTAAAGAGTTTTAAAATGATCGTGTATTTTTATATAATCAGACACAAAATCTAAAGCTGTTCCCCTTGTGGAAAAAGACTTACATTCAGAATTTCAAGATACAAAACAAAATCTATAACATTGGAGCTTCTCTGACTGAAGGCCTCTCATGGGTCCTCTCCCTCAGTATCCATCATGGCTCCCATCGCCTCCTTACCCACTACCACGCTCTATTCAAACAAGTACGCATCTCCACAGAACCCGAGGGATCTCTGGTCTACAGTTTGAACATCACTGATTTAGAGTGCGTCTAGTAGGTGATTTCTAGGAGATTGTAGCAAAAGGCAAATGTTTCTTAAGTGCCTGCCATGTGTCTCTCACTTTATGCAGGTTCTCTTTAATCTTCTCACTAACACTTTGATGAATTCCAATGTAATCTTTGAGAAGCTGAAACTTGAAAAGGGTAAGTAGTTGACTCAAGAGCACACAGAAACATAATTGAGGAGTGAACCCAGGTTTGTCTGATTTTTGAAGTTTCTGTTTTTTATGTTGTGACACCATGTGGCCTTCAGGGGTAAAATCAAGTTACTGAAGTCCATAAGAAAACAGCCAGAAACCCACTGCCTTAGGGCCATGAGGTAGAACATCAAGACCCTTGAAAGAGGACAGAGTCACGGATTAATATCTTCCTCTGTACTGTCATACATCTCTTCCACCTAAGAGTTTTCCCAACACAAGGACTCACCTCCCTAGTGAGCCGAGGAGGTGCTGAAATGTTCTGCTGAGGTCTGGGAGATAAGAGAATTTGGTTCATTGACTTGTTATATATCTGGGAATTACTCCTTACATAAGGATATACTTGGTGTTCTCTTTCCCAAAGCTATCAAGGGGGTGGGTAAAAGAGGAAACAATCCAGTTCTGAACAATGCAAATGAACCTTTAAACTGGAAGGCTGGTATGAGTCCTTCATTCATTCATTCTCCCTGCCAGTCAACTAATACTTACAGAGGATACACTGTGTTCCAGGCATACTCCAGGAATAGGAAATTTAGTGGAAAAAATCAACAAAGTCTGTGCCCTGCACAAACTAGATCTACTAGATCTTACGATGTAGTACAAATGAGAGCAATAAACAAAAAAGATAACATATTTACAATATAATATCAGATAGTGTATTTTTAAAATAAATATTAAGCAGCGGAAGTATCTAGAGCATGTTGGGCAGGTGCTATTTTTAAGTAGTGTCATCTGAGATGACATTCAAAACCCACACAAAGCAAGGGAGTAAATCTTGTAGCTCCAAGGGCAAAGTGTGTTCTAAGCAGAGGGAAGAGCAGGTAGAAAACCCTTAGGCAGAAGCATGCTTGGTATTCTACAGGAGCAGCAAGGAGCCCAGAGAATGGAGAAGTGGGTGAATTAGTGTAGGAGTGGGAGGGAATAAAGTCAAGGGGTGGACTAGATGGACCTTGTGTTATGATGCTATGATGTTTTGGTTCATCTCAATACCCTCTAAAGTATCATTTACACCTACTCAGGAGAAGAGAGTAACTTCCCATGGCACCTCTACCCAAGACTGTCCCTCATTTATCCTCTCTTGCTTATGTCCTTGCTTATAGAACTTTGATGATAAATATTTCACATAGCCAGATCATTGGAAGGCAACAATTACAGGTATTTTTTTCAAACTCCTGAGAGACTAATTGGTAATGGTAGAAAAATAGCTGTTCGGTAGGGACAGATTGTGTCTGGAATGAAACCTCTGGGGGGTGTGTAGTTCTGTCTGTGGGAAAGAAGTGAAGGGGCCTGAAGCAGAGCTTTCCATTTCATTCCAGGATAGCACAGGAAACTAGAGATCTGAATGGCAAATAATATATCTCACCAATCCTCGCTTGTGTGATGAGTGGGTCCAGTTAATCAGTCCTCCTAGGATTCTTAGTTCCCGGCTGTAGAGAAACTATGCACTCAAATTCAGATCAGTGTGATATAGCAGTAATTTCCCATAGCTGGTCTTTGAAACTGTTCTATCCTGTGACTGGGGGCAGGGGAGAATTGTCTTGCTCTGATATTACTGCACTCCCATTTGGGAGAAGTTGCAAATGGCTTGCTTTTATAAATTATATAAATCCCAACTGCTTATGTAAGGGTGGGGATGGGGCTGTTATTTTACTCTGCCATTTCAGTAGCTGATTTCTCTCTTGCAAAAGGACAATTCCTGCTGTTTTATTGATTAGATACCATATACACACATATACACATATGTATACATATGCACACCTATATGTATATATGTAATATATTTGAAAAAATACATATTTAGCAACCATTTGTTAATGGCTCAACTTTTTTGATTTTATTTTTTTAGAGCAATTTTAGGTTCACAGCAAAATTGATGAAAAGATATAGAGATTTTTCTTTCTTTCTTTTTTGCTGATGAAGATTCGCCCTGAGCTAACATCTGTGCCAATCTTCCTCTATTTTGTATGTGGGTTGCTGCCACAGCATGGCCTCTGATGAGTGGTATAGGCCCATGCCCAGGAACTAAACCCAGGCCACCAAAGTGGAGCACGCTGAACTTAACCACTAGGCCACGGGGCTGGCCCCCATAGATTTCTGATATACCCCCACACATGCATAGCCTGCCCACTTATCAACATCCCCCACTAGAGTGGTACATTTGTTAGAATTGATGAACCTACATCGACACATCATAATCACCCTAAGTCTGTAGTTTACCTTAGGATTCACTCTTGCTGTTGTACATTCTATCGGTTTGGACAAATGTATAATAACATGTATCCTTCATTATGGTATCATACAGAGTATTTTCACTACCCTAAAAATCCTCTGTTCTCTGCCTATTCATCTTCCCCCCAACCCCCAATCCCTGGTGACTGCTGATCTTTTTATTATATCCATAGTTTTGCCTTTTTCCAGAATATCATATAGTTGGAATCATACAGTATGCAGCCTTTTCAGATTGGCATTTTTCACTTAGGAAGATGCATTTAAGATTTCTCTGTGTCTTTTCATGGCTTGATAGTTCATTTCTTTTTAGTGTTAGCTAATATTCCCATTTTCTGGATGTACCACAGTTGACTTATCCCTCATCTACTGAAGAACATCTTGGTTGCTTCCAAGTTTTGGCAATGATGAATAAAGTTGCTATAAACACCCATGTGCAGGTTTTTGTATGGACTTAAATCTTCATCTCTTTTGGGTAAATACCAAGGAGTGTGATTGGTGGGTCGTATGTTAAGAGTGTGTTTAGTTTTATGAGAAACTGCTAACCTATCTTCCAAAACGGCTGTACTATTTTTCATTCCCACCGGCAGCGTGTGAGAGTTCCTGCTGCAGTCCTCACCAGCATTTTGGTGTTGTCAGTGTTTCAAAGTTTGGCCATTCTGATAGGTGCATAGTTCAATATTTAAAAAAAACTTACTGACCTATGAAATCCCAAAGGATTAGGAACTCCTATTTAAAATTTTTCTTTTATGAATTGAAATTCTTTGTACCATGCGTACTTGTCTTATATTTTAGATATTCTCAGGAGTCATATTCACTACAATGCCAAATATTATTCTATGAAACTATCTACCTGAGTGGAAATATGAATATTTGGATGGAAGGAGATGTGAGAAAAATGGATTTAAAATGTTTAGATTAGTAGCTATATGAAAATCTGGAAGAGGTCAACATTTTTAGGGTAAGAACCACTATTTGTTTAGGAGTTGAGAGGTCTGATTCTTAGATCTAACTAGTCACTGGGTAGTTGTGCAACTCTTCACACCTGGTTTGCCTTTCTGAGCCTGTTTTCTCATCTCCAGAATGAGAGGGTGTAATCTAATGATTTCTAAGACCACTTTATTGCCAATATTCTGGCCAATATAGTCAATATGGTCAGTTTCTCTTTTTCCATAGCCCTCAATGTGGGTATTAATATGTTAAAATGGTAACTAATTTAATGTTTTCCATCTTGGACTTTAGAACATGTTGCATGTATCTGGGAGATAGAAGATTTACATTTATATATTTTTGGGGTCAATATTAAAATGCCTGAGCATTCCCTAAAACAGACAAGCAATATTCACAGCAGAAAAGACCAGTCAGTCCAGCACTGTAAAGTCTGAATTAAGTTCAGAGTGGATTGAAGGATGCTGTTTTATTTGCTCGTTTCTCTGTTTCTCTAAGGCTCAAATTCTTTGAAAATGGTGATGACTCCAAGTTTAGAGCACCAGATTCTAATAGCAACTGACTGAGTTCTCACCACGTGCCAGGTACTTGGTAACAAATCCGTGAAGTAGGTATTATCATCCGTCTTCTACAGACAAGCAGTCGAGGTATAGACTAATTCAGTAACTTGCCAAAGCTCACACCAATTATAATGAAAACAGGCAATATATGAACATAGAATGAAATACATTTCTTAAAACCATATTAAACTCTATTGCCAAGTAGCTGTTCACACTCAGAATAGTGCCCTTCACGTAGTAAGCGCTCAATAATGTTGACTATTATTATCTGCTAGGGAGATATAAATGGTGATCATTGGCAAGTTGCTTAATTTTTCTAAGCTTCATTTTCATTTATCAGTCAGGTTCCTAGCAGAAAACAGACGGTATGCGCAAACAGAGTGCTTAAAGATAGTTTAACAGAGGTACTCGTTAGAAAGTTGTGAGAAAATTAAGGGAAACCAAAAAGGGAGGATGCTTCACCTCTGGGCTAACAAGAGCTGTGTTATCACCACCAAGTCTGCAGGCCCAGTGGAGGGAGTAACCGCTGGGAGCCAGAAGAGCTGTAGCTGTAGCTGCGGCTGCCTGACGGATGGTGGGCCGTCCATTGAGCAACACAGCCCTGGCCAAACCCCTGAGCTGAAGTGATAGAGCCAGGAAAATAACTCAGATCTCTCTTTCCTCCTAGCCTGCAATCTCCTGCTGCCCTCTCCAGACCCGATGAGAAGCCAGAGGGCAAAGGGGCTGGGTGAAACAGTCTGTAGAGGTCAGCCTCCTGGGGGCTCACAGCAGAGTAGAAAATGGTAGAAAGATCTAGTGAGGCAGAGAATAGCTAGTGCATTCAGCTTCTATAGAATGAATTTATTAGGGCCAGCCTGGTGGCCTAGTGGTTAAGTTCAGTGCACTCCACTTCGTCAGTCCCAGGTTCAGTTCTTGGGCAAGGACCTACTCCACTCGTCAGCCATGCTCTGGCTGTGACGCACATACGAAATAGAGAGGTTAGCTCATTTTGTTAGCCGAGGCACAGATGTTAGCTCAGGGTGAATCTCCCTCAGCAAAAAAGAATGAATTTATTAACCGATGTTTTTGTATGCCTACCAAACTCTGTGTTAAGTGCTGTGGAATATTTCAAATGTAAACAACAATGTCTGTGCCCTCAAGGAGCTTAATTTTTAGAGGAGTTTGATGTGACACCGATGTAGAGTTAAAATGTTACACTTGACATGTTAAAATGTTGAAGTGCAGGCTCGGGCGTTATGGTGTAAATTTGGTTGAGTAACTTGAAATATTTAGAAAGCAACTTTCCCATCTTGAAAAATGAGAACAGAAATGGTACCTTCCTCACTGGCCTATGCTTAGGATTAAATGTGCTGATTCACGTAAGGCGTTTAGAATGGTCCTTGACATATTGTAAGACTTTATGTTGGCGATTGTTATTATCTGCCAAGTATGATATAGAAGGTGTGAGCAAAGCCTTAAAACTATTCCTAGAGGAGAGGGCATGCCCCTGGAGGGGCTGGACTAGATATCTCTAAGTCTGTTCTAGATTCTTAAATTTCATCACAGTTTTCCTCAAGGTCACACTATGGGTATAGGCAGTGTCAGAAATGCTGTCAATTTCCGATGTGCATTTAACCACCTGACCAGGCTTCTTCCCTTCTCTGCCTGTAGACTGCATAAAGCAACCCTTCTCAGGGTGGTCATAAATGAAATACTGCATCAGCTATTTAAATGTTCTAAAAAGCATATATTAAGGATGATGGTATTGATGATCTAAAATACTTACTGGCACTCGAACCCAAGGCAGTAAGGCATTTTATAAAGCAGCCAATATTCTTTGTGTCCTGGATCTAAATTTTGAGTTCTCGAGCTATAAATCACGGATGTCTTTTTGTAGTCTATGCTTTCCTCCTTGGAAGGCAATTTACTATTTTTATCACTATTAATGTAATTGCCACTTTTTTTTTTTTTTGATGAAGGGTATGTGTTTATCTATATCTGGCTTGGACAAATTTCTTTTAGATCAATGAGAAGTATGCTGCTGGCTTTTTCTTTCTCTGCAAAATGTTTAGATGTTTTTTGCTAAGGTTTTCTTTTTTCTTGACCAAGTGTCAGTAAGTAGTTTAGGTTTTAATTTATTCTACACTTTGACGAAGAGTATTATCTAACCAATAAAACTGCCGGAATTGTCATTTTGCAAGAGAGACACAAGCTTTTAAAATGGCAGCGTAAGAACGAGCACTCCTTCCACCTTCCCCAGCTACAGAAGCTGGAATTTTCGGAAGGCTTGATTTTTCCCTTGTGGTTTTGCCATGCCTGGCTGCAGTAGTGTCTCTTTCCCATGCCATGGTTTGTGTTATTAAGTAACAGTGATATTTTATTAAAATATTAAAGGCTGGAAGGAAGCTCAGAAAACTCTGAAGGAAAATCCTGCCTTGTATAAATCAGAATATGTGAAAATTCAACTTGGTAACTTAGTTTGGCTGGCTTTTAAAAATTTTTTCTGTTGCTAAGGGAGCTTAATGGAAGTTATAGAACTTGCTTAAAGCAAGTTCTTAGAACCAGCTTTTGCCTAACAGCAGTCACAGCCTTTATAAGCGGCAACCCCATCCATATGGAAGAGAGAAAGCTAGAAGTGAAAATTACATCATCCCTTCCATCTCAGACAAGTTAATTAGTTGGTCCATAATCAAGACTCTGCTCCAAATGAAAAGAACAGCTTTTCTCCTTTTGAACGGAAAGGCACAGAAGGTTCAATACCTGTGTAATTCATTAAGAGTGAGAATGTTTTGAAGTAAGAAATTCTGAATTTGGATTATTCTGAACTTCAACTTGTAATAGTCAAGGTTGTGGTGAGACTTTTGCAGTTTCCCAAAACAAATTTAAAATGTGAGAATTTCCTTTTGTGCCCATCAGAAGAAATTTAAAGCGTTTGGAAGCTTTTGTGAGGTTTGGTTTTTTATTTTTAAGATAGCAGAGCACTGTTTAATGTACTGGATAAGCTATGGAGCTTTGTAATTGAAGAACCAGTTAAAAATGTCAGGTCTGAAGTAGTTCCTAAAATAGCTTGACAAATGGCAAGTTCTGGATCTAAGTTCCTGGCTGTAATGTGACACCCACCTATCTAGAACAATTTAAGGACTTTATGTATATACTAGTATCTAAGGCTCTGGGAGATTCCATGACCAGGAAAAGGGGGGCTTGAAGGTCATGGACACATACCCTCTGGTAGCTGGAAAGGTGATTCTGGCTGATTCGAGTCAGGAAGCTGGAATGTGGAAACATACAAAAGGAGGAGCCAGTCCTTTGCTGTTTGGAAATGAGCCTGATCAGCCATTTTTCTAAATCTAGGTGCGATTGACTAAAATTTCCTTTCCTCTCTCCCATTCCCGAATAAAAGAGGCAGAAAAATCAGAAAGGCGGCATTTGGTTCCTGAGAAGAGAGTGAACCAGCACGGTCTGCTGCTTCCTCCTCCAATTCTACCTGGAGAAACTATAGAAGCAGAGAGAAGCCTGGACCTGGAAATGATGTAAAAACCATGAGAAGCTCCTGAGGGAGCCGGCAGCAGCCAGGGGTGGGGGGCAGCCCGACTGTGCTGCAGCTGTGGGAGGAAAGTTCAGGAGAGAGGTTTCAGTTCTCGAGGCTTGCCCCTCTGTACATTACTTCGGGACTGTTTTTGCCTCATCATCTGCACAGAAATCCTCAGCAAGAGCCTGGACCTCGCAGGGCCAAGGGCATAATATCAGGGTCTGCAAAATCTCCACTGGGGTGAGATGTGTTAGAACAGATGTCAGCTGCCAGGGACCCTCCTTCCCCGTCCTTGTTCCCTTGAATGTTATGGTGGATTTTGTTTTAAGGAGACTGTGCCATCTTGAAAAATGATTCAGAAGGTTTGTCTGGTGGAGTGGCAGCAGACAGATGTTACCGAGAGAGGTTCTTTGGTACTTGGAGGTCCCACTTAGTGTCAGCATTTCCCTTTTGTTTAAATTTGTCAGGAGGAATATAACTTCGGCCTGTCCCTAGTTCTGATCAGACAGTGTCATGAGCTCACAGGGAAAAAACTCCAGATACTGGGGAGAGTAACCTCTAAAAGAAAGGAGACATATTAACATCATATGAAACAGAATTCTTGGAACAGATGGGCTAAGAAGTTAAAATAAGTTTAATTGAAATACTCAGAGACAAGAAAGGTGTTAATAAAATGTGAGAGAAGTCATAAAAAAGAACCAAGTACAAATAGTAAATATGAAAACTTTAATAGTCGAGATAAAGAACAGGAGAAATAAAATAAAGAATCCAAAGGATTTGGCTGAAGAAAGAATTTGTTTGATGGACGATCAGACTGAACACTCTCAGAAGGCAACAGAGAAAGATAAAAAAGAACATATAACAATAAACCATGAGATTTGGAGAATAGAAATAAAAGTGCTAATATCCAGTTAATAACATTCTCAGAAGAAAGGTGGAGATGGTTGTTGTAGGGGACAAAGGGAAGACATGTTTGAAGAAATATAGAATATTAATATCCCAGAGTTTAAAAAAGATGACAGACCTCTTATTTGAAATAGTGCATAAGGTAAACTTTCTGTTCCTCAGTTCACCTACTAATAGAATGGGGATAGTAAAATGTGTGTCTTACCATCTTAAAAAATTAATGTGAGGGGTAAATGAGTTAATATAGGTAAAGCCCTTAGAATAGTGCTTTGTACATAATCAGTTGTAGTATTAGCTATTATTATTATTACCTAGGTGTCTTGCAATTAAATTCTAGATCATCAAAGGCAAATGGAAAATGCTTCCAAAGAGAATGAGCATATCTACTAAGAAAAAATATTTAGATTGTCATGAGCCTTCTTAACACCATAATTACATGGTAGAACCAAGGGCATTGTATCCAATCAGGCCTCAGAATATTTGCCATATGGAGACCCACTTTGAAAAACACTTGGAGAATGCAGTGAAATAAGGAGATATGTAAGAGCACAAAGATGCTGCAAGAGACACGTGAAGTATTGGTGGCCAAAAAACTAGATGATTTTTATGATTATTTTAAACAGCACGAATCAAGGAAAATAAATTCTAAATAACATCAACATTGTGTTAGAAATGGGAGACAGGGAGAGAAGACCAAAATTATGTGAAACCTGCAAGATACAAATATTGCTATGTTTAAGAAACTAGTAAAGGAAAAGTAAAGGGAAAACCCATAAGTATAGATCTTAAGTTAGGGGCAACCCAAAGAGAACCAATAAGAATTTTCATGCATTTCTGGCAGGAATGATGCAGCTATTCTGGGAAGCACCTTAATAGTTATTAGTCAAATTACGTATGCATGTATACTATGGCCCAGCAATTTCATTCCTGGGTCTGCCTCACAGAGAAATGACTACAAATGTCCATAAGGGGGCAAGTATGAGGATGCATCTGGGATCTCCTAGAGGTGTCCAACTCAGGGTGAATGGAGGAGTTAAATTAAGCAGAGTGACAGTGAAAGCTACTCCTGCAGCAGTGCTGGCAGCCCTAAAACCAGCACAGCTGGGGCAGTGACTTTACTGAACTGCCGTTGTGGCAGGCACAACCTGGGCCAGGGCTCTTTGTGGGTGCCCCACTTGGGAGAGGTCAAACCTCGAGAAGCGGCAGCAGAGATGGAGAGAGAGGAAGTCCCCATGGGCCTTGAAGGGGATACTGACCTGTCTTGAAGGTCAGCCTTTGCTAAAGCTGGAGCCCTGTGGTGGCAGTGGGGCCACGTGTCCTTGTGGACCTTGGGCACCACATGCTTCTCAGTCTTCCATTGCTAATTGTAGATCCACAAAAGGATGAGAAAAGGGAAACTGAGGGGGAAAACCCCCCCCTGATTTCATCACTAGATGGATTAAGGCAACATCTTCAAACTTGAACTATTGGAATATGTATTGTATTAAATATGTATTGGAGTTTTCAAAAGGATCCAGGGTAAAACAACACCCTTGGTTCAGACTCCTCTATGATTTTCTGTACGTTTTCAAACTGAGTTACACATGGTAAAATCACAATTCCAAACTCCTGCACTACTGTGGATCAATCATTTTCTTATTGGTACGAAAGCTTAGCTATCACCTGGTGTGAGACCCACAGTGTCGTGTCGAGTGCCTGTCTCAGGGAACAGACTGCATGTGTTTAAAGCCCAGCTCTATCCTGTACTGTTTAAAATATATAAAGGGCCTGGTACATAGTAACTGTCAAACACGTGTTTTTCTTATTTTCTTCTATTTAATTATTAATCTGATTGAAGAGGTAAGTCCCCATTTATGTGATTCATAAATCACATTTGGAGACTGTGTCCAAATTGGGCAAAGTTAAAGTGTTGGCTTCATCTGCTTCTCGTTGCTCAGTTTGAGCTCAATTTAAGACCCTTATGCACCAGTCTCTCGAGGAGAATTAGGCCAGCTAAACAGAATCTGGGATTCTATGTTGGATCAATTTACATAGAACAGATTTGGTCTATTATCCCATAGTGGGCTCTGAAGTTCTCCGTTAATGAAAAGCTATGCAAGTTACAAACAGCCATTTATGATGTGACATAAATTTGCACTGTTATATTTATCTTTTAATTTATGATGCTAGAGTGTATAATTATGAAAATGAGTATTGTTGTTCATACCTTTTAAATATGTATTTTTAGGCAAAATAAAGTGCCTGTTCTACTCTATAATTTTCAATGACTTCAAGTTTCATGTTTAACCATACCCTTTTTGACATTTGGACCTGGAATATCGTAGTTTCTGGTATGTACAGTGATGTTTATGACATGTTTGTGCTTTCCTCTGGCTGGAAAGGATATAATTGATATTGCCAATTTAGCATGATAAATAACAGAAATGTAGAATGAGGAAAATGCTAGAAACAATAATTATATTTGTCAAAGCATATGTAAATGTTAATTAGTAAATTTATAATGATTTAGGTACTTATACTCATTTTTAGATCATTTCAATAGTAAATGGGAGACCAAACTGCTTTAAGCGTGGATATGTCATATATACAAAGACATGGGGGTTCGGAGTCTACCATCTTTTTTTGTTCACTTAGATTTTTGTGTGTGTGTGAAAAAAGTTAAATAAATTTAGGAAGGGAAAGAGAGAGGATCCAAGTTACTTTTAGTTACTTTAGTTACTATAAGTGATTATTTAAAGTGAAACAAATAATATTCTCAAAGATAGGAAAGAAGGGAGGGAAAACCAACTAGAGCTTTGATTCTGTCATAACTATGAGGTGCAATTAAAATTCCTTTTCCTCTGGGAAGTTTTCCCTGACCCTCAGCTGGAAGTAATTTCTTCCTCTTCTGACTTCCCAGGGCCTCTATCTAAAGCACTTAGGACCTTGCATGGCAGTGATTTATGGACTCTCCAGGGTCTTATGATATTGCAAGAGTATAAACTAATTGAGTAGAGGATTTATACCCGATTCTATTTCAGTGTGGAAGGCAGTGGCTTATAACAGAAGAACCTGGTATTTGGAGTTAGCAAGAACCCAGTTTCAAGCCAAGCTCTGCCACTTCCTAACTGTCTGAACTATGCACTAATTTTTCTGTGCTTCTATTTCCTTGTATAGAAAATGATGATAACAATAGTTAGCTTATAATGTTTGGGAAGGATTTTATGAAATCATTGCTGCATTGCTCCTATTCCCTGTATATACTTAGTAAGTGGTAGCTGTCTTCCTCCATGTGTCTGATAAGCATTCCTTTCCTGCGTGTGGAGGGTGTTCCCCTACATGTTCCAAAGGATGAGTCAGTCACGTTGCACCTGCATGTCTCACGATTGGAAAGGCTACGTAACCGTCATGTTGGACAAGCAGGGCTCGTGGGGTATAATCATAAGCACTTTTATTTCACCCCCCACAAAGTTTTTTAAATTTATTCAATGGGGCTAGTGTTTCCCCTTCTCCTGGATGAGATTGAGGGGATGCCCCATGACTTTTCTGATCTCTTTCAGTCCCCTGAAGTTCTCAGGCAAGCAATTTATAAGTCTCATTTCTTGTGATAATTAAAACTTTGAACATCATTTGAGTTCCAGCTACTTCCCTTTTCTCAGCTCATCTCTATTGCATTTTAGCCTTTGCCTTACAGGTGGGTGGGAGAGGCTAACTGGCCTTTTCTCTGTCCACTGACTTATGCTTCTAACCCTGAAGAAGCAGGAAAGTCATAACTTGACTGATGCTGTCATGAACTGGTGCCAGACTCTCAGATTATTGTTCTTATTGTTTTGTTTCATATATTTATTTATTTAAAAAATGGAGTCTTCTCTCTCAGGACAGCTTGAATGGATTCCTCAGGGACCGTTCTGCCCTAGGCCCTCCCCATTGCTGGGGAGTTTCTATCTGCATTCCCTTTGATGTGAGTGAGATACTTTCTCTGGTGAGTATGAGGTTCCCATTGGCCTCAGATTATTGATGGCAGTTCACTCATTCACTCAAATAATATTTATTGGGTCCTTAGGATGTGTTAGAAACTGTTCTAAGTGGATTAATAAGTGAACAAAGATTTCTGCCTTAGGAGCATATATTTTCAAGGAGGAGACAGAACAGTAGACAATAGACATAGAAAGTAAATATCCTAGTGTGTTAGAATGTGACACATGGAAACAAGAAAAAGTGGAGGAGGTTAAGGAGGGATCAGGAATGCTCAGGTGAGGCTAAGCTGCAATTTTATTTTATTTTATTCTGTTTTTTAAATTATTTTAGTAAAAAAGACTTTTTTAAAAAATTTTGGTGGGAAAGTTTCGCCCAGAGCTAACATCTGTTGCCAACCTTCCTTTTTCTTTTTTTTTCCTTCCCAAAGCCCCAGTACATAGTCGTATATCTGGTTGTAAGTCCTTGTAGTTCTTCTGTGTGAGCTGCCACCACAGCATGGCTACTGACAGACGAGTGGTGTGGTTCCACGCCTGGGAACTGAACCCGGGCCGCCACAGTGGTGAGAGCACCGAACTTCAACCTCTAGGCCATCAGGGCTGGCTCTAAGCTGCAATTTTAAGTAGAATGATCACTGAAGCTCTTATTGACAAAGTAGGTTGCAATTCTTCCCATTCCCGTATGCTCCCCTCTTTGCAACGTGACCTTGCTGCTCAAGAAGCAGCCTGTCTCTCAATCTCTTGAATACAGTCTTGGCCGTGTGATTGGCTTTGGCTAACAGGTGTTAAAAATTGTGAACAAAGCAAAGGCCTGAATGCTTTTGTGCAGCGGGGTTTGTCTTCTCTTGCTGCCAGGGAACCCCTAATACCAAGGGAAGAGCCACGTGGAGACAGAGCTTTCAGCTTTTCAAACCGTTTTAGCTGAGGCCCCAGGTGAGGCTGAAGACTGTCCAACTGAGGTCATTCTAGACCATCCAGCTCCCGCTGAGCTGGCACAGACAAGATTAGACCAGACATCCCACAGAATCATGATCAATGACAACTGTGGTTGCTTTAAACTCCTGAAATGTGTGCTTGACAATAGCTGACTGGGACACTGAGATTTTCACAAAGGCTTGAAGGAAGTCAGGGAGTGTGTCCTGTGAGTGGCTGGGAGAACAGCCTGTGAAAGTGCCCGAAAGCAGAGGAGGGGGAGGGGAGTGAGCAAAGGGATAGGCGTAGGAGGACAAGGTGGTGGAGGAAAGGGGGGGCCTTTGGGAAGGACATCCCAGATTATGTAGCCTTTTGTAAATAATTTGGCTTTTAGTCTGAGTGAAATGGGGAATTTCACCCTTGAATTCCAATTACCCCTCCAGGCAGCCTCATGCTAAGTTTTTCTCTTGTGTGGCCCATCCTTTGCCCTAATAAATCTTGGGAGGGCAGACTTGTTCCAGCTGCAGCAGCCAGCTCGTCTTCACTCCTCCCTCAGACAGGCAGCTAGCCAGGCTGCACCCCACTCTTCAGATGTCTAAAGTGTGAGCTGGTCACCAGTCTTCAACGTCCTCCAAAGTGTGAGTGAAGTATAATTAGGTTTACTAGCCACTCCCTAAAATCTTTCTCTCTAGAATTTAGGCAAGGGGATGAAGTACCCCACTACCATCATCTCTACCTTTGGAGAAAAATGGGATTCATAAGGCACCAATAACTTTTTAAAATAATCCTTCTGAAATTTCAAGTTCTTTTCTTTGCTCTCTAATCTCTGTTTGGGTTACAGGTACATGGTCATCTAAGATCACAAAAATATTTTTACCATCCCCTTTTGTAAGTCCTGCATATTAGTTTTGCACCTTAGTTTAGAATGTGGTATCTATTATTTTATCAATTGCTTCTGAAATTACAACTAAAATAGGTATCTTTTAATATCCTGCTAGAGCAATTACCTGACATGGAAGTCTAATTTTCCATGGTAGAAGATGGCTTACTTTTTAAACCTCTATCTTTAAAATTATTTAATTGAGATACCATCTCTTACAATATAACTGATTCTCTTATAGAGTAGATTATAGTGATTCTTCTTTATTTAATATTCAGTGGTAATTTCGGTTATTTACCCATTCATTTATTAAGTATTTATGGAACTTTTACCATGTGCCAGGTCTGAATTAGGTTCTGGGGTATGGAGAGGACAAAGACATAGTTCTTCACCTCAAAGAGCTCATGGTTAATTGGTTAACTATTTGATAACTAATTTTAAAGAGGTTTGCAAAAGACATTTGATGAGTATATTCACTCAGATGCTTTCAGATGGAAATAAAAAAACAAACTTAAAACTGGCTTAAGCAATAAAAAATATATATTGACACTTATACTAGGAGGTCCAGAAGTTGGGCAGCTTTGGGGTTGACATAATCCATGCTCCAATTCCATTTCTCCAGTCTCTGTTGTCCTCTCTGTTGACTAGCTCTATTTTAGGTCTGGCAATGAGATGGTTGCATTAGCTCTGAATTCACTTCCATGCCTAACAGTGTCTAGAGGAATAGAGAAAAGGTTGGTTCCAGAAGCACTCACAGAAGCTTCAGAAACCTCTCCTAACATCTGAATTGAGCCATATGCCATTGGAGAACCAATGCAAATACCCCTAGAAAAATCAAGTGCGTCCCTCAAGCTGGAGCTGGGTTCGCTTTCTCTGAGTACTAGATTTGTGGGTAGGATTGGTTACTTGAATAATTTCCAAGTTCTGCTGGGAAGAAGGAAGGTGTGATTTAATGTTTGGTTGGTAAGAATGCCCACCACTGTAGGTCCCAAACAGTCAAAGGGGAGGAGAATTACACTCATTCTGGACATTGGGGCAGGGATCAGGAAATGAATCTATGAGGGAGTAACACTTTAGATGTAGCTTGGAATTCTAAGAAGGAGTTAGCCAAGAAGGTTGGGAGGAAGAGTGGTGAATTCTTAAAAGGGAAGTGGACAGCTTGGGCAAGGTACAGTGGTCCGTGCGTTGTAAGACTTTGGGGGAAATGCAAGTAAGTTGGCTTGTCTGGAGTGCCCAGATTTTTACAACATGATCTGAAGGAATTCATCAGCTGTGTGTCTGGTACAAACAGGTTGAGAAATATCCAGGAACAGGAATGTTGAACTTCAGCTACCATAACGTACCCTAAGAGATTTCCTGAGGAATTAGATACCCAGGAAAGGTCTGGGCAAAGACACTTCTGTGTATTAGTTTACAAGGAATAGCTGATATTTATTGGCTAGACTAGACTAGAAGAGTTTCCTCTGAACCATTTCTTTAAGAGAAAATATAATTTTGAAGAACATAAGAACTCTGGAGCCAGACTAATTCAAATTAGGATTTGAATTCCAATCCTGCCACTTGGTAGCTGCTTAAGTTTGGACACTTTATGTAACTTCTCTTTCTTCAGTTTCCTTTTCTGTGAAACAGGCAGAACAGACCTCCTTCCTGTTCCCCACCACCATCCTTTGCCCTTATTTCCAGACTCTGAGTGTAATGTTTCATGACCTGCTAGGGCCTTGCTGCTTGACGTGGATGTATGTACTCCTCTTTACCTTTCTTAGAGGTATGGTGTCAGGATCCATGGGATTGCATGTCTGTTCTTGTTCTGCATAACTGTATGCAAAGATTCCTTCCTTGTAACCATGTGATTACATTTTTTGAATTGAATAGATAGTGATTGCTTTGAAAGCCATTTCCCTCATCTGTTCCTGCCTTCCAGGTTCAGAGAATCCAGATATGCATTTAACCTATTGTTATGGATTGAATTGTGTCCCCTGGGAAGATATGCTCAAGTCCTAACACCTAGTACCTGAGGATGTGCCCTTATTTGGAAATACGGTCTTTGCAGATGTAATCAAGTTAAAATGAGGTCTTCCTGGATTAGAGTGGGCCCTAAATCCAATGACTAGTGTTCTTATAAGAGAGGGAGATTTGGAGACATACAGGCATGCACAGAAGGGAGAGGCCACATGATGACAGAGGCAGAGACTGGAGTGACACAGCTATACGCCAAGGAATGCCACAGACTGTTGACGACCACCGGAACCTAGGAAGACATAAGGAAGGTTCTTCCCTAGAGCCTGCCAAGGGAGCATGGCCCTGTCGAGCCCTGATTTTGGACTTCTAGCCTCGAAAACAGTGAATAACTAAATTTCTGATTTTTCAAGCCTGAGTCTGTGGTAGTAGGTAGTTTATGTCAGTTCTTGGAAACCAATACACCTATGTTGAAATATGCAAAAACTTTAGACTATAGGCTATAATAGCATGTATTGAAACAATTGGGTATAAAAGCTAGAGTTCTATATCACTCTGCTGTGGCTGTTCCAAAAGCTGACATCAATATTCTTATCAGGAGGAAATGGATCTATGCAAGAAATTCAGTATTTCAAATAAAGAAATGAAGACTGTTGTCAAGGAAGAGCTTTTTTCTTCCCTCTGGATCTTACAGATAAAACACATCCTGCCTGCTGCCAATATTGATATTCATCATTATCTCTTCCTTACATTTAAAACACTTCTCTTAATATTCCTTTCACTGTATCAGGTTTGTTTTGTTGGGTGAGAAGGATGATGATAGCCAGGGTCGTAAGATGCCTTATCAACTTTGGTTTTGTTTTGTTTTCAGCAGACTTAATGAAGCAAATAAAGCTTTACCTCAGACACTTTTTGATTCCTTAGCAAAGGAATTTGAATGTAACAGTTGCTGATGAAGAATGACAGAGTGTTTTGGTTAGTGCACATAAAATTGTTGTTTGTTCAGCTTATAACAAAGACATTTTAAATTTAATTTCAAGCTTCCTCTTCCTTCTCTCCATGAACCTTGCTTTGAAATGCTTCTTGCAGCCAAAATGTTTCCCGAACTGGATAGACGTGCCACCGCTTCTGAGACCGAATTAGCCTCCCCGATGGGCTGCCTGGTGCTCACGAGCCAGCCCCGCCACAGCCCGCAGGCCAATTGCCAGTCTGCAGCAGTGTCCGGGGGGACATCAGCTTCCTAACTGTTTCCTCCCTCTCCCCAATCTAATTATTTGGAGACCTTCAAGCTTTCCAGAAATATCTGCAATTAGTCAGATGGTGTCTAGGGCTTTGTTTAAAATTACAATAGAAAATTTATCAAGACCATTTGATCTAATCTCTCTCATCATCTTCCCAGTGGATTTTTCCTCTTCTCTCTGGAGAGTTAGAAATGATATCATGATTATTACATAATTGTAATGGTATCATTATTATTACATAATTACAGAGAATAACAACAATAAGAATGCCTGAAATTATTATTACACCATTAAGAAGAATGAAATGTGTAAAGGTAGCTCTTTGTCAGATTTATAAAGATTTCCTTCCAGAAACTCAAACAATGAATAATTATTAGCTTACTACCTCCTTTTGATGATAGTGGTTACACCCCTGGTTTTATAAACCAAAGGCCATGAGTTCATGGTTTACTAGAGTCTCAACTCAGGTCTAGTACCTAAACATAATGGCTGATGCAAAACAGTTGTTCACTAAATATGTTGCACTAGTTAATAGATAAATTAATAATAGGGAAAAATTTCAAGGTAAAAATAGTTTTTTTCAATATAAGTAATCTCTTTTTCTAACTGCTTTTGGACAGCTTATGTCCATGCAGCAAATACCTGGTCAAGCAGTTTAAAAAGGGAAAACACTAGACTTAGGACATAAAACTATATCTTGAGTTTGATTTCTCATTCTGCTATTTTTTAACTCTGTCCTTGAGCAAGCCACAACCTCTCCGAGTCAGTCTTCACCAGTGTAGGAGTTTACAAACACACACACATTCCATTAAAGGTTTTCTTTAATGCAACATTAAATATAAACTTGAAAGTCTTTTAGTCTCCTATCCCAGTCTTATTTTCATTCCCATATCCTCAGAATCACCACTTCAAAAATTTAGTATGAATTCTTCCAGTTACATACACGAACGTATACATGTCAATAAAAAAATAAAATATCATGTGCCTACAACTTTTTAAAACTTACACAGATGCTATCAAAGTGTATATACCATCATGAAACTTGCTTTTTCCCTCCTCATTATAGTTTTTAAGATCTATTCTTCATCATATATACTATCTTATAATACATTATTTAATTCTCCAGTGCATGAGAAGCAGCATAGCATAGTGCTGAAGAGAAAGCATAGACTCTGGAACCACACCATCTGGGTTTGTAACCCAGCCATACCATTTATTGCTATGGGACCTTCGGGAAATTACTTAACCTCTCTGTGCCTCAGTTTCCTCTTCTACCAGATGGGCATTATAATAGTACCGACATCACGGATTTGCTATGAGGATCATATATGTTATCAACCCCTTAGAATCGTGCCAGCACATAGGCGGAACAATATATGTTTTCCAAATGAAAACAACTGATGAAAGTTTTATTTTCTATTTTTTGCTGTCACTAACAATGCTGTCAAGAACGTCTCACATGTGTCTCCTTGTTCATTTGTGGGAGTACTTCTCAACAGCATGCTAGACAACGAGTTATTGGCTCACAGGGTTTGTGTTTTCAATCTTATCAGATGATCCTCAATCGTTCTCCATAGTGGTTGTGCTAAATTTATGTTCCTACCAGAGTCTAAGAATTTCCATTTTCTTTACATCTTTGCTCAACTGAATCTTACCAAACTTCTCAAATTTTGCCCATCTGATTTATGTGAAATGGATCTCATTTTTGTTATTATTTATTTCCTTGGTTATAGGTGAGGATAAACATCTTTTCAAATATCCTTTGGACATTATGATTTCTTCTTTTGTGAATTGTGAATTCTGCCTTGCTTGAATTTGCTCAGGGATCTAAGTTGATTATTTTCCTATAAGAAATAATCATTATTCCAAAATAATTTCTTGAATCAGTCCCACCAATGTGTAAGATGTGTAATGCTACTTTGGTTATATAACAAATTTCCATTAATGCACAGATCTTTGTTGTGGCTCACCGTCTGTTCCCTTTACCTACTTTCATCAATAGCTCCTTCCCCCTCCCTCTAAATTACAACAGCTTTATAATAATCTTGATATCTGGTGGGACCTATTGCCTCTCTTTATTCATTTCCAGATCTGCCCTGGCAATGTAGTATCTGTGACTCTTCCATGTGGATTTGAAGATCAATTTGTGCAAGTCCATAGAAACCTTGTTGGAAAGTTGTCAGAAGCAGCATTTAATATTTAGACTAATTTGAGGAAAATATACGTCTTTATGATATTTGTGGTTTCCACTGAATTGCTCTTCATTTACTCTTTGAAGAACATTTTGTAAATTTCTCGTGAGGATTAAATCAGAAGTGTATGTGAATACACATCGTTAAACGAAAAGAACTATGTATAGTTCAGCATTGTGTTTTTAAAGGAACTGTGTATAATTGCAATGCACAGGAAACTTCTCAAAATCTGATTTTACCCAATTACATTTCTCTTTGTCCTCAGTGAATATTTTATCAACTCTTAGCCAAAATAGTGAAATTGTTTAATCTTAACTTCACATTATTTTTCTAGCCCATATCATAATAGAAAACTTATGAATAGTGAATTATACAGAAGTAAGCAATCAGAAAGGAAAAAACAGGAGATGCAGCCACCTTGAGAAATCATATTCCTCCAAACTGGGACTAAATTAATGGTTTTTGAGAGGGATGGTCTAAACAAAATGGTTGAACAAATGCCAGCTGTGCTTATGTTTACTTTCTTTCCTTTCTCATACTCCACTTTTGTCCTCCGCTGTCTTTCCTTCTTTCTGATGTTTATGGATTTTATTTACTTGTGAAGAATTACGTTTGAGAATTTTGGAAGATGGAAAAGAATTTAAAAGCACTGTCCTTGCCTTAATTGGAAGCTGTCACATATTAGTTAAATGGCAGAAGGACAATGAAAAAGAACATATCTTTTAATGACAAATATTATAGATTATAGCAAATCTTGTGGGTTTTTTTCCAGTTCTTATCTAAGTCTGCTCATCTAGTTCAACATCTAAATTTCTCTGAGCAAAGTTGCAGAGCCACCTTTTGAAGCCCTTTTCTTACACAAAAGTGCTGCATATTAAACATTTTCCTTGTGAATCTGTATAATTTCCTGCTAATATCCCCTGCTAAATTAGAATAGAGTCCAGTTACTGGCTGAGGCACAATAGTAAAGTGATAAATTGTGCTTTGGAAGCTGAGCCTCTGGTCAAAGTCTCAGTTCTGCCATTCTAGTTGAGTGACCTGGCAAGTTGCTTAGCTTCTGTGCTTCAGTTTCCTGATTTATTAAAGGTGGATGCAATAAAATGTGGACTTATTAAATGTGGATATTAAATGTAAATATAATATGTAGATCCTAAGATTACTTTGGAAACTAAATGACATGACGTATAAAAGTATTAGAACAGTTCTCTATAGTATATTTGGAAGTTGCTAAGAGAATGGATTTTAAAAGTTCCCATCACAAGAAAAAAATATTGTAACTATATGTGGTGATGGATATTAAATAGACTTATTGTGGTGATCATTTTGCAATTATATACCTATATTGAATCATTATGTCGTACACCTGAAACTAATATAATGTTATATGTCAATTATAGCTCAATAATAAAAAAAAGAACAATGCTTGGCATGTAGTAAATATTCTTTAAATGTTATCTATTATTATTATTTATTTCTTGAAATAATGTTAGAGTTATATAATCCTATATATTTAGAAGGTTTAATTGAATTAGGCCTTATCTTTGTATAATGACATGGGGAGAAGTTATCATCCTGGCAGATGATATTTGCTAAGCCCTTTCTAAGGTTTGTAAGTGAGCATCCTGTGTTCTGGCCTCCTACATTTCAGGATGAAGAGAAAGATATTTTGTATGGAAAAGGAGAAAGAGAAGAGAAGAGTAAGGTGAACTATGCTCTGCTTCATGGTGGGTCAGAAAAAAGGGGAGACACGACGATTGGTACTCAAGACAAATGTCTTGGGAGAAGATTCACACCTAATGGATTTTTTCTCCTAGTGAAATACTGTGATCCATGAAATGTGGTGCTTTTCCTTTACCACAAATGGTTTCCATAAAATGACAAAAATCATAATTTATTAGGTGAGACTGGATTTCTAACGGAAGAAGGGGAAGGGTCTGAGCCTAAAGCAAAACATGTGCTATTTGGGTGACATATAAATTTTGTGGAGACCTGTCAGTTAGAAAAAGCATTTTGCAAACCTGTTTTTGAATAGAATTGATGGGAGCAGCTAGAGTTAGTGATGCTTTCAGTGGAAAACCACGTTCTTTAATAAATACTGAGATTTGTCAAAACTATTCCATTTTATGAACTAGGAACAAATTCCTACAAAAAGATGGAATACAATAAACATATAAAATTATGATTGTCAAGGTTACTATTCAAGAAAAACATGGTCACCATCTTGTATTAATTGTAATTTTCCCATTAATATTTCTTTGCCCTGTTTGACTTATTTCATCAACTGATGGAGCTTTAAAATACAACTTGTTGTGGGACTAGAGAGTGCTGATCTCCATCACGGAATTTGTCACTCTATCCCATAATCGCCTGTTTAAGTCTCTGTTCCAACTAAGAGTGACTTCTTGGAGAGCAGGACTATATTTTATTGTTTTGTATTCTCATTGTAGGAGAGTGTCTTGCATAAAGTAAGTGCTTCACAAGTGTTGGTAGAATGACTTTTAGTAGTCATAACCTTGATCCTGCTCATAGAACGTCAGTATTCCAGAAGAAAAACAATTGAAGTTGTTGAGTTAAACCTTGAATTAAGAGACTCAGGAAGGCAGTTACAGCGACATACTGATCTATCCTTTGCTAGACTTTTCCAGCGGGAACTTTCTAAAAGACCTCCCAGGCTGGAATACACTGTTTTGATTTATAATGTTTATTTTGGTTCTAGACTTTCAGAACCATACAAACTACAAAGCAAACATCTCCAGACAAAAACAGGGAACTCACAGGGTATGTGTAAAGAGTCCTGTAAATTTAACAAAAGATACCCAGAAAAAAGTATTACAATACTCTTTATCCAAAACACCCATTCAGGGAAACTTTGGAACTTGCAGTATTTTTGATTGTATTTCTTTACTTCATGTCAAAAAACAGAACACAACCATCTGAAAGAGGCCAGCCTCACACAGGGACTGGAGGATATATATATGAGAATAGAGGGTTTATCTCTGTTTTTGATTTGTGTCTAGCTTGATGACCTGTGTTTCCCATTTTACATAGCTGATTTAATTATCATTTTAAATTCCATATATTTTGGACATTTACCATTTCTTTTCTCCCTGGGATGTTAATATGAGATTATGGGTGGGGGTTGTGTTACACCGTGCAGAGGACTTTGTGATATGGAACCAGGGAGGCGTGAAAGCAGCCTGTCTTACAACAGATGCTCCAACATTCTCTTTACCTTTCACTTCATATCCTTGCAAATTCAATTCCCTCTTTCGGGATTGACCTTCTCTGTTATGGACTGAATGTTTATGTCCCCCCAAATTCATACGTTGAAGCCCTAACCCCCAGTGTGATGGTTTTAGGAAGTGGGGCCTTTGGGAGGTGATTAGGTTTAGATGAAGTCACAAGGGTGGGGTTTTCATGATGGAATTAGTGCTCTTATGAGGAGAGACCAGTTCTCTCTCCCTCCTCCCACCGCCTCCCCCACCATGTGAGGACATAGCAAGAAGGAAGTGGTCTGCAAGCCAGGAAGAGGACCTTCACTAGAACCTCACTACGCTGGCATTCTGATCTCAGACTTCCAAGCCTCCAGAATTATGAGAAATAAATGTCTGTTGCTTACGCCACCTAGTCTGTGGTATTTTGTTATAGCAGCCTGAGAGAACTAAGACTCTCTCCCATCTTTTCTTATCAAGTCTTCAATGCCTTGTTCAAGCATCATCTTTCTTTATGTGTACTTGTATGTGTGTTTGTTAAAAAAACGGGCAGACTCTACTTTTAAACACAAATTACACAAGAATGTATTTTCACTATACAAGTTGTGAGAAATATAAGAAGTAAAATATGGAACCAACCCTTTCTGCCCTCACACATTCCTCACACTATGAGTAAACGCTATAATATTAACTATATGAGGTATTTCCTTTCAGTCCTTTTTCTATGAAAATGCCATCTCAGTCCTTTCAGTCATTGTTATTCTCTCCTGCTGTTTGCACATAGCCCTTTGTTACTTTCTGTTTCATAGTCAGACTGGCTTTACAGTAAATTCATGAACCTCAAACTCCAAGAACACTTACTTGCACAGGCTCCTTCCAAAATTCTGGCAGTGACCTTGGCAATGTGTTCACATGATCATAGTTTTATATATTTGCAATTTTAAGGGTTTCTTGTTTTGTTTAGGTGCTTTCCAAATTGCATAAGTTTCAAGGCCTCACAAGACTGGATATAAGCCCCTGCTTATATTATGTTTATTTAGGTGCATGACTATTTTCCCTATTAGAAGAGAGAATGCTTTCTTGATTTTTTTTACCCTGTAACAATATGTGCAGATCATCATCCTGCTCATAGTGGCTGTGTGATACCTTTAGGATGGAATGGGCCTCAGTAGTACCAAGGATTGTTTACAAGAGTCAGAGTTTTAATCAGGAGCAGGGAATGTAAATGAATCATAGATTGAATGTTTTGTTTTCCCCTTCATGTAACATGTATCGGTAAATAAATCCTAACATGTTAGCTTAGTTTTCCACTTACATATTAATCAACACATTCTACCTGGAATATTTTGCATTCATACATTGAACAAGGAACAAAAAATCCTCTGACCTCTTACATTTCAAGAAGGCCAGATTAGATTTCTAGCTCCTCAGTCTGAGACTTCCTCTAAAGTAGAGTTGTCTGGGCTGGCCCGGTGGCATACTGGTTAAGTTCGCCCGCTCCGCTTCGCGGCCTGGGGTTTGCCGATTCGGATCCTCGGTGCAGACAGACGCACTGCTTGTCAGCCATGCTGTGGCGGCGTCCCATATGAAGTAGAGGAAGATGGGCACGGATGTCAGCCCAGGGCCAGTCTTCCTCAGCAAAAAGAGGAGGATTAGCAATGGATGTTAGCTCAGGGCTGGTCTTCCACACACACACACACACACACACACACACACACACACACACACACAAGTTCATAAAGTAGAGTTGTCCAATAGAATTTTATGAGGTGATGGAAATGTTCTATAATATCTATGCTGTCCAATAGGATAGCCACTAGCCACCTGTGGGGATTGTGCTCTGGAAATGACTAGTGTGACTGAGAAACTAAATTTTATTTAATTTCTATTACTTTAAATTTAAATCCAAATAGCACATGTGGCTAGTGGCTACCATATTGGACAGTGCAGCTCTAGAGGATTATGAACAATGTGGTCCACTTGGGAGGGTTTAACTAAAGAAGTCAATACCTCAGTTATAATAAATGATGAAGGATCAAGTTTGGACAATATTGCAGTCTCTTCTTCTAGCAGAAAATTTGTAGACCATGCCTAGCTTCTTGCAAACTTGAAAAAGGAAATCAACACACAGCAATGCAATAATTGAAAAGGCAATTTCAAAAGAGAAGTAAATAACATTCAGTTTTAAAAAAAGCTATACTAGAATGAAGACAGAAGGAAAAAAAAATCCTTTCAAAGGTGAGAGAAGCCAAGAAACCTCAGTGAAACATCCCCCTTTCTCTCCTTCAGCCACAGAGCAGAAGCAGAACAAAAGAGAGAGATTAAGAAGGCCAATGGGGATGCCAGGAATCTCATCGTTTCAGTGTGTGTAAGTGTTTCCGTGGGAAGGGGGAAGTAGGGTGGTGACTACGCAAATACTGATTTGAAAAGGTCTAAGCCAACAGGGACCTATGGTCCAGAACATTAGTACCCCTGTAATCCCCGAAAACTCTGGAATTTTGAAAATTGGGTCATTTACTTCCCTAGCATGAAAGAGGAAACATTCCAAATGATTCACCTACCATGGTCAACCCTCCAAAGTTATTATTCCATGCTTCCTGGTTAAGAAAATAGGAGCACAAACAAAAACATCCCAGACCTCTCTTCAGTGTAATTGTGCATGGCAGGTTATGAATGTAAATTCTTTGACAAGAAGATGAAAATATACCCCCAGGATGCAAATTAAATTACGTGTTCCTGAAATCCTCATTTTGTATTATTTTAGAAGGTGCCTGCATCTGTCATTGCTATTTAGCACATATTAATTGTGTTATTTCAGTGGTGATGGTGGGCTTTTTGTCTAGAAGATGAATTTCTTTTACATGCAGTTCTTGCAACTTATTTTCACGGGTGTAGAGATTATTTGGTGACTTTTTCGATATTTAAATGATGTCTTTAAAAAGATGAATATTTCAGCATGCATTTCTGGCTGCAAAGGAGTGAAAGGCAGATTTTGTGAAGTTATACTTTATTACATATTGGTAATTGTTTGAATCATTAAGCATTAGAAAAATCTCATTATTTGGCTACTCATTTATAAAAATGCACGAGGCATATCCTAAAAAGAACATAAAATTGCTCTGGATGGGTTGAAAAATAATTCAACATGTGCCTTCCTTCCTAAAGGGTAAGGAGCATGGGGAGAGCCCTGATGTGTGCTTCAATTTCCTTCTCAGCTTCGCTTGTGGAATAAAATGAGTGACACATGTTAAGCATCAGGAGCCATGGAGAAGGAGCGCTGAAGTCACCCAGCTGAGAGCAGGTTACTCTTGAGAGAACACTGGAGATTCCATTCATTTTGCTTGTGTTTTAACACCAATCTTTTCTTTTAAAACCAAAGTAATATACGAGTATTAAAGAAAACTATAGTACTAGAACCCAATCTTGCTAATATTTTGGTGAATTTCTTTTAAATATTTTTTGTGTCTTAAGGCTTATTTTATATTTTGTGTCTTAAGGCTTATCTGTAATGATACATTTTCAATACTTGTTTTGCTTGGCATTAGGTGACTAGCATGTTTCCAACTGCTTTATAATCTTTAGAAACATTATTTTTACTGACTATATACTTGCCAACAAAACTCATTATGACTGAATAACCCAAAGATTCAAGAAATTATTATCTAGTTTGTAGATTATTCAGAACTCTTTTTTTAAATAACAGAAATATCCGAGAATGCAATCTCTACTTTTATTTTTTGAGGAAGATTGGGCCTGAGCTAACATCTGTTGGCAATCTTCCTCCTTTTTTCCCTTTTTCTCCCCGAAGCCCCAGTAGATAGTTGTATGTTAGAGTTGTACATCCTTCTAGTTGCTCTGTGTGGGATGCCGCCTCAGCATGGCTTGGTGAGCTGTGCGTAGGTCCGCGCCCAGGATCCGAACCTGTGAACCCCGGGCCGCAGAAGCAGAGCACGTGGACTTAACCACTACCCCACCGGGCCAGCCCCCAGAACTCTAATGTTTGAAATTCCTCTGCTTGTTACAATCTTTAATTAATTGTTTAATAAGGCAAAGAAGATGAACTCAAATTAGTAAAATTTCTTTCTCATATATAATCTAGTTGATTCTGCTCTTTTAGAAGGAAGACACAACTAATTTAGGAAGCTACCCTTAAATTCTCAGACTCTCACTCCTGGTCGTCTCCTAGTTCTGAGGTCTTAAAGTCAGCGGGAAGCACTTGAGAAGGGTAGATGGCAGAAGAGAGAAGGCGTTTGGCGTTGAGAACAGAGGCTCAGGGGCCTCCCTCACCCTCCTGAAGAGAGAAGCAGTGCCTGGAAAGGGAAACAGGGAGCTGCTGGTCTCCACGTTTCCCAGAGGGTATCGACTTTCTTTGCGGCGACGGCCCAAGGGGGCCGCACGTGTCTTGAATAATCTAAATAGCCTTCGCCTCAGTAGGCTGGGGAAAAACCAAGATCCTGCTACAGATCCAGAAACCGAGGAAAGGAAGTAATTTCAGGATGTAAGGGGAATTCAATAGGACCAAAGACACTGAATATGTCAAGGAAATAGAGAAAAACTTCCATCAAATTTGGTAAGAAAACTATCTTTTAAGGGCCTCCGAGAGAACAATTTTAGTAACATTGCGAGAATAACAAGTTTACATGATTGAGAAGGTAGGCAGTGGGTAAAGAATTAATGGAGGCAGTGGATATAGATTACACATTTGAGGCTCTGAAATATAGAAGGAATTAGAGAAATAAGATAGTAGCTATAGGAGGCAGCAGCATCCATAAATATTCTCTTAAGTTGGATGAAGTCTGTATTCGTTTTCTAGCTGCTGCAACAAATTACCACAAACTTAGTGACTTAGTACTTACAGTTCTGTAGGTCAGAAGTCTAACGTGGTCTCATGGGGCTAAAACCAAGGTGTCAGCAGGGCTGCATTCCTTTCTGTAGGCTCAGGGGATCGTCCAGTTCCTTGCCTTTTCTAGCTTCCAGAGGCCACCAGCATTCCTTGGCTTGTGGCCCCTTCCACTATCTTCAAAGCTAGCAAAGGGAAGTCAGGTTCTTCTCATGTCGCATCACTCTGACCTCCTCTTCTGCCTTCGTCTTCCAGTTTTAAGGACCCTTGTGACTGCATTGGATTCAGCTGGAGAATCCAGGATAAACTTCCAATCTCAAAGTCCTTAACTTAATCACATCAACAAAGTCCCTTTTGTCGTATGAGGTAACATTCACAGGTACTAACATTATGATGTGGACATCTTTGGGAGGTCATTATTCTACCTGCCACCATACCTGCAGGTATGTGTAAACTGTAGTAGAAGAATTCAATGAAGAGGATCAGGCTGAATCACTGAAAAGGGAAAATATAAGTACAGCAGCAATTTGCTTCACCAGTCAGGAAGGACAAGTTAAGTTGAGTCAGGAGGGGTAGGTCATCTTGTCTACCAATGGAGAGAAAGAGGAGACAGCTTATGCAGATACAGATACAAAGATTTATCTATACATAGACACATAGAAAGAGAGAAAGAGTCATTGAAATGGAGAGAAAAGGTAAAACCTGGAGCTCAGAATGTAGGATCAGTGAAGAAGCCAGTGGAAGGTGGAGGGTGGAGAATGAGAGGCTTCAAGTAAAAGTTAGCCTAAGTGGTGTTTTGGGGCCTTGGCGAATTTCTGGAAGGATGCATAAAAGGATAGCAAGTAATATTCAGGATCCCAATGATGCTTAATAGGATAAATGTGTAGTGGGTCAAATCTTCATGGTTCTAACTATTCCTTCTATGATGCTCAGCCCAAACAGAGAAAGGGAAAACAAAACTCAGAGGAGGCAGAGGCATGAGAGCCAACTGTAGTCCTTGGATGGGTGGCCTAAGCTGCTCAGAATGTACAGATAATCCGAGCACTGAAGTTTCGCATGTTGCACTTGTCACATCTCACACATTAGGAAGGAAGAAAATTTAGGAATCTGATTAAGGAATCTAAGCTCTAATCTTTTAATTCTATTTTGTATGTAGATATCTGTTATCTTCAGAGTTTTAAAAATATATATCTGAATCCCTATATCTTCTCACTTGAGAATATAAGAGCATTGGCTTTGAATTTGGAAGTATCTATGTTGGAATTCTGGCTATCACTAATTACCTAGTCATGCAACTCAATGAATTGCAGTCTTAGTTTCCTTATATGTAAAACAGAGATCATGCTTAACTTGCTGGTTTTTTAGGATTAACAGGAATATAACTTTATTAATAATACTTGGCATATAGGAGATTTTTAACCAGTGATTTTATGCTATTTCTATAGCAATATAAATGGAAAAAGTCTCAAAATCTTTAATATTCTTTTGATAAATCTACCTGACCAAAATGTTGTTAACTAATTCCAAGAACTGTTTTTTCTTTTTTCACTCTTACATTCAATAAATGATACATTTGAGAGATTTCCTTTGGGTTTCACAGTAAATTGGTAAAGTAATGATTTTTACATTTGGTTCTTTTCTTAATGTCTAATGGAAGTAAAATAACTTCTAGATTATTTCAAAGGCAGTGAAAACATAAATAGCAATAGTTTGCCAGCTGCAAAATTGATGCTGAAGGTACGTAAATGGCACACAGAATGTTGAATGCCCATAATCACAAGCCAATTCAGTGCTGCCACTTGGCTGAAAACATGAGTTAATGTTTTACAGTAAGTAGAACTGAAGTGGCGTTTCTCCCTTGAAGTATTCTGTTAGATTGCAGTGCGGGAACTTTGAATAAGCACGTAGGCTGGATGACTTACATCAGTTCTGGAGCCCCTTCTGTGTTCTTCCAATGACCCCACCCCATGTGAATTTTCAGGATCATATACTTATGAGGTGCTTGACCAGCCTTTAGATGGCCCTTTTACATTCTTGATAATTCTATTAGTGGTTTATTTTCCCCATGAATAGACTTGCAGGTGATCCAAAACCTTATATCCTATTTTCTCAAGTGAATTAATACTTTGTAGGCAAGATTCATGTATTTCAAATATATGCAAGATTTTATATATCACTTAAATGGATTTTTCCCTCTCAGGGTAAAAATTTAGCATAACGGGAAAATTATTGAAGTTTTAACACTTGCCATTCTACCTCCTCCATAAATTTTCTGGTATCTCTCAGATGCCTACAAAGCAAACAAAACATTTATTCTAAGTATTTCCTTTGGTTTGAAAACACCTATCAGCATCTTTCTGTTTACAAGTCCTCAGTGGCGTCCAGGGTGCTATGCTTGTCACCAAGCCTGCTGCATTCAGACTCACAGCTTTGCTCTCATTTAGTAAATGAAATTCTTAGATTATATATATGAGCTGTTCCTGTTAATTCCACTATTGGTATCCAGACTGTGAACGTCCTCCCTGCCTCTTCTATGTGTCATCTTTGAAATGAAACCAATAGTGCCTCTTTCCCATATGATCCTAAGATGCTGTGATCCTGTGAGAAATAATGGGTAGAAACCCATTACACAGACCAGCCTGTAAGCAGCTTCTAGTCTCCACCTTTTCCTTTTATTTCTCTTCCTCAAATACAGATATGACTCAAGGTGGAGGAAATTAGGATTGAAGCTGGTTAGAAGATTTTTGCACAAATTCACTTGCTTAAGAAACTTGTCTTCTCGTGTATGAAAACCTCTTCACTTGCCCTTCTGTCTTTCCTCTGGATTTATCACTTATTACTGCCTCAGCGACATGGCAGGACAGTGAGTTCTTTTCTCTATCGTTTATCTTTAGCTTCTGTCCTTTCACTTGCTTTTGGTCTGTAACATTCTCCAATCTTTCTCATCCCAAACAACAACAAAGAAAGCTCTTCCTTAATCCCATATTTCCCTTTCAGTGTGGTTTTGTCTCTTTTCTTTCTAACAAAGCTATGGTTCTTGGAAAATAAGGTACACTTGCTGTCTCAAGTCTTTCACCTTCTGTGAATGTTCAGCTTGTGAAGAAGGCAGCTATCAGAACAACAGAAAGCTGAGTTTAAAACACACATTTTCTCTGCCAGATTGCATCTGGACATTTCCTTTGGGAAAGAGTTACTTCAATTTTGAAAAATGCTCCCTAGCTGATTCCGTGTGCGAGTCGCTGTCTCAGTGCGTTGCCTAGTGAACACTCACCATTCCCCAGTCTTCTCACTAAGATGGCTCCCAACCAGCAGACTCTGATGCTGCTTCCCAGCCTTCTCTCAGCTGAGCTCTCTGAAGCCTTTGAACTCGTGGGCCTTGCCTTCTTTGCAATCTTGCCCGCTGAGGGTTCCCTGTGCCACTGCCTTCTTTTCCATCCACCGCTCCCACTGCTGTTCCTCCAGCCATTCTTCTCTCTATGTTTTCCTTGCAGGGTCTTGTGTATGTATAAATTTTCAGCTCACTTGTACACTGACATGTCTCAAATATGTCTCTCCAGGCCACATCTCTTTCCTGGGTCCTAGATAAGTACATGTTTCTGCTTCATGCACCTGGCCACTTGGACATGCATCCAAGTCCTGCTCAAATTTCAAATTCTTTAGCTTAATATTTCAATTATTTACCTGTCTGTCTTTCCTACTCGTCTGTGAACTCTTTAAAAGCATAAATGTTCCACGTGGTAAATGACGAAGGCGCAGTTTAATTGAATTTTTCTGGACATATTCACAAGTTATAACTGTTGAAAATATTCCTGTTCACCTAAAATAAGAGAAATTACTTATTCCATGATAACCACAGATAGTGTTCGCCTCTCCATTTAAGTATCCGTAAGCTCCTGATGGAGGAAGGAAGACAGGTTGAATAGAAATGATTGTAGGCCAATATAGGGGCCAGCAAACTACAGCAGATGCTGACAGGACAAATGTGGCCCATGGCTTGTGTTTGTATGACTAGCACAGTTAGAGTGGTTTTTGCATTTTTAAAGGATTGTTAAAAAAAAGAAGTAGAAGGAGACAGAGGAAGAGGAAGAGGAGGGAGAGGAAGGGGGAGAGGAGGGAGGGGACCAGATTCTTTGAGTTGGCCAAGTTCAGCAATGTCCACTCAGAGCTGCAATACATTTATTTCAATCACAGCCCAAACCAAAATGATGATGAATAACTTAAGATGAATACATGTCTGCTTATCAGCTCCATCACGTAATGAAATTTATAACCTTTCCTATTAGATATCAGATATATCCAAAAAATACCAGTCTTTCTTACACTGGACAAAAGTTACAAAGTTGTTATATTTTAATGTCTTTAAATATATTTTAGTATTTAGTAGCAGTTGGGAAAACACTGAAGACCTTCTGTTTTGAACAGTGTCTGTAGGTCGGCAACTTGTTGGATATAATTGAAAACATTAGAAAGTACATGGTCAAACAGACAAACAAAAAAATTACCATAAAATTTGTTTCAGATTTTTACCAGCCATTCAATAATTAAATTGATTTATTCTTAATCTTGATATTCACAGAGTTTTTTTGATATAAATTTTAAAATTTAATTATTTTAACAAATTAGAAGTTGGGATTAAGTAAGCCAAGATTCTTCTGATGTCCTAAGGAATGTAGAAACTCATACAGATGCCAAGTTACAGCAGGGAGTGCAGACTTCACTCCACACTGGGTAATGTGGCTGAGTTTGGGGGAATAGTTGTGGGGGGATTTACCTTTAGCAGCCTCCTCTGTTGTCTAATGTGGCACTCAGAGAATTGCTCAGTTACCACCACAACTGCATTTTTGCTGTGCATCAAGTCCAGATCTGCATTTTCCTTCTATATACTCCATGTTGTTGATGAAATACAGTTGAGGACTGTGGCAGGAGAAGAGGCTGAGGAGTCATGTTACAGCAGATGCAGTATCTTTGGTTTCTCCCCTTCATACTTCTAGGCTCCCCCAATTTATCGCTATCACTATCACGGCTAGATGGCCCCGGACTAGCATTCTAGACTGAAGAGCTGCAGTTGATGACAGTGTACCTGGTTTGCAGAAGGAGGAGAAAGGGATACACTATTCTTCCTTGTCTCCTTTTGCCTGGAACCATATAGATCTATAGGTGACATACCTGATTTGTGATTTAGTTGGATTAAAATTTGCAAATGATTATATAAAATGACAGACAAGTTGCATGGACCTAGATGTAAACAAAGCACTAGAGAGTAGCATCAAGTTTCAGAATTATGACAGGCTCACCAAAAATTGGAGTGTAGAACTAACTTAAAAATGAGTGCTCAGGCTGGGAATATTCAGGGCGGGTGTGTTATGTCCAGAACAACTGTCAGTGAAGCTCATCAAATTAAAATACAGACAAAATTGAACCTGTTTGATTGCTGAGCGTTTTGTTACATCGGAAGTACGCAAAAGATTTTTTTTGTGGTTTTATGAAAGAAAAGCGAGAAGTATCCACTGAGTGCGTGATAATTTCATTAGGAGTAAGAGAAAAGATAGACAAATCTGAGTTTCAATATGACATATGTGTCAGCTGTATAAAATTTCAGATGCAAAAGAAGCAACTCATCAAGAGCTTGTAGTTTACAGGCGGAAATTTGTGGAATAGAGTTATTTACCCAGATCAGGAATAATCATTTAATCATAGTAACGGGTTACATAGGATGTTTGAAATAATACAACTTCCCACCACAAACTGCACGGCAAATGGTCACCCAAAAACTTTCTGGAAAAGATGGTTTACTCTTAATAGTCGATCATACACAAAATAATAGTTGCATTTCTGAAATCAAAGGTAGTCTGAATAACCGTGTTTGGTCTTCCTGACTGGTAAAAAATGTTAGGACTCTAAGTGTGAAATAAAGTAATTTATAAGACTTTAGCAAACAAGATCCTTTTCCAAGGTTGATGGAAGTTTACAAAAATCCTAAAAGGGCTCTGAAAATCACGGACTTAAATAGAAAATTCATGAAAGCTGAGACCAAACCAAATTAAATAGACCCACCTCAACTCAGCATTATAAAAGATTTTCCAAAATACTTCTCGGGAGAAATACACAGACAGCAACCTTGTTTGTACACAAAATCACTCAGGTGCCTCTGGAAATCAGTTACTGTGAAGTGCAAAGCTAAAGCTCCCAATTCATACATATATCATTTGAAAATTATGGATAGAATGGCCAAGTGGGGCAGAATAATAAAAAAAAAAACCAGAGTTATAGAAAATGAGTGAGGTTTTTCAATAATTTTAATCACCGATGAGTGTTAATTTATATGTATCCCTAAATGTCAACAATCACAGAAAGTCTTATTAATTTTCCTTATTGGGAAATATGTCTACCCCTATTTAATAAATTCACTTGTTCAAAATAATTGAATTTCTTTATCTTTTTTACAGTGAAGATGTTTTTGAAAAAAACATATAAGAATTGGCAGGAATGGTGAGGAATGATGGTGATGGGTAAAAATACAGGAAAAGCAATAAAGGAAATGTTTATGATAAGGACCTAATTACATAATCACCAAATCAGAGAAAATTAGTGCTGACAAAGTTTTGAGAAATGTCAGCTAGTCTATCTTCTCTGTCTTTAGGCAAACTTAGTTGAAAAAACCATCCCAAACTCCTTTTAAAGGCTGGCAGATAAAAAGATTTTCCAAGCTTACTTTCAGGGCTTAACAGACCCCTCAGTCAGCAGATCCCTTTAGATATCTAACTTAAATACCATAAGCTTTAGTTTAAGTCTATTTGTTCCAGTTAGAACACAGAGAAAATAACTTGCTATAATGACCTATAATAAGAAACTTCAGCACAATTCCAAGAAAGAAAGAACAATAAGGAATATTCACAAACTGGAACTGTCAATCCTTTATCTTAATCCATATAAAATTTTTTTCTTCAATCTTTAACTCTTTTTCTGTAAAAGCACCATTAAATTATAAAACTCCATCATATTTTTTAAAAGACATAATTTTAAAGACTGCAATAAAGATTTTTGAAGATGCTAGCATCATTATAAAGAGAACAAATACACACATTTCAGCGAGTGTATAAGTCAAAATGATCTTGAGTGAGTTATAAGCTAAGCCATTTAGGAGTCATTGTACTGGACTGTTAGCTGCTGGAGTCCTCCTTCCTCTCTCCTCCCTCTCTTTCTTTCTGAGACACAGTTGTTTAGCTTCAGATCCTTTGTTTTCTGAAACATTAAGAGAAAAAAAACAGAATTGACTAGCGTATTTATCATGCTATTTATGATTGCATGGGACAGATAATTTTGATTCTGCTGGCATCACTTGAATTTTATGGAAAGGGAGCTTAGATTCAACTCTAAAAGTTGCAATACTTTTCAGAAAGTTAGCAGTTATTATTCTTTCTTTTCTATTTATATTTACTCATTTATTTTTATGACGTTTCAAACAGCTTAATTTTATCTTTTGCATTTGGAAACTTAGGATCATTGAAGCATCACAGGTTTTGAAACAAGAACTAAGGGTTATGAATCTCCTTACCTTTTGAGACTGATTAAGTTGATTTCTTGTGATTTGATTTAAAGGATTATGCTAAAATTTGCCTGGAGTAGGTTAGAATTTGGGCTGTTTTCCCATGAAATTATATTTTAGAGAGGAGTGGACACAGAATCGCACGGTGAGGACTATAATATTCATTTACATATTTGGTAATTTTCACCTGCCTTTTATAGGATTCTTCTGTTGTTTTTTTAAGAGGAAAAAATAGTAATTGAAACATTATAGGAGTTTAATGAAATAAGTCTTCTACTATGTCCTGTGATCTTCACACTTAGAAAAATTATATTCTGTTTTATTCTCAGGATTGTATTCTGGTAGTCTGAAATTTTGAAAAGAGCTATAAATAGATAAAAGAAAAATCAAAATAACTGGGTTTCTATTTTGAAGAACTGTGGGATGCAGAGAATTTTAACATATGTTTTCATGTATTTGAAAGCATGCTGGATGAGTACTGATAAGCAGCCATCATTGAATTCTTGATAAGAAAGGACAAATGCTCATTGACTGCTCTGAAGTTATAAAAGGCATTATCTTTAAAGACTTATGGCTATAAGAATGGGAAATGCTGACATTTAACTCCATGGAAATTTATGCTACTCCAGAAACTTTTTTTTAAAAGCATTTTTACTGTGGAAGAAAATCATGCTTATTATGGAACAATCACTAAACTATCTGTGGAGTCATCATTTGCCTACAGTCCTTAGGCCTGTCTATTGAGACTGACTCAGAAATGCCAGATGCCTTCTTCCCTTTCATTGTCCCTTATCACAGTTTGGGTCTTTCCCAACCTACACAGTTTACTTTAAGACTCTTGGGTTCATCTACAATTGTGGATATAGTTTGGAGGCCACTCCACTTTCATGTAAACCAAGGGTGCAATTAGGTACTTTGAGGAGAAAGAGGTGGATTTATCGACTTCCACAGTCCCAAAGTACTATCTAGTCATAGCCTCAAGCATTACGTCAATATCCAATTTTGTTCTATTTCCATGCATGTGGGAAGATAGTAATCACATGTGATTTGATCTGGCTAATAAATGGAAAATATTGTGTATGACCTCTAGGGTGATAAGAAGTGGCAGGTGGAACTCCAAGTTTCTTCCCTCCTGGGTTGACTTAGCTATGGAACCAGATGGTTTAAAACTTTCAAGAAACATTAATAGGAGGATGTATAGATATTGTGTGGCACAATGCATGGCACCATTTTTATTCTAGTCTTCATCCAAACTACTAATTACCAGGATGGTTCCATTTTTTTCCTGGTAGGGTCAGAGCATCCATTTGAGGTTTGGATTTCCTCTAAATATTGATTTTAGAATTTTTATTTTTCCACATTTATGGTTTTAGGTTTTTACCTCTTACTGTCAGTGATAGCAAGTATTCCAACTGGTGCATCCACTGTAACCCTTAGGGAGACTGCTATTGGGCTCTCTGACTTACATGGGAGGAAATATTTGATTCCATTTCCTGACAGACTGGATGAGATTTCTCTTATGAGGAGAATTCACACTGCCAATGAACATGCCATATGTTTAGACACATGGTTTTATTTTTATGATCTTTAAAAAATAATTTATTTTATGTAGCCCATGGTTGAGATAATCATTTATAGGTTTCTGAGTACCAGGATTGGTGTCAGATTTGAAAGTGCTCTGCTTTGGGCAGGAATGAAAGTATTCTCTGCAAGGCATGCATTCAGAGAAACATATATAGTACTATTAATGGGAAACTTCTCAGCAAGTTCATTTTTTATTAGTACTTGGTAGTGGTCTACAATATTGTGTAGGATAGATGTAAAGGAAATGTTACCCACATATTGATTTAGAGAGACAGCATTGTAGATTATGTTATAGTTAGCCTTCCTGCGCGTTATTGCTCCATGCCATTTTTAAAATGCATGCTGGAGATGGAGTTAAAAATTATGTTTCCCCCTTGTTTTAAGACTGATTATTTCTATGTCAGAGTATTATCAGGACAAATGAATGAAATGGAGATGCTAGGGAAAAGTAATTAAAATGAATTAGTATTCAATCTCTGTTCCTGACTGCTTTTTGGCAAAGGCTCGTGTAAAACGCCACTTGGATGTCTTCAGGATGAAATTTCTTTTCTCTCTGACTGTCAGATGAATTAAAACAATTCTTAATTCCCAAAATTCAGAACAAGCACTATACCAGCTCATGGTCCCAGAACAACAGACCCTACTCTTGCTAGCCAATGTTCTGGAGATGAAACAATGAGCAAGATACAGTCTTCTCCTCAAGACTCCAGTGGCTATTTGGTTTGACAAGGACCATCAGAAGGCCAAAATAGTTTAGTGATGTTAGTAAAGTGTCATGCAAAAAATAAAATTTTAAAATATGAGACCTTATAACATTTTATGCTTATTGTATATATCAAAGTCTTCAAAAAATTTAGCTAGCACAAGATCTTATTGGATAATATGATTAAAGGTTTTAAATCTTGTATTAAGGGAGTATAGGGGTTGAGAGTGTGGAATCCTATGTTTCTAATTATATCATGGAGACTCATTCTTTCTAGTTCTACAAAACAAGATAAAGGGGTCCTAAATTTTGTGAACTCTATGCCATTTTCCAGTGGATCCCATTAACAGTCCTTCTCATTTTCATCTTAAAATATTTGTCTGAATAAAGCATCCAGCCTCCCCTCCTCCTTTTCCCATCCAAGGCTGCTAAAGAATTTGAAGAGTATCATCAACTATTTTATATTTATGAACTCAACAGGCACGGTCTGTTGGCCATATTTCTCTTCAAAAAGGAAAACTCTCTGTTCCAAGTAAAGTATAGAGCAATTAGTTGGTTGGATATCCCAAATGAATTGTACTTCTTGCTTGGCACTAGTGTAATCTTGAATATTCAGGATAATACTTACCCAAGGATCAGACGGGCTTTAGGGACAGCTTTTATTCTTGTTGCATTCTTTATCACCTTGTGGAAACGTCCACCAGGAAAAGAAATCTACTGTTTTCTAAGCTTCTACTTCTGCGGCCATCAGTTGGTGATAGGCGGGCTGCACTTATGGCTACAGACCCGTTTGCTCTCGTGGACAGCTGCACCTCGGTGGTAACACAACAATGAGAACTGGTAGGAACTGTCTTCTGATTCAGAGTTAAGTTTTCAAAGGGTTAAAAAGGTATGTTTTGTTCTCCTTTCTTTAAAACGTGTTTCTTAATGATCTGACACCACTTTCTGAGTAGTAGACATACAAGTGTCTGTTATAACTTTATTGACTTGAATTTGATTTGTTCTGAAACAATCTACCCTGCTTCTTAATGTTTTTCCAAGAAAAACACACTGCTGACTCTAAAACAGAGCCAATTACCTTTGATAGACATTCCCCTGCTTTTAACAGGTTTATAAAAGACAAAGCTGTAAAATAAATTACCTCATTTGGTTACTTTGGCATTCTTTCATAAACAGTCTATCTAGAAGTTATTTTGCTCAAAAGTAGGCATTCTATGGATACACTACTGAGAGTTTATTTTGCCTGAGGCAGTTCTTTGTTTATAATTACCACATTTTCTTTCAAAATAAAATAATTTATGTTTTATGGAGTAAAATCTTGGTCAAATTTTTTATCAAGGTCAAATGCTTGACCTCGAATTTGCCTATGCACTGGGCTGTATTTAATATACATATCTGTAGAAAATACTTGACAACATCACTGCAGAGCAAAGAAAGGATGGCCTTATATAACAGTTACTGTCTCCATTAGACACCTCAGCTTCTATAAAATGATTTACTTCCCAATTTTGTTTGGTAAGGAAAACATTTTTATGCTCAAACGGCAACATGGACTACTTGCCCTGCAGGCTTCTGCCAAGAATACAATCTCAAGCTCTGTCACTCATTTTTCAAAACATTATTGGGTGGAAAGAATATTCAAGGAGGTTTGCTTAAATGTCAAGCAGTCCATCTCCTTTTACAGATAATATGGATTATATTTCTAGAAGAGGCTAAAATAGTAGAAAGCAGGTCACCTAGTTCCTGAGCATCTGTGGGAGAAGGTCATCTAGAGAACGTGACCTCTGGTTGACCTGTGAGCTGGTCCCGGCAATCAGAGGCTCCTTGCCTCTTCTCCTGTCCTTGGAATGTGCATTCCATCCATCATCCCCCACTCGGAGCTGTTTCAAGGGTGCAGCCTTGATCAAGAAAGCAATATGTTGTTGAGGCCATCTGAATGGTACACGTGACTGAGCCCAGGTAAGGCCTCTATATAAACTTCAAGATTCTGGAGGACGGGTGCAGACATCTACTCATCTTGTGGCACCCAAGACATACCTCCTAAGAAAGTTCCCTTGCTTATCAAACATGACACTTGCCAATCTGGAATGGCTGCCTCTTTCTTCAGTCTCTCTCTGCCCTCCATGTGCGGGGGCCAGTTTCAGATTTCACCTGGGAAGCTCCCGAGTTTGCTAACCAATGCAGTTACTTCTTCTGAGTTGGGCTCTGGTATGAAGCCATCAGCCTACAGTGAGAATTGAAGTTGTCATTATGCTTATTAAGTGGCTGTTGTGAAGAATACTGTTTATTTCATCATACAATGGCCTTTTGATCAGGAACCCTAGAAGAAATTACTGTCTGATCTTAGCAAGATAAATTGTTCTGCTTCTGAGTAATTGGTTTATTTCATTTATTTTAAATTGTGAATTATATAACTGATAATTACATCTTCCCAAAAAGGGCTGAATTTTTTTCTCACAAAATATTTTTTTGTTACTGTGAGAAAAATGCAATGGTGAGTCCTGGAGATTTTCAGTGGGCATAGCCTTGATAATAATAGCTAGTGTTTATTAATTCCTTTTTATGTTGCAGCAGTGATCTAATCAGGTTAATGTATTAACTCTTTACTATTATTATCACTAATTTACAAGTGAGGAAAATGAGATGCTAGCAGACTCGAAGAGATTTTAGAAACTTGCCCAAAGACACAAAGCTAGTAAGTATAAGAGCTGTCATTCAAGTCCAGACAGTCTAGTATGGCCACTAACATATGTTGCCCTCAATTCAAATGGTGGTATTTGTTTACATCCTATCTTATCTTACCTGTAAAAATCAGAACTATGCACTTAGGCATCAATCATTGAATATCATTTCACATTTTGGAGCCCATAGTATGCACTCTGTACATGTTAATTTACTCACCTGGAGAATGTTCAGACACAATGCAGAAGGTATGTGGACCCTATTTCCAAGAGTTTATAACGTCACTGTTATGTTACTATAACCTCTGAGCATCTCAAACAAAGTATAATGTAACCATAGGTCAAACTGAGGCAGAAGATAGATTAGACTGTATTGACTGATTTAGGAAATAGGAAATAAATAGAAAACAACAGCTATCAAAACAAGTCTTCAGAAGGGTGTCCCTTGATTGATACTCTATGTTACTGTGAAAGGATTTCTTCTATATTTGAGAAATAGAAAATGAATACTACTCTACCCATAATAAGTGCTCACAGTGTTTTGATTAAGGAAAAGAGGACAAGAAGTGCATCAAGGGGGTTTCTTGTGAAACAAATATACTTGCTACAGTGAAGTGTATCTCCTGTATCATGACCCTTCATTCCTTTGGATAGTTTAATTTTGAACATACTCATTCCATTTCTCAGGAAAGTTTGCACTATGGACCAAGGGACTCGGGTTGTTTGTAAATTGCACACACCGTGTAGCTCTAATACCTTTCAGAAATGTTGTGGTGAACTTAATTTTTCAGGAACAAATACTAAAAGATAGTTGTTTTATTCCCCTCACTCTTAGAGTTTAAAAAGGTTGCGTTTGAGACTGTTAAAATGTCTGCAGAAATTTGAAATGTAAACACCTACAAATTCTAAGCTTGAACTCACGTGAAAACCAAAAGCTAACAGGAGGCTGGCAGCTGATCAGTGCTCTACCAAATGCATCAGAAGTTGAATCCTCCCACATTGTGCTTTTTTGAGTAAGCACTTGACTAATTTAAATATACTCAAAGCTGAGCGCTGGCCGAGATCTTATGCAATCCAGATTTGTATTCAGTGTGTTGCTGTGAGGAGTCTTCCCCAGACAATATGGAACAGATTGGGAAGGAGTTTTGCTCCCTGGGATCTTTTTCTGAAAGGTAATTGCAGGAGGACAAATAAAATTCCATTCTTCTTCCATGGAGTTCAATCCTATGAATCTCTGAACTTAGAAAATTAATGATAGGCTTTCTTTTATTTCAATGTACTCATCAAGCAAAAAGAAAAAATGTTACCTTTTGAGAATGTATTAATATATTCTTAATTTCATTCAGCCAACATTTTCTGAGTACGCTACCTGCACCAGGCACTACTCTAAGATGAGATCTTAGCTCTAAGATCTTGAGATACACCAGTGCACAGAGCAAATAAACATCCTGCCCTCGCGATGCTCACCATGTAAACTAGGGTAGTTAACAGTTTGCGATTATGTGGCTACAAACTGGACTGAAGAGTATCATGAAAAATGTTTTTTCTAAGCAAAGTAGTTACACAAAGAAAATGCACAAAATTATTTCTAACTTTTTAAGAACAAAACAACATGAACTAAGTGATATTTAAGTTCTTTTTTCCTATTAATAGTGAAGTCTAATAATTCAATTTCCGAATACAGCTCCTCAGTTCTGTTTCCACACTATAAACTTCAAGTTTACAGAACTATTTGTAATTCTCTGTATGTGATGTTCTCTCTGGCTCTGTCCCTTTGCCCTCTTCCTGGCACTCAATCAATATATCTCTCCTGCTTCCAATCTTGCCTCTCCTTTACCTGGTTAACGGTTATCATTTTCAGCACTCACCTCAGATATCAGTTCCCCCAGGAAACCTTCCCAGTCATCAGTATTCCTCATCACACCATAGTTACTTGTCATTCTCCTCATAGCTGTGAGGGACCAAATTTAAGTTTGTATTATCTGTGCTAAACACGCTACCTGGCACACAGTACATACTCAGTAGGTATGGTTTGAAGATTGGCTTTTGTTGACTGATAGAATGATTGACATCTGATGTTCAGATCCCTCCATAATTTGAATTCTGCCCATCTTTTCAGCCTTATCTCCTCAGTAGCTCCATGTATATCTAGTCGCAGTCCTCTGAACACGGGTTTTATCCCTTTGTCCACGCCGTTCCTAAAGCACATCCAAGATTCTACCCGTGTCAAATCTCAGATCCAGTTCCACTTATTCCGCGAATCTTCTGTGACACTTTGAATTTATGCAGCACTTAGTGATGGTGTTACTTCTAGACATTTAAAATAAATGACAAATAAAATAACAATGAGACTACTTGGTGTTAACGTATATCCTCTTGGACAGACCATCAGGCTGTTGTAAAAGCCTTTACTTGCAAATATTTTGGTAGTGTTTACCTTATATCGTAAACGCGATACAAAGGAATTGTTTTCCACCTTGATGGTTGTGGGGCCTATAAGCAATAGTTATTATTGAAAACAGAAAAGAAAACTCAGAGATACATGCTCATTTTTTATCTCACTCATGATATACTTTGTGATATGTGAAAGGCAATAGAGTCAACATAGTTTTAGATAATGCCTGAGATATAATTGATGAGAGTATGTTTTAAAATAAAATGGTAAAAAATTTGAAAGGTTATGGATTTATTTGTATAAAGTGAGTGAGCCTGTCTCATAATTTAAATTGACCATAAGGAAAACCTCACTGTACAACAATTTTAGGAATGAGTGACAGTTGATAATGGACTTTTAATCTGATTGAGGGAGAGGATTCTTAGTTGAGGGTAGACATAACTTGAACGATCTTATAATATGAGTTTAAATATTTAAATATTGTCCTAAGACTAATACCAATGATTCGAATTGGGCTAATTTTGATACTTGAAAGCAAACAGTACCTGCTATTAGCTATAATGAACATTGCAAATAACCGACTTGACTCTAGATTGGACATTGTATGGGTACCATTGCTGGAGTAGTATAGCTGACTGTCCTGTATATTTGCCTAAGTCAAGTGGTCCCAGGCATGTGGTTTGCAAAGAATTTAGTAATGCAACTAAAATTAACTTAGGTAAAAATAAAAATTATTCAATTCACTAAATTGAAAAAAAGAGCTAAGGGACCAAGCCTTAGGAAGGTAGGCCCCACACATCTCCAAGGATGTCAGTGACTGAGACCAGTATCCTTTCTTCTCTTTCTCTTTCTTTCCCTGGTGGCTTCAATATCTACAGCCACTAAGCAGTACAAAATAGAACTGTGTTCGCAGGCAGTTCCTGAACTCAGTCCTAAAAGATTTGTAACCTGAGTGATCCCCAAGGGATTGTTTTCAGTTGCAAAACACATACAAACAAAAACCATGAAAATAAAACAAAAAATATCAAAACAAAACAATCCCTCAGAGAATGACTCTGGAGCAGCTTAGGAAAGTGTTCACCTATTGAACTAATACCGTAAGCTTGAGGACGGTGTAATTATGATTGGGTCTGCCTGGGTCAGACAGGACCTCCATGGCTAGCTTACAGAGAAATGTAATAACTGGAAGCCACCACTGCAATCACATAGTTAGACTAGACGAGAAGGAGTCATTTATCAAAGGAAGGAGTTTATTTCTCCAAAAATAGGAGGAGGTACTGGAAAGAAAAAAGAATTTACATGCTATTACAAGTGAAGGGGCTATGGCATTTTACTTCTGGGTGACCTCTTTCCATAGGTCCTCAGCCAGTGTTTGGTGATAAGCGGAGGAGAGAAGAGGATAGATTGCCTGGGAGAAAAAGCTGACAAGAGCTGGTGGTCAGGCACCAGCAAAATGGATTGGAGTCAGTCCTCCATTCCCAGGAGGGATGGGAAAATAAGTCAGAAATCTGGTTATACATCCTGATAAGACATGGGTGTTGACAGTAAAGTTGTAGGTTACGTATTGTTGGTAGAAGAGTGTTATGACTCAGGAGCTTCCGGTTTCATCCCGACATGTTTCATCTTTGGGTGATTGACATCTGGATCCCACCACCTTGTGGACAGACAGTGATAAGTATTTTTCCTCTTTAGGATCAGCTCTGGTGGATCCTCTTAGTAATTTCATCTATAGGAGGCTGGATAATATAAGGCCAATATATACACTTTTATCCTTCTCCCTGAGGCCCAATTTAGCAACCTAAACTTAAGAGAGATCCAGTTAAACAATGAAGAAATCAGTGGCTATTAAAATAGTAGTGGTCCTTGGCTACTGGCATGTGACAAAAATTTGGGAGAGCGACCTACATTTAATATGGAACAAAGGACAAGAAAAGCATTGACTGGATGAAGGAGAAAGAATAGGGACTAGAGGACAATAGTCATTAGTAGAAGACATATTTTAAGAGAATCCTTTTTTTGTGTGTGTGGGGAGAGGAGTAGGAGTGGTGATAGAGAGCAGTAGAAAGATTTGTTCTTTGAAGAATGTCTTTAATCTAAAATTATCTCATCATCTACAGATATTCTAGAAAAAGCATTACAATGATATTTGAACTCCACTTTTGTTTTCCTATCTAGACTCCAGACTTTGATACTCATAGATTCCCAGATTATTGGGGGGTGTCCAGTGAAAAACCAATAAAACTGCTCAGATAACTTTTGAGCCACATTTTTGTAGTCTTAATTTAAGGGTTATTTTTAGTACTTCCTAAAGAGCCAATGAAAAGGATTTCAAAATTGAAAAAATATTAGCTGTTTTCTAACTTTCATCTCAGGCTGATGTATCCCTCATGTATATACTTATAGAGTTAATGAAATACCTATTTGCAAGACCTCACATTAATAAGAGGGAGTGATTGGAAAAAGTGCCACCTGTGTTTTGTTAATTTGCTGCAAGCTCCCTGTCCTTGCAGCTGGCACATATTTTCAATCTTTTTCTTTGGCGGGACAGAAGTCTCTGTGATGGGGAGACCCGCAGTTCTCTCTCTTCATAAAGGAAGGGATGCTGAAAATCTGAGTAATTACAGCCCTATTTCAATTTAACTCACAGCAGTTGAATTATTTAAATGTCTCTTCTGTAGTCAAAATGAGTATTTTTTAGTTTACGAATATTTTATTACCGTTAGAGCAATTTTGTTTCCATTATCTTAGCGTCCCAATTCTGTGTTATTAAAAATAAGAAATAACCTTCACAAAGTGATTCCAAATTAGAGTTCTGGGGTCAAATTATATTTATTGATTTTCTTAGGCTCTTTGACTAGGGGGACTACAACACATATCAATAGCTAAATTACATTCTCTTATATATATTTTGAATTTTAGTCAAGCTAGAAGCATTATATTTCAGGCAAAAAATAAAATCTGTTGAGTGCATTATAGTTTCTTCATCAGGAGATTTAATACTACCCAGTCTTATGTTAGAATTTAGGGTGTGATAATTTTATTGATGATACTATGAGCTTGATGTCTTGGGGCTGCTGATATTGGAAAGAAACAATTAAGAAGCTTTCTCATTTTTATCCCATTATCTTTTGTGAATTTAGCTACATTTAAAAAATATTTTAATTTTGGAAAATCAGGTTTTAACAACTTTAACTTGAGAGCATTTACACACAGGGTGTGAGAGTAAAACTTATAAGTTTGGGTTAGGTTCACAAGTTTTTAGTGTTCATTCTAGTGGTCATAAGATATCTCATCTGTCTCTATGGTTTAGGGGGAGGCAGCCTTCTTACAACACTACTGTCTACACGGAACATTAGCATGAGATGATGAGGTAACTAGAAATTTTGCTTTCTGTGCACATTGTATAATTTAATCACTTTGTAAACCTAAGCTTAAAAGGATCAACTATACAAAGCAATTTTCAGGTTTTCATTATTTGGCATTTTATATTATTAATATTTCTTATTTGGTAGGATCTTTTAAATTGTCCATTTCAGAAACAAGACTTCTGAAATGTCAAAGTAAGGAACTCCAAAAATCTACTCCATAAAAGCAATGAGGACACTGGAAAAAATGGTCAGTCAAAATCAACTTTTTCAGAACTCTGGAAAATAACAGAAGGTTTTACAGTATCTGAATTATATCTTAATAAACCAGTTGTAAAAGAGTGCCTATTTCATCCAGTTTAGTTTCACCAAAATAGCGTCCCCATTTCTGTCTCTGTTGGTGGACATTTAGCTCTCTCCCATTTATAGACGACATTGTGTGTGACATAAATTTTGGAGAAAAGTGAAAAAGCAGAAATAGCCTGAAAAGGAGATAGCTGGACAGTGAGGAATCATGGTCAGGGGCATGGTGTATGAGTTGTCAGTGCTTGGAAAATCCAAATATTTAGCAAGAATTGAAAGAGATCTTGTCAAGCCACAACACGAAAACCCAGCCTCATTCACGGCCAGACCCCAAGAGAACACCGAACGAGAGCCTTGGGGTGAGGCAGCAGAGTGTTGTGAAGGGAATCAGAGGCGTTTGGGTCCCAGTTCACATCACAGCTCAGCCACTTACAGGTTACGTGACTTAAATTATCCACTTTCAGCCTCAATTCCTCGTTTGTAAAACAAAGCTCCGCTGTGTACACTAAATGTGATAATTGTGACAAACACCGAGCACAAGTCCAAGAACCTAATATTCACTTACTACTCCCCACATCTAAGCCCAAAATAAAGAAAATGGACCACTCAGCCAGTTTCTTACTGTCATTCTACCGAGTTGCAACATTAGTTAGAGTCAAATTTGTATAATGACAGTGAATTTCAACCTTTGCACTCATATGTGTGGGAAATATTGCCTTATTTAGTTTTGTTTGATTTGATTCTGGCTTGACATTCAATCTCAGTTATTATTTAGATCCCCTTTCTTTCTCAACTTTGCAACTGAGTAGAGAAGACTTGTACGGTCCATATGATCTACTTTATGCATTACAGGACAAATTGCAGCTCAGTTTAAGGTCATAGAGTCCCTTACAGGTCAATGGCTTTCAACTTCTCTGCCGTTCACAGACCCAAAGCAGCTAAATCTGGCTTTTGGGCTCCAAACTCCCTTGGCACGCTGTGTACCTAGTTTTTTCTGAGATATGCCCACTTTCTGAGGGAGTTGCCCCATGGAGTTAACCTATGCTAGGAACTTCTCTCCTCCATCTCCATTCTAGGCAGACTCGTTCTACACTGTTATTCTCCAAGGCAATTTCCACTTTCTTTCTTCCTTGCCTCAAAACCCAGCATCCTCTCTTTAATAAGAGAAGGCTTTAATAAAATATATAAAGCAATTCTATCATTAGACAGCTTCTGCTTTCAGCCCTTCCAAACGTCATGAAGCAAGGAAATGCAACACCTGATCACATGTTGGAATTTTAGGGTATGTAGAATGCAGGAACATTCTGGGTATGTAGAATGTGGAACACACACACACACACACACACACACACACACACACTATTATATCAATAAATTGCCTTCCAAAATTTGGGAAGAAATATGATACTGTAGATAAACTCTCCTGACTTAGTGAACATTTCAGTGAAAATTCTGGACCAATACTGTAAGAAAGCTGATCCAGACAGACTCACTTTCTAGTGTTAATTACATCTATATTCTCAATTTAGCTTCCCATTTATCTTCAGAGTCGTCTGTTGGAATTTCACAGGAATTTCAGAATCTTCTGGGGTGACTGTTAAATAGTTGATGTAATCCAACGCTTTGTACATGGTAGATGCTGAATATACATACAATTGTTTTTGGATGATAATTTGATGATGAAATGAAAAGGCAATTTTTAAACCACTTAATTTTCGTATACAGGACAAGATAAAAACAGCAAGTTTACTTGATCAGTGTATAACCGTCAAACGATCAGTCGACACTCAGTCTATTGTAGTCAAGAAAGAGAGTGCTGAACTAATAGTTAAGATATCTGGCTTCTAGTTAAGCCTCTGTTGCCAGACGGATGACCGTGAGGAAATAATTAAACTTTCCGTGTCTCTGTTTTCAAAACGAGAAAGCAGTGATAATCTCATATTTTTTTACCTACCTTATATGGTTGCTATGAAGACCAAATGAGGCAATGTGAATGTTGGGCTTAAAGTACCAAGTTACAGAATAGTGTTATGAAATATTTACCTACTTAAGTATATAATAAAGAGGCAAAGGGAATGTGTTTATTATGTTAACACACTAGTATCTTTCAGATAATTTAGAAGGGCGAAGAAGATGTTTTAGATTCTTTCTAAATCTTATTAAACAGTGTAGTTAGGAGATTACTGACAGACTAAAGAATAAACTTTTCTGTTGACTAACTTAAAAAGTGTCCTTTGCCAGGAATACTATTTGTCCCAAGCTTCTATATTTATGGATTTTACTCAGTTCTGGAATAAGGAGATTAGACCAATTTGAAATGTGAACTGATATTAACATGATAGAGTGGTTAGATTGTGCACCGTGGACCGTTGTCCCAGATTACACAAAGAATGCCACTATTGGGAAATTATCAATCACAACTGCAATTTAGTCTCTGTCATCTGAGATAACATTGAGATAGATAACATCTGAGATAACACATCTATCGTGACATAGTGTGATGGTTAATTTTATGTGTCAAGTTGGAGGGTGAGATAAACATTTAAACTGGTGAAGTTTGAGTAAGTAGATTGCCCTCCATAATGTAGATAGGCCTCATCCAATCAGTTGAAGGCCTAAATAGACCAAAAAACCATTCTCCTAGAACAAGAGGGAATTCTCCAGACTACTTTCAGTCTCCATTTGCATCCTTGGCTCTCCTAGGTCTCCAGATTGCCGGCCCACACTGCGGAAACTGGATTTGGCAGTATCTATACTGAATACTGACGAGTGAATCAATTTCTTACAATAAATCTCCCTCTATGTATATGCATACACACTATTGGTTTTGTTTCTCTGGAGAACCCTGACAAACAAATTCAGCATGTATCAACTTTGAGAGATGTAGTGAAGGGAGAAATTCTGTTTATCAATACTATGAAAGAAAATATCCTACTTTACTCATTTTTAATGTTGATGCTTCTTGACCAAAAGGACTTCAAGATGTACCAAACTGAAGAGAGAAAGATACACATCATATTTAATATGTATACAAAAAGTACAAGGGATGTGGGTAGAACAGACACAAAAAAATCCAAGTGGATGTAAATGAAAAGGTGCATGCTTGACTTAATGTCCATTTTCTTCTCAGAATGTCAATACTGATATAAAAGGCTGCCATCTGAATTAACCTGATATTTTAGTGTGACAAATTTTCAGAGATTATTGTGTCAAATTCTAAGTAATTCAGTAACGCATACAGAGGTTTTAAACCACCTAGTTATAATTTGAATGTCCTTTGGAGAGCTAGAGAGATAAGGGAGCTTTATGCTTGTTCCATCGGCATCATTATCATTTTACCAAAGCAAGAAATGGGAACAGATGACCTCGGAAGCCTCTCACATCAGGATACTTTTATTACAATCAGGCAAGCTTTGCACTTAGAGCCTATGAGATGTTAAAATGCAGAATATTAAATAATATCACATACAACAGCGTTTCAATACCATTAGCTTCCAATAAATCAAATTTGCAGGAATTAAAATATCTGGTTATTATGGTTCAGTGAGAGGAAATATTAAAATTCATGAGTATTCTAAAGGACACCATATCGAAAGCAGAACAGCTTACAGTTCTGCCAATAAAGTACTAGAAACTTCCAATAGTTCTTTACCATGAAACTATCAGAAATCAACAGGAAAACAAATATCTTCATTGAAAAGAATGTGTAGGATTAGCTTGAATGATGGTTATAGAAGATAAAAAAAGTTAGAGAGGTAATTTAAAAATAGCTGATATCCTTTATAGCTACTAGGAAAGAGAAAATATCAGCAAAGACGTTAAAGAGAACATGAAGGTCATTTTAAAATAGTTTAAGGAGAACAAGATATAAAAAAGATGAAATAGACCCTTTTAGAGGAAATTGGTTATAGAAGTCTTAGAAATTGATAAATAATAATTAGCATTAGAAGCAGCAGTAATTTATAGTAGAGAGAATATTGAAATTTTAGAAAGTGTTGTCACGAGTCTTTATAAATTACAAAATTGAGAAATAAGATGAGTTCAGAAAAAGTAAATCTAAAGGAAAAAATGTTAAAAAGTGATATAGATATTATTTAAATGCTCTCCATCCTCAATAAAGATATCTCACTGTGAAGGATTTCCTTTTTGAATACTGACTGCAAAATATTTGAATATTCAAATAGAAATATTCATTATATTGAGGGACGTTAGAAATCTTATCCTCTTTTCCACTACTAATATCATAGAAATGTGATAAACTGTTGTGCTCAAGATGGACCAGTCAATTGAACTGCCAAATTAATTTATCTTTTAACTTAAGCTTTCTGGCCCATACTCCCTACCAGGAAGTGTGGCTAGTGCCTGGATGAGTGGTGCGAGACGTTCATAAAGGAATCTTCTGAGGTGGTTTAATCTCCTGGGCTCTTTTCCTTTGGAATATAGGAACAGTAGTAATTAACAAATAGGTTTAAGCTTTTTCTCTTACATTATAATTCCCTTTAATTAGCCTGATGCTTTGTTGAGAGTGAAATTCCTTATAGTCTGTGGGGCCTGCTTTTTATTTATCCTCTGTAATTACCCACTGAGAGGGAGGACTCTGTATCCAGGAGTTTGGGATGGTGACTAATTAGCACAGAGCAAATGGTCTTGTTCTGGAATCAGCCACGAGGACCACAGTGCTTCAGAACCCTTTGGAGTCAACCAGCTGGAAGGGAGATGAGATGATACTTTTCCTTTGTAATGGATATTAGAGAAAGGTAATCCTTGAAAAGGGGGATATAGTGATGTGTCTATTGCATGTATTTATAATACTTGCCTTAATCATTCTCTCCTTTATTGAAATGTAGGTTGCTTTAACTTTTCAGTATTAAAACATGCAAGAACATGGATTTGGCTATCAGATTTTAATTCATTTACAAGCTCTGCCATGTAATCTCTTTGAGTTTCCTTATATCCAAGAGAGAAAAATGATACTTATGTCAAATGGTTGATTTAAGCATTGCATTCCCCATGTTAGTTTATATAAGTGTCTAGCCCAATTGCTGGCACATAGTAGATAATAAGCAAAATTTAATCCTTTCCCTATCCTACCTCACTCTTATAAAATGACTGAGGAACTTGGAACTGAACTTACCTTGAGTAGGGTGTCATCATTACAGAAGCCATTAGGGCTGCCATGTTTCTGTACATGACACTGTGCTTAAATTAGTACAACCAAAGACTGAGTTAGAGTTTTTCCCTCAGATTGTTTCCTCATATTGTTGACTTATATTGAACTCAGGTGTCTCTGTTAACCCCCCCAGGGGTTATTCAATGTATTCCTTTTAACAGAATGTCTTCTCCCGCTTCCCTCACTAATAATTTCTTTTCTCTATCTTCTTGCCTTCTGCTCCCTTCCAGAAGTCTGTGTACTACGTGAAGCTCTCCTGGGATCCTATTCAGGCTGCAGAGAAGAGAAAATCTGATTATCTAATGACATTGAAAAGTCAATCAATAAGCAACACAGATTTAGTAAGAACAAATAAAGGCGAGCACCAAAAAACTTTGGTGTTTGTTGCTAAACTAGTGGCATTCTGCAAAAAAGGTATTTCTTTTATACTAGCTATTAGTAGACTTAAAAAAAATAAAGACCTAGTCTAAAGCCAAATTGCATTTAATGGTGGATGTTTTAAGTCATAGGACTTAACTAAATAAATTATTGAGGCAAGGATTATTTATCACTGATTTAAAAGAGAATAATAAGTATAATTATCGGTAACACTTTTGGGGAAGTGGCTAGATGTCTTTGAGCACAGCAAAAGAGAGACATAAGGATTATTGGAGGTTAAAAAAGCATCACTACAAAGAGAGAGGAAATGAGCCAAGAGCATTCAGAGTAAAGAAAAGAAGACGAAAAGCAAATCCACTATAAAAGATATTGAGGGGAAAATATCAGATACTCCTTTATGACTCCAAAATGAAATGCAAACATATAAAGTATAGAATTTGGTTTAGGAAAATTTTGAAGTTAAGCATTAGGATTAATCTGAGCATTCAGTCAAGCAGGAATGAAAGATTTCTGTGAAGAGTTGTAGAAATGCCCCCTCTTGTGAGTGAAATCATTTGACGAGGTTGCTGTGTGGATGTCAGTGTGCTGATGGGCTCCTTGCCCTTAATTCTCTCGATCTCTGGCTTCCTAAAGATGCAGGCATTGGAACTGATTTTTATTAAAAAATCTAAGACCTCCAAATCCTATTTATGTCAGTATATTAATAAGGAGGTTATATTTACTTAATGAATTATTCAAAATTTTGTCTTGAAAACTCTGGTACAGGTCAATTATGGTTTAGTTTGGGTTCTTCTCTCCAGGCTGGGTCCCAACCCTTGGAGGTGTTATGCAGATCCAAGGATCCCTGTAAGGTTGAAGTGAAGGGAAGCCATTCCTACGTCATTCTGGGGGAGCATGCCTGGGAAGGGACAGAACTGGAAAACCAAGGAAGCTGAAAGTCAACTCATGCCTTGAGTGTAGAGGGCATCTTGAGGCTGGATGCCAGACCTAGTAGCAGGCCAGGGGAGTGGGTAGCATGGAGGGTTGAAATTTGGGTTGTCCAGTGGAAGGCTTAGGAGAGGTAGCTCTGCATTTGTCAGCTGAGAGTAAAATCTGACCATTCTTTCCAGAAGTACTCACTCCTGTTGTGGAAACAGTGTGTCAGCTTAAAGCAGCTGTACATCCTTGGACAGTTTATACCATCTTTCCTTGTGTAACCACGTGCTTCTGTTTCACCAGCCTGGTACTATCAAATAAGATTATGCTCCACTTTCCCCCCAAATGGTTAGGGGGTGATTCATCCCTGATCTCCTTCTGGGAAATTTGTGCCCTTTGAAAGACCTCTACTTTATTCCCGGAAGTATCCTCGAGTAGTAATCCTGCTATGCTCTGGAAGATGCCCTCCATCTCCTCTGATCTGGTCTTATCTCTTCTAATCTGGTCACCACCTGTTTCAGCTGCTGCTGACCCAGGTGAGCGAGCTGTTGGCTGAGCAAGCCTACTCCACTGCCAGCTCTTCCGATACACCGCTTTCTACAATACGTGGCCTATCGTTGGTATCCACCCTCACCCGTTCCTTCCAATTTGATATATGATGTTACCTTCTGGGTCATTTGAGTCCTCCAATCCTGCCTCCTTGTACCAGACACCGCAAGGCCTCGAGGAAGGCAACTTCGCTCCCTTTCATCCCCCACAGCACAAGTTAGACCAGGACAGGACTTGTAACAAGACTGCTGAAACTTTGCAGTACTGGGCAACACATGGAACAGCTTAAAATTTGTCCTAGACATAATTATAATTGTTTGTTCAAACATTGTGTCAGGATATCTGCCCAGCTCCTACAAGGTTTCCCTGTGTTAGTGGGGGGCAAACTCAATCCCCAAATGCAAATCTCCTGAGACTTGTCATATGCTTTCCTTTTGTGCCTCTGAGAAACGCACATGTTCTTTCCTCCTCTAGTCTATTTTCTATCCTGTCACAGGAGGCTGCCATCTTCTCGAGAAATTTCCCCAACTTTCTCATGCCCATTATTGCCATTCACCACAAATGTGTAGAGTGAATTTTATTGACCAGGTAGGTCAACCATGCTATTCTGTAGTATATTTATCAAAACTGAGTTTTTGAATCCTAAATTATGCCATTCATTGTGTCTCATTCTGGTTTGGAGCTGTGCCAAGTCCATGGCTGTTGCTTTGCATAGTTTTCTCTGTTACATGAGGTAAAAGTAAGGTTAGGACTATTTTTCTCAGGGAAAAGTCTGATATAAGGCCTTAATATGCATACACACTCTGCCTCAGAAAGGAAGATACACAGGGACCAAGTCGAGATGACTTACAAAATCCAGATTTTTCTCAGAGGAAAACACAAAATAAATTGATAATTAAATAAAGGATTTCTCCAACTCTCTGTGGGTACTGCTCTGCTAAAGAAATCTATTAAAGTTAATAGACCAAAGATCAAACCCACTGTCTCAAGTTTTCCTCAAGAACACTAGAAAGGCCTGTTCCTTATATATGTGTAAATTGAAGGGTTCAATTACATGGCACCCAAGCAGATCAGGGTGGTTTCCCCTAAAATCAAATGCTATTTCTATCCTAGAATATGAAGTGAGATTTGTGATTATCAAAATGGCAGTCTTCCAACCTCAAAGTTGAAAGAGAATTCTCCGTCCTGTGTGCTATGGTAAGGATATTAAAAGACTAAGCACTGAGTATTGATACCCCTGAGTCTCACTCTTTCTTAAGAGGGAATGTTGACTTGATAAGACCCTCCTCTTTGTTTAGTTCTCTTCCTGAGAGTGAAGATGTGTAGCTACTCTGCTTATTTATGGTCCTCACATGGAATGTGGTCTCAGTGGTAAAGTTTTAATTATTCTAGAAAATGTAGAGCTCTTACATATTTATGATGTTTTCCTATTGGGAAACAGAAAGAGAGTTATATAGAAAAAATCTATAATTTTTTCTTCCAGAAGTAGCTATGCTATAAACATTATACAAAATAGGGTTATATACATGTTATATACATTTATAAAATAGGGTTATTATTTATTTTTATAGTTATATTTTTGAAATCCATTAGGGCTACTCTGGGAAGTAGATAGATTTTATTGGTGCTGACTATAATCATGACATCATTAGAAGTTACTCTCTCCTTTGAGATACATATAAAACTGATGGCTTGCATCCCTTATTTTGTGTTCAATAAGAAATCCAATGCTTTTCCCAACATTTCTGTGAATTCCCAGGAGTTTGCATTCTCACAGTCACTTCTAATTCCAATTTCTGGTTCATTCTGAATTTAACCTATCTATTTGTCACTTCCCCTAGCTGCTTTCTCCATAATCTACTCAACTGCCCATGTCTTTAAGTTCTCCCATGTACCAGTCACAGAGAGCATTTATAAATACAGCAGGTTATACTGAAGATTTAGAGACAAGGGGATAGAAGAGGGGGAATTGCAGTAACATATACATTCACACAAAAAGTGAATATTAGATACCTCTGTTCTTTGTAGTTCTTTTCTTTTCTTTTTTTAAATGTTTATGCTATAGCCTTTGGCTGTTAACCCAGACCACCACAGAAATTCTCTATCACATTTTAATTAGAAAACATTTTTAATAGAGAAAACTATAGCGAACAATATCATTCACCACTCAGAATGAACAAATGCCAACATTTAAAAATATTTGTCTTAAATTTACTTTTTATGATGTATGTATGTATTTAATTAAGGTCGCTTTGGTTTATAACATAAATATCAGGTGTACATAATCATATTTCAACTTCTGTATAGACTGCATTGTGTTCACCATCAAAAGTCTAGTTTCCATCCATCACCGTACACATGTGTCTTTACCCCTTTCACCCTCCCCCCAAACCCTTTCACTCTAGTGACCACTAATCTGTTCTCTTTATCTCTGTGTTTATCTTCCACATATGAGTGAAATCACACAATAATTGCTTTCTCTGTCTGACTTATTTCACTTAGCATAATGCCCTCAAAGTCCATCCATGTTGTTGCAAATGGCATGATTTAGTCTTTTTTATGGCTGAGTAGTACTCCATTGTACATATGTATACCAATCTTCTTTACCCATTTGTCCATTTATGGGCACTTAGGTTGCTTCCCAGTCTTGGCAATTGTGAAGAATGCTGTGATGAACGTAGGGGTGCATAAAACTTTTCAAATTAGTATTTTTATGTTTTGGGTAAATACTCAGAAGTGAAATAGCTGAATCATGTGGTATTTCTATTTTTAATTTTTTGGGAAATCTCCATATTGTTTTCCATAGTGGCTACAACAATTTACATTCCTACCAGCAGTGTATGAGGGTTTCTTTTTCTCCACATCCTCTCTAACACTTATTATTTCCTGTATTTTTAATAATAGCCATTCTGACAGACGTGAGGTGATATCTGATTGTAGTTTTGATTTGCATTTCCCTGATAATTAGTGATGTTGAACATCTTTTCACATGCTTGTTGGCCATCTGTATTTCTTCTTGGGAAAAATGTCCGTTCATGTCCTCTGCCCGTTTTTTGATCAGGTTGTTTGTTTTTTGTTGTTGAGTTGTATGAGTTCTTTATATATTTTGAATAGTAACCCATTATCCAGTATATGATTTGTAAATATTTTCTCCCAGTTGGTGGGTTGTCTCTTCATTTTGTTGATGGTTTCCTTTGCCGTGCAGAGGCTTTTTAGTTTGGCGTAGTCCCATTTGTTTATTTTTTCTTTTGTTTCCCTTGCCTGAGGAGACATATTCATAAAAGATACTGCTAAGACCATGTCAAAGAGTGTACTTCCTATATTTTCTTCTAGGGGTTTTATGGCTTTAGGTCTTACATTCAAGTCTTTAATCCATTTTCAGTTAATATTTGTGTGTGGTGTAAGATAATGGTCTACTTTCATTCTTTTGCATATGGCTATCCAGTTTCCCCAACATCATTTATTGAAGAGACTTTCCTTTCTCTGTTGTATATTTGTAGCACCTTTATCAAAAATTAGTTATAGATGAGGTTTTTTTCTTATCACCTCATCCTTTGCACCAACAGACAGAAATTTCTAATTGGTGAAATTTCTCCAGGAGCTCCATTAGGTACAGGATATTTGGCCCCGCTGTTTCTGAGAACCTTTTGAATAAAATTGTTTTATCAGAATTAATTCAGTGCAAATGGATTTTCATGCAAAAAGTATTTTATGCAGTAAAATAGAGAAAATAATTAATCAAATGTAATTACAAATGATTGACTTTTTAATACAGCACAGTTAAATTGTTTTAATTTTTATTCTTATTTTCTTAAATTTTAAAAAATTTAGCAGTTTTTTTGCAGGCTAAATTTTAATAGAAAGATTTATCTTGGAGATCAGTATCTTTGTCCATATCAAATGGTATCAATTATAGTTCTTTGTTCTTCTTTTGGGGCTCTTTTGTGTTTAATAACAATTTGAATTTCCCCATGCCAAATTTTCCAAATCACATTTTGTCCAAAAATCAATTTTCCAACAATTTTTAGTGAATAACATATTTTGATATGTGCATTATTGGCCATTTTCAACTTTTTATATTGATTATTTCTACCAGACATATCCATTTTAACTAGAATAAAGGCAGCTTGAGTTTAACATTTGATAACATTATCAATTTTAATAATTAACAACCATCATCGTTTAATGAATTTAAGTAATATGAGCCTTTGGTTGGGAAGTTCTGTTTGTTGTCGGTTCAAATGAAATAGGAGAGAGAAGGGGTACACACGGAGGATTCAGATCAGAGGTGGAGGAACAGAGGTGGGTGCAGAAACAAGATCAATGAACAATGCAGAGAGTTGCTACTTCTTTCTGGCTACATGGCTCTTATGCGGTGCACGGCAGTGTTAGAATTCCCCTAGGGCCAAGCTGGCAATGTCAAAGGATGAGATGAAAAGATGTCATGGTCCTATTTTATTTTATTATTTTTTTTATTTTGTGAGGAAGACCAGCCCTTGAGCTAACATCTATTGCCAATCTTCCTCTTTTTTTTTTTTTTTTGCTGAGGAAGACTGGCACTGGCCCTGGGCTAACATCCATGCCCATCTTCCTCTACTTTATATGGGACGCCGCCATGGCGTGGCTGACGAGCAGTGATTCGGGAGGCGCCCAGGATCCGAACCCGCGAACCCCGGCCCCCCCCCCACCCCCCTCCCCCCGACCCCCCTACCCCCCCCCCCCCCCCCCCCCCCCCACCCCACCCCCCCCCCCCCCCCCCCCCCCCCCCCCCCCCCCAACCCCCCACCCCCCCCCCCCTCCCCCCCCCTCCCCCCCCCTCTTCCTCTACTTATATGGTCCCCATGCGTGCTGACGAGCAGTGATAACCCGCGAACCCCGGGCTGCCAAGTGCGAACTAAACCGCTGCGCCAACGGGTCGGCCCCTCATGGTCCTATTTTAGATCTCGCCTCCAAACGCCTCTTTGTTCTGCTCACCTCTGCTCTCACCCTGCCCTCCGATCTCTACTAGACTTTCTGTACCCCCAAATTCTCATTGTTTTTTATGGTGAGCAGTTTAGAGAGTTTCACATCTCCAGCTAAAACCCTATAGTTTGCCACCTAAAGCAACATGTTCTACTAGACAGAAGACCATCCAGCCTGGAGAGAACTAGCCCTCTTCCTTAGGGGCAGAATTAACTCCAGAAGGTTGTGGTGGTCCTCAAGTGAGGTAGAGTTTGGTGTCTTTCCCCTTGGATACACTCTGTCCTTGTTGTTCCAACCACGGGTGCCTTTGTTTTCATCCCCATCCTCCAGCACTCTTTCCAAGAGCTTCTCTTTTTCCTAGTTTCATTTATTTGACTCTGTTTTCTGTAGGACAGAAGATTTCCACTCAGGAGCCTGCTCACTTTACTGCACCCAATCCCAAAGGTCCTTACTGCTTGAGGGGATTTTCAGGGCTGGGACTAGCCAGTAGAGGAGACAGCTTTGGACAGGACTCCTTCAAGGTGGCCCTGCTCATATTATGCCATATGTACATGATATTTCACTTACACTAGCCTTAGAGATCCAAACCTTCGTGAGAATAAGTAGAACATACTATGCTTAAAGTTCCTATTTGACATAAAGAATATATTAGAATGTGCTTTAACACTGTTTTCACAAAGCTAAACATTTAGAATATAATCTTGTTTCTTCAGTAAGCCTGATAGCCATTGCATTTTCCTAATATTCACATCAAATTGTATAAATGACAGAATTTTACCTCATCTGAAACATCCTGTTAAGTTTATGGTTATATTTAAATGTAAAATATCTGTTTTTTTTTTTAAACACATGCACAGATTCGAGTGGGGAAATTTATTCATTTATTTTAACGTCATGATGCAAATCCATTCAGCCAGACTTTCTTGCTCCAGGCTCTAGCCTGCACACAATTTTTCATTAAAATATTATTCGAACTGAGGACGTCTGCAGTAGTTTGGAACTTATTTTCTCCAGTACTTGATTTTAAGCTCTCTATACATCTTAGAATTCTCTAAAAAAACCTCTATGGCATGTCTGAGTACCCTGAATAAACATCAGCAATGCCTGTGTCAAGGGCAGAGCCAATCTGAGTGGAAAATATGCCAGCTTTCTTAAGAGCATCTTTAACAGATTTAATTAAGCTTCTTATTCTGTCAATAATACCATTTTCTGAATAAAGAACTTCTCCATACATAACTCATTATTTAATATGAAATGTTTAGCATGGAAAAAATATAGTGAAAATCGTAATGATATCTACCATCAGCTTGTCAAATCTTAATATTTTGCCATGTATGCTTCTGATATTTTAATTAAACCTTACAGATTCGTTTGAGTTCCACTGCTCGGTTATCGCCTCTTCTATTTCCCTCTTCTTTCCGGAAGTAAGTGATACCATTGTTGTTTATCAAAACAACGTTTGTTTATACTTTTATAACGTGTATATTCTGAAACAATATTTAATATTTTTATGTTGTTAAGAGAAATGTTATCACAATATAATTGTTTCTCTGAAACTCAGCTTTTCTTCACAGTATGCCTTTTAGGATATGTTTTCTTGTTAATACTTGTGGGTATAATTTATTGATTTTTACTATGTAAGGATTCCGTGTATTTCCCCTTGTCATATTTTCTCCAGTTGTTTCACTTTCCCAGCGATTATACTTTCAAAGGGCTCCTTGATGCAAAGACATGTGGGCCTTCATACATGATTACTTTTTTAAGCCGTTGAGATTTGGAATGGTTTGTTATGCAGCAAGAGTGTTAATCCTTTAGCTGAAAATAACAGAGCATCTCTTTTCTTCATCTGTAAAGCACTTTCTATTCCTCATTGGATCCATGTTTGTGGCGTCTTTGACTGTAGCTGTTGAGGGTCTCTATCTTAGTTCACCACTAACTTGTATGTTCTTTGAGAGGTGGCCTGGAATCCCTGTTCGAAGTGTTTATTCTCCTACACCATTATTCCTGGCTTGGCAGTTCTAAAAGTTACTGCATTTCTAAAATAAGTGAAACAAGTTCATGCTAAAATAGATATTGTTGGTGTGTTTCTTTTCTACAAACCAAAGCCTTGCTTTTATTTAAAACTAGTACACTCAACATTTCCTCACTGAGTTTTTCTAGACTCGGTATAGACAGTTATAAAGAGCCTCATGCTTGGTCCTTTCATTGCCCTCCCCAGGGCTGTTCTCTGTTTTTCTCTGCTGTCTCCAGCTTAGTCCATGGGGACCTAAAACCTCCCTCTGAGATGATGGAAAGTCCCTCTTATTGGTGACACCGCCAATTTGCTCTGTTTTTCCTTATCAGTTAGAGACCCTCTCCTGAACTCTTAGCTTCTGGCCTTGGTCCTACTTGTTCTCTGGCATTTTGTGTTCACTTGTTTTTTTTAATTTATCATTTTCTGTTTCCTACCTGTCTTACTTGTTGCTATTTGGGAGTGCACAGACTCCAGAAGGGTCATTTGTTGTACAACTACTATTTGATCCATTGCTCATTTTTAGCTCATCCTTAGGAACTTGCCCTGCATTCTTTGCTCCTCGATTCTCCCTTACCCTCTATGAGAGGTCATCCAATTCAGTAATTTTTCTGGTTTATTTTTCCAAATGAAAAGGCCAATATAAACATTGCTCCCTTTTATTCTTTTTCTTTTTACTAGAGCCTATATCTTGATAATCAGTTGTTCATGTTGACAACAAGTTGTCAATTTTATTGCTTTAATAGTTGCTTTAATTTGGCCATTAATATGACTTAAACTCCCTCAGTTGCAAACTATCCATTGCTTCATGCATGGATAGTACGAGAGTAATGAAAAATGCCAACCTCAACATTATAATTTTTGATTTGGTACTTTCAATAGATATGGCCTGTGTTGAAATAAAATGTTTCTCATTCACCCCTTTTCAGGAAGATATTCACTGTATTTCCTAATGATTAGCGACAGAATAGTTACTTTATGGTTTCTTTATAGTTTTAGATATATCACGGTTCTGTTGTCTATAATCAAAAGGTGTTCAATCTTTAGTTCATGATTTAAATTTTTCTTTATAGGGGTCCCATGATGGCCTTACTTCTATTCCTTCTTATGCTATTTTTCTAGTTCTACTGAAACTCTGGCACTGTTATATTTTCCTTTAAAGAACAGATGGTTTATCAGGGCTCATGATACAATCTGCATGAGCCAAACATGCTAAGCCATCTCTCTTCTATAGTCCACTTTCCTATACTCAGTATAAATGAAGATTAATCAATATAGAGCAGTTGGAAAGAATGTTTCCTGAAAAAGTTGATTATGTATGATTAACACTTTTCCCCCAGAAAATACAATCTCTATGGCTCTTAGAATTATCTAGATTTCACCAAGGATGGACTTATACAATAAGAGAATATTAGGGCTGGGATGGATCTTAGAGTCCATCTAATAAAATCTTATTTCATCAAGGCAGAAATGAATGAATTTGTCAATATTTGACCAGTTTTGATTTTCAGAATGTAATTTTCATATGGTTCACTCAGTCGATGAGGGAGAGAAAGCTGCAGACACTTGCCAATGAGATGTCTTTAGGACAGGGCCACTGCCCTGTGTAGATTCGTCTTCATGATCTCAGTGATACCGCTGGCTCTCTCTCTCATCTTGCTTACCCATCATTAAAATTTTTTTTAAAGACAGTTAATATATATATTTGGAATGGGAGAAGGGATAAAAAAACACTTCAAAATTTCTCTCAAGGGAAATTAGGACATTTCAAATGGGATGAGCTAGCAAGATATATTATAGCAATTCTTGCCAGCAGGGAAGCATCCTGATTTGTTTCCTTTGTTCCAAGCCATTCTGTTATCATCTAAATAGACTCTTCTCAAGTGATGAGTGTATAGCATTCCAAAAATCATTTGTAAGTGAGTTTCTCTAGATCTTGGAAGGCATTTTCCTGTACCAATAACATAATAAGTGATTATTATGTTCCCTGAGCAATATTGGCGAAGTTACTTTAACACGCAAAGTACTTAAATGTATTGGAATTGTTTCAAATATATCTTACATCTTATGTTCCCTTGTTTCTAAGGGATCATTTCTTTCTTAGTTCCAAGTCTTCCCCGATCAGTAGTAGCAGCCATTTCCAGCATCGCTGCAGAGCAGGGTCTTCATTGGAGGTAGGTTGGGGGGTCGACCCAGGAACCATTAAGGAACTTTTTTACTCAATCCATTTTTGTATCGACATGGCAGAAAGAGTGTCTCAGGATAACTGCTCTCTAGTTGCTCAGAATCGAAAGATAAAAGAACTGCACCCATGACGGTTATGCAGTTTCAGACTTATGTGGACAGCTTGGTGATACAATTATTTGTAAATTGAGGACCACCTAATTTTCAATTTATATCTTCTGGGCTTCTCATTTGTATCTTTTTTTTTTGTGAGGAAGACCAGCCCTGAGCTAACATCCATAGCCAATCCTCCTCTTTTTGCTGAGGGAGACTGGCCCTGGGCTAACATCGTGCCCATCTTCCTCCACTTTATATGGGATGCCACCAAGGCATGGCTGACAGGCAGTGCGTCAGCGGGCGCCCGGGATCCGAACCTGCGAACCCTGGGCTGCCAAGCGCGGACTAAACCGCTGCGCCACCGGGCGGCCCCCTCATTTGTATCTTGATCCTGTTTTAGAAATCATGCTATTTTGTTTCTTGCTTGTGGAAATTTGAGAGCTGTGTTTAATTAGAACAGCAACTTTATTCTAAACTACTTCAGTATTTCGTGGGTCTGAACTTTCCAAATTGTTTTTTATTTGACCCAATGCTATATTTTTATTCAACTTCATGACTTTTTTGTAATGTGTGCTGTGTTAGCAGGGATTTTCAAACTTAAAAATTAAGTCTGACTTGCCAAAAGAAGCTTTGTTTCTGAAAGTAATTATTTGCAATAATTTCCATGTTAGTTTCTGAAGAGGTAAGATTCCCGGTGTCACATGACAAGCTCATCCCGGGGCTCCTGCTGGCTCCTGTCAGATTAATGTGTGCTGCTCCCCTGCTGAAAAACCCACATGGGTTCTCCTCCAGACCACCTGTGGAGCAGGAGAGGGTTTTTAATTTTTTCTTTAAATTTCCAAGAGAATGAGAATAGCTAGAATGTGGATTGGAGAATTAAGTACCACTTATAGTAATGCTGGTTTTTTTGGAGAAAATTTAATCTCAGGAACAATACAAATTGGACTTCTGGTCTCACAACCTACTAGCATTCTTCTCTTTCATTTTTTCTTTAAGATTTAAGACTGCTGCTTCTACATGCCCCCCCACCATTCTACTCAAATCTTGCATCTTCTACTTCTTCACTTTAAATCAGGTTTTCTTTAAAAAAGAGTAAATGCTGGCTCTTGGTAAAGATTGGGAAGGTTCCGACATGGGTCGCTTACTTTTTTAATCACCCAGTGGCTTGGTTGACAATAGCTGTAATTTTTCCATTTTCCATCATTATGATAACTTTTCTCCAAGCAGAGCTGTCATCAGTGAACTTCAGGTGTCAGAACCTCCTCCCCATTGTTTTCTCTCATTCAGGGAGGGGAGAAGCTTGCAACAGGGGATAGCGGCATTCTCATCAGGCAGCGTCAGACTGCACTTCCATTCCAGGATCACAAGACCAACACGGGTCTAAAGACCAAAGGTGCCAAGTGTGAGGGGCGATAGTCTTATGGATTTGCCGTACCAGATATTTGAAATCAATTACAAACCCTGCTGGAATGTCTTTTCATTTTGAAAAGCTTAACTGTGGCCTCTTGGAATATTTATTTGTTTCTTTGTTTCCTCAGTCTTACTAGCTCTCGCCTCACAGTTAGGTGAATGGTGTAAAGTTCTGTGTGGTTGGGTTTCCATGTGGAAAGGGCTTTGTAAGTCATTTCCTATGTTCTCAAGAAGGAGGCCCTTTATCTTAATGAATAAAATTTCCAGACAACATATTCCTCCCTCCTGGGATAACAGTTTGTTTTCAATATTTGTTGACTGAAAAACATACAATGACTGATGTTTATATACATGAAGTAAAGATTTTGAATATGTTTTATTGATCACCAAGTCATTTTCATATAATGATGAGGAGCATGGAAGTGTGTAAAGTATGTTTTATTCAATCCATGGACAATGTTTAGAGAGGGAATAGATACGATGTTCTTTAATCTTACCTCCATGTTGCTCCCCTAAAGCCCCTAGAAGTTGTCTCTTATTGACTGAGAACCGCAGGCTGTTGTGGTACAAGCTGGTTGTGTGGTTTTATTAGGGTTTTACGTATATGCTAATCATTTACTCATGAGGTAAGTTATGACCATCAAATAAGTTCTATGTGAAATGCACCTCTTAACTTTCTTGGGAAAAAAAGAAAGATAAATATGATGGGGCCAGCTCAGTGGTGTAGTGGTTAAGTTCACACACTGCTTTGGTGACCTGGGGTTTGCAGGTTTGGATCCGGGGTGCGGACCTATGCACCACTTATCAAGCCATGCTCTGGCATCATCCCACATATAAAGTAGAGGATGGTGGGCACAGATGATAGCCCAGGGCCAATCTTCCTCAGCAAAAAGAGGAGGATCAGCAACAGATATTAGCTCAGGGCTAATCTTCCCCACCCACCACCCCCCTTCCCCGAAAAAGGAAGAAAGATAAATATGATGTAATGATGTTGCGGTTTATACCGAATCTGATATTTGTTACAACGCATGACCCTTCGGTTAGGCCCCCATTCTTTTTTTTGTTAGGAAGACCAGCCCTGAGCTAACATCCGTTGCTAATCCTCCTCTTTTTGCTGAGGAAGACTGGCCCTGGGCTAACATCCATGCCCATCTTCCTCTACTTTATATGGGACGCCGCCACAGCATGGCTGACAAGCAGTGCGTCAGTGGGTGCCCGGGATCTGAACCCGCAAACCCGGGGCTGCCAAGCGGGAACTAAACCGCTGTGCCACTGGGCCAGCCCCTAGGCCCCCATTCTTAAGGGGTGGTGTGTCTTGTGTGTATGTGACCTGACCTCTCCTTAGCCCCACTTAGTCATGGAGCCTAGCTCCATTTCTGATTACTCATATCATTTGGCAAGAAAATTATTTTTATTCCTCAAATCTATTTCTGATGAATTGCTATTAACAGTCATCTACCTTACTGGAAACCTAAAAGGAATTTTCTACCATGTATGTACTTGACATACTTGACTTTGTTGGTAAATGCTGCTGGCAGGGAATGGGCAAGGCCTTTGGCTCAGCCCCGCCAAGGGCAAGTCCAGTTCATTAGCCTCAAAGATCCCTGCACATTTTTGTCTCTTTTTCAAAGGTTCTTGCTCTTGAGTTTTTGTTTTATGAGAGTTAAGTTTTGTTTTTCACATAAAATTTGGAAATTATTCCTTAATACCTGATTATGACTTAAGGCATAGCTGCTTCTAGGCGTAGTTGCTACTTAGGGCCTCGGAAAAGCCAAGAATCCAAGGGTAGGGAATGTGCCTATTTTGCTCATTATGGTAAGTAAGCCTCAATAAATATTATATAAGTGAATGAACAAACATCCACATGACTCTTGAGTAGTGGTGACTCAGTCATTGGAGTATGTATTATGTACTTTTTCTGAGCCCTCCAATCACGCCACCCAGTAGTTGCACATTCTTCTTGTCTATAAACGGAGATACACAATTGTGAGGTCCAGGCATAGGGGCTGTTTTGTTGCTTTTCAGAATCTAGATCATGATCTTGTACGACGGCTCTTCTCTCTTATTCAGATGCAGTCACCTGAGTTTGGTTTTTGTTTTAATAATTGGCTTGTGAATCTTAGGTCTTTTCTTATCTGACACTCTTCACAAGGCTGCCTTCGTTGGTATGGACTGAGGACAAACTTACACCAGAATTTAGAATACAAATCCCATTTCACTGGTGAGCAGCTCTGATAGTAGCAGATGGTTCATTTAATGGCAGGATCTGTGATGATATCTGCTGAGATCAGCAACACGTTCGCAGTTAATACATGACATCACCACATCATCCAGTGATCATATGGCCATTAACACACTGATGCTCTTGTAAATGCTTACTCTTCAAGGAATCACAGTACAGTCCTTGGGCACATTTGAAAATAAATCTCTAGAGACACAGACAGAAAAATATCTTTGGCTCTCTTTCTTTCTCTCTCCTCTCTTTCTCTCTCAGTTAATGGAGAAGGAAATTCCTAGAGCAAATAAGGCTTTTTTCGATGGCATTTATCACAGGGATCTGACCCCCTCAAATCGTTGTAGATGTTTTGCCAAACCACCTCTGTGCCTGTTCTTTTGCTCAGCATTCATAGGCTTTGGCAGTTACCCACGTTAGGAGGGCCCGAGGCTTTGAGAAAGGCCTGAATCTTCAGGGCCCCTCAGACACCGTGCTGGGACCTGGAATGAAATAGATCTGTTCAGCAGCCAAAGAGAGAGAAGGAGGGGAGAGGGAGGAAAAGGAGAAAAAGTTGATAAGAATCTTCATCTACTATGGAGAATTTTTCTTTTGTTTTGTAACCTTGCTTGTCAGAACTCGGGAAATTTAAAGAAAAACAAATTTGTAGTCTGCTATGAGGTTGTATATAAAAGGAACATCTTTGGTGACATGACAAATAAAAGGTCAATTGAACTAACACGTTATGCCTAAGAAATGAGGTTTTATTTATGCCTCTTTCAGAAGAAATACTTGACGACTCTCCACTGTCCCTTGAATAAACTTGAGTCGCCGTTTAACATAAGAAACCAAGGCCCTATTCCTGAAGACTGCCTGTCGATCTCAGTTATTGAGCCAAGTTGTCATGACCATCACATTCGCTAGGACAGGACATGTGCTAGTGACAGAAGGATTTCAGGGAACAATAGTAAACGTTGGGCCTGCTGGTCAAATCCCTGGGATTAAAAGGAGAGCAACTAAATAGCATCTGTCAAGATTTTGAGTTTTTCAGAGAAATGTGCAAAATAAAACAAGGATATTTTTAATCCATTTATTTAGCAGGGTGGTCATATTCAGAAATAAGCGTTTTTGTCTGTAAACTCAGAGAACATGGTTCTTTGCAAGATTTATATGACTGGGGGAGATTTCGTGAATGTGTGTGTACCACGAAGAATTCACAGGGACCAAAGCTGCTCCGCCTAACAAGAGTTGGGCCTCATCTGTGTTCCTTTGGTCGAAGCTAATATGAATAGTTCACAGGGATCACACCTCTGGGACAGTACACGCTGACAGCGTCACTTAATTTTCATGTTATCTGCTTACTAGTGCTGCTCGTGTTGTATTTTAAGCATTCTTAACAATGCAACTTTCTTTTGAGCCTGCTAATACATGTGTCTGTTGGCCACCCCTCTTCCACCATTGGTCTTCTTTTCCTTGTCCGGTAGCTCTCACACTTTACCAGAAATAAGAATCACCTTGGAAACTTGTTATAAAGAGATTTTAATTTAGTATGCTGGGACAATCTCAAGAATTGCATTGAAGGGAAACTCTGGCTAATTCCAGTGAAGTGTTGCCCACACTTTGAGAAAGACTGTTTAGACCTTCCTTTGGTTAACATCTTCTATCTGATTAGCATCAAACTGGCTTGCCAGGCTCTTGGATGTGGATCCTGCAGGCTCTCAGCTGTCCTCTTTACCAGCTATACCTACAGTGAGCTTAGTCCATGGTATTGCAGATAAGGCAGAGCATGGTGTGGTTGAACTGTGAATATGCTACCTCAAATGGCAGGAGGGATTGGCAGATGTGACTAAATTAAGGATTTTGAGGTAGGGAGATTATACTGGATTGTCTGGGTGGACCCAATATAATTACAAGGGTCAGACTGAGAAACAGAGGGAGAGAGAGAGAGATGAAGATGATACACGGCTAGCCATGAAAATGGAAGAAGGGACTACGAAAATTCTTCCTTAAGACCTCTGGAAGGAACACTGACCTCTCAACACTTTGATTTTGGACCAGTGAAACTGATTTCAACTTCTGACCTCCAGAAGTAGAAGGTAGTAAATTTGTGTTGTTCTAAGCCACACAGTTTGTGGTAATATGTTACAGTAGCAGCAGGAGGTTAATATATCCTCTCTAATCTAATCTAAACAAATCTCTAGTTTGTTCAGTTCAAAGAAAAAGTGAGAATAATGATGATTTGTATGCCTTAGAATTTTTGAGCACATCAAATGAGATTTTACCCGTGTGAAATACATGAGTGCATGTTAAATGCATGCTGCTGGTGAAGATGGCGGTGATGACGACGGTGCCAATGACTGTTTCACTTCTAGTTAGACAGAGCCTCAACCACTGCCCAAATGAGGGTTATTCTTAATTCATTTGATATCAGATCATTTTCTACTTCCAACTATCCCCCTAGATAATAAACTCTCTCCTTTTTGTGTGTTTCCAGGAAAAGCCAGCCATATTCTTGTTCCCATATTAAATAAATCCAATTAACAAGACTTTTTGACTATCTACCAACTACCCACAATTACATATGCCAGGAATCACTTGGCTCAATCACACTTCTCTTGAGCATCTATAATTTATAGTTTTAAGATTAGATGAGGTTATTTTTCCCTCCAAAGAAGAGCTGCTTTTGGAAGCCTCATAGTCCCATGACTCCCTACTGCTTCCATTTTTCAGCACCTAACATGTCCTGACATGATGTACATGATTAAAAAAAAGAAATGATTTGCCTCTTAAGGAGCTGATGATCTATCATAACAAGTGTAACACGATCAGATGCCAATTAAATGGAGTACAATTAAGGAATGGTAAGAACTCACAGGAGAGGACCTGTATATTGATATGTTTGGAAAAGGGTTTAGAGAGAAAGTGAGTCTTGAGCCGTGATTTCAAGGATGGGTAGAATTTGGACAGGAAAAAGGAGTGAGGTAAGTACTTTACACTAGGGGCAATGAAAAAAATCCATGAGTCTACTTAGCGAAAGGGGTGAGCAGGAATTCCATGGCAGGAGATCAACTCATACAGAGCTTGAATTAAAGTTGAAACATGATGTTGTCAGGCTTTATTCCATCTTATTTTTGAGCCTCCTTAGAAACTCATACCAGCACATCTGTAAGTTTAAACACAAAGGCATTTATTTCTTTCTCTCTTACAGCAATCAGGTGGAAGAGTCCATGCCCTTATCCATTCAAGCTGATTCTCAGCTTGGGATAGCAGGGTTAGTGGACATCCATCCTCTCTCCTGCCAAATAGCTTGGCCCCTCTAATACTGAATGCGGATAATGGTGATGAAGTTCCAATTTAAGAAAAAAAATCTGATCGCCATATGGAGTAGAGCAGGACAATTCTAAGTATCAAGGGAACTGTTTTGGAGACGGAGCAAAGCAATCAGCAGTTTGTCTTAATTACCGCTTCTTCCCCAGCCACATTACTATACAAGGGGCCGGCAGTTCAGTGAAGTGACAGCGGCGTTAGCACCAGCATCCCTGGCAAAATCTCAGCTGCCTTCTGGAGAGAAGCAAAAGAAGAGGAAGCAGATGAGATGATTCAAGAAAATAGTAGGGACAGTGAATCAGAGTAGCCATGGGCTCCTTCCAGGGTAATTTGTGTTCATGTTCAAAAGATAGTAACTGCTTTCTAAAAAACATATAATAAAATAAATAAATTAAAGAGCAGAAAACAGTCCATTTCACAAGCCCAAAGTGAGTAAGGAAAGACGTGGGGTTTTTAGGCAAGGGGAGACTTCGAGTACGTTTCTTAGATGCATCAGAAGAGATGCTCCCTCACAACCATGTTGGGACTCTTGGCTGGCAGCAGCTGTGCACGGTATTTCTCACACACGTCCCCTCCTGATGCCTCCAACCGTGTGCTTTAAGAGAAAATGAATCGGCCAACACCCCGAAGGTCTGTATTGGCTTTGTAACATTTTTTAAACTATAACATACAAAAGAATACATGCTTTTACCTGTTAGTGACTAGTTATAAGGTAAATGCATGTGTAATCTCTGCCCCAGTCATGACATTGCTTATTGTCAGCACTGGAGACGCAGCCCCCTGCCCTCTGGTCCCTTCACATCTCTCTTCCCTTCTCTCCCTCTCCGCCTTCACTCTCTGGAGGTCCTCAGCAATCACTCTATTGTTCTTCTTTCTACATTTGGCACTTACATATACGTTCCATAAGCACCACGATTTGGTTTTACTTGTTTTCTTAATTTTATATAAATGAAATTATATGACTATATGACAAGTATTTCATGTCTGGTTTTTCTTTTTTTCCTTTTAATATTATATTTGTGAAATTCATCTGTGGTGTTGCTTCTGGTTCTTGCAATTGTTTGTAAGTTGCTGTAATGGATATTACATTACATTCACGTGTTATAGAATGGACCTGTAAACAAGTGGATGTATATTGCAGATAACATTTCATAATCTCTGTGCAGAATCTCTGTTAAGATGAACACTCATCAGCTCCTAAATGAGCTGTACTGGTTTTCTATTGCTGTGTAACAAATTATCACACAGCAGCTTCAAACCCCAACTATGAAGTAGCTTGCGGGTCTGGAGGTCAGACACTGGGGTAAGCTTGACTAGCTCTCTGCTCTCAGTCTTGTAAGGCCAAGATCTGGGTGCCAGCGAGTCCGGTCTCTGATCTGGAGGTCTGGTGAAGAATCACCGCCATCTCACTCAAGTTGTTGGCATACTTCAGTCTCTCGCAGATGTAGAACTGATGTCCCACCTCCTCACTGGCTGTTGGCAGGAGGTCACTCTCAGCAACTGGCAGTCACTCTCAGGTCCTTTCATGTCGCCCTCTCTGTCTTCAAACCAGTCAAGGTGCAGTCAGTCTCAGGCTTCCAGTCTCTCTCATTCTCCCTTTTGTCAAGAGCTAGGGAAAATTCTGCTTTGAAGTGATTAGATTCAGTTTCCTCCCGGAAGATCTCTTTTGCCATGTAATGTAACATCATCTCGGGAGTGATGTATCTTCACGTTCACAGATTCCACCCACACTCAGAGTGGAGGAGGTTTTACAAGGTGAGGCATCTTGGAATTCTGCCTACCACAGGAAGGAAGAAAAGAACAACTTTATCAGTTTAGAATTCAGGGCCCCCTTGCACCCCATTGCTGTAACCTTAGCACTTAAAGTGACCAGGGGCCCTCATACTTCACGTAAAACTGATATCTGCCTTCAGCAGACAAAGCTGGTATTTGGCATGCTACGTTTCTCTATTCCTTAATTTAAGTATGTTTGTTGAGCATATGCTATTTATAAAGCACTGTGGATGAATACAAAGAGGATGTGACAATTGCATAATAATCTATGAAACAAGACAAACTGTGACAACACAATATTTAGAATTCTATGTGAATTTGAGGGAGGGCAAGACTACATCCTGCTGAGGGCATTGAGGAAGGACTCAGTTTTCAATCAAACTTAACGCCCATCCTTCATTTTTGGTCTATCCCCCTGATTTCCATTCTCTTCACAAATCTTTTTATTAATTTAACAAGCATTTACATAGCACTTACTGCCAAGTACTATTCTAAACCCTTTACATATCTTAACTCATTCAACCTCACAACAACTCTATAAAGGAGCTGTACTTATGCCATTCATACGTGAAAATACCCAGGCACAAACGTTAAATAACTTGCACAAGTTTGCACAACAGGTGAGTAGCACATCCAGGGTTTGAGCTCAGGCATGCTGGCTTCAGAGTCCTTGTTTTTAAACCATTATGCTGTACTGCTCCTCAACACAGATAAGAACTCAAATTTGACCATATGATTTCCAGGTTCATGTCGTTATGAACCATCTAGGGCAGTGGTTTTCAATCTGAGTCCATTTTTGTCCTCTTGGAGAGCTTTTTGGTTGTCACAGAGTGACACCAGCATTTAGTGAGTAGAGGCCAGGGATGCTACTAAACATTCTAATTCTTTGTCTCCCATAACAAAGAATTATCCAGCACAAAATGTCAATAGTGCTGAGGCTGAGAAATGCTTGCAGCCTCATGACCCCCAGGATTAAATCAAAGATCTCTAACGTAACAAACAAGGTGTTTATCCAGTGGGCCTTTTCCTTCATACTCATCAACCCCTTCTGGTATTTTATGTGCACACAGTGCACGCACAGTGCTGTTTCTTGACACTGTGGCTGTATTTATTCTCTCTGCTCTGCCTGGAATGCCTTCTCTACCCATCCTCTCACCTACAACAGTTCTCAGCCATTTACTCACCCTTTGAGTGTTGGCTCAAGCATTGTCATTCATGAAGACTTTCCCCACGCCCCAATCAGGGTGAGGTGCCCCATACCATCATTCCAAATTATCGTCTGCATTGTCGAAGCGTTGCACTTGAGACACTAAACACTTATTAACTCTTTCTTTGCTTCTGTCCCCCCATGAATTTGTGAATCCCCTGAGAGCAGGGACTTTGTCAAACTCACATCAGTGTCGAAAGCACCCAGGAGGTTATGTTCTGACACAGATGAATCCAATAAATCTTAGTGAGTGAATTAATAAATAAAAGTATCGAATTCCTCTGCTAAGGCTGACGTAACAAAACACTACAGACTGAGGGCTTAAACAACAGAAATTTATTTCTCACAGTTTTGGAGGCTGGAAGTCCAAGATCAGAGTGTCAGGAGGTTTGGTTTCTCCTGAGGCCTCTCTCCTTGGCTCACAGATGACCTCCATCTTGCTCTGTCCTCACATGGCCTTTCCTCTGTGTATGCACACTGCCGCCTCTTCTCTTCTCATAAGGACAGCAATCCTATTGTATTAGGGACAACCCTGGTGCCTCATTTAATCTTAATTACCTCCTCAAAGGCCCTATCTCCAAATATAGTCACATTGGGAGTTAAGGCTTCAACATACAAAGTTTAGGGAGACATGATTCAGTCCGTGACAAATATGAAGTGAGAAAATACAGGCAATAGCAATTATTTCAGTTTAGTTAGGAGAATACTTCTCAAATCCAGTCATTTTTGCTCTAAGCTGTTATTGATATATGCTGTTATTAAAATATCAATATTTTTATTAAATATGTTCAATTTTTCTTTCAAACAAATGAATTTATATTATAACTGTAAATGAAAAGCTAGCTTATATCCTTAAATAAAAAGTATCCATACAAATGCATGCAATGAAAACAAAATACTGTTATTAAATTGTAGCCAACCAGTGTTGCCCATGGAAAGACCTGCCCTCGCATGTATGCTTTCTTTCTTATTAAAAAGATTATAGAGATATGTAGAGTTGTTTGCACCAAAGCAAAAACAGTCAGAAAGAAGGAAAGAAAACTGAAAATGGAATGACATTCTTACCATGTGAGCCAATACTGTTTCTTCCACATCTTCACCAAAGTAGATGCATCCCAAACTTGGACACAGATGAGGTTAGAGTCTGGGACGTGTGATGAAGAGTGTGGGGGGCTGAGGTTTCTGAAGCTGATTAGTGCTGGGAGGCAGGAGACGGTGCTCTGACTGATGGTTAGGGTTCTGTTCATTTCTCTTGTCTGCATTATTTGGTGTTATATAACTAAAAGGTACCCCTTGGATTGCAAGTACCCTGAAAATTTTAGGTAGTCTTATAGTACTAAGAGAATTTGCACACACTTTATAAACCTTTTAATATTTACAATGCTGATTCAATTCCCATTCCATAACCAGGTTTTATTTTTGGTGGCTTCATACTCTAAGCAGTGCTTTAGAGTGATTTTGTAGTGATCTATGGCAAGGGTCTCACATTTGGCATGCCTCAGAATCACCTGAAGGGCTTGTTAAAACAGAGTTCGCTGGGTTCCCCATTCTCAGAGTGTCTGATTCAGTAGACAGTGGTGGGCCTGAGAATTTGTATTTCTAATAAGTTCTCAGATGATGCTGGTGCTGCTTCTCTGGGACCCCACTTTGAGAACCACTGCTCCATGGTTCTTATAAAGTACTGCCTTACCTCCTTGGAAGAGCCATGTATGAAAAACAAACACATGTTTCCCTTCTAGACTGAGAGATTAAATGTACATGTAGATGTAGTTTTCTTCCCTCTGCATTTTGAAAGCATCGTGGGTATTTTCAGTGCAGTTCCTATTTGACCTTCATCCAATCATTGAAGACTGATTTATTGAGAGTCTTCATTTGCCAGGCTCTGTGCTAGGCAGTTGGTATGCAGCAGTGTGCACAGGTAAGGTTGCAGACTTTATGCAAATTATAGTGTTTATAGGCAGCTGTGTGGCTATTTTAGTCAATGTGTGATGAATTTACAGACCCGGGAATCAGGGTCGGTCTCAGTTTGCCAAACTCTATCTTTGTGATCTTGAACAATTTATGTAACTGGCCTGGATTCCAGGTCTCTCTCAAAAATGAGATTAGCATCACATTCAGGGACTCAAATACTTCTGGAAAGGTATGACATTAAAAGGAGAAGGGAGAATATGACAACCTCACTTTTTTCTCTCACTATCTAGGTGAGAAAATGGTATGACTGAAACAATCACTCTTGGTAAAACACAATAATGATTTGTTTAATTTGTGTGGTAAGATTAGTTGATAAGAGTCCTGTTTATTCAGAATTACTTCTTTTGCTCAGGACCCGATATATTGGAGCTATCTGAAATAAGTGCCAGACATCACAGGAATCAGAAATTACACTGCAGCCCTCAGAATCGTCCTGTCGCATGTCCACCAAGAAGTCTTGCTTGTCTCTCGTAGGAGGATTAACTCAACCCGTTGGCAGCGGTGCTGTATCTGAGCACACATATGCTGAGATCAATCAGCACCTATCTCTAGGCAAAGGCAGAACAGCTGTCCAAGAGACGTTTGACAGTTACAAAAAAATCCTTGATTCCTGGATAAATCTAACTGGCAACATATGTCTTTCACTCATTTGGAATGGCTGTATTTTTCTCTAAGAAGTGGACAGAATGTTGGCTTCGGAGCTATACAGATTTGGATTTGAATCCTGACTAAGCTACTTATGACTTTGGTGACATCAGACAAGTTCTTTCAACTCCTTGAATCACAGTTTCATCATCTATAAAATGGGACTAATAACTCATAGGATGTTATGACAACTGAATATAGTAACATGTGTAAGACATGTAGCAACATGTGTGACACACGGTAGATGTTAAATTTTATTTAACATATACCTTGTAACCAGAAAACTGTCTCAACAAGATTATAGAGAATCACTTTGGACCCAGTAAGGATGACAGTAGAATGACGTGGATGCTGTGAACTGCTTGTTCTCTGCTACTGCGTGGATAACCTGAGGCAGAAGGCAGGAGGAAGGCTCAGAGCAATGGCTTAGTTTGGGTTCTCCTGAAAGCAGAGCCTTAGATGAGACCTTGGCTTCTCTAGGAAGCAGCACTTAGGGCGTGGAGAGAATGAGACAGGGAGGGAAGAAAGGCCAAGATTCAGGTGTGTTGTTGAAGTCATCTCTGTGGATGTTGGACGTTGATTCCCCAGGATCTCCTGAGAAGTATGGAGAACTCCTCCTACAACAGACCAGCTGAGGGAAGAGCTGCCAGGAACATGGGGCAAGGATTGTCCTGGTGGCTTTAACCCACACTTCTGGGCTGAATTCACACATGGGTGGAGGGAGTTCCCGTTGCCTTGGAGAAGATGCCTAATTGAAAGTGGAAAGATCCTCTAGGCATCCTTGACTGGTAAGACACTGCCACCAGCAAGCCACAGACAATCTGAGCTGCAGCTGAAGTTAGAGGTTGGCTGAGGGGCTCTGACCTGGGGGAAGCAGAGGCATCTACTACATGAAGCTAGAGTGGTTTGCTCAGAATTATATGAGGCCAGCAATTTCTAGAATGATACAGCTAGAATACATCTTCTCTTTCCAAGACTCCCTAAAGTCATTCATGTTCAACTTCATGTTCAACTCAGTGAGTATGGTTTTATTTTAAGCATAAACTTGACTTTGTGCATTTTATTTTATTTTGTTTTTTTATTTTTTATTTTTTCATTTTTGTGAGGAAGACCAGCCCTGAGCTAACGTCCGTCACCAATCCTCCTCTTTGGGGTGAGGAAGACTGGCCCTGTGCCCATCTTCCTCTACTTTATATGGGACACTGCCATGGCATGGCTGATGAGCAGTGTGTCGGGGGCCTCCTGGGATCCAGGCCTGTGAACCCCGGGCTGCCAAGTGCAGACTAAACCACTGCGCCACCGGGCAGCCCCCAGACTTCATGCATTTTAAAGTACAACATATGCTCCTAGGCATAATGACCACACTAATAGACATTGGCTAGACAAGTGTTTTGGATAATGTGGTCCTTAGACTACCTACGCCAGAGTTACCTGTAAGACTCACTCTATTACAATCTCTCAGGATAAAGTAACTTTTCTTAATCTCTGTACTGGAAGCCTGGAGATTATTATGCTATATTCTTTTGAGATTTGTGTTCTCTTATTTCTTGTATATTTGTTGTTTTAAAATTTTCCTCTTCATCCCTTACATGGCAGTAGAGTAGAATTTTAGCTGTCTTCTTCTCCCTTGTCTGTTGGTGAGGGTATGGTGAAATCATTCACAGAACTATTTGTTTTGGTTGTATTGTGTGCAGTGTGTGGATGAGAGATTCTTTCATCAGCCACTTCTAAGTGATTAGACATACACACACCTAATGTAGCCCTGAACAACTTAGAATCATCCCATCTCCCAAGTACAAGAGGGAGAAGAAGGTTGACTGTGTCATTAGAGGAAACAAAGACTCATAAAACTTGAATGTTTTATTTTGGTCCAGATACCAAAGCATAGCTCGAGCTGAGATCAGAGGCTTGTCAATGCCCTGATATTGTTGGGACAACAGCTGTCTGGAAAATTGACATGGTAAATGGCTCGTAGGTTTGTTGTTTCGTCTTTGAAGGGAGATAACAACCATACACGTTTTTCAGAACGCTCTTCTCTCAGACAGACTATAGTTTTCCTTTCAGACATTTTATAAAAGTACTTAATCTTATCGAGCATATAGACAGTGATATCTGGACACAAGGAACTGATTTAAGAATAAAGACAATACTTAAGCTCATGATTTACTGTCTTGTCAGCTGGTGTCACTGGCTAGTTTCATGTAGGGTTTCTAAAAATGTATTCTCTATGGCTAGAAATATTCCATTCAATGCAAGGTGGACAAATGTATGGACTGTGACTTCCAAATTCTCTTTTACTAAATGCCCTCAGAATGTCCTTCTGTCATTCCGGGTTCTCAGGACTCAAACAAGTTTGCTAATAAGATCAGAGTGGAAACCTTATTAAATACTGGTTCTGGGCAGATTTTATGGTTTTATTATACAGTTCAACTGTATTCTCTTCAGACTGTGTTGAATAGCTCCCTAATTCCATGCTTTCGATATGTTCTCTTTCCAAAAGGGCATCGCTATAATGGCAATGTAACGGCAACAGGAGCACTTAATGATTTCAGAACATTATATTTTATAACCAGTACCTGTAATAGATCAGACAGGGAATGTTGGAATTTATTGTGTCATAAATGAGTCATCAAATATTTGGGTGGTGGAGTAGATTGGATAAGTGAGATGGAAGCTGTTGGAGCTGAACTTCTTAGGGGCTGGTGACTTGCAGTCTCACTAGCATTGTCTTTATGTAGTTGCTTGAGTGTTAAACATATAAAAAACATAATTAACCTCTATATTAAGACCTCACTTATCTGGAGACTCTCACTCAGATTTCACAGTGGTCCAGAACCCAACCTAGAACCTAAAACTAAAACAAAGGAGATTTTTTTTTAGGTATGAGTATGGGTGGGAGATAATGATAGCAAACCATTACTTTTTGAGTTTATATACCCAATAGCTAGAGTTTTTCGACATCTCCTCTCACTGTCAGACTGTGAGCAACTACTTCTTCTGCCTTAGTTTCTTTATCCGCAAAACAAAGATAATAATGGTAGTCACCTCTTAATGTAGTGTAGTGTGTATATATATACATAAACACACACATACACACCCATATTGCGTATATATATTCCCCCTGACATCACACTGTTACATTTATAGCATAATTTTACACACAATGCTAACAATGTTGACTATTTTACTCATCCATGGAAAATCTAATTAAAGGGGATATTGCTATATGGAGGTATATTGAACACAACAAACATTATATCATTAATAATAAAAAATATAGCTTATAGCTGACACATACGTTGTGCTTACTATGGGCCAAGCCCTATAAATGTTTTATGTATAAATTGATTTACTCTTCACAAACCTATTATGAGGTAGCTACTGTTATAATCTTTGTTTTACATGTGAGGAAACTAAGGCAAAAAGGAATGATTGCTCCCAGTCTGAAAGTGGGAAGGGACAGAAAAATGATGATTATCTGGTATATTAATTTAAAAAGCAGAGGTTTGTAGTTATTTATTGTAGGTCACAGCATCCCTCTGTAAGCTCTGCAGGCAACGTGCTGCAGCAGCCAAGTAAAACACGTGGGTTCATCGTGACAATCCTCAAAAACACTAAACAAAAGGAACCATTTTTTGTGCTCTTTAAGACAAAAAAGTATTTTTTTAGTATGTGTTTCAAACCTATTTTAACCTAAAATAATTTTTCCAAGTTTTAAAAACGAAAAAATTAAGTTCTGTTTCATTGGTCGAGATATTAAAGAAAACATCTCTTTAATTATGCCCAGAGGACAAAATGATAGTCATCATTGATTTCATAGGTTAAAAAAAATTGAAAACAAAAAACAGCAACCAAACACACACACATAGGAAGATTTACTGAACTCTAAGGACGTAATCTGCAACATCATATTTTGAAACAGGGGTTTTAAAGTCAAGTAAAACTTCTCCTTGTCTTTCAGACTGCTGCATTAAGTCACAGCCCGTCACTCTGCGTCAAGCGTGAGGACAGCCATCCGCGCCTTTTTCAGTTAATAATGCTGTGAGATGATAACTCATTTATTTACAGAGTAATATTCACTTTTCTTCGAGTTGATAATAGAAATGACCTATCTTGGAATTCATCTGCTCTATGGATGTTGAACATAAGACGAGATTCAAGGATGTGCCAAGGATGATTTTTGAAGCAAGGACCATTTATGCTTCTGAAACGGGCGTAGGGACCGAGTCCTTTTAGGTTTCTGGATTGTAAACGGACCACACTGAAAATTGGAAACCTTTCATTGCATCAAAATTAAGGATTTCTGTTTAACAATGGCAACTGTAGAAAAGTATATGGAAGGGTGATAGGAAGAAGATATTTGCAGTCTCAGAATAAAGTATGAGATGTATAGATATCAAGAATATTTAAGGAACTCCTTAGGCAGTGGCTTATTTGAGAGAAGAGAAAACTTACAAAATGAATAGTAATTCAGAGAGATGGAAATCAGAAAGACCAGAAAGCATTTGAAGAGACATTTATTCTCACTATTCACCAGGGAAATACAAGTGAAAGTTAAAGAACACTTTGCATTCTCCAGAATGGCAAAAATGAGAAAGTCACATTGTATCTAAACCTAGTGAGGATGTGGCAAAATGGGAGCCCAAGTGCATGGCTGCTGGAGGTATAGGTATTGGAGAGCAATTTGGCAGTATCTAGTGAAATTAAGTTGCCTGGGATCTGGCATTCCGATTTCTGGGTACATCCCTTCAAAAATGTGTGCCTCATTAGAGAACATGCAGTGGGATGTTCATATCCACACTTGGGTGACAGCAAGATTGGAAGGCGTGCAATGGCTATCACTACGTAACCACAGGAAAAACAGAGTGATATTAGAAGCACAATACAATTTAAATAAATATCCACCAGCAATGCTATAATATATTTACAAGGATATAACACTATCCAAAAAATACTTGAAAGACAGATGGGAGGGACCTACATTACATACACTAAAAAGTGCTTTTCTGGGAATGAGGACTTGGAAGAGAACAAAAGGAAGAATTATTTAATAAGGAAAAGCAGATGGTCATTATCCAAATCAATTATGAGACAAGAATGATTAATTCAATTCTGAGAATGAGTTCCAAAGAAGGAAACAAACAAACAAAACACCTCCACACCTTACTGTATTATCCTCTCCCTTAGTGCAATTTATGTAAATAGACTAGGCACTATGGGCTAAAATTGGAGTGGGTTTAGAAAAGAGAGGAGGAATTTCTGGGATCTATAAAAGCCCAGTCTACAGATCTCTGGTGCTTATTCATAAGTGGTTTTCAGGCCTGTGATGAGCCTCATCGGCTTCACAAAGATATTAAAATCTGCCAAAACAGTAAGTTAAGATTGATCCATTTGATCCTTCTGTTACTTTGGTGACTCCATGTGCCGTGATTTCTGATGAGTAACCACAGTCACAAGTTACAATGCGCAGCTGTATTTAACCTGAGAAAGAAGGCAGACTTAGGGCTGGCCACCAAATGTATTAGAGGTTGAATTGTAGCCACCACGTGCCAGATATGCAATTAAACACGGCTGTTTTCTTTAAAGAGTGAGATATTGCTGTCGTTTATTTTCTACTGTGTTTGCTATTGATCATGGCATTTGCAGATCTAATTAAGAAATGGGTGAACTTAGCAAGTAATGTGAGTTTAATAATCATATCTTATAAAGAGATCAAATTGTATTTCTAAAGCTCTCCATGAGCTAATACAAATTGTAATTATATTAATATATTAATTAAGATATTAATATATTAAAATCTTAATAGCTTAGAATTGATTTTTTAAAATAAATATTTTATTTTCATGAAGGCAAATCTTATTTGTTTATGATTGAAAAACAATAGAAGAGAAATACATACATTGTGTTGAAACTTTATGTTTGGTTATAGTGAAAAGATTCCACATAGGGATGGTACACATCAGAAAAAGATTTTTTTAATACAGCTGAAAGAAAGCTAAGATTGAATCATCTAAAAAGCAACATTTATGACTCTCTATAGTACCTGAGACTCGTTATGAATTGATATATAGACACTTCAGTAAATTAAAACTGATTGAGCCTGACAATGAATACAGCCGATGACTGATAACTGGCTACTTGAATCTGTCTATTTAGAACAAGTGAATATTATCCATCAAAAGAAATAGAGTATTGGGTATACTCTGAGACAAGTTATTTATATTTTTAGAACTAATATTAACCTAAATTCAAAGATGACTGATGATCCATAATAATGCTTATCATGCGACAATGTCATCACCTGACTACTGGACTGTGAGACTGTCTCCTTTACGACACTGTCAAGATTCTTTCAGGCTGTGTATTTTATTTTATTGAGTAAAAGAATGAATGTATGAATAAATGCAGGGATATATAGGTGAAAACAATAAAAGAAAAAAATTAGAATCATCTTAACACGGGAGAAGGCATGACTTTATCTATCATTACAGATTGAAGAATTTAGGCTGCATTGGTATTTGGAAATAATTCCAAATTAAAATCTTAGCTATCATTGCGTATAAAGTTCAGGATCTTACTGAAAATATGAAACTTAGAAGCAACCAATGGAATAGAGGAAAACACAGTAAAAGCTGAGCGTCTTCTCATACTGCTCTCATAATTTGGAGTCACTGCCAGAAATAAGCCGCGGGAGTGAGGTGACGCTGTGTCAGAAGGGGTTATAGCTAGTTTTTAAAAAATAATGGGACTGGAAGCATTTATGACATCTATAAAAGTGTTTTAGTTTAGATTGGTGACAAAGATCAAGGTACAGGACATATTTGGCTATGCTACACTACTTTGGCCAAATGTCAAATGGGAGACCTACTCTCTTATTATTTATATAATGCAGCGAAGAATATCAGTTTGGTTTAATTTGCTCCTTTAGATTGAATATTAGGAAACATGCTGTCGATAAAATGCTTGTGATCCTTAATTTGTATTTCACGTAGTATGCAATGACAAATACTCCACATATAATCTTGCACTCTGAAATGTACATCTAAAAAGGTATCCAGAGAAAAGATTTTCTAAAGCATTTCTCTGTGATCTGAGTCAGAATAAATAATTATTAGATTTATTTATAGGTTTTTATCCCTTATCTTGTTTCACCAAGTGTTTAAAATTTCTTGCAAAGTGTATGTAATAAAGGATAAAATAAAACTTTAGATTAGAATAAAATGGAGATGGAAAAATAATAAAACCATGTAAATGCAGGCCATTTTGTATACTTGCTACACATGGATCTCAGAATGACTCTGTTTAATTGTTACAGAAAAAAAATGTAAGATTTTTGTTCATTGGATTAAAAACCATTTAAAAATCAGGTTAATCTTTAATTGCACAGCTTTTCTTAATATCAAGATCTGATAAGATATTCTCCCATGAACTCCAAAATAGGACATTATGGCTAATTATATCTCTACACCTACAGTAACTATCACGGTGTGTGTGTATGCATATCCTAAATTCATGTAAATATTACACAAATATCCATATATATACACATATATATGTAAAATGCAGTAATGGAAATTCTATTGGAGGGAGGTTGCAAAATTAATTAGTAAAAATAGACACTCTGGTCTCTGGTAACCTGAATTCTTAATCCAAGGAAATAATTTTGACTGTCTTAACAGGGTTTCTTACCCCCAGACGTATATCATCATAGGGGTTCCAGTGACGGGATGCAGGGATTTTGTAAACCATCCAAAACTGTATGTAATTACCACCTGTGCCTTTTTATATTTCCCAGTGTCACATAGCATTCTATGAATTGAAACCTACAAAATTTAGAGAACCATTGCTCACCATGTGCTTATTGAATTATTTTAATTCTGAATTCTGATGTATAGCTATGTCCTTCCATGATTTATTGCTATTAAATTGTTAGTATTTAAGTGATTTGCTATTGGTATCAACAATGTCAGAAATGAGGGCGCTTTTATTTTGTGGTATTCATAATATTTTATGTAAAATTACTGGTTTAGATAATTTATATGATTTTCCCCTAGAATCTTCCTTTACAGAGTTTAGCGTCTGTCTGGAAAGTCTTAACTTTCAAGGAGATAGATTTGCTACAATAAAAGCCACAGATGAATTGTTTATGAATAAATACTTAGTGAAGGGTTTCACTTTTCTTTATATTCATATTGTCTCAATTAATGAAACTCATTGAATCTATTTCTTCATATACTACCCAGGTCTCCGTCTATACAAATCAGCAATGTCATATAATTCTTATGGTATAAACTATTTTCTCCCAGCTCAGAGTTTATTCTTGCTACTTTGAAGATGCTGGGGTCTCAATCCATTTACAATGTGGAGACGATGTGGGATGATGGGGTGGAGGATGAGGACAATTGCTATGTACGTTCAAGGTAACTGCCTCAGGTGAGGTCATTGCAAATCATCAGGCAAGGCGGACTTCCGTCATTAGACAGGAGGAGAGGCACTTCGGCTCTTAAAGAGACTTTTTGTGACTTGTGGGTTAAAGTCCTTAGATTCATCATAATTCATCCAAATGCCCCATTCCACTTTTCAGAGTCCTAGTCAATCCCTTAAATTTTATGAGATCTGGCAGGACTGATAAATCCACTTATGTTATAATTTAGCAACCTGTAGAAGTTTATGCTCTGCTTTTCAGTTTCAGCAGCCCAACCCTGCAACTGCAAGAGAGATGAGATTCTTTTAGGATAAACATGGGAGCGTTCTTATTCTTTACTACCACTTAAGCTGAGAAGTTAAAACCTTGAACTTACCTTTCTTTTTAAATAAAAAATCTCCAGTATCATCAGAATAGTGAGACTACTCCGTGATATTTGTATTATTCAGTCTCATCATGACAATCTGTCACAGCAGCCAGCTCTCCTGCCAGAGGTTACCTTCAATGAGCATTTCATTCCAGGGAATTACAGGATAATAATTTATGTAACTATTTTGGCACACATCTGTGGACTGATAGTATCCCATTTTCCAACTTTCAAAACCACCAACTCAGATAAACTAATTCTGTGAGAGTCAGTTTCCTGCAACCTCTTCACTTACCAAACGCTTACTCAGGCAAAGTTCTAGGTATTTTAAACACAGAGGGGTTTAATTCAGGGAATTTGGTGGTCAAATATTGTTAGAAGTGTTTGGTTAAGGAAAGTTAAAAAAAATCACTAAACCTTTGATTTAAAGACCAAATCATTTTAGTGGCAATCCAGAAGTTAGGCAGCCGCTGCTACCAACGTTGTCACCTCCACAATTACCTTTCATTTATGACACGGTAACTAGATACTGGAATGTGAAGTCTACCCCCTACAAACACTCGTGTCTTTTAGAACTTGTTTGAGAGCTGTAGAAAGGTAACTCCAATTCCCTTCCTGTCTTTCAAACCTTGCATGAATTCATCTCAGTGGCAGAAACTAAATTGTATCCCATACGTTAGCCAAAAAGGAATCTGAGAAAAGGACTTTTAACCCTTGCAATAGAGGGTGGAGCATGGGAAGGCTTTGTTTTACTCAATTTTTTCAGCATCTCTTCACGTAGTTGATTTTTTTTTCTTAAAGAACTTTCTGCTCTTGTTTTCCATGTAATGGTATTTGTATTTCTCTCCTGGTACATTGCCTGCTATTTCTGAGGATGAAGTGAGTAAGGAAAATGGGGACAGAAGGATAGGCCCACTACCTTTAATATGATGCCAGGAAAGACTTCCTCAGAGTAGTTGCCATTTAAATGGAGACTAGAAGTCTGTGTGTGGGGGGGGGGGTAGGGTTTAGGAATAATATTAATCTTTTTTTTTCTTTCTTCTTTCCTTTTTCCCTTCTTTTTCATTTGTCGCAACTGTGGGAACCATATGTTGAAGGTGGCAGCATCACAAGATGGAATTCTTTGTCATTCTTGTATAACTTCTTAGACAGAGAGCTACCCTATAATGAAGAACTATACTGACTGTTATATGAAAAATAAATAATTATTGCTGTTTTAATGCACTTAAAGCCAAAGAGAGCATTTAGCCTGTTGGTTTTATGAAGGTTTGGGGTTTGTCAGAAAATAATGCTGGAAGGGGACAAGAAAAATGTGCACATAAGCAGTAAAGAGATTATCATGATAGACGATGAAATTTAGGTTGGATAAGAACAGGTGGTATTGACGGATAGTTAGAAAGTGACAGTATCAATATATTTATGACATTGAAAGTAAAAAGATTATGAGTGTATTTGCACAAGTGAGAAGAAGAGTACAGAATAAAGTTTTAAAGTGTATGTTTGATATCAAGAGTTGATGGTATGTTCATTTTCTTGTGGCCTCAAGATGGAGGGCGTGATCATAGAGGTGAATGCCTGATGAGATATGAAGCAAACATAAAATCACGAACTGTGAGATCAACAAACTAAGAGGCCAAGGTTTACAGAGGGCCATTTGAAAGACATTCAATTCATCCATTCCAATATTTAAAATATTCTAGTTTTAGTAGATGAGGCCAGAATAGCAGAAAACTCTTATTGGAAATCTCTGGACCTTTTTCTCTTAACATTTTACAGAATTACTTTTGGTGAGGCAAAGATAGTGTTGCACATAAAAACATGGGTGTTGGTGTCAGACTGCCCAGCTTCTGATACTGCTTCAGTCACTCACTAGTTAAGTGGCACTTGGCAATTAGCTTACTCTTGAAACCTTTTTTTTTCTGATGTAAAAGAAATTTTGAAGTTTAGATAAAGACAATGATTTTGAATATCTTAGCTATTAAATGGTTGTCATTATTGTGTAATATCATGGCTTCCAACTTTGCTTGATGATCTGGCATTAAAATTCACCACTAAATTTACTATAGGGACATTGGCAAGGACAATATACACTATATCATGTATTGTTACATAACTCCTTACTTTACACAAAAAACAAAAACAGAAAGAACTTTCCAGATTGAAATGCCAGGAGATATTTGCTTCCACGAAGAAACTGTCGTATTTTTGCAAATTCTTTACAAATCATGTTAATGGATGTTCAGTCCCTTTTAGCTTTGGTGACTAGGTAATTAGAGTCAAAATTATGGCTTAACTTTAATATTGGAAAGGACTCTGTGAATACCATATACACACTCTCTTCCCTCCATTCATCATAACCTTTTAATTTAATTTAGACAACATTTATTCATTTTTTAATTGCATACATTTTGGAAGTTACTTCAATTCCTTTAGTCCTATTTGTGTGTGTGTGTGTGTGTGTGTGTGTGTCTGTATGAATAACTTCAATATCCTCGATTCTGCAACCACAAACTGTTGAGGAAAAATGAAGGTCCAGAAGAAGATTTCTACTGCTATAGAAAGATTTTTTTTTTCCATAGTGAAGGGTTTTCCATTTTGGGACAAGGATGAAGCAGTTCTCCTTTTGCGAGGTACAGCCTGAGCCTGTATTCTAATACACCTCTTTCTACATGTCTCATTTTGATTTAAAAGGTTAGTTGTGCATCATCTATATTGACCTTGTTTCTTAATTTGGTCCAATCTACGTTATAATTATTTTTTTGCATTTTGATTCCTAGAGTCTGATGAAGTTTCCAGAAATCTTTTCTCAATTACATTTATATGGATATTTTAATAGTAAAGTGAGATGAAAAAAGATGGGGTACTATTTCCCACTCTGCCATTGAATAAAGCAGGTATCATTTTAATAACATCCTATTTCCATCCCTGCAAGTAGAGCTTGCTGCACTGTGGCTGAGACACCATGTTAAGTAGGACAGCTGTGAGTGTCTTTGAGAAATTGCTCAGAGTTTAAATGTTTCTTACTTTTCATCCCAGCAAATGATTTCATCTTTGACCTGTAATTTGACATTCCAAACATAGGATGTTCTGTATTTTAGAATCAAGTGTGATTAAGTCAACTGGATTTTATCCAATCTCCTAGTTATTTTGACACTGGGAAGGCTGAGGCTACATCAAGGAATTTCAACCCTTCGTAAGTTTCAAGGAAGGCAAATACACAAGAAGCAAATGAGGACAGTACAGTTGTTAGCAGTCCTGACAATAGCTCTGTAAACAGATCTGTTTATCTGGCACATGATAAGCCAAATAAGGTCCTCATAAACTGTTCTCTTCTAGACAGATTTATATTTAATATCAGGAGACATTTGTTGTATACTTACTGTGTGGAAAATACTAAGTTCTTAAAAGACAGAAGAAATAAAAATAAAATAGTCCAGGCTTCAAGGAGTAGCTCTTGTGTGCATAGTATTGCCCAAGTTCAGAGAAAAAAAATGTGTTCTTTGTAAAGTGTAGCTGATGAAGTAACTTTTTGTGAATTTCTAAGTAATAGAAAACTGCAAGTATGTAACACTTGGCACTGAGATAACTTTAATAAATAAGAAGTCAGGGGCTCAGGAAGCCTATCTCAAGTTCAAATTTCCAACTCATTTGCCCGATTTTTGAGTTTTCTAAAATTTTTCCCTACTTTATATTATTCAATCTGATTGAATATCAGATTGAATACTGCACTTATACACATATTTTGCTTCATTTAGGCTGATATCCTTTAATTCATTTATCAAAAATGTATTGAAATCAAAGAACTAAAAAAATGGAGAGGTATTCCATGTTCATGGATAGGAAGACTCAGTATTAACAAGATGCCACTTCTTCCCAACTTCATCTATAGATTCACTGCAATTCCAATAAAAATTCCAGCAAGTTATTTTTGAATGTTGACAAATTGATTTGAAAGTTCATGTGGAGAGGTAGAGGACGCAGAATAGCCAACTCAATATTGAAAGAAAAGAACAAAGTTGGAGGACTGACACTATTCATCTTCAAGACATACTGTAAAGTTACTGTAATCAAGCCAGTTTGGTATAGCAAAAGAATACACAAATAGATCAATGGAACAGAATAGAGAGTCCAGAAACAGATCCCTCTAAATAAAGTCAACTGGTCTTTGACAAAGGAGAAAAGCAATACAATGGAGAAAAGAAAGTCTTGTCAACAAAAGATTCTGGAACAATTATACATCCACATGCAAAAAATAATGAATCTAGACACAAACCTTACACCTTTCACAAAAATTGAACTCAAAATTTCACAGACCTAAATGTAAAACGCAAAACTACAAAACTCCTAGAAGATAACGTAGGAGAAAGGTGAGATGACCTCAGATTTGGTGATGACTTTTGAGATGCAATACCAAAGGCAAGATCCATGAAGGGAGACTTGATAAGCTAGACTTCATTAAAATTAAACATTTCTGTTCTACAAAAGACATTGTCAAGAGAATGGAAAGAGTCGTTACAGACTAGGAGTAAATATTTACAAAAGACATATCTCCTGAAGCACTGCTATCCAAAATATACAAAGAACTCTTAAAACTCAACAATAAGAAAAGGATCAACTCGATTAAAAATTAGGCCAAAGACCTTAACAGACATCTAACTGAAAAAGAAATACAGATGCTAAAAAGTATATGAAAAGATGCTCCACATCCTGTGTCATCAAGAAAATATAAATTAAAACAATGAGATACCAATACACACCTATTAGAATGGCCAAAAAAAGAGAACACTGAAAAACCCAAATGCTGGTGAGGATGTGGAACCGGAACTCTCATTCATTGCTGGTATGATAGTTTGGCAGTTTCTTACAAAACTAATCAAACTCTTGCCAGATCCAGCAGTCACGCTTCTTGGCATTTACCCAAAGGAGCTGAAAACCTATATCCACACAAAACTCTACACATGGATATTTATAGCAGCTTTATTCATCGTTGCTGAAACTTGCAAGTGACCAAGATGTCTTTCAGTAAGTGAACGGATAAAGAAACTGTGGTACATCCAGACAATGGAATATGATTCAGTGCTAAAAAAATGAGCTATCAAGTCATAAAAAGACATGGAGAAACCGTAAATCATATTACTAAGTGAAAAAAGCCAATCTGAAAAGGCTACATACTGTATGTTTCCAGCTATTTGACATTCTGGAAAAGGCAAAACTATGGAGAAGGTTAAAAAGATCAGTGGTTTCCAGGGGTTGGGGAAAGCACAGGCAGAGCACAGAGGAGTTTTACTGCAGTAAAACTATTCTGTATAATACTGTGATGGTGGATACCTGTCATTATACATTTATCCAAAGCCATAGAATGTACAACACTGAGAGTGAACCCAAATGTAAACTGTGGACTTTGGATGATAGTGATGTGTCCATGTAGGTTCATCAGTTAAAACAAATGCACCACTCTAGTGCAGGGTGTTGATAGTAGTGGAGACTGGGGGTGTGTAGAGTAGGGCATATACAGGAATTCTCTGTGTTTCATGTTCAGTTTTTCTGTGGACCTAAAACTGTTCTAAAATATAATGCTTATTTAAAAAGAAAAAGAAACAATAGTAAATTAAGCCTGAAGTAATAAAAGAAAGAAAATGATAAATATATGAGAAGAAATTAATGAATTGGAAAACAAGCATTCAACAGAGAAAACCAAGAAAGGCAAAAATTGGTTTTTAAAAAATCTAATTAACCCATGGCAAGACTAATTAAAATATAGCAGAAATACAAAATATCAGTGTAAGAAATGCAACAGAAGACAGTTATGCTGATGAACAGTTATTGCAAATATAATATGAGAATACTATGAGCAACTTTTCAAGAATAAATTGAAAAATTTAGATGGAATGGATAATTCCCAGAGAAATACAACTTAGCAGAATTGATATTATAATGAGGAGAAAATTTTAAAATCTTATTCTTTGAAGGAAATTTAATCCATAATTAAAAGCCTTTCCTCAAAGAAATTTCTAGCCCACCTAGCTTCTCTATCAAGATCACATTACTCAAAACTTCCCAGAGACTAGAAAAAGAGGTAATAATATCCTATTTGTTTTATGAGACTTGCATAACATTGATACAAAAACATGATAAAAAATAACCAGAAAGGAAAATTACAGGACAATCTTTTTCATGAATATTGATGTGAAATATTGCAAACAAATTTAGAGCTAATTAGGTGTCATATGGAGAAGTGTTCTTCTAGCCATGTAAAGAAATCTAGTCACTACTCAGAGTCATGGGTGGGCTTTGGAGGGTTTTAAGAGAAGAAGAAATATGTATGATTCCATATAAGCCCCATGATACAGTAGAAAGCAAACATTTGTTGAATATGATTTGTTCACCCAGTATTTTACACTCTAGTGAGGAAACAAAAACTATTATTTGTAAAAGAGAACACTGAAATATCAATACTAAGCTGTGTGATTCAGACTACTATAGTATAGGAAATCATTGAAGGAAAATTCAATATGGTATTTGGAAGTTGGAGAATGCTTGGTGAGTGGAAGAAGAGGAAATTGACTTCATCATACATAACCTTAGATGATATCATATAGTTAACTAGTGGGAGAGTAGAAGACAGCTTATTCCTGGAAGAGAAAAATAAAATGAGCAGATGGATTAAGGCATTGATAAACAGTGGGCTGTGGATCCAAAGTTTCTAGGGCAATGCCTTAACCACTAGAGATCTTCAATACATTTTTGATAAATGAATTTATCCAGGTGGCAGGGACTCCTCCAAGAGGCTTGAGGGGCAATATGGGACATAGGACGTGGGGAAACCAAGCTACAAAGCACTGGAGAGTCTCTTCCAAGTTCTTCCAAGATCTGCTTGTGCCCATTATTATTTTTCTTCTTCTGATTACTTTGGATTTAATTTGCTCTTTTTCTGGTTTTCTAAGGTGGAAACTTAGATCTTTCTTCTTTTCTAACGTATGCATTCAATGCTTAAAATTTCCCTCTAAGTACTGCTTTCAGTACACCCCACAGAATTTGATAAGTTGTGTTTTCATTTTCAATTCATTCAAAATGGTTTTTAATTTCTCCTGAGATTTCTTTTTTGATCCATGTGTTATTTAGAAGTGTGTTGCTTAATCTCCATATATTTTGGGATTTTTCCAATTATCTTTTTATTATTGATTTCTAGTTTAATTCCAATGTCTGAGAGCAGACATTGTATGATTTCTACACTTTTAGATATGCTAAGGTGTGTTTTATGGTTTATAATGTGGCCTATCTTGGTAAATGTTCTATGTGAGCTTGAGAAGAATGTGTATTCTGCTGTTATATGAAGTAGTCTGTAGATGTCCATTACATCCAGTTGATTGATGGTCTTGTTGAGTTCAACTATGTCCTTTCTGATTTTCTGTCTGCTGAATCTGTCCATTTCTGATAGAGGGTGTTGAAGTCTTTGACTATAATTAGTGGATTCATCTATTTCTCCTTGCAGTTCTATTAGTTTTTACCGTATGTATTTTGACGCTTTGTTGTTGGGTGCATACACATTAAAAATTGTTAGGTTTTCTTGGAGAATTGACCTGTTTACCATTATGTAATACTTTTCTTTAACCCTGATAACTTTCCTTGCTTTGAAGTGGGCTTTGTCTGAAAAAAGGTAGCTCCTGCTTTTTTGGATCAGTGTTAACATAGCATATTTTCCTCTATTCATTTACTTTTAATCTTATGTGACTTTATATTAAAGTGGATTTCCTGTAAACAACATCCAGTTGTTTCAGGTTTCTTGATACACTCTGACAATCTCTGTTTCTTACTTGGTGAATTTAGACCATTGACATTCAAGTGATTATTGAAACAGTTGGATTGGTATCTGACAAATCTGTTACTATTTTCTATTTGTCACCTTTGTTCCTATTTTTATCTTCCACTCTGTCTTTTGTGATTTTAATTCAGCATTTTGTATGATTGCATTTCTTCTCTTAACATATTTACTATACTTCCATTTTAGCTTTTTCAGTGGTTTTCCTAGAGTTTGAAGTACACATTTACAGCTAATCCAAGTCCACTTTCAAATAACACTATACTGCTTCACAGGTGGTGTATCTTATAATAATAATCCGTATTTCTTCCTGCTGTTGCGTTCATCACTGCTGTCATTCATTTAACTTAGACACAAGCACACACAAGTATATGTATGCATACATAATTTTATACACTGTTGCTATAATTATTTTGAACAGACTGTTAGCTGTTAGATCATTTAAAAATAAGAAAAATCGACTTCTAAATTTTTAATTCACTTATTCCTTCTCTGATGCCCTTCCTTTCTTTATGTAGATCTGAGTTTATGTCCTGTATCATTTTCCTTTCCTCTAAAAAATTTCTTTTAACATTTCTTGCAAGGCAGTCTACTGTCAGTATTGTTTCAAACGTTTTCTTCTATCCTTTTCTCTCTTTCTTCTCCTTCCGGAATTCCCATTGTGTATATGCTACACGTTTTTTGTTGTTCCACAGTTTTGGATATTTTGTTTTGTTTTGTTTCAGTCTTTTTTCTCTTCGCTTTTCAGTTTCGGTGATTTCTACTAAGTTATCCTCAAGCTTAGAGAATCTTTCCCCAGCTGTATCCAGTTTACCAATAATCCCATCAAAGGCATTCTTCATTTCTCTTACAGTAATTTTTATCCCTAGCATTACCTTTTTTTGTTAGAAATTCCATCTCCCTGCTTACATTACCCATCTGTTCTTACATGTTGTACTTTATCCATTAGAGCCCTTAGCATCTTGTTCACAGTTGTTTTAAATTCCTGGTCTGAAAATCTCCACATCCCTGCCATACCTTAGTCTGGTTCTAATGCTTACTGTTTCGCTTCAAACTTTGGTTTTTGCCTTTTCGTATGGCTTGTAATTTTTTTCTTAACAGCCGAACATGATGTACTGGGTAAAGAGACTGCTGTAATCAGGCCCTTAGTGGTAAGGTGTGAGTGGAGGGGAGGTGTTCTAGATCTCATGAGTAGGTCTCAGTCTTCGGCGAGCCTGCACCACTGAACTGCAAACCTCACACATGCTTCTCAGTTGGTTGCCCCCTTCATTGGGACAGGATGGCTAGAGTGAGCAGTAGTTTCACTGGAGGACAGAAATTTTAAAGAAGAGCCAGGTGCTCTGGTGTATTTCAAAATGATTCCTTTTCCGCTGCCTGCAGGAAACACAAGGGAATCTTTCTCCAGTATTCACTGTGAGAACCTCGTCCAGCTCCTGCAGGTAAAGCACAAAAGTGTGGGCATCCCCTGATGTTAAAGGCCATAAATAGTCTTTTTATTTCAGTATTGTTTTTCCCATTATACCAATAACATGAGATTCAGGTAAATTTTGTATCATATTTCTTTTGCTGAAAGGATGTCCTTCAATGTGTGTTGTAGTGAATGGTATTGAATGCTCTCAGGGTTTGTTTGTCTGCAAAGTTTGTCATTTAACTTTCCTTTCTGAAAAATATTTTTACTTGGTACTGACTCCTTGGGTTGAAGTTTTTCTTTCGGAACTTGAAAGAAGCACTCAGTTGTTTTTTGGTGTAAAAATTGAGCCACGCATGGGTTTTGCTGTAGATATAGTTACCCTTAATGTTCTTTCTCCTTCAAATTTCTTTAGTTATCTTGTGCATAGGGTGTGAGTTGGATTTTCAAAGGGTTTTTCTCACTGTTGCTGTTCTCTATTAGCTTTAGACTTTCCCTGTGTGCTTCCACATCAGAACAGGTCTCTCCATGCTCTCACCCTGGGGACACACTGCGGCAGCCTGCTCGTCAGTGCCAGTGGCCTGGTGGTGGGGACGGAGAGGGTATTCTCTGTTGTCCTGGTTCAGTGTCAGTCCTAGACTGGCTTGGTGTTCCTGGTTCTTGGCGATGGGGCTTTCTCTATGATTTTGCTCTGGCTCCTTCTGCAGATGTGGGACACCTCTGGAGCCAGCCTCTGGAGAGCCTCTAACCCTCTTCCTAAGAGTAGAAAAGAGTTTTTTTCTGGTTTCTTATCCTAGCTGCAACTGAGTTTGCTCTTCCCCTCTCCCCACCCTCCCACGTGTGGCTCAAGAATTTTTTTGTGTGTGGGAGAGAAGGTTCCAGATGGAAGATTGTGCTTATCCTGCAATGGCAGCTGCTTTCTTGTTCAGCCTTGCACCAGAAAGGGTGCTTTTTTCCAGTCTCTCACTGCTCAAAATTGTTCTTGTTACCTTGTGGTGACATCCATGGACAAGTCTGAGACTGAATGTATAATCCCTGATGCCCGTGGCTCTTGGAAATCCTATCCTCTCAGGCTATCTCACACTTGGTCTCTAGCAATTTGTTAAAACATTTACCTGAAATCTGTTATTGGCTTATATGACAGCCCAGTTTTCCTATTATGTCCTTCCCTGGATAAGTCACCACTCACATTTCCTTGAAGGTGCCTGTCTTTCTCAGATTTCAACCTGTTTCCCTTGTGACCTTAGCTATAACTTTGTGTTATAATTAAATAATCAAATTAGATTATTTGGCTTTTTCTTGTTGTCTGAGCAGGAGCAATGCTCTTTTTACTTTTCCATATCCTAATTTGAAGCCAAATCTTTCTGGCGAAGAATCTTTGTTCAGATGGAAACCATTAAAATTAGTACCTACTTTATCTAATGGGAAAGTTGCTCACTCTCTGTTGGGCTATTGAAATTGCTGCTTCCATTAACGATTGTGTTGGCATCACCCTTTGAAAATTTAGGTCTTCTTTAAAAGGCCAGAACAAAATTTGTCTATGGCCAAAAGAGTAGGTAATGTCATTTTGTAAACGTGATACCTGTGGCGTACCATTATTAAACTGTCGGCTTTGAGTTGCCTTTTATTTATCTATTTTTTGCTAGTAGAGTGACAGATTAAATGGATGTTCTTATGTATACAAAAATATCAGAGATTATAAAAATGACTATTTTAACACAATCTCAAAGTAAGAAAGCTGATTTTATTACCTGCTCACTTAAAATTTTGGGAATTTTATTTATCTTTGGAACATTTCAAAATGTGAGCACAGCATTTTCCTGGACAATATAGTAATTACTTTTGGCTCATCAGAATTCTTAATTCTAATGTATTGCATCATTCCCATTAAATTTCATTTTATCACTCTTGTCATTATCACATTTAATTTAATCAGTGTGAAAACTACTTGAAAGTACAATTTATATAAAGGGTACTAATGCAATCTTCACTTCCAATGAATAGAGTCTAATATAGTCTAATGCACTGAGAAAAATATTTTTTCAAAGCTGTTATGAGTAATAGACAGGAAGTGTTCTTTATTTACCCAGTTGGGTCAAAAAGCTAGAAGTAGAGTGACACTAAAAGATATAAATAATAGTCATTTATCATGAATGTGTTATGGCCTCACATTATCTTTTTATATTGTCATTGTCAAGAATTGGATAAGAACTAGAAGTAGTGTAAAATCAGTTTAATGATATGGCCCTTATTTTTGAGCTAGATGCTGTTCATTAATTCAATAAATTTTTGTTGTGTGGCTGTTATATGACAGGTGCTGTTCAAGGAACTGTGGATTCAGCAGTGACTGCAAGAGAGAACAAGTCCTGCTTTATGGATCACTCTCCATTTTTTCAACAAAAATTAAAAGCATTGATTGCACTTTTATATTAACTTTCCTGATGAGATCTCAAGTGGGATAGCTTAAGTCTGTATGTCATTAATGTTTTAGCAGTTGACTGCAGATTCAACTGTTGTATTATTTCTCTAGCACATTTAAATGCTTTATTTTTGTATTTGGATAATTAATTAGAGGAGTGCATATGTATTTTCTTCTTTAAGGTTGTCAATAAAGTTGATGAGGAACTGGAACAGAACACAAAATATTTGGTTCAAATTTAAGTGATGGCTTATGCTAAGTTTCATTCACTGATTTGCCCCTTTTGGGGTAAGATATTTGTGTGGCTCTTTTCAGCCCTCTGTGGGCATAAGACAATACTAGGATTTTAGCTGTCTTAGCAATGCAAGGAACAGCAGTCTCTTTACCAGCTCTAGACTTAAGGTTGCATTTCCATTATGTTGGTCTTTGGTTTTCCTTTGGTGTGCTAGAGCCAGATCTTACTGGCTTTGTGACAGCCAATTGTTACATTTGCAGGAGATTTGAGACCTGGTTGTTTAACAATTGATGGCTTAAAATCTGACACAGTGGAGTATTTTATTATAGTGTTTTCTTATTATGTTTTGGAATCTCTAACACCATGCCCACATTAAAAGATTTCCTAGAATAATTCATAGGACTTAAAATATAGTTTTACTTCTAAGATATATTACACAGATGTATAAGGATATACTACTGGATCATAAGGGAAAAAGACATAAGTAGAGTCTGGAGGAATCCATCTGCAGTTTTTCCTATGCTCTCTCCCTCTCATGAGGTGTCACATGGAGTATACTCTTCCCCATTATGAAAATGTAGCAACACATGTGCAAATGTTTTGTTGATGGAAGCTGATTAGAGACTCTCTGGCCAAGGTTTTTATTGGGAGCTGGTCACATAGGCGTCTTCTGCCTGGCACACACCAGCATTCCAGACTCCCAAAAGGAAAGCAGATTTAGTATAAAGCACATTGTTTGCACAAACACTCTAGACACAATATACCACTCTCATCATTTAGGGAATGGTAGAAACACTCTTGAAATCCAGGTTCCCACACACCAGCCAAGGGTTAACCTTGAAAGTAGATCTTTCTAAGGATAACAGTCTCAGGCCAGCTATGTTAACCCTTTTCTGCACAATTAACTTTATTTCTAGCAACCTAATTGTAAAAAATCTTATGTACTAGTTATAATAACTAAATTTCTAATTAGAATAACCAGGTTAGTTATTAATCAGATCCTATTAACCAGGTTATCTTACTTTCTACTCCAGTTCTGATAACTAAATCTCTCTGCCTCCTCCTCCATGTTTGTCCTATTATTCATTTTATGCATTTATTCCTTCAATGAACATTCACTGCTCTGTATACCATCATCATAACTCAAAATATATCATACAGAATAGTACAAAATTCCCTCTGTAAGGGAACTCACACTTGTGTGTGGTGGGTATGCGTATACTGGAGTACAGAGATTATCAATTTGTGCTTAATGCTGTGAAAAAAAACATCTAAGGGGAATGGAATAGAGAGTGACAGGGTGGGATTTTAACTAGTCTATATGTTGTTTTCAAGGAAGGCCTCTCTGGTAGGGGGACATTTGAACAGAAAAGTGAAAGAAGTAAGTAAATTACTTAGAAATATCTAGAGTAAATTATACAGATATCTGGAGGAAGTTCCTTCCAAACAGAATTCTGTGTTCTAGAAGTAGGAACTGATGGAAAAAGGGCACGTTGATCAATGTGGCTGATGTAAATGAGGTAGAGAGTTAGCTAACAGATGACATCACAGAGGTAGGGGAAGAATGGAAAACAGATATTTTAGGAATTTGTAGTTAGTGTTAACACCTTTAAATTTTCCTTGAATGAAAAGGAATCCTGGAGAGTTTTTGGAAAAAGGAGTGATGCGGTCTTATGTACACTTAGAAAGTCAAAGCAAAGAATAGATTTAAAGGGTGAGGGTGGAAGCAGAGAATATTAGGCATATATTGCAATAATCTAGGGAGAAAATGATGGTGGTGAGGATCAGAATACTGGCAGTGAATGGATGTGGTAAGAAGATTCGGGCAGGGTATATCTTGACATCAGAGCTAGTAGGAAAAGGACAAAACAAATAGCATCTTCTTTTTGAATGGTACTTTCAAAGTACTTTAAGATTTCTGGTCTACGTAACTAGAAGAAAAATGTTGATCTTAACTGAAATGAGGAAAGCTGAGAAAGAAGCATTTTTGGGGGGATCAAGAATTTATATTTAGATGTGCTATGTTTGGGATACACATTTGACAACTGAGTGGAGATGTTGAGTAAGCAGTTAGATATATGAGTCTAAGACAGGGGGAGGAGATCAAAACTTGAGAATCATTGAATCAAAGATTATTTAAAGCTATGAGAATGGAAAATATTACAAAGTGTATTTCGGAAAACAAGTTACAGGGACAAAGCTGTGGGGCATTCTAATTGATACAACTGTGGAAAATATGTAAATACCTGCAGAGGAGGCTGGCAGGAGTCAGTGAAGTAACAGAACCAAAAAAGTAGTGTCCAGAATCAATATGAAGAAAGTCTTTCAAGAGGGAGGAAGTGATCAACATTGACAAACGTTGCTGGGTGTTTGCATTAGGTGAAGTTTGAGAATTGACCCATAAATTTGTTAAGGCAGATGTTTCTGGTGATATTGGCAGGAGCAAATGATATAAATTACATTACATTAGTGATGGAAATTAGCGTGGGTTCAGGAGAGAATAGGAGGGATGGAAAGATGGTTGTGAATATAGATGGTAGCTGGAGACAGATGTGGAGGTCAAGAGGATATTTTAATAGGTACTAATACAGAATGCTTGATTTTGTTGAAAATTGTGCAAGAGAGAGAAAAACCTGACAATGCAGAAAGTCAAGAGAACAATATCATGAATAAGTGCGATAGGATGGAATCCAGTGTGTAATTGGAGGGATTAGCCTTGGGTAGGAATTCTGATACACAGCAACAGCAGGAGGGAAGGCAGAGTAGATGAGGTGGATGCTGTGTTGGGTGCTTCTGAATACTTCTGTTTTGTCAGTGAAATATTTACAAGGTGAATACCTGAAAGGGAGGAATGTCCCTGCGGTGGGGTGGTGCCGGAAGAGGTTTTGTTAATTTGAGGAGAGAGGAAAATGCATATACTATTTATCTAGAAGGGTGGATAACTGAATTGACTAAGGAAATTCAATAGGATTTGAAAGAAGAACAGAGATTCTGCTTAAGATATGCAGTCAAGAATTTAGAGTTACTGAGTTAGTTCAGGTCCTTCAGGAAGCAGATGCCAAGCTGGGATTAGACATGGAAGAGATTTATTGGTAGAAATGCCTGTGAAGGGTCCGGGGAGAGGGTTAGGCATAGGTGAGAAGAGTCTTCAGACTGTGATGCGGATCTGACGCCTGCGAAATGAGAGGAAGGACAGGAAAACTGGGTAAGACAACTTGAGACTGCAGTGCAGATCTGAGAACGTGTTGGCCAGGCCAATGTGAGGTTCCCCAGCAAAGGCTGACTGTCAGGAGGGTCCCACACTGGCAGAAATAGCCCAGCTATAGTAGTCTTGTCATATCTGGTTATTGGCTGGGAGCAGTCTAGGGGAGCTCAGCTTTGGTGCGAGCAACTTAGAGAGTCTGTAGGTGCCTTAGGTGGGAGCTTTCAGTCAACTGTGACCCTTCTGGCAGGTGGTCTAGAAGGGAGAGCTGAGCTGTGTGTGTCCAAGACTGACACGTTCAGCTTGGTTGCGTGTTTTACTCCAGCTGTGTTTAGCTACTCTGATGCATTTGGGAGGAATTGGAATCTTATATTTAAGTATATCTGAGAATTTCCAGGGGAGCAATATGCAGGGAAGGTGGGATAAGCAAACTGAAGCATAACCAAGCAGTTCAAATGAAGAAACAGAATCTAAGCTGGTTATGGAAATGAGCACCTGAGGATGCTATAGTACCAGTCATGAGAACAAGAAGCTGATGTCTCTTTATGAAGGTAAACATCCCTAATCCCTTAATTTCCTTTGCAAGTTTCTGAGTATAAAAGAGACTTAGAGTGTCATATATGTGTGTATGTGTATATATACATATATATATAGAGAGAGAGAGAGAGAGAGAGAAATGGTTTCAAAAGTTATCAGTTTAAGTTTTTTCATATGACTTAGATGTGAGAGGAGAGAGCCAAATTTGTTGCTTCCTGGGTAGGTTTCAGTTCCCATGTGTTTCTCATACTCCTAACCACACTGAGTTTGATTTTAATTTTGTATATCCATTTCAGCTTTGGTCTCAAATTCCATTGAACTACTTCATCATGTGCTCAAATGAAGACGATAAATTGAATGCATTGAACTTGTTACGTTGGGAGATGATATGCAGATCTACAAGGTAGAGCCTTGCTGTGACAATTTGAACGGTACTTTGGACTCTAGGGAATTTAAGGTTTATCCACTGACTTTAGGATTGAACTCCAGTTTAAGATCAGCTTCCAAAGTATGGCCTATACCTGGATTCGCTCTTAGTTTGCCTCTGCTTGCCTATTTGGATCTCACTCACTGAATGGATATTGTGGAACTAGCAAATCCTCATTTTTTTGTGACTTTACCCACCAGATGCCAAGTTCTAACTGCAAGACTGGAATTTATTCCCATTTGTCCTGAGTCCATCCCCTCAGTTCTTTTCCTACCTTGATGGGCAGATCTAGTTGCAGATCTGAACCTTCTTCAATATACCTTGTCCTGCTCCAATTAATAAAGCCATGCCTGGCTGTGTCAGATATTAATAAGTAAATAATAATAATTACAATTATCACCACCATCACCAGTAAGTGCCAGGAAGTAAGTCCTTTTCTGAGAGCCTTAAGAAATATGCATGTTCGATCCTTGTAAGAACACTATATATGTAATCCCTACTCACGGACGAGAGAAATGAAGCCCAGCTCGTGTAACGTGTCTAAATTCACACAATAAATTGTGGAGCCACAGAGAAATCAAGCTGACTTCAAATTCTCTTTTAATTACTATCTTATACTCTTAGTACCGGACACTAAATATATCAATTTATAAATATTTGGCCCGCATTTTCAATATATTTATAGATTTATCTCCATTTGAAGTTCTTCATATTAGTAGATAAAGAAATAGCACTGTCTACTTCAGGAAAAAACAATAATCCAGTGTCTATACAGCCATCATTGGGTACTTGTTGATTTCTTTCAGACCCTGAACACATGGCCTAGTGCTTATATTTATTGATGCTTCAGGGTAAGTATTTTAGGTTATAGCTATAATCATAACCCTCACACAGAAGTGTGTGTAATTTTTCTCCTTATAGGTTTGAGTCCTATTTTCATTAGAATCATTGCTATGGGGCTTGAGGCTTCTCAGACCGTAAAGCTGGCCTCCTAAATCGGAAGCAGAAAGGACTCTTCTACACGATGATGCATGCTTCCAGATGTGTATGTCAAAATAAAGCAATATGCTTGTTAAAGAACGATTTTACGTATTTCTCTATTTCTTGGTCCAAGAGTTACAATTTCCAAAACTATATTGGAAAATTAATTACTTAAAATTGCAGAGGCTGGAAAGCAAATTTAATTATTAGTAAAGTCAACGATAGATTTTCACTGCTGAAGCGAGGCAATCACCTTTAGGAAACATCGTCCTGTTTCTTGAACACTTTTGCATCCACCAATGGTAGCATCTGTTTCTGAATGTTGTGAGGAAATAGGTTACAGCATTTAAGTCAAGGATGTCATTTTAAGTAAAGGATTTTGTGTGATAAAATTAGACACAGTCTTTTTCTTGTTTTGCCTCACAGTCTTTGCATCAACTGAGAGTCTGTATTGTTCTACACAGAACCATTTTCTCCCACTGGATTGAACATAATAGGTTATATGAGTATTAATTTCACTGAAAAATTGTTGCAAAATTCAAGGTGTTGCATTAATTTTTCTGTTATACAGGAATCTAAATAAAACAATTTGAGCAAATCATATTTGAAATTCTTTAGGAATTAATTTTGCAGAAAACCTCATAAAAACTTATCTTTAAACTTAGAAAACATTTCTTATAACACGTATACTTACCATTTTTAAAACACTTTTGAATTTGACATGAATATTCCAGGTATGGAGAAATAACAAAAGTAAAAAAAAAATGCTTTCATATCTGTATTCTCTGTTCCTTACATATCACGTAACTGATCTTGAATTGGCAAACTGAGTGAAAATGAATACAGAAATGGTTATTCGTATAATACAGCACTGCTCAAAATTAACCATACTAGTATGGTTAATAATAACTGTATTATTATACTAACACTAAGAAATTATTGAGAAGATAGTTTTACTTCCTGTATGAAGTAAATTTTCTAGTAGGTTCTCCCTTTACAGTCTTTCATGTGTGTTTCTTCCTTTACATTATTAATAATATCATGTTAGTCAGACTTTGATAACTTTGCATTTATATAACTTGAATAAACTTACAATTATATTTAATGCTACCAAAATCTTGCTACTTTCAAACTGCTCCCAGGTGGATATTTTAAAAACATCACTGTCACTTGGTTGTCCCTATTTAAAATTCCTTATGCCTTAGCTCCCACTCAGTCTCACTTGATTGACTGCTCCTTGCCCAGCCCTCTTTGGTGAGGCCACTTTCATTATGTATAACCACTGATGCTCTGATCAGTTTTGTTTATGACTTATGCCGTTCCTCAGATAAGCCAAATTCTGCCTTTCCTTTGTGTCCAGTACTGTATCCGTTTCCTCCGTGAAGTCTCACCCATTGATTTGTCTCTTCTCTGAATTGATTTGTTCTTCTCTGAATCCCTAAACCCATTTACACTGTTTTCCAGCTAGCTCTATCCTAGCTTTTATTGTTTTCCAGGTGCTTCATGTACTATATTATTTGTCCAAGTAGGTTATTTGTCTTAGAATATTATTGTAATATTAGAGACCAATATTGGTATAGACCAAGGCTTGTTAAACACAAAGAAACAAATAGATATTTAAGTAACTGTAAAACATTTTAATAATTCATGATCTACCACATTTGTTAAAATACAGTATCATGCAGCATAAGACAATAAATGGTTAAATGTTCAACAAGGCATCCACAGTTTTTTAAAGACCATGTCATTACAGACTGATATACATGAAATTAGCTACATCTTACTCTTACATTTCTTCCAAGTAAGATAGCATCCTGAATTAAACCTTGAAAATTGATGAAGTTTAAACATCACAAATCCAAAATCTCATAAGATGAGTAAGATTTTTTCAATAATAATTTTTGGTTTATTATGTTAGACAAGAAAAATATAACACTCAGCTTTTGCTTCTTAATTTTTTTATGTTTTATACACAATTTTGAGAACCTTATAATAAGTTGTGGACCTGCCCACCGCTTCTCCCCTCTCCAAATACAATGTACATAAACACACACTATATTTTCATGACATTTGCTTTGGTTTGTATTGGAAATAGATTTCCTTAGTAAAAAATAAAAGTCAATTTAAAAAAATATTGCCATACTCCAAGTCTGAAATGAAAATAATGGCTTCTTTTAAAAAAAGACATAAATGCAAATTGGGTAAGTAAAACCCCAAAGAGGAAAGTTAATTCTGCTTAAAAGTATATTTAAATGAGTAAGTTGCTGGTATTTGCCTTCAATAAGAAGCTGGTATTTTAGATTTGACTTTGAGATGGCCAAGCTCATGCCATCTTTAATATCCAATTGAGCTTTTTAGCTTTTCATTTTGTTGATAATAAAAGTTGGTAATCTGATTCACAGAGGTTCATAGATGCACATCAGAACAGAATGCCTACAGCTCATGTTGCCAAGCAAGGGTTAGCTGGTGTCGAGAAATTCTTGATATTTTTCCAAGGCTCTCTGGGTCAGATTCATGTTAGATTATTGCTTTTCTTTTCAAATGAATGAGGTCACATATATTTAAGTGTGGCATTGTTCATGTTATTTCAACAAGAAAATATTTAAATCTACCTTTTTATTTAAAAATGTTATAAGAATTAAATTTCAGAAAAGTCCTGCAGTATTTTCTGGTATTTACAGACTTCTGCCTATTGAGGAACTGACACGTCTTTGTGATTCCTGATTTCAGCCAGGGGAAAAACTTCTTCCAGTCCTGGAAAGTTCAAAGAGTTGTGTCTGTTGATTCTACTAATATTAGTATTAATATCTTAGTCCTAAGATACTTATTTGCCTCTTTCACTCTCATTTTCACCTTAGTTTTTTCATGTCACCTCAACCTTCCTTTGGTAGCACCAAAGATCAAGGGAATAGCAATAAAAGCCAAGTGTTCATGCAGTTGTCACAGGCCAAACGGATGTAGCAAACCCGGCAGGAGAATGGGCTTTCCAGAGGTTTGTCTACGCAGTGATGGCATCAGACACAGCCAACGAGAAGATAGGGATTCATCGCCACCCAGGTTATCCGTTCTTACAATGACCATTTTATTTAGAAACCTGACAGGTCGGAAAGCAATTAAATATTCTTTATCGGCAACTCATATATGTTTCCTTATAGTCTTATTCGTCTCTGCTTCTAAAAATCAAAATTTAGACTTATGGAAGCAGTATTATGGAGTTTGGTTGAACTTCAGCTTTTTCTTTTTTTGTTTGTTTTGGCCTCTCTCATCTCTGTGATCACACAAATCATAAATGTTGTACAACTTCCTTCTCTTAACTCACTACTCCAGAATAGATTACTGATCAAACACGCTGTCCTAAGTTCACTAACTTGGCACAAACGATTTTCTGACAGCACTATAAGTTTGTCTATAAATATATATACACACACAAACATGTAATAGTTTTGCCTAAACATATTTAATAAAATATGATTTCTTTATGATCAACTACCCCAACAATGCTTCCCTCACATGTGCCATGGTTCACTTAAATTTCCATTATCCCCACATAAAAATATCCTCACTTTTAATTATCCTCACCTTTAATTTCCTACATTCTTCTCTTCTAAGTATTTCCCATCAGTGTCCTTATAAATCCTCTTCTATTTTAGCCAAAGATTTTCTGAAGCACCAATAAAGATGACAGCTGAAGCTTGTTTTGAAAGATTTACCTCATTTCTATGGCAAATTTATCTGCCATTTATAGCCAGTCCATGTGCTTTTCCCTGACACATTATTCTGAGAGTTGACTTCAGTATTCTTTCAAAAATACTAAACTCCATGCTTAGTAAAAATACCAAACTCCATGGCAGTTGAATGTAGCTTCAGGTAACTTACTTCTATAGGAACAGTCATATCCTGAGCTATGAGATCGATCTGGCATTCAGTGAACAGTGATTCCTAAAGCGTTGTCCAGGGAACTTTGGGGTTCCCTGAGACCCTTTTGGGGAGTCTGCAATGTCAAAAGAATTTTCGCAATAAGGCTAAGACAGCATTTGCCTCTTTAACCCCCATTTTCTCATGAGTGAAGAGTGGAGTTTTCCAGAGGCCGCATAATGTGGTATTGCAACGGAAGGAATGCAGAGGCAGGTATGAAAAATCAGCTGCGTCTATTAAGAGAGACATGAAGGAGAATTGTAAAACGTAAACAATGCCACTCTTCACTCTAATTTTTTTGTTGTTTTGGGAAGTACAGGTATTTTTTTTATAAAACATGTAATTTATCTTAAAATGTAATGGTTTTATTAATGTTGATTTTAAATGAAATAATGAACATTTTTAACTTACTAATACAGTTAATTATAGACATAGCTTGCATAAACTAAAGCGCTTTGGGATCCTCAATCTTTTAAGAGTGTAAAAGTGTCCTGAAGCCAAATGTTTGAGAAACACTATTGTAGAGGCTGCCCACTCTCTTCTCGAATCGTTGTGTAGCCAATCTTCTATACAAAAATGGAGAACAACGTGTAAAGCCAGCTCTGGTCAGTATCCAATCCAAGTATTTGTCCAAGTCCTGTGTTCAGCTGAGTTTCTTGGTCATCTGATCTACATTCTTGTTTGCCTGGACTTTTGACGCTGGCTGAATCCTCTGTGGTTTAATTTGTTTGTATGCCCTCTTCTGGCTTAGTCTTTCCGGTTTCACTCTCTTGACTCCAGTGTCATCAAGGTTTCAGGAGGAAGATACTCCTTGTAACGAAACAAGCCTGAGGAACTCTTACCTGGATCCAGCTAAGAAGAGTATGCACAGCACTGCCTGTATGTACACCTTAGGAGTTTGGAGTGACTGACATTGCCTCTAATTGTGGAGATGACGTTAGCGGATTTCACAGAGTTGATAACCCCTCAACAGTCTCCCTGATGTGTTTCTTGACTCTCATTTTCCCCGCTATGTCCAACTTTCAACATTCCTGTCTGACTGAGGTTCTTTCTTGCCCTGCTCTTTCATTCATTCTGCCCTTGCCCTCACCTTCCAGTACTTCTGTTGATTGGCATCCTGTCCGACTGGACTGTCACCACCTCTAACTAGAAGTTCCCGATGTTCCCTAGTTTAGCCCTCTCTTATTCCAGCCTATTACTGAAACACCTAATTTTTCACAAATTGAACATATTCAAGAAAACCAAAATTCAGATTGAAAAACAGAACACCAGCATCCCAGAATCCCACTTTGTCTACTTCCGATCACTATTACAAAAATAATACCACTTTCCTGTCTTCTAACAGTATAGATGAGTTTACTTGTGTTGGAAATTTATACACATGGGATCAAACAATATGAACTCTTTCCTATATAGATTCTCTAACATTTATTGTTTGTGAATTACTCATATTTTTGTGTAGAGTTGCATAGTTCATTCTCATTGCCACACAGAATTCCATTGTGAGAAAATACTGCAGTTTATATCACCATTCTATTGTTCAGCTTACTGGTGGTTTCCGAAGAGAGCGACCACGAGCATTTTAGTATTTCTGTTTCCATGAACATATGCGTGCATTTCTATTGATTATATGCTTAAGAATAGAATGACCAGATCATAGAATATGCTTATATTCAGCTACAGGAAATTCTGTCAACAGCATTTCAAAGTGGTTGCACAAATTTGTACTCCCATGAGGACTATGAGAGAGTTCTGGCTGTGCCATATCCTTTCCAACACTTGCTACCTTCTGTCTTTTTTGGTTTAGTGTAGTAATAACACATTGTGGTTTAATTTGCATTTCTCTGAATAACGATGTTGAATGTCTTTTCGTATATTTATCAGCCATTTGGATACTCTTTTTTTGTACCTCTCCAAGTCTTTTGCCCATTTATTTTCTTTTGATTGCTTGTCATTTTCCTGTTGATTTAAAGCACTCTCTGTATTCCGGACATAAACCCTTTGTCAGATATATGCATTGCAAATATTTTGTCTAACTTTGTGGGTTACCTTTTCATTCTTTTCAAGTTGTTTTTTAATGAATGAAAGCTCTTAATTTTCATATTGTCTAATCTATTGCTCTTTTCCTTTACAATTAGCTCCCTGTTTTAGAAATCTTTGCTTATTCAAGGGTCAGAAAAGTGTTTTTCTGTTTTCTTCTTAAAACTTTGTTTACTTTTTATTGTTTTTTAGTAAATGTTAAAATTTAAATTTTATTTTATTGTTTTACTTTAAAATTTTGTTTAGATTCCAATCCATGTGGAATTGAGTTTTGTTTATGGCATGTAATAGGTAATCTTTCCATAGGCAAATCTAATCAGGCAACATTTATTTTAAAGATCATTGTTTCCACTGCCCTATAGTATCTGTTTTGTTGTAAGTTGGTTGATTCCGATTTCAGTCTTTTTTTTCCATTCCATTGTCCTATGTGTCTTTTCTTGTGTCGATCCATACTGTTTTACTAATACAGCTTTTTAATAGATTGTCATAAATAGGTAGTATGAGCTTCATAACTTTGTTCTTCATTTTTGCTTTATGTATTCTTGGCCCTTTGTATTTCCATATAGATTTACAACCTTCTTTACAATTTTCATGAAAATAAATGTTATTTGGGATTTTGCTTCATATTGCTATAAATTAATTTGGGGAGAATCGGCATATTTATAACATCAAGTATCTGAAACTATGCATTGTGTTATAATAAGGAAGTTCCCTTTTTTAAAAAAAATTATTTTGTTGGGGGCATATTGGCATACAGCGTTGTGTAAATTTCAGGTGCACATCACTATATTTCAGTTTTTGTATAGGCTGCATCGTGTTCACCAACAGTCCAGTTTTTATCCATCACCATAGGTATGTGCCCCTTTGCCCCTTTCGCCCTCCCCCAAATCCCTTCTCCTCTGGTAGCCACTAATCTGTTCGTTTGTCTCACATGAGTGAAATCATTTGGTATTTGTCTTTCTCTGTCTGACTGATTTCATTCAGCATAATACCCTCAAGGTCCATCCATGTTGTTGCAAATGGCACAATTTTGCCTTTTTTATGGCTGAGTAGTATTCCATTGTATATATTTATACCATATCTTCTTTTTCTGTTTATCCATTGATGGGCACTTGGGCTGAAGGACGTCCCCTTTTACTCCTAGTTTGCTGAAAGGTCTTACTGTAAATGCATCATGAGTTTTAATTCTACATATATTTAGAACCCCACAAGATATTAGTTTTATTTTGTGTATTCCCTATTTGTGTATACTTTCCTCTACGTTTGTCCTTTCTGGTGTTCTTCATTCCTTTATCTTTATGTTTCCATCTAAGGTGTTTTCCAACTAAAGAACTCCCATTCAGTGTTTCTTTTTAGTGCAGACCGCCTGCAACAGAGTCTCTCAAGTTATCTGAAAATGTCTTTATTCAATCTTATTTTGAAAGATATCTCTTCTGTATATAGAATGACAGGTTCAGTTATCCTTTTTCTCTTCATTTCAAAGATTCATTCCATTGCCACCTTTTCTTTCAAGAATTCAACAGTCTTAACGTTTCACCTTTTAAGTCTGTGAACCTAATTAGAGTTCCGCACTGGACCATAGAGAGTTGGTTGCTAGTAATACCCCTACATTCTTCATTTCTTTAACGAAAGTTTAATTTCCTGCTGCCTTCTGTGACTTCTATATTCTTCAAAGCATTTACCACAGAAGGTGGCTGAGGAAATTCTATTTCTCATTTTATAATTCCGATAAATTTTAGACAGAGATAGGCTGATTATAGACATGTCTATCACTCACACATCCAATTATGCACTTACATAGTGGTGAGCTTATGCAGGAATGTATTTATATTCCTATTTCCTATTTCTCATTTTATGCTTAGCCAGCTGCCTTCACCTCTATGTCTCTGTCACCATCCAGATTCACCTGGCTCCCCCTAGTGTGCCCTCAGGCTCAGTGGTAGAGGTAACAGTGCATGTAGTTCCTTTACCTACAACCCAAGGAACAGCCTGTTCCTACCTTCACCTCGCTCAACTCCTCGAGGGGCATGCAACCTTGGGTCTTTTGCTAGAGACACAGTCAAAGCGCCTGGCCTTCAATTATGCACTTCTATTATTTTGTGAATGAAGTGAATTCCATACCATGTTTTAATGTAGTCTTTTCTGACTCTTCTTCTGATTTGCGTGTTTTAGGCTTATTAACAGTAGGATCAATATCTGGGTAGTGTCCTTAAAGAGTAATGACAGATGAACTAGATAATTTTTTCTCTTCCTCACTTTAATGATAACATTGGGCTCCCAAGTCTTTTGTAGGAACTCCATTAATTTTCTTACAAATTTAATCTCTTTTCAATATTAACATTAGGCTGAGAAATTCTCTTTTCTTTCCATGTACTCTTTCTGTGTTGATTTTTTTTTTTTTTTACCAGCTGCGATCCCCATGTAAGGTAATAAATAAATCTGGCTCTGAGATCTGGATGCTCTCTTGTCCTCTCAGTAGGAGCGCAAAGAAAAGCAAACACAGTCTGGGGTATAGCCTGAGATTCTGCATTTCTAACAAATTCTCAGGTGAAGTCAGTGCTATTGGGCCACAGGCCACACTTTAAGCAGCAAGGGGGCCAGAATGTGAACAATGAACAAAGGTGTTAGTTCAGTGGTTCTTGACCTTGGGTATACATCAAAATCACCTTAAAAAAGAAAGAAGAAGAAAGGCAAACACATTGGAGGGGTTCCTGATTTACTGTATCTACCATGTCTTGGGTTAGTGACGCATTGGAGAAGGCTCTATTTTGATTATCATACAATCAGTTCTTCTAAGCTGTTGTCCTTATCACTTCTAATGTTTCAGTACTGCATTCTGTATTTTTATGGGACAGAAGTGTCAACGCAAATAACCCATGATCAATCCAGAAATCAAAATTGGGGTGAGTTTATTATGAGGCAGATCTGAGGACTAGCCTGGAGACTTCCTTCCCCAAGGAAGGAAGGGCACCAAAGAAGTGGGTTGTACAGAGTGGTTATATGCTGTCTTGGAACAAAAAGCATACATCACATATGATAGGAGTGTCCCTTTTACAATTGTCACAAGATGCTTAGCTGGCACAGCAGATCGGTGGTCAGCAGGTCAGTGGTCACAAGGTGAGCACAGCAGGTCAGTAATTAATCCTTAGTTTCCAGGGAGAGGTGCTTATCCTTAAGAAAATGCCAATATAGGGAAAAGTTACATCCCTTTCTTTACATCCCTGTCTTGTCTTTGGGGCATTGTAAATGTTTAAAGCAGATGTACAATGCATGCTTAACAGGCCACGTCAGGCCTCTTTTGAAAAACAAGGTCAGGCCGAATTAGTTTTAACCCAAATGGCTTCCTCATATACTCCAATATATCCTATTGCTTGTCATTTATTTATTAGAAGGAACCATTTCTCCTGTTTGTATTTATCTTTCACTGGTTTTTACTGAATCTTAGAAGAAGATACTATATTTAGGTTGTTAATGGAGTGAATACCAAAAACTTCACCTAATCGTGGGTCAGCACTCATAACTAAAGTACTCAATTGAGTGATATCACAATTCAATGAGATTTTCTCCAAGTCCCCCAAAAAGCATTGAGATGACAATGTGAGCCAGATTTTGTTATAAATAGAGGCCACAAGGTCTCCAATGAATCTCCCTCCTCCTCGCTTAATGGTTTTACTATTTCTGAGGCTGTTATCAGTAGGTTTTTATTTATTTTTCTTACAACTTTCCTCCTGGTTTTCCTGACCTTCCCATATATTAGCTATTGATAAGATTGGTTTCCTGTTTCATGACACAAAGCTTTTTATGCACTAAAACATGGATAAGGCAGCAACCATTGGATGTAAAATTTTCATCAATTCCTCCTTTTTCATACTTTGTTGGGACCCAAACACTGTTTTTATTGTGCTTTTTTTAATTAAGTCAAGGGTCTTTATGTTGACTTCACTCCAATGAACCAATCTGCTTGCTACAGTATCTCTGACTCAGTGTCAGGTCAGTCTAAGTATGTAACTGATGATGAGAAGACTCACAAGATACACTATGCTCCCATCACTGGTTTAATAAGTTTTTTGCATTTGATTTCATTTGATGTTTTTTTAGTAGATTTTATTTTTTAGAACACTTTTATGGTCATAGCAAAATTGAGCAGTAGATAGAGATTTCCTGTCTACCCCCTTCCCCACACACGCATTGTTTCCCTCATTATCAACATCCTTCACCAGAGTGGTACTTTTTTTATAATTGATGAACCAACATTCACACATCATTGTCACCCATAGTTTACATTTGGGTTCACTCTTGGTGGTGTACATTCTATGGCTTTGGATAACGTACAATGACACGTATACACCATTATAGTACTGTACAGAATAGTTTCACCAAAAATCTTCTGTGTTTTACCTGTTCATCCCTCCCTCTCTCCTAACCCTTGACAATCACTGATATTTTTAACCATCTCCATAGTTTTGCCTTCAGAATGTCAAAGAGTTGGACTCGTACTGCATGTAGCCGTTCAGATTGGCTTCTTTCACTTAGTAATATAAATTTAAGTTTCCTCCATGTCTTTTTATGACTTGATACCTCATTTCTTTTTAGTGCTGAATAATATTCCATTATCTGGATGTACCACAGTTTATTTATCCATTCACCAACTGAAGGGACATGAAACGCATATTGTTTTGTACAATAAATTCTTCTTTATTCTTTACTAAAAATTTCAATGTTTTAGGAAAACTAAGTTAGACAACTTCCTTCTGGAGGCAAAAGCATACATAATTTGTCTCATTAAGAAAGCCAGTGCAAAATTCAAATCAGTAACCTGCAGCAAATTATGGTTTTGAAATCAGATTGTTATTCAAAATATTTATTTATTTTATTTATTCCTGCTCTGTGTTCTAAAAAAGTGAGAAATAAAGTATGAAAATATGAAGAATGGGCCTGGAGATTTCAGTTGGACAAAGATTTATTGTTTTTTCTTTTGTGCTGTCAAGTAGCTTCATGACAGACTTTACATTTCAACCAATTTTGCCACATGTAGATACAAACTATGTATCTCTTTGGTAATAGAATCTTCAGGGATTTTAAATAGAAGGCTATTGCTTTTGGGAAAAGAAACATTTTAAGTGGTAAATACGTAATACAAAGCATCATAGAGAATAATCACCTCTGAGTTGGTTTCTGTACATAAGATGCTGATCTTTATGTTAAAGCAGAAACAGAAATCGTGAACAAGGCTTTTTCTAAGAAGTAATAAAACTCAGCAAAACAACTTTGATTTATTCATTCTTCTGATTTCTTGATTGGCAAATTGGTTTTCTGTCCTTGTTTTTTTTTTGTTAAGTTGTAAAAGGCAAACAACAGAAATCCAGATGATTGAAATATGTGATTATTAAAAATGAGCTAGAATTATTTAAAATAGACTTACCTTTATTAGCAAGTTTCAGGTACATTTGTGTCTATGTGAACACTTGAGTAACCTGATAAACTATACTTAGTTTTAATGAATATAATTTGAATGGAATCTCAGCAATACAATTCCCTTTGAAAGAATAACAGAGAAGGACAAGGAATGTTCCAGTAAATGATGTTCTCCCATTGGCAACTTGCATGAGACTTTTGGAATAGGCTTTTGGAAACTTACATCCATTTATTTGATTATTACATGAGCATGTTAAAGCCAATTAAAAACTGAAAAAGCAAAAAATACCTTTCATTGGCCTAATTTAAACTGCACAAATTTGTAGTGGCACTAGTTGCTATAGAAAGGAGACCAAACAGAAAAGTTCACCTATCTAAAAATACGACATTCACATCTATATTCATGGAAATAGCATAAAAGCCACCCAAGGCTAAAAGAGGTTATATGATTTTTTTTCCCTTAACTCTCCTCATGAATGGATTTAGGCTTTGGATTGCCTATATAAACTATCTCAAACTCATTGCTTTATTTAACTCACTTGTGCAGACCTAAAAACATTATTGCCAAAGAAAAATAAAAGCCAATAAGAACAGAAATGTTATTTTGTACAAATATCCAATTCTTAGTAAGAGGCTTCAAAATGCATTCTACTATGGGATCCAAGCTGTGTTTCGTTTTCAGGTTATTCTCTTTTAGTATGTTATTGGTTACCTATTACTACTAGTCATTTGGCCATATTAGATTTTACATCATTTAAAGTGGAATTTATATCATGTTCATCTTTATATTCCTGATCTTACATATCAGCTATAACATACCTAGAAGGATGCCTTATACCATAAGTGCATGACCAATATGTATTATGTAGAGGTGAATTTCCACATAAATGAACATATCAAATGTTATTTTAGACTTCAAGTTGAAAAAACTGTTCTTTGTAATACAGATGCAGTGACACGGGGTAACATAATATATATGATAATATAATTTAATATAAAATATAATTCAATATCAAATCAAAACAACACAGAGATTTTATAGAGTAAGAAGAAGAAATATTTCTGGTATATAGAAAAAAGTAGTGCTAACATGCTCTCAGATTTAGCAAGGCATGTCTATTCTGTCATTCATCATTGATGAGTGATTAAAATTTGATGTTCACAGAACTTACTTATTTGTGTCTCAATAGGTATTTGACCCTTCCTTTTCTTTTGCATGTGAAACTTTCAATGTATCCATAGTGAAAACAGCCAGTTCCATAATTTTCCTTGTGGAGTCAAATAACTACAAGTTGATTATCTATCTATCTATCTATCTATCTCCATTTTGGTGACATGATCCATAATTCAGACATGTCGAGCAAACGCTATAATATGTAGCTATTTTGTACTTTCACCAACATTATAGTAACAATGTTCTGTACATTTTCTGCTGGATCTTTCAGACTGCCTCAGTTAAACAAACAAAAAAAGCCTTTACCAGCAAGAGTAATGTTGATGCATCAGACAATGCGGAAATGAAGACTTGCTGAAGGATAGTTTATATGGGTAGAGTCGGCAGAATAGCTCCCAAGAGTAGAATTATAAAAGATGGAAACTCAGGCAATTTCTCCTATAAATGTTTTAATACTAAGCAAAAAAATCTTGAAATTTGTCAGATATTTCTTGGGCAGTATTCACAAGTGAAGGGCCTAAGATAACATAATTTTAGAATCTGTGAACATAAATTATGTTACCCTAATCCTAAATTCATGATTTGATAGTAATCTAATCTTAAATTTCAAAGAATGTAACTATTTTATAAAATTTAAATTCCCCTAACGAGGTGTATTCAAGTTCATACTATGATTAAAAATTGCACAAAGAAGAGCTTTGTAAACTGCAAAACACCATAAGATCAGTAATTTATAACTTACAAAGCCTTTTTGCATTATCATTGGTTGTTTTAACATAATATTACTCGAGTTTACTTCCTGTATGAGGAGGTATTTTCTACACCTGCTCCTTCAGGTGTAGTCATCATCTATCTTTTCACCCAAGCTATCGGACTGGGCAAAATTTTTGACTTTTTCCCCTCCTTTAATCCTCAAGTTTACCCCAACAAATATACATCTTATTTTCCCTTTAAATTATTTCTGACATTTTCTTTCCTATTTATCTTCCATGATTTATCAAATCCTTTTCATTTTGTATCTACATTATTACAATCATATTTTTAATTGAGGTATAATTGACATACAACATATTAGTTTCAGGTGTACAGCATAATAATTTAATATTTGCATATATTGTGAAATGATCACCACAATAAGTCTAGTTAACATCCATCACCACACATAGTTACAAAATTGTTTTTCTTGTGATGAGAACTTTTAAGATCTACTCTCTTAGCAACTTTCAAATATGCGATACAGTATTATTAACTATAGCCACGATGCTGCACATTACATCCCCAGGACTTATTTTATAACAGAAAGTTTGTACCTTTTGACCACCTTCATTCATTTCTCCCATCGCCCCACTGCTACCTCTGGCAACCACCAATCTGTTCTCTGTATCTATGAACTTGTTTTTTTAAAAATTCTATGTATAAGTGAGATCATATAGCATTTGTCTTACTTTATCTGACTTATTTCACTTAGTATAATGCCCTGTAAGTCCATTCATGTTGTCAATGGTGAGATTTCATTCTTTTCATGGCTGAATAATACTCCATTGTATATATAAACCACATCTTCTTTTTCCATTCATCCATTGATGGACACAGGTTGTTTCCATATCTTGTAAACAATGCTGCAATGAACATGGGGGTGCAGATATCTTTTCAAAAGAGTGATTTCGTTTTCTTCGAATAAGTACCCAGAAGTGGAATAGCTGGATCATACGGTAGTTCTATTTTCAGATTTTGAGGACCTCCGTACTGATTTCCCTAGTGGCAGCACCAGTTTACACTCCCACTGAAAGTGTACAAGTGTTCCCTTTCTCCACATCCTGCCAGCACTGGCTCTCTCTTGCCTTTTTGATGGCAGCTGTTGTGATAGGTGCGAGATGATCTTGCATCTTGTATACTTGTAGCTGCAGTTAACTTTCTAATTGTTCTCCTCACTTGAATCTTGCCGTTACCGATGAACAAAATATGCCCTCTGAATGATCTGATTCAGCATTTCTCAAAATTGAATGTGCATAGAAATCACCTGGTGATCTGGTTAAAATGCAGATTCGGATTCAACAGATTTGGAAAGGGGCCTAAGCTTCTGCATTTACAAGCTTACATGTGATGCTGCTCACATTCTGCAGATCATACTCGGAGAAGCAAGAATCTTAGCAAAATCTTAATTGCTTATGTTACTCCCTTTTGTTAAATTCCTCACAGCAGCCCATCCCTCTTGGAATGGAGTCAATCTACTTGAGCGTGGAATATAGTTATTCAGGATCTTCCTCATCATATCCTTGATATTTACAACCATGTCTTTTAAGCTCCCCTCTTTCTCAGCTACAAGTTTAATATGTAATCTAGCAATATCACACTTGAGTGTTTCCCCCCAAAATGAAGTTGAGTCATGCCTATGTGACTGTTGACTCACACTCTTGTCCTTGCCTAGGACTTTTTCCTTGCCAGTTTCTCTTTTGCATCAAGGCTCACTTTAATTGTTACCTCCTCCAGAAAGCCTTGATTGGCAACACGAAACTTGGGTTGACTATTCTTAGATGCGTTCCCTTATCACTCTGCATTGACTATTATGACAGCACTTTTAAGATTGTTGTGAAATTATTCAGAAGTATTTATCCCATTGGTTTGTGAGTTCAAGGCCATGATATTTTCATCTTTGTGTCCCACAGGCTGAGCCAAGGTACTGATACATAATAAGAGGTAATAAATATTTGCCTAACTCAACTGAAGCTATGTGAGATCACTTCTGAAATTTGTCCAAATTATACATGTAACCGAAATATTCCTGGAACAAGCGAGACATTTTAAAGTTTTTTCATAATATTCACTTATTTCCGTTTCTTGTTTTTATGGTTTTTAATAATGTTCTTTGGTTAATTCCTGATATTGGCTATTTGTGTCCTCTTTCTTTTTCCCTTGATCTCCTTTTCCAGGAGTATCAATTTTATTAGTATATCTTCTGGCTAGGTAGATCACCTTCATTGTTGTCTATTTTCTTAATTTCTTCCCTTATCTTTACTTCTTTCCATCTTTATTCTTTCTTCATTCTTTTGTTGTTGTTTTTCTACCTTCTTAAGAGTCATGCTTAGATCATTGATTTTCTAATATACGTGTTTAAGCCTATAAATTTTCCTCTAAGCTGATTTATTACTGGGTCTTGCAAAACATAATATGTAGTATTTTCATTATTATTTAGCTCAAAAATTTTATAACTTCCCTTGTGATTTCTTCTTGACCTTGAGTTATTTAGAATTGTACTGCTTAATTTCAAAATATGAGTAACTTCTCATTAACATTTTATTACTGAATTCTATCTTTATGGTCAAAGAGCATATTTTGTATAATTTTAATCTTTTTAAATTAGAGGCTTACTTTATAGCTCTACAAAGGCCCAACTTTGATAAATGTTTAATGCAAATTTGAAAATAATGTGTAGTGTGACATTTCTGCGTGCATGTTCTATATCAATTGAGTCAATTTTGTTCATCGTGATGTCCAAATATTATGCATCTCTTTGTTTTCTTCCTTCATCTACTATCAACAAGAGACAGTGTCCTCAGAGTATCTCACTAATTTGAGATTTGTCTGTTTCTCATCTATTCAAATTCCCAGGTCGCCTCTCTTGTCTTCTCTCTTCTTTTGAATCTTTGACGTGCAAATTCCTTGCAATGGTAGACCACCAATGAGTTCATTTTTAAAGAAATTTTGTCTACCCTTTTTACATTTACCCACCCTACAGATTTGTATAATGCAATCTATTCAGCCATTGTCAGAGGCCTCAGGCGGCTTTGTTAATGGTAGATTTTTAATTTATTTCTAATATGGCAGTCAGTTCGTGTTTAGTCTTCTCATTGTGTCAAGTTCGATATTTCATACTTTGTTCTTTTTTATATTTAAACTTTTTCCACCTTAAAGTTGTTCCTCATATTTTCTTACATCTTACCTGTATATGAAGATTCATGTAAAGTATCTGATTCTTAAGAACAAAACCATATCCTCTCCAAAATGATATAAAATAAAATGAAATGAGTTTTTTTCAAAATCAAATCTAAACTTAGTGTAAATCTAGGTGGGTTGGAAACTGAGTACAAATTAAAGAACCTTAAGGTATTTTAATGAATGTACTCTAATGAAATATTGTAGCGTAAATACCATATGAACTTTTTTTCTCTTTGTACACTAATTTTGAGAAGATTTGCATCTTTATATGATTGAGTTTTCCCATTCAGGAATGCTATATATTTCTTTTATTCAGGATTCTTTTGCACACCTCAGAATAGACTTTTCTATGCTTTATAGCTGTTTTTTTAAACACAAATTCTGTAAATTTCTTGATAAGTTTTTCAGAAAAGTTAATATATGTTGCTAACATTAGTTATTTCTGTCCCCATTATATGTTCCAGTGTTACGATCAGCCCATAGAAGAAAAAACCTTGGTTTTTAGACCACTCTGTTGCATCAAGAATTCTGTACAAGATTTTTTTTTTTCACTTTTTCTCACATGGAACAAACTTGCCAGATCTACTTATTCACCTGAAAAATTCTTATTCACCATTCAGTTTTTGGCTTACTAATCCTTTCCACCAAGAATCCCTTCTTGACTTTTGAAGTTTGCGCAAGGCCCTCTCTTCTACTCTGTTTCATTTATCATATTATGTAACTCGCTGGTTGTGCTTCCTCAGGAGTGGGGGGTAATGGTTAGTTACACATCTGAGAATTACTTGGAAAGCCTTTTCTTTCCTTCTAAAACAAAGGGGCCTGTACCCTACCCTTGGATATTGTGATTCAATAGGTCTGAGATGTGGCTCACGCGTGTATATTTAGCAAAAGGCTCCTCAGGTAATTCCAGTGCAGCTCTGGCTGAGAAGCACTGCTGTACATAAGCTCATTGTAGAAGGGACTATGACAGATTCATTGTTTTATCTTTTAAGTAACAGAGTATTTGGCGCTCAACAAGTACTCAATAAGTATTTAACTGATGAAGAGTTAACACACTATTGATTTCTTAACACGTATTTTGTAATCAGCTCCCTTAATTCTCTTCCAGAAGCAGTCATTGTAATAAGTTTTCTTCTTTTTAAACACTTTCTTTCTATTTCATTTTATTATGAAATTACATTGACTAAGAGTTCCAGAACAAAGTTAAATTATGTTAATACTAGGGTACATTTTTGTCTCCTTTTTTACGTTATTTTCTTCATCTATTTTCATGTATTAATTTTATATTCCAGTTTTATTGAGAGAATTGCATACAACTCTGTGTGAGTATAAGTTCTACAATGTGATGATTTGATATATGCATATATTGCAAAATGATCACCATGATAAAGATAGTTACCACATCCACCACCTCACAGAGTTATCGTTTCTTCTTTCTGTGGTGAGACTTTTCAGATTTACTCTCTTAGCAACATTGTTGACTATAGTCACTATGCTGTACATTGCTTCCCCAGAATATATTCATCTAATAACTGGAAATTTGTACCCTTTGGCCACCTTCACCCATTTCCCAGCACTACCTAGCCCCTGGCAACCACAAATCTACTCTCTGTTTCTGTGAGTTCAGTTTTTTTAGATTTCATATATAAGTGATGTCATACAGTATTTGCTTTTCTCTGACTAGTTTCACTTAACATAATGTACTCAAGGATCATATATAGTCACAGATGACAAGATTTCCTTCTTTCGAATGGCTGAATATTTCATTATTTTATTTATATAAATATAATTTATTTATCTATGCAAATACATAATACTTCACATATATAAATCACATTTCCTTTATCCATTCATTTGTTGATGGACACTTACGTTGTTTCCATGTCTTGGGTATTATAAACAATGCTGCAATGAACATGGGGGTATGCAGATACCTTTTTGAGATAGTACTTTCATGTCCTTTGGATATCCCAGAAGTGGAATTGCTGGATCATATGGTAGTTCTATTTTTAATTTTTTGAGGAACCTCCATGCTGTTTTCCATAGTGGCTGCACCAATTTACATTCCCACCAACAGTGTACAAGGGATCCCTTTTTTCCACGTCCTCACCAATGTTTATCATTGCTTGTCTTTTTGATAATAGCCATCCTGACTGGTGTGAGCTGATCTCTCATCGTGGTTTGGATTAGCATTTAACCAATGATTAGTGATATGGACCACATTTTCATATACTTGTTGGGAATTTGGATATCTTTGGAAAAAATGTGTATTCCTTTACTAATTTTTAAATTGAATTATTTGGGCTTTTTGCTCTTGAGTTGTATGAGTTCCTTTTCTATTTTGGATATTAACCCCTATAAGATACGTGGATTGCAAATATTTTCTCCAGTTCTATAGGTTGCCTTCTCATTTTGATCATTTCTTTTGCTGTGCAGAAGCTTTTTAGTTAGATGTAGTTAGACTTGTTTATTTATGCTTTTGTTGCTTGTGCTTTCAGTATCATAGCCATAAAATCATTGCCAAAAACAATGTCAAGGAGCTTTTTCTCTATGTATAAGCATAACTACCCTGCTTTCCTTTTGGTTATCATTTGTCCATTTTTAGAAAAGATAGAAATATCTTTTTCTATCCCTTCACTCTCAGTCTATGTGTGTCCTTAAGGTAAAGTGAGTCTTTTTGTAGGCAGTTTATTGCTGGATCTTGTTTTTTTATCTATTTAGCTATTCTGTCTTTTCATTAGAGAATTTAATCCATTTATCTTTAAAACAATTATTGATAGGATAGGACTTACTACTGTCCTTTTGTTCGTTGTTTTCTAGATCATTTGTTCTCCGCTTCCTCTCTTGCTGTCTTCCTTTGAGATTTGATGAATTTTTGTGTCATGTTCTTTGGCTCCTTTATCATAATCTTTTGTATATCTACTGCAGGTTTTCCTTTGTGGCTACCATGAGTCTTACATAAAATATCTTATCCTATTTTGAGCTGATAACAACTTAACCTTGGTAACATACAGAAAGTTATAGTTTTACTTTCCCCCTTCCTCAGATTTTGGGTTATTGATGTTGCAATTTACATCTTTTTATATTGTGCATCCAAACCCAAATTACTGTAGTCTTTAATAGTTTGTTTTTTACCTTTTAAACTATAGTTGTGATTTATGCACCACCACTGCAAAATTAGAGAATCTGACTTTGAATACATGTATTTACCTTTACCACTGAGTGTATTTATTAGTTTCCTGTGGGGGTATCAAGTTTATCAGATTCTTAGTGATCCTTGTATCCTTGCATTGGTATCTGTGCATTTGAGTAAGCAACCTTCTCTTCCAGATGTGACAGGTTCGCTTCTACAGGGAAAGTCCATCATCATCAGATCAGTTTGGGGTACTGGATGGGTCAACTGGTAGTGTCTGCAGGCAGGCAGGGCTTGGCTGTTAGGATTTTTAGTTGAGCAGCGCCATGACGCTGTGTTCTGAAGGGGGGGGAGGGGTGCTGCTGGCTGGGCTCCAAGTTCAAGCAGGGCTGTCTGGTGGACTGTGAGTTTACCTCTGGTTGGTGGAGTCACAGGCTATGTTTCCCAGTAGGGTGGTGCCGCTGGTTGAACTCCTTCAGTGGGCAGGTCTGTGGGCTCCACCATCACTCCTGGTTGGGTGGGGCTTCAGGCCGTACTCCCCAACTGGATGGTGCTGCTGACTGGACTCCATGCTCAGGCAGGGCTTTCTGGTTGGTCAGAGCCTCAGGCTGTGCTCTGTGATCCCATGGAGCCACAGGGTGTGCCCTGAAGTTGGGCAGGGACAGAGGCTGGGCTTTGTAATCAGGTAGGCTGATGGCTGTGCTCTGCTCTTGGGCAAGGTCACTGGCCTGGCTCTCTGGTGCAATGGGGCCTCCTACTCTATCCTGCTGTTGGGTGGGGCTAGAGACTGTGCTCAGTGGTTGGGCAGGGTCAATGGCTGGCTTGGCTCCTGGCCTGAAGGGACTTATGATGGGCTCTGCTGCTATCCAGGTTCTCTGGCCAGGTTTCCTGGTCTGGTGGGATTAGAGGCTATACTCAGCAGTTGGATGGGGCTATGAATTTGGTTCACTGACCTGGTGGGGCTTTAGAAAGGGCTCACTGGTTGGTATGGCCTGTTGGCTAGGTACATAAATCAAGCAGAACTGCCAACTGAACTCCCTGATCAGACAGGGCTGCTGATTCCATTCTGCAAATGTGCAGAAATAGCTGGCTGGGATCTCTGCTCTGGCGATTCCACCAAGATCTAAGTGCTGGTTGATGGAAGGCCTACTCCCCTTCTGTGTCTACCTGATCCCAGTGGCCGGACCCTGCAGATCCCACAGGGATTCCCCTGAGAAACTGGGCGTCTGGGGAAGAATCTCACAACCCAGGGGGAGCTGCATGTCCACCTTGGGTTCTCTTTCTCCACTGGAGAAAGCCCTCTTGGTGCAGTGCTATGCTGACCTTGGAGAGGGGTGATGTGGTCAAAGTGTAACTGCTCCTCTTACCCTTCTAATGCCATCTTTCTCCATCCAGGGGAGTCCTTCAGCCTCACCCCTGGGTCCCGCAACTTTTCACAATGGTGTCTTGTCTATGGATGGTTGCCAGTTGGTCTTCTGGTGAGGAAGACTGAAGTGTCGGGAATCACCTATGCCACCATCTTGATGACATCACCTCCTTCTCTTGTTTCTTGCTTTAATTGGAACGCAATGTTTCACCATTAAATATCATACAACATTGATAGTTATTTGGAGATCTATATTCTTAACTATTTTAATCATATTTCTAGTCTTATTTTACTAAGGAGTTTTAAAAAATCAAGACTGGATGTTGCATTTTACCAGATACTTTTGGTAAACTCTGTACATCTGTGTACATAGGTGAATCCTTTCTCATTTTCATGTATTAGCATGGTAATGTATGATTACCATGCTGACTCAGAGGAAAGGGTCAGTAGCTCGTTTTTTGGCTCTTTCTATAGTCTTATGAATGCCTGACACTTTAGCTCCCGGTCAAATTATTTTTGTAACTTGAACTCAAGGAATCTATAACAAACAATAGAGCCAATATAAATGGGAATGAGATCAAGAACTACGTGCCAGACCAGCAACTTGTACTTCATCACTGATTGTGTTTATTGAACAACTGGTGACCAGCATTGATGAGATGTAGTGGCACTGTGGAATGTGAATTAGTCATTACTCTTGAGGGGCTCCATGACCAGCAATGTACAGTGGGACCAAGGGACTTACAGCTTCACTGCACTTGGGTGAACGCATGTGTCTTAAGTGTGAAATGATTGTGGGACATAGGAAGCTACACCTGTGAGTCATAGGACTTTCACTTTGCTGTTGTTGTACATGCTGGATTGTTATTTGTCTTCTATTCTTAATTAAAACTACGTAAATTTGGTCTTATGTGGAATGTATTGTGTCTCACGAGTTTTACTGTCAATCAAACCCAAGGTTACTGCTGCTGATTGAACAGAGTGAGGTAACGTGAGGACGTCTTCACATCCTGGAATGGTCCCTGCTTGGACATGGTTTACTATTCTCTTACTATACTGCCAATTTTATCCCATGTTTTATTTATGAATTTAACAACTATAATTCAAAAATGACCTATATTTTTTCTTTTTTCCTTTTCTATCACACTCCAGTTCAAGCATCATACTAGCTTAAAAAAGTTATATTTTCCAATCTTAGATTCATTCTTAATTTCTACTTTTTTGTTTTCCATTTCTATTAATTTCTTCTTATATATACATTAATTTCTCATGTTGTGATTTAGATTGCACTCTTTTTTCTCAAGTACCTCAAGTGAAATACTGAGCCATTTCTTCTATTCAGTTATGGCCTAAAATCCGATTAATAGATAGATCGAGAAATAGACACACACTTTTGACACCAAAATGCAATTTGAAGCATATCACTACTCATCAAATCGCAGGCAGGACGAAGTCAGCCTCATCACACATTAAGATAATTCAAGACAAGTGAATTTTGTTGTGTCAACGAGCCTTCTGGTTTTGAAGTAATGTCTGCCTGGGTCATATGTACTCTAGTGACAAGAAAATCTCAAGACTTCGCTTCTATGATGGAGTATTGGACTTTCCTTAGTGCTAAAATCATTAGGAAACTGGACAAAATACATAAAGCAGCTCTTTTCACACACTGGATAACCCTCAGGGCTGGACTGTGATCAGTGAAAAAAGGATGAACACATGGAGTTCATGCAACAGTAGCTCCTGCTTCCTGCTGGGGGAAATGGAAAATATAAAAATAAAAGGAATTTCTAGAGATCAGAAATACAATGACTGAAATAAAAATTTTTCTAGATGAGACAAACATGAGATTACATTAGATAAACATCCGCAGAAGAAAAGATCAGTGAACCTGAACATATCACAGTAGAAACTATCCCAAGTGAAGCAGAGAATTAAAAAGTCTGAAAAAAAGGAAAAGAAACGGACTCAGTGGCCCGTGGGATCATATCGAACAACCTAAGTTCCAGGTAAAAGCAGACTCGTTGTGCAGAAACCCGGCAAACGGGAGGCCTGCGGAATGATGAGCTGCAGATGTAGGAAAGACAAGTAAGGCGCACACACGCTGTGAATACGCTTCTGGATGGAAAAACTGGCCAAGTTGCTTAATTCTCATGGTGTGAATAGGAACGTGACGGGGAAGACTGAATGGGGAAATAAAAGATTCTACAAATGAGAAAAATAGGTGTGGAGTAATATTCTTTAACATAGATTACGATTTTCTAATGAAAATGGACAAAGAAATAATTGAAGTATGGATTATTCATTCATCTCACTTATTTGAGTTGCCTTAAAGTTTCTAGAGGAAACAGTAGTATTTAAATATAGGGCTGTACACGCAACACTCATGTATCCTGTGAAATTTAATTATCAATTTTGTAATAGCACAGAGATGATATTTAGTTAAAATGTGGTTGAAAAGAAACAAAAATTCTTCAGTCTAAGTAACATACTAAAAATTTTATGTGTCTTCCTACATTTCTCTGGCTGCCTTAGATCTGACCTAAATGTTGCACTTTTGCTAAATTCGAAGGAATTTCTGTTCTAAGATCATCTGTAAGGGAACATAATACCTACTGGGTAATATGTCTAGAGTTACACAGTTTTAATACTTTCCATAATTTTCTTTGTATTATGGAGCATATATAGTCCAGAAAGTTCCCTCTAACACAATATTTTACCACTAGTTTCCATTTTAAAAATCTGATAATTAAAGGCAGATCCAGGTTTGTGGTGCCTAAAACTTAAAGCCCCCTTTTAACGGTGGGGTGGGGGGCTCCTAAGGAAAAGGATACAAAATTATGAATAAAATTAGATATAGAAGTCAATATTTATCTAGAATGGGAAAAAGATTAATATCAAATTAAATTTTGATAAAGTCGATCACTCCTTCATAAAATCCGGAAATAGATCATGTTTTTCTAATTCCATAACATATGTAGTATGTTTTTCTAAAATTTCTACTTCATACTATTTAATTGCCTTATCTTATGACAAACATTTTACAATACAATAGTCTATAAAAAGAGTAATAAATTCAGTCTTTCCTCTAGCGTTGTAAATTGACTTTTTAATTTAATATTAACGATAGTTACTATGTGCAAATTGTGCTACTTTACACAGTTGTACTTGTTGTTTGTAGCACTGCTGATATTTATGCCCCCAAATACAGGGATTTTCAAAATTCAGATTTGTGCTATGTATATCAAACACAAAAAAAGCTTGGTGCATTTATAATTTTATACACTGTATTATTGGGTATATCTTTTACTGGAGTGAATTCCTCTTTTGCCTATGTCAAGGCAAACTGAATTGTCTAGTTAAAATGTTACACATCTGATAACTGGAAGAATTTTCCAGAATTTAATTCTTGTTTCCATACATTTCAAAACTTAGTTCTATTCACTTCCCAATACTCTGGAGCCTTGCTCTATAGGACAAATTCTTATCACCTTTTACCCTTCACTTTAGTGTTTGGTTGCTGGGTGAGTCAGCACAGTGGACTATAGGCACATTCTTGACATTATTACATGAATACAGCTACCAAAATTTTAACTATACATGAAAGTGACCGCAATCAACATAAATATGTTTCACTATGCCCAAACTACATTTCGAAATCAGCTTTCCCTTCTTTGAATCAAGCTCACAAGCACTTGATAGCCACCTGCAAGAAGGAGAGTGTGGCGGAGGGGAAGTCAGAGTGGAAAAGACAGTGATTGCAACTGATTATAGTTAATATGTCTTACTTTCGCACATTTTACAAAAATATATGACCCTGGAAACACAGTGGGAGTTCCCATCCTTGGCCTTTGAAAGTGAGGGAGCCCTGAAGCTTAAATTTCGTTAGCTTTCTGGAATATCTAGAATTCTCACAAACACACAAATAAGAAACATCTTAACATGAGAATTTAAAAATTGGAGTGAGGAAGGGATTCTAGTTGTGGGAATGTTCTCACAGTTGATAGCATTTTGGGGTACACAAGTGGTTCACAGTAAATTCCATCCTGCTAGAATCTACACTTTCCCACAGAATGACTCATGTTAATTCTTCTTATAAGGCTCCTCTAATAAAACAGAATTTAAACAATTTATTCTGGATGCAAGTATCTTACTTCAATTATTGAATTTCTTCTTTTTCCTAAAAATTTATATTTCATAAACGGACTGGTTAGTACTATCCAAAAATAGGAAAAAAAAGATGTTAGACTTTACTTTGTAGACATAGTTTTATTTTCAAATGCCAAATTCTAAATCATAAAACCTTCCTTTGTTTTATGAACAATGTTGGTTTGAGATTTTAGATTATATATTTTCCTAAGAAACATTGTGGAATGTTGCTATCATCTGTTATATTCAAATTTCTCTAATATTTCAAATGTACATTAGCTTCATGAATATGTACACTTCTTGATTAGTTTTGAACCAAAAACTCTTAACTTACTGTATTCCTTGGCTGAGAAATGACCAAGTACAACTTAATTATGGTTTCCAGTGGAACTCAACTTCCGAGGAGTAAGTCTCAGGATGGTTCAGGACTGTAGCCTTAAGAAAATATTCGGCATTTAGTGTTTGATAAAGGAGCCAGTTTTCTGGAGGCACGTTTTGCTTGCCCAGGATGAGTTTTAGGAAGCATTAGATTCCATTAACTAGACCACACTGTTGGGAAAGAATGTTCCTCCTTTGTTCTGCTTGAGTGTTGGATTGTGATAAGTCCTTTTGCTTTTGCCAGAAATGACCTGGTTGTTGTAGTTCCCTGTCAATTAAGGCAGGAGCCAGATGTCCCATGTGGTGGATCTGCTTTGATAACCAGAGAAGAACAATTCTGGCTTGTTTATGAGACCAAATAGCAGGAATGGGCCACCTTACAAGGGAGAGGCTTTTACTTTATTATTAATGTCCTAAAAGAAAATCCTGTCTGTGGTAGTTGGAGTAAATTGGTTGGATAATTTTTCTATGAATAAGGGATACTTTGAAAAAGAAATCATAGACAATAATCAGGCCTACCTCCAGAACTTTATCAGTCTTTCTAGGCAGGTAGAATAAAACCTTCAAATCTCAACTGCAACCTCATGTGGTTATTCTAGGTACCTGTTCCGAAAACTCCTGAATATGTCATTTCTCCAGAAAAGGCCCATTGGGCATCACAACTCTGTTATTCATATGGGATCTGAACCAAGCTCTGGCAGTAATAACTGCTTTAGGCAAATTATGTAACCTCCCTGTTGGTTACTCAGTTCTCTAGACTCAGCAGAGATATTTTATACACACAGACACACACACACACACACACACACACACACACACGCTAGCAGTAGAAGACTTAAAAAAAAATCTTTTGGGTAACCTCAATATATGTAACAGATACCAGTGGCTTTCCATTAATATAAATTTCTTTTAAAAATGCAATTTATAGTTTCTTTCTACAAAATCAATCAATAGGAATATTGGAGATGATCCAATGTAAACAAAATTTAAAATTAGAGGCTATGGATGACAATAGGCTTATAGCAGATTTTGTAATCAGATAATTTCTGGTTTATTCCCTTTCATGATATCAATATGATCTTGGTTCATTTAGGTAATTACTTGTAACATACCGATTTTTGTTGTTTTATTTTGTATTGTGGCTTGCAATACGTTGGTTCTACAAAAACAGATGCCCTCTCTGTTGCTTGAGTTGTGTATTCTTGGCACCTATAATAGATGCTGGGAATACAAATATTTGGTGCATTAATTTGTTGAACATACCTTAATATCAAAACAAAATAATAATAATGACAACCATAATATATAATAATGATAAAAATCACTATTTTTTTTAGCATCTGTTTGCCAGGTAGAATTATATGGCCTTTACAGATATTAACACATTTAATACTTATAATAACTAAAATAGGTACAGGTTTCCCCTGCTATCTGAAAGTAGAGCGTTCCTATGAAACCTTTCGTAAGCCAAAATAGTGTAAAGCTAAGAAGCAATTTTCGCTTTTTGCCTTTTTTTGTAAAAGCAAAAATCCTCTCGAATTTCTTTCTGTAAACGAAAACATCTACAGTGCTAACGTAGGTCTTTCGTAAAAGCAAAGTGGCGTAAGGCGAACTTTGGAGAGGCGGGGATACCTCTATTTCTATAGCAGTGCATCCAAGAGATTAGGTCAATTTCCCAAGGCTCAGAACCAGTTTGTATCAGAGCTGAAATGAAACTACATGCATCCTGACTGCAGAGCAACACTCTTAACTACCAATGTACATCAAATCACTTAAAATGAGCTAAACTTCATTAAAATGAAATATTTTAAAATAATAAGCCAAACTTAAATTAATCAAATTTAAATTTAGAAAATGCATTTCTCCATCACAATAGTCACATTTCAAGATCTCAATAGATAGGTTGTATCTGACAGTGCAGAACATTTCCATTGTCACCGAAAGCTCCATTCAACAGTGTTGATCTACAACAGGCGTTGTCAGCCTTCTTCTGTAAAGGGCCGGATAGTCTTTAGTTTCTGCAGGCCAGACTGGTTTCCCACAACCACTCAACACTGCCATTGCAATGCAACACAACTGCACACGTTATTTATAATATGAGTGTGGCTGTGTTCTAATGGCATTTTATTTATGGGCAATGAAATTTGAGTTTCATATAATTTTTACATTTTATGAAATATTATTCTTTTTCCCCCAACCATTAAAAGTATAAAAGCTATTAACTCTTGGGTCAGATAATAACAGGCAGTGGGCTGAAGTTTTCTCATCCCTATTTCAGAATTTCTCTAATATTTTAATTCTAAAATGCAATGATTTTTGTGGTGTTCACAAATATCACCAAAATTATTATCAATCTTATTATGGAGTGTTAATAAGGACTACCTTTAAGACTCATTCTTCCATGATTTTAACATAATTAGACTATTTCAGTATTACACTAATTATTAAAGGGAAGTGTAATTGATTGTCCGAACATTCATCTCTCAAACTGGTTAGTGTTTTTTGAGGCTAAAATTCATGTGTGATGTTTGTTATAGTATTCTTGGAACTTGGCAAATTTGCTGGCCATTGGTAGAAACTTGGCTCCTGTTTCTTGAATTGGTGAGTGAATAAACTTAAAAATTAAGAAATATTTTCACAGGCAGTTGCTTGTTGTACAAATAATGTTTCACATATCATGACTCTTACATAGCAAGGGTTGTGCAATATAAAGCATTGTTGCCATAAACACTTCTACAAAATGATAGAATGGTGAAATATGAAAAAGAAAAGAAGATTAAGAAAATCAGCTTTGGTTGGGATCATGTCAGCTGACATGTCAGTTGATAATATGTAAGGTTTTCCAACTTTGTCACTTCTAAGAATAAACTAAAGAATGGCCTACCGCATTAATTTAATAGAGGTATTTTTCAAGTCATTTAACTAACAAACCTAATTAGTATTTACTAGGTATAATGCACTGTTGTAACTTTCCTTCTACATGGTATGTAATTATAGAGAGTAGATTGAAGATCTATTTGTTTCTGATCATTTTCTAAAAATTCAGAGAATAGTGGAGATTTTATCAATTATCTAAAAGAAAAATATGATCTGTAAATTTAGACCAATGGTTTTCAATGTGATACCTAGGACCTACACCAGGCCATGAGGTGGGGGTGGGGGTGGGAGGGTGATGTGGTGACTGGGCATCAAAAATGACTTTTTAGTTACCAGGAGATCCTAATATGTGACAAGAGTTGGAAACCACTCATGTGGCAAAACATACAATTAAGGGCAATTTCTCCAATATTTTTATGATATTAAAATTAGAGCATGAGCTTTCCACAAAACTGCCTTAAAAACCAATGCACTGCACAGCACAACACTAGAAAGAGAATGGGGGCCAAATGCTCCAATTGAGGTGATCGTGAGAGCTCCCCACCCACATAGTTGGGTCAGTAATATAGTGAAGTGCAGTAGCGACTTATTAGGAGGAGCTGCAGCCTGGTTGTGGGCCTTACAGAAGCATGAACATAGTTATAGCCTAAATCCTGGACAGAGCTGCATGAAGATCTATAAAAATACAAGTCTAGATTATAGGCCATGGCACTGGGACTCTTGGGAGCTGATTTAAAGTAATGGCTATTCAATTATTACACAAATTATTGAGCAATTTGTTTAATATTCTAAAATAATTTATAACGGTCACCAAACATCAGATCCTATAAAAGAACTGAGGACACAGATAAAATAAGAACATAGCAAGATAAGGAAGCATAAGATAAAGAATGGCAGATTATATTATATTAAAGAACTAAAGGATGAAAGATACTCAAGATCCAAAAATGGTAAGATTAACGTGATGTTTAAATATAGTAATTAAATATGGAATAAACAGTATCATGGATCCTTCTGAGAAGACTAAAGCATTCTAGTTGATTTGTAGATGTATTAGAAAATTGAAGTTAGTATTTTCAGGAAAAACAAAACAAAGCAAAACAGGGTGCTTCTCATTAGGATCAATTATTCTGAAAATGTCAAACCCTTGACAGAAATAATTGTCAGCATCAAGATGAAATATGAATCAAGTTTTCATTTTAAAGTATATGAAAATGTCTAATTTGTCTATGCTTAAGAACGTTTAGTAGCTTTTTCCTCTTAGAAGAATAGTTTTTACTGTATTTTATGTTAGGCTATATTTTCATAGTCATATAACTAGCATTTTGACCACTGATTTTTACTAAGATCAATTAAGGACACTTATTCATAGTGAAAATAGTTATTTCATGACACAAGGATACAGAATAATTTTGCATAATGTGATACACAATATGCATGTTAAGGTGACTGCACTTCGTAAACAGATGCGAAAAGATTTGTAATGAGACAGAATTTGTATATATCTCTGTTTTTTTAAACTTATTTTTGTGAGTACATTATGCTGGATCACATATGGACACTTTTTATGACTATCTGTAGTGGGATTTTATGGAATGACAGAAAAGTGAATTACGATGAAGTAATAAAATCAGTCACCGAAGTTTGGATTTCCTGGTCGGCTGAGCTTTGAATTTGAAAGTTTTGCACGTATGACCTATTTTTATCGAAGTAAAACCCTTAGAATGTTAAAATATATAAAACTTACATCAATATAAAACTAATAATGTGACTGAAAGTTATCAAGGAATCAATTGTGATGATGGTTTGGGTTCCTTCTTGACGATACTTTCTTACTCAAACATTTTGGGAATGTGTCATTCAAGGATCAATTGTTTTTAGACCTCATTTTCTACAATACACAAATGGTCTTCCTCTCATGAATTTGATGTATGTAGACATAGTCCATTATTTGCTTTTAAATCTTATTATGTGTCACTCATGTATCATTGTTATTAGAAATCAAAGGGAAAATAATATGGCATTGTCAAAAAAGCATTAGTGATTGAGGCTTTCTGGAACATAATATGATCTATCAGGACTTTTTGCAACATAACAGATAACAGTATAGCTTAATAGATATAGATGAGCATGCATTTTTCTTGCTCAGGAGGTGACTGTGTATTATATAGGTTAGTAACAAATGTGCAAAAATCAACCCAGAAAACAGAACACGTGGAGGACAGAAATGGAGAAATGCTATTTCTAAAATGCTTAGTTGATCATGCAATAGGCCAGCTTTAAGAGAAAGGAGAACTTTCTTTCCTTACAGTTAGATTTTATATAGTTTTACCGTTCCTGAGATTTGGGCCAAGCTCTGGTACACAGAGACTCAAGTAAGCACACATTAACGGTCAATCAAACCTGCAGCTGCAGTGAATTTTCCTTAGAAGATTATGACAGCCTAATATTCTAAATATGTTTTTTTTTTTTTTTTTGGTGGGGAAGACCAGCCCTGAGCTAACATCTGTTGCCAATCCTCCCCTTTTTGCTGAGGAAGACTGGTCCTGAGCTAACATCGTGCCCATCTTCCTCCACTTTATATGGGACGCCGCCACGGCGTGGCTGACAGGCAGTGCGTCGGCGGGCGCCCGGGATCCGAACTCGCGAACCCCAGGCTGCCAAGCGCGGACTAAACCGCTGCGCCACCGGGCGGCCCCATAAATATGTTTTTGATAAGTGTGTATAAATCATGAATCATGTGGGCTTAATTCACTACAAAGTTAATGCCTCTTAATAATGTATATTGAGAGTGTTTTGTTTTATTAGAATTTAAAGACTAGATAAAACATTGTCTTGATGGTTCCCTAAATATCTGGATATAGTTCTCATTATTTTTCCGTTATTGTTTCTCTAGAATTTTTTAAAATTCCATTTCTCAGATCAATTTCCACAGTACTTCCTTATATTTTAGATTGATGTGCTTAAGGTCAGAGAACTTTCAAATAGTGATGGGAACCTGGGATTTTCATTGCAACGGCACTCAAATTTGATGATATGGTTTCCTATAAAAATTTATAGCAAATGCTACAAAATCCTATGATATTGATTGTAACGTAATTGGATTGTGTCTACAACTTAGTGGGTCATTTTCATGCCAAATAATCTAGTGCCCGTGTGATTTATTACCACTTGAAAAAAAAAATGCTCCTGAAGAGGTCTAGAATTTCTACAGAAGGTGCATTTTAATTCTACTATTCAGTTTTATGACTAAGGTTTAAATTACCGCTTGGCCCTAACTTACCTTCTAAGTCGATTTAATACCGTGTATCACTCTAGAACCTCTGTGCCCAACAAACGGTTCTCCCTTCTCTTCCCCTTCACTCCAGGAACCACCTTGCCTCTGTATCTTGGCTCATTTGCTTTCTGTGTGGAATTCCTGCCTGCTCCCTCCCTCCCTCTTTTCTTCCTTTCCTTTTACTTAAACGCTTCCTATGCTATTTTCAGGGCCCAGTTTTTGTTCCAATTTCCATGAACCCTTCTCTTGCTATCTCACCCCTTAGTGATTTCTCTCTCCCATGAAACCCTCGAAATTAATTTTTTCGCCCTTTGTCTGGAACTTGATCTAAGCAATGGTTCATTGTTATATATTTTTCATGTTCATGTGTCCTGTTATTTTCTAATGACACCCGACTTCAAGGGGATCCCTGGCTCAGAAGAATCATGGTTCAATCCGCATGAGACCCTAAGGAAAACTGTCTGTGTGGTCTCTGAGCGGCAGTGTTTATCCTGGGCACTAATATTGTTGGTCAGGAGGAGTTCGAGTCACAGGGTTTTATTGTGGTCGTTCTCTTTTACCCAGGCTCCAGTCACCATTCCTGGATTTCCCTGGAACAGCTGTTTATTCAACAAGAATTTACTGAGTACTTAGCGACTGTAGAGCATAGTTTTAGGCTTTGGCAAGAAAGTGATAAAGTATTTGTCCCCATGGAACATGCATCTTAGTTTCAGAAAATTGCCTGAATGTTGCAGTGGCAAAAATAGCTTCGAATGCACACTCTTGTGTTAGGAACTTTCTTATTCACAAACTGAATCAAGCACTCATCACCACGCAGGCTCTGAAAAACAGGAGCTTGATTTTGAAGGGACAGTGGGCCAGCATACTGAGGGTCCATACAGTAGAGCAGCTAAGAGCACAGGGCCTAGATTCAAAAAGGGGCTCCGGGATTTCCAGTTTCCGCTCTGACTTATAAAGAGCTTGGAAGTCATCACTCCTCTCCTCCCAACAAGAAAAAGCCTGAAAGACTGAAAATCAGTGGCAGGGCAAACTCACCCTGAAAACTAGAGAGATGGGTGAGCCCAGAGAGTCACGAATAAGACCTCCCGTCTGGCACAGACGCCCTGGAGCCATAAACTGGTAGGAACCAAATTTAATGGTAATTTTGACAAACTGCTGGAGGCTGAGTATAGACTGGGAAGAGAGGGAGAAACTCCTGGGGACTGCAGGATTAAATAGGCCCTGCACTTTCGTGGGATTTTACCTCCAAGAATCATGCTAGGTTCACACCACAAAGAACCAAGAAAGACCCCTTTGGGCATCTGGTAGGGAAAGGGGAAAATTAACTACTGTGAAATATGACCAGAGCTTTCACCATAACAAATCCTGTTCTTCGGGGTAAGAGACTTGACCAGAGCCGTATCTCACTCAGGGGAAGGCATTTTACTTACTCTAGACCCTTTAGCCTCCATTTTCATCTAAAGGTGAGAAAGAAAAAGCTAAAAACTTGTGAAAGTCAAGAACCAGGGACATAGGGCCACTAGAAGACTGAGATTTCATCATAAGATCATTGATCACCCTCTCTTCCACAACAAATATGGTAGTCTGTTGGGGCTGCCATAACAAAATACCACGGACTGGGGGGCTTAAACAACAGAAATTTATTTTTTTACAATTCTGGAGGCTGGAAGTCCAAGATCAATGTATCAGCAGGGATCATTTCTCGTGAGACCACTCTCCTTGGCTTGTGGATGGCTGCTTTCTTCCTGTGTCTTCACATGGACTTTTCTGTGTGGAGGAGCATCCCTTGTGTCTTGTGTTTTTCTTATAAGGATGACAGTCATCTTGGACGAGGGTCCACTCATATGACCTCACTTAACTTTCGTTACCCTAACCCTTTCATTAGGGTTAGGGCTTCAATGTGTGGGCTGGGCAGAGACACAATCTAGTCCATAATACCCACCACCACACCATCAGGTATCCAATATAAGAGCAGCAGACTTAGCCGACAGAGCTGCAAGATTCAGACTCCTTCTGAGAAGGAGTTCTGTGAGAAACCAAAGTCAACAGGAGCAACCAAGAATAAAGAGGGTAGAGAAATTTGGAGTGGCACTTACAGCTACAAAAAGCGTTCAACACAGCTCAGCTCTTAGACAGATTAACATAAACCTCACACTAAAAGCCTACTTACCTCAGTCTTTATTACCCCATATAGCTTGTCTGACTTTAAACCAAAACAATAATAATAATAAGACATGATAAAAGGTAAACACAATTCTGAAGAGACAAATCATCAGAAACAGACTCATATGACATAGATATTAGAATTATCAGCAAAGGAATTTAGAATTACTGTAATTAATGTTAAGAACTGTAATTTACAAAAGTAGACAACATTCAAGGACAGAATGGTAATGTAAGCAGAGATAAATTCTGAGAAAAAATTAAAGGAAATTCTGGAAATCAAAAGCAATGTAACAAAAATGAAGAATGCTTTGATGGGCTTGTCATTGGACTGATGTGGTCAAGAGACTATTCAGTTAGTTGGAAGTTAGGATAATAGAAACTTTCCAAATTAACATGCAAGGAAAATAGAGAATGAGGACAAACAGAGCAGAGCGTCTGAGAACTGTGGGACAACTTGAAAATAGATGACGTCCGTGTAATTCAAATACCGGAAGCAGAGGAAAGAACAGAGTAGAAGAAACTTTTGTAATTAGAATGGCTAAGAACTTTCCAAAATTAATGAGGTACCAATCACAGATGCAAGAGCAGGACGCAAACCACGCGGGATACGAACCAAAATATCTACACATAGGCATATGTTCAAACTGTGTAAAACTAAAGACAGAGAAATCTTGGCAGACTCCAGAGAAAACAAACACCTTACCTGAAGAGGAACAAAGATAAGAATTATAGCCAAATTCTCATCAGAAACCACGTAAGCAAGAAGGGAGTGGAGTGAAATATTTAGTGTTGATACAAAAAAACTACAAACCTGGAATTTTATATTTAGCAAAATTCTCCTTCAAAAGTGAAAGAGAAATAAAGACTTTCTCAGGGAAACAAAATTGAAAAAATGCATCACCAGAAGACCTGCCCTTCAAGAAATATTAAAAGAAGTTCTTTAGGGAAAGGGAAAGTGATATTGATCAGAAGCTTGAATATACATAAGGAAAGCAAGAACTCTAAGAATCAAAAAATTTTATTTTAGCTTTATTGTTGTTATTCATAATTGATCCAAATGTAACTGTTTGCTTTAAATAATATTATCAATGTATTGGGTGATTATGGCATATGGATAAATGAAGTGAATAATAGCCATGTTGTCAGTGCTGGGAGCGAGGAATCGGGAATGATCAGTTATAAGATAACTGCTGCATTTGAAGTGGTGTAGTGCTACTTGAAAATGGACTTTGGTTAGTTAAAACGTATATTGCAAACCCTAGGAAAACCATAAAAAATTTAGCTTTTTAAAAAAGTGTATGATTGATTTGCTGAAAGATACAATTTAACCATATAAAATAATCAATTAAAATGAGAAAAGGTAGAAAAAGACAGGGGAAAACAATGGACAGGTGCAATAAATAGGAAATGGTTACCACCTTGGTAGATATTAGTCCAACTATATCAATAATCACTTTAAATGTGAATGTTCTAAATACACTAATTAAAATACACAATTGTCAGAGTGGATTTTTTAAAAAGTACACACAAGATCCAACTCTAGGTTGTTCATGAGAAATCCACTTTAAATATAAAGACTCAGGCTGAAGGTAAAGGGAGAGAAAGATATACCAGGCCAGCACTAATCGAAAGGAGCTGAAATACTGATATTAGTTTTAGACAAAGCTGACTTCAGAAGAAGGAAAATTATCTGGGATAAAGAGGGGCATTACAGAAAAATAATGGGCGTTATTTATCCAAGAAGACATAACAATCATTAATATGTATGCACTTAGTAACAGAGTCAAAATACTTAAGCCCAAAACTGCTGGAACTATAAGGAGAAAGAGACAAAAGCACTATCATAGTCGGAGACTTCAGTATCCCCCTATCACTAATTGACAGATCCAGAAAACAGAAATCAGTTAGGATGTGGTTGAACCAAACAGCATCATCAATCAGCTGGATCTAATTGACATTTATAGAATAGCGCATCCAACAACAGCACAACACACGTTCTTCTCAATTTTGCATGGAGCATTCATCAAGATAGACCACATTCCGAACCGTAAAACACACTTTAACAAATTTAAAATAAAAATCATACAGTGTATATTTTCAAACAATAATGGAATTAAACTAGAAATCAATAACAAAAATATCTGGAAAATTCTCAAATATTTGGAGATTATTTACCACATTTTAAAATATCACATGGGCCAAAGAAGTCTCAAAAAGTTTAAAAATATTTTGAAGTTAATGAAAATAAAGCTTATCTTCTGATCTGTAGAACGGGACTAATATTATTCCCTACATTAGAGGGATATTGTGAAGTGGAAATAAACTGACACAGGTAGAGAATTTAGAAGAGTGTCAGTGGTGATGATTTTATTGTCAAGAAGTCCCACCCAGCATTATCCTTTTCCAATGGAATCTCCTTTGGTGATCTCTGTCAGAAGCTAGGACTGAGAGAACATAGAACCTCAGCACGTGATCAGACCTCAGTCTTCCTCTAGTCTAGAACTGTCAGAATTGGGAGCTACTACTCACTGATTCGTTTTTTCCAAGATTGCTACGGCAGCGTGCAGACTTAATTTCCATAGGCTTATTCACCCCAAAAGATGCTATATCAGAAGTGGGAGGATGAAACAACTTTATCTTTTATTAGCAATCTCCTCCCCCCATTATATCTTTAACACTTTTCTGAATGTTCCCTTCTCCTTCTTACTCTAGTAGAAAAGTCTTTTGAAGACTCTGCTTCCTTTGCAGATCATAACATTAACAGATAATTCTTATGTCATTAACTTACTATGTTTATTTTTAACTTATGTTTATTGTTAAATAACTTAGGTTTATTATTTTTAACTAATTATGTTTTAATTAACTTTTATTATGTTTATTGTTTTATTTTCTATCTCTTTACCTCTCCTAACTCTATTAGGTCAGGGATCTTTACTTAATTTTTTTGCTTATAAATTCCAAGTATCTCTACAGTTTATTACGTTTTATAGATTCCCGCTAGATATTTGTGGTTTGTTGGATAAATATATAACATAATCATCTTCTATTATTATGTGGCTTATCTTTCAAATTTGTTTTTGTTGTATTTTGTTATACTGAAGTTTTTAAATATTATCTTTGCAAGGTTGTCAAATTTTATTTTATGGTTTGGCTTTTGCTGTCACATGAAAGCATCTTGCATAATCAATGTCAAAAGACTTCTCTAAAATGTTTTCATTTGTTCTTAAAATTACATGGAATTTTTTTAAACTGGACAATTTTACTATTTTTTCATATGGTTAGTCAATTGTCCCAGGACTGTTGATCGAATGCTTTTCCTACTGATTTTTGTGCTGCAAAATCTTATACCCTATTTCTAGGTAAGCATTAGTCTAGTCTGTTCTTTTCACTGTCTATTTGTCTATCCTTTGACTAATGCCACATTGTTTTAATTACTGAAGTTGTATCTTCCTCTTTTCATTTGCCAAAGTTATTTTGATTATTTTTGGACCCTTACTCTTTGATATGAAATTGAGAATTACCTTGTAATGAAAAATTACCTTGTCTATGAAAAACTCTTTTGGAATTTTCATCAGAATCACACTGAATTTGTAGCTTATTTAGTGGAAAAAAATCTTCACAATACATATTGGATCTTCCCATCTTTTATTATTTTTTATGAGACATAATTGACATATAACATATTATTTTCAGGTATACAATGTAATGATTTGATATTTGTATATATTGTGAAATGATCACCACAATAAGTGTAGTTAGCATGCATCTTCACACATAGTTACAATTTTTTTTCTTATGATGGCAACTATTAAGATCTACTCTCTTAGCAACTTTCAAATATATAATATAGTATTATTAACTATGGTCACCATGCTGTACATTTTATCCCATGACTTATTTATTTTATAACTGGAAGTTTGTGCCTTTTGACCCCTTCATCCATTTTGCCCACCCCACCCCCTGCCTGGCAACCACCGTCTATGAGTCCGATTTTTTGTTTTGGTTTTTTAGATTCTACATGTAAGTGAGATCGTAGGGTATTTGTCTTTGTCTTATTTCACTTAGCATAATACTGTAAAAGTTGATCCATGTTCTCATAAATGGCAAGATTTCATCCTTTTTTATGGCTGAATAACATTCCTTTGTGTACGTTTGTGTGTGTGTTTACAACACTCTTTCTTTATCCATTCATCCGTCAATAGACACTCAGGTTGTTTCCATGTCTTGGCTATTGTAGATAATGCTGCAAAAAACATGGGGATGCAGATGTCTTTTCTAGCCAGCGTTTTTGTTTCCTTCCAATAAATACCTAGAAGTGGTATTGCTGGATCACACGGTAGTTCCATTTTTAATTTTTTGAGGAACCTCCATACTGTTTTCCATAGTGGCTGCACCAATTTACATTCCCACCAACGATGCACAAAGATTCCCTTTTCTCCATATGCTCACCAACTCTTGTTATTTCTTGTCTTTTTGATAACAGCCATTCTGACTAGTGTGAGGTGATATCTCATGGTGGTTCTGATTTTCATTTCCCTGATGATTAGTGACGTCGAACACATTTTCATGTGCCTGTTGGCCATTTGTATGTCTTCTCTGGAAAAATATCCATTCAGATTCTTTGCCCATTTTTTTAATTGGATTTTTTTGTTGTTGCTATTGAGTTGTATGAGTTCTTTATGTATTTTTGGATATCAACCCCTCAGCCAATATACGATTTGCAAATATTTTCTACCATTCGGTAGATTGCCTTTTAATTTTGTTAATGCTTTCCTTTCCTGTGCATAAGCTTTTTTAGTTTAATGTAGTCCCACTTGCTTTTTGTTGTTGCCCTTGCTTTTGGTGTCAAATCCAAAAAATCATTGCCAAGACTAATGTCAAAGAGCTTTCCGCCTATGTTTTCTTCTAGGAGTTTTATGGTTTCGGGTCATACCTTCAAGTCTTTGATCCATTTTCAGTTAGTTTTTGCGTATACTGTAAGACAGTGGTTGAGTTTCATTCTTTTGCATGTGGCTGTCCAGTTTTCCCCAGCACTATTTGTTAAAGAGACTGTCCTTTCCCCATTGTATGTTCTTGGCTCCTTTGTTGTAAATTAATTGATTACATATGCGTGGGTTTATCCCTGAGCTTTATATTCTGTTCCATTGATCTATCTGTCTCTTTTTTTGCCATTACCAAAGTGTTTTTAATTACTATAGATTTATAATGTAGTTTGGAACTACCTTCATATTTTTTCTGTTTCCATATTACATATTTTCTCTTAATATTATCAATAATTCTTTGTAATTTTACCCATGAATTTCTTGGTTATATATTGATTAACTTATTCCTAGCTACTTATAATATGTTTTGCTCTCATTAAAGGAGTATTTTTCTCAAATCCTATAGTTTTGCCTTTCCCACAATGTCATGTAGATGGACTCATAGAGTATGTAGACTTTTCAGATTGGCTTCTTTCACTTAGTAATATGCATTTAAGGTGCTTCCATGTCTTTTCATGGCTTGATGCATCATTTCTTTTCAGCACTGAATCATATTCCGTTGTCTGGATTTACCACAGTTTGTTTATCCATTCACTGACTGAAGGACATCTTAGTTGCTTCCAAGCTTTGGCCTTTCTACAGGTGTCTGGTGGTCCATCATTGTTGTTGCCCACATCATTTTTGGTATGGCAGCCTTGCTTGGGAGCCTTTACTACTCATTCAATGCCTTTAGTGGCATTGCCTAATGCCTCTCTTTGGTGAAAAGAACTTATGTTTTGGTAATTTATTGTAGATTTCTGATAATAGAAATTACTTGTTCTGCCTCCAAATATAAAGTGATATGATGCAAAATATACACAGAAAATTAGAAAGCCAAAACTGTGCTCGAAAACATTAATCTTCTTCAGGTACTATAAACAAAACAAAATGCATTGATCTGTTCTAAAGCCAAAGACAGTTTTAACTGTATTCACAAGTGCCTATCTATTCAGTTCCTGTTTAACATAGTAATTAGGATATTAATTTCCTTTTATTGACTTTTATCTGAGTCTTCAACTAACTGTTGAGGACTGGGTTTTAATTGTGGTTTGATTCCATGTTAAGTTCGATGCTGGGTCCAGACATTTCTTTTGCTTTTAGTAGGGACGCACACGATTTCCAAGGTGAATTAACATTAGTGACCACAGAGACATTGTAAACTATCAATGTTTTTTAGAAAAAATAGCTAAGTAATGGGGATGCACAAAAGTCTTTTCCATTGTCCTTCTTGGAAATGAAGAGATTTTCACATGGCATTTGGGTTGGGACATCGAGCACACGTGACAGTGTGAGGGACACCGCTCATGATCTGGGGTCTCTCTGTTATCGCCTGATTAAAGGCACAGCACAATGTCCAAACGCTGCCCCATCATTCTCTCAGTGTTTCTTCCTGATGAGAGTTGCTCTCGGAGGCTAAACTGTTAGTCAGATCTGAGAATCGTCACAGCTGTTGTGCATTTTTGAATACTGCCAGGGAGTGAGATTACCAAATTGGACAGAAAGCTGGTTTTTGTGCCTCTCTGTTGAAGGCAATAGACCATTTTCCAAGTTACTCTGTTTCAAATTGTCTACTCAACACCTGTGAAAAACATCAGGAGAAGGAATGGAAGGCAGTGATATGTTTACTCTGAAAGTGGAAGCCAGAATTTTGTGATCAGTCACCCTTTGGAGAGCCTCCTTGGTTTCCACAGAAAATATATTTTTCTATTATTAAGCATACGGAGTGTACATAATAGTCATTTTTTTAGAAAAGAAACATGATTGAATGTTTAGACTTTCTCCCTCCTTTTGTTCTACCCTATTATTATCATCATTTATCATTATTTTGTAATTTCTCCTTTTTCAGGAGTATTATCTAGCTACTTAGGGAGTGGGCATTTTCTGTATTTGCATTTAGTTTCAGCATATTAACAGATTTTGGAACTCTAACTTCTATTGAAAGAAGATCAATATTTTGGCATTGTTCAGAATAAAATGTTTCCTGAAAGGCGAGTGCCTGCTTTTTAAACATTCTGTAGTTGGTTTGCTGTCCATTAATTTGCCTTTTCTTCTGTGACGTTAGTATCATCAGTGCTTTTGCCTTTAAGACTAATAATTCTCCTTTCTTTTTGTCTTCTATGTCACCAAAATGAACTTTTTAAACCTGTTGTTTAAAATTCTAAAACCTATGGTTTACTTTTCTTTTAAAAACCAAATATTTAAAAAGATAAAAATAATACTTAGTCTTTACTACTTTATTATTTGAATGACCAAATAAAGTAGAAGGTGCTCTTCTTACAGATTTTGCCATCATACAAACATACTTCAAAAAGAAACAATAGCAGAAAATTAAACTAAAAATAAACCTCCCAAAATTTAATGGACCACTTCTTCATGTGGTTGAGAATATGAAGGTCTGAAAGCAATGATTTAAAAAATTTGCTCTTCAAAATAAGTATCATATCAGTACTTGGTATTTGGTCAAGTTCTTCCCTTGTTTGTGTGTTCTCCCTGGGCAAATTCTGGCTTCCTGCATTTCTTCAGTTCCTTATTTGTAAACGATAAGTTTTTTGGTTGACTTTGGAACATGTTAGTTAGCTACACTCGATTCTAGCCAGAGTTTTGCACTGATTTATAAGTGCTCTTTTTTTTTTTCCTGTAAATAGGGTTTAAACAATCTTCAGAAAAGTGTAATTATACAGGTGAAATATATCAATATTTAGCATTCCCATTTGGGAAACAATAAAATAAAAAGGAGGAGCCATTTGTTTAATAATCACTTGGAAAACTTGTGATTGATGGAGCAGAAAATCAACATGGTTCATTCCTGCACTAATTCTTAGAGAACTCATTTTCTAAAACCCATTGGCAAAAATGGTAAATAAATAATTACCTAACAATTAAAATTACTTTGAAAATTCATAGTTCTAAAGGAAATTACTTTGCCTTAGTCAGTCCTTATGATCCAATGACCCCTGGAAGAACCACTTTGTTTGCTGTTAGAACAAACTCAAGAATCCTTCCTTGCCAATGTTTACTTATCGTCTCTGCCACTGTACTTACAAGGGCACCACCAGCCTCCAACCGAGCATGTTCTTCAGGACACTACTCTAAGTTAATAACGTAGGTGTTTTATATGCAAATATCTGATTAAGAGAGGACAGGTACGTGTTTCAAGCTAATGATTAGGGAAATTAAAAGTCAGTCTTATCTAGAGAAATTTATTGGGAAAAGTTGTCAAACCAATAGTACCATGTATCCATACCTATTTATATTTAAATTTGCCTAACTGAAGTGAAGCCCCCTGAATACAACAATCATTGTTTCCTTCACAACATCAGTTTTACATCAAACACACATATACACACTTTTGTTGTTTCAATTAACTAAAATTTCAAAAGTGGGAATGATTGATGTAATTTTATTCTCAGTTTAATGAGAAAGAAACATAACTTTTTTTTAAGGAGACCAACCATAGGAAAGTAGCTTTTAGTCAGTTTTTCACGCAAAAATGCTAACCTTTTTGGATTGTGCGTATATGCGTTTTTTAGAAGATTTATGTACAGATGGAATGCCCTGTTACAGGTACACAGGGCCGGACTACCTGGCTGTTATTGTACTTGCCGTAGCTACAACTTCACATTCATTTTCAATCATGGGATCAACAGCTCTCTCTTCTAACATACTACACTAGAACCTCTGAGCGAGGGCTGTGCATGCCTAGTGCTTTGCACAGATTCTGGTATGGAGTAGGCCCTCAACAAATGTATGTAAAATGAATTAATAAAACATACCTCATGAAATAATTACATATTCCTTTTAGCTAGGGAATCTTGTCTTATGTGAAAATATTTGTAATCTAGGAAGAATTGTATAACAAATACAATTATTTTGTATTTATTTGATTACAATGAATTGCAATTTAAAAATACTATTTTCTTAGTACATACATAATTTATAGATTTTTTTTGAAGGTGTGTAAGGCTCAATTTTATTTAGAATGAGCTTTCCTAGAGGATCTAGATCTAGGTAGAAATAGGATAAAGATAGTTGTATATATTTTTTATATTTTAGATAGCAGAAGAAAAAAGAATGATTCAGAATACTACTCAGCTTTCTTAACTAAGGAAAGATACTCAAATCATGGTTTTAAAGATAGCTCTTAAAATATTCAAGCACTGTATTGATTCTCCATGTAAAAGATAGATATATCTTAATGGTCAGAAATAGCTTGCGTCTCTCAAGTCCCATGGTCCAATTCACCTATTTTTCATTCTGTATGACTACCTATCACAACACCATGAGGTATGAAGGAGAGAAAAAATATTAGCTAAGTGCTTGAATTCCGAATTAAGCCATATTTTTTTCTGTTTTGATCTGTTTTGACATGATTGCTGTTACTATGAGATAAGTCACATTAAAATATGGCTGGGTTGCTACCCAGCTGAGGCTGTCTACCATGTTCCTACAAGATGAGTCATTGTTTTAATGCTCCTACAAAGGCTGAAGAGTACATTCAGGCATGTTCAGTCCGTTAGCAATAAGTCTCCGTTAGGATAACACAGGGGATGTTTTTTCATTTTTGATTTTCAAAACATGTTTTGATGAAATGTTCCAGATCAACAAACGGCCTTAAAGACTGGTGGCCTTTCAAATCCCCCAAACACGGCCAATGAGGATGATTGCTCCACGAAATTCCAACTCTGTTTTAGAGAACAATTTTTTCAGAAGCCATGAAAAGAAATAGTATGTGTTAAAAAAAAAACAAAAAAACTTAGCACCCTTTGAGACTATGGGGTTTCTGGAGAATGTATATTCTTCTTCCCTCCCTCCTTCCTTTCTTCCCTTTATTTATTCTTTTCAACAGATTTATCAGGAATTTACCATATTCCAGGCTCCATGCTGCATTCTGGGAATATGAGCATGAATAAGATGCAGTTCCTTCCTTCAGATACAATCTATTTAGTGACCTGAACAACTGAGAAGAAAACCCCGCGGAGGATAACATGTGTGCTGGTAGATCTTTACCTGTCATTAAAACATAATAACAAAACACTTTTCCGAAAGGCTCTGCCAAAGCTACATCTGATATGAAAAATTTTAAAGGTTCTAGCAGATTTATATCATGGAAAGAAACTGGCCACTTTATTTTTCTTTCACCATTTAATACAGCAGCAGGCAACCTCTAACTATAATTGAAAACTAGAGGTTTTAATAACATATATTTAATAACATGTTCAATGAAAGGACCTATACTTTTTTTTAAAAAAGTCACTAAACCTGAAGATCTCTCTTCTCTGAAGTAAAAGCTATAGGAATGAGATTGTTGTGGGACATGAAAATAATTTACATGGTGCAATACTGAATCTGAAACAAACCAAATTCTCTTCCCAATGTCTCCTCCATGGTCTCCTCTGTGGAGATTCAAATGGTTCTTGGACATATATTTAGTTCTAAAGTGTCATCTTCTGGCCCTTGTTTTTACACTGTTTATCAATTCTTACACCTCTTCTTCTTATGGTAAAAAAATATATCATGACTAATGTATCACCCTAAAATGTTGGATACAGTTATTTTCCTTCTATGGAGTTTTTCTCTAGGAGACTCTCGAATAGTTCTGAAAGCAGTGCTTCATTATGCATGCTTTATATTTACTACTTGGCCTTCCATTTGGAATTTCTAAAAAGAAATTAGAATTAGTATTAAAATTAGTCTACTCATATGCAGAGATTTGTGAAGTAGGACAGAGAATTCCTTTTCATGTTGTATTAATCTGTTGTTATAAAATTATTTTCCTGATTATGTAAACATATAAAGTATGAAATAATCCATACTCATAACAAAACCCATGTTTAACCACTATTAGTACTTTAGCATAGGTGCTTCTGTCCTTACATATTTCTTACATACTTGATATCATGCTATATATACACAGCTTTAATCCCCCTTTTTAAATTAACATTATGAGTTTTTTCCCTATCTCATTAAAAGATTCATATTTAATGGCTGCATTACATTACATGATATGGTTCATTTCCCAGTTCTTGGCTTTTTAAAGTTGAATCCATATTTCAAAGTATTAAATATTTTTTTTATTATTTTGAACTTTCCATATACTCTCCTCCCCCTTACTGTGATCTGATCACTGCTACAATTAAGGAAGCTCCCTAATCTTATCAAAGGTCAATCCTTCCACTTGTGCTTCAGATTCCATACTATCTTGTCTTTCAAGGTCATTAATCCTGAAATTTCTCTCTCTTCTGCACCATCAATTCCTCTCTCTCTATTGTATTATCTTCATCAACATAAAACATTTCTTAGGTTCTTCCATCTATTAAAAAAAAACCTGCTTCTTTTATAATATCACCACATTTCTTTCCTCCCTTTTATAGCACAGCTTCTTGACTGAGTTATCAGTAGCTCTATAGTCACTTTTTCATCTGCGTTTTCCTTTTATCAAGTTCAGCCGGACTTCTGCTCCTGACCGTTCCTCTGAATTTATTCTTATCCGATTACCAGTGACCCCACATAACCAAATTCCAGATGAGCCCTTCTCATCTCTCAATTACCTCATTGCTCGGCTCATTCTGTCCAGTTTGACCAAGGTTATTTTCTGAAAACAAATGTTATTCTAGGTTTCTTGTGTGCTATATTCTACTGGATTTTCTCCGGACTCACTAGCTACTCCTGCTCAGCCTGCTTTCCTGGTTGCTCCTCTAGATCTGGTTTGCAGGATTTAAATTTGTTACCATTTCCTTCTCTATTTATAGCCTCTTATAGAAAAATCTCATCCACTGCGTGCCTTTAAATCCCAAAATGCTAATTTATATCTTCAGCCTGGGTCTCTCTCCTGAGCTCCAAACTCATACTCAGCTGATACTTTACATTTCCACTTGAATAGTTAATAACTACCTCAAAGCTGACATCCCATATTAAACTCTCAGTCCAAAACTCCTTCGGTTATGAGCACCTCAGTGATGTTGCCACCATTTACCAGTTGCTTAAGCCAAAAAAGTGCCTGGTACCATTGACTCCTTTCTTATCTTAATGCCCACAAGTCAATCTGCCAGGAAATCCTATTACTACGTGGAACTCTTCATGTCCCTAATATGGGTCATTCTCATCTCCCTACTACATCTTAGTCTCTCCCTACAAGACCCTCCTCACTGGTTGCCTCATTTGCACACTTGACTGTTTACAATCCACGTACTGAAATTATAAAACAGAAATTACGCATTTTTCACTTATCTGCATAACCACCTCCATTTGATTCCTACTGCATTTACTACAAAATCCAAATTCATTACCCTGATCTTTCAGATCCCAAATCAATCAGATCTTGCACACCTCTATGACTTTGTCTCGTACAACTCTCCTTACATTTTCTGTTTCCAGCCATGCTGTCGCTTTTCTTTTTCTTGCTGTTGTTTTAATATGCCAAGTTTTAGAACCTTTGTGTTTGTTTCCTACATTTGGCGTGTCTCCCTTTTCCATTGCTGGCTCCTACTTTTTATGTATTTCTCAGCCTAAATGTCACTTCTCCACTAAGGCTTTCCCTTCACATCCAACGAAAAGCAACTCCTCAGTCTCCATCACTCTATCTGGTTTTATTTTCATCAAGGAACTGATAACTTTCCTATTTATTCATTTATTTACCATGTTTTAAAATGTTTTGTCTTCTATGAGAACGTCAGCTCTATGAAAGCAAGGATCTTATTGTATACTTCTCTTTATCCCCAGAGCCTGGAAAATATGTGAAAGTCAGCACATGAAATGGGATGTCTTTGTACAGACACACCTTTTCTACGTTTCTGATATTATTTCCTTAGAATAGATACTTCTAAATGGAATAATTGAGTTCTAGCCAATTGTTTTCTAGGATGTTTTTACCTATAGTAAGGTTGACAGATTTAACAAAATAGAAATATAAACCCCCCAGTTAAATTTGAATTTTAGATAAACAATGAGTAACATTTTAGCATAAACATTTTCCATGCCATATTTGGGGCATACTTATACTAAAAATATTACTCACTGTTTATCTGAAATTCAAATTCAACTGGGCATCCTATATATTATCTGGCAAGGCTATCCTATATGCATTTCCAACTAAAGTGGATAAAAATGATGATGTCCTGGTCTGCTTTTCACCATTTTTAAAAATGCATGGCCTACACACACCCCGCCCCCAGACACAGAACCACTAAAAACAACAGAAAAATGTAAGTCTACGCTTAGATTATAATCTGTTTCACAAGATACAACTTTTATTTCATTGAAATCTTTCTTGAAGTTATTCTATAGAATGCCACTGATGCTCAGTAAAATTCTTTCTGAATCCATGCATGAATCTTAATTAGACCACACTGCTGTTTTGATCTGAGTGGACTTTATGAACTGTCATTCTCCCCAAATAAGCAATAACGTGTAGGAAATCTGATTCTGTGTGGGTGATGTGGTGGCACATGGAAAAATGACCAGAGGCCTGGCATCACTTGTCTGTGGAATCTAGAAACATGAGAATCAGAGTCTGGAATGTTTTAGGTCGCTGAGGATGCTCACAAATACAGAATCTCTGGGAGGACAGTTTCTGGTCTAGAACTTTCTAAATATTAACTTAATATTTTGCAAGCTCTTTGGTCACTTTATAAAGGATTTGAACTCTATAAATAGAAATGGGATTAATTCTTTTCTTTTTGAAGAATAAGTAGCAAAGAAAGTTAGAATCAAGCTTAACGTCAATTTAACTTTTCCTTTTGCTGTTGTGTTTTTCTGTTATTGTAAACTCACATAAAAAGGTGCTGACTGTAAGTGTGAGAATGATATCAAAATGTATTTTTGTCATGTTTTTCTTCATTAATCCACAATAAGGCTGTAACATGTTAGGAACTTGAAAAGGAAATATAAAAACCTGGGAGCCACATTAAATGAAATCACAACACTGAAAATCCTCAAGTATGAAAGGATTCTCATTAGGGGGCTCTGCATTTTAAAAGCCTCAGAATTAAAACTGCTGCAGTAATTTTCATTAATAGCTGAAATTTTTGGTTTGTACTGGATTAGAGTCTGCATTAGGAGCTGAGAATATCCTGTCTATTGTCCTCAACCAGAAAGGTTTGACTGTTTCATTTAGCATTTTCATAAAATGTAATATTTTCTGAGTTCTTACCATTATTTGTAAGCAGTGCCTTTCTATCATCTGTGACTTAAATCAGCAGGGTTTGTCATTATCATGAGGAGTGGTAGGAAAGGAAGAAAAGTACAAAAGAGCTATATGGGAACCCCTGACCTCATGAGTTTGTAACCATTTTACTGTTATATTCAGAATTACAGAATAAGTAATTTTATTGCAATCACATCTTTATCAGATAACAGTACCAATGGTTAATATGTGTTGAGTGCTCACTATTGTGTGTATAAATATGTATTGCTTGATATTTAAACTAGTATCTGAAAATGTAAGCTTCCGTTTCCACTTACCTCCAAATGAACATTGTTAAGTAATAATAACCTTTCAGACACTCCGCCACGAATTTGTAAATAGAAGCTAGTGAACCCACATGCCACAACCTGTTCCTCTTTTTCTCTGTGGCTTCATGCCCTCAAATGTCATAATATTCAGGATCAGGGGGTCAAGGAAAGAGAAAGGTTGCTGGGCTGAGAAGATCTGGGTTTGCACGGTGTTGTTAACCACATGTCAGTAAATCACTATAATTCCTCTGAGTCACAATTTCTATTTATAATATGGAGACTTGATTATTTAATAAGGAAAAAATGAGTAACCTAAGAAAAGCACTTACCACCATACGCGATGTGTGTAATAGGGATTCAAAAAATATGACTTCACCTTTCTCTTCTCCCAAGCAGAACCCGAGAGCCATCACACTGTACCAATACCTTACTCTTATGGACAGCATATTTTGTGCCAGACAATGTCTAATTCCTTTTTATGTGTTTAATCCTCACAATTCTTATACAAAGTAGTTATTACTGTTTTTATCATTCCCATTTTATAGGGGAAGAATATAAAATACCGAGGCTCAAAGATATTAGCTACCCTCAGGTGTTTCTTACTCTACTTTGGCTCCTTTAACCACCTGATTACACAAAATTTGGGAGTACAATCTTTTTAGACACATATTGCACCAAATAATACTCTATACCTTTCGACTATATTTCAATTCAAGGATTCAAGGTGTCTTCATTGCCTGTGGATGATGCACTGTGGGAAAATACACATCTGACTGAGAGTCTCTGTCCTCAAGGACTCAAAACTAGGAAGATGGTTCCAACCTCAATTCCACTGACTGAAGAATGAGGCATATTCTATGATCCCTGGAACAAAAAGAAGAAAACCGTCTTGTATTCTCTTGAGTTATTAGAAATTGCGAATATCGATGAATTGCTAAGACACGCAGCTGAGAACCTATCACCTGCTAATGAAATGTGGTCACCAGAGCAATTTACCAAAATTAAGGCAACTCAGTTAGAAGAAAAAGAATAATAGACATAGAATTAACTCAAAGAAGTAATTCTAAATTGAGCCCCAGACAGTTCAGTTTTCTTTCTATACTGCAGGTTGAGATCATAAAATTTAGACCTGAATTTATTGGTATTTAATCCCAATTATAATAACTTGTAGAAAAATACACTTTGGTTCTGTCTCCCATAAACATTGGAGTTTGAGATGAGAGTTTTTTTTTTTTTAATGTGAATATAAAGTGTTTGATTATAAGAGAAATCCCAAGTGAAATTTTAGTAAAATGTAATTAGAAACTGATAAACTAGTAAACTTTGTACAGCTTAAAATAAACCTCAAGCAGGACAATAAATGCACATTTAATGCAGTTTGCTGTAATTTCTATGCTGTTCAGGGCCTGAATACCAGCGTTATTTTCAGTTTCAAAATAACGGGAGCATTAGACAGTCAGAGTGACTTTAAAATATTGAGCAGTATATATTCACGTTGTGGAATAGATATTAATTCTATTTTTCTTTTCTCAGTTGTAATAAGAACTAGATTGTCAAGTAGGCATTTAGATTGTTTATTTCAAACCGCAAGATAGCTGGATTAGACTGAAGGTGAAACTCTGCCTCCCTTTGGTTGTGGATTGGCCAAAATGTTATCTACTTGATTTTGTGTATAAATACAGGCAGTGAGTTATCTACATTCTTAACACAGTAACTTTGGTTATAAATAAAAGAAAAAAAAAGATAATGGACTATTAAATTTCTAGCTGTTGAAAGACATTTCTTTGACCTATCCTTTCCTACCCAACAAAATACTCAAGTCTCTGTTAAAATAAATACCAAAAACAGTTTCTGGCTAAATACTAACATAATTGAATTTTAACTAAACATATCAGAATACTATCAACCACATCAGTGTTGTTTGCCTCAATATAATCTCCTAGGACGCTGTGCATTTCTTTTAGTTTTTCTGTGATTGCTCAAAACATTTTGTGAACTAGTTTTTGGAAATTGCCATTACAATTGGAAGCATGTTTATTTGAATATATCAAAATTATGGTAAGCTTACCATGATAAACATTTTTAAATAGGAAAATAAAGTTGCAGAACACATTATTGGGAAAATAAATAAATTCTACATGTGAGTGTATGCGTCTTTGTGCTGTGGAAAAGATTTTGGATGGATAGACACAATACCATTTACTCTGGTTATTTTGGGAGGGTAGAATTGGAAAATGGGAGAAAGGAATTTAAATTTTAGTTAGTATTTGTTGTAATTATTTTAATTGTAAAGATATGCATCACATATAACTGAGAAAAGAAACTGATGAAGTTATATTTAAGGAAACGTATAGAAATAAAAATGCAAAAAACACAATGCGAACAGACAGCATGAAATGGTCAGACTGATGAATTTAACAAAAAGTCATAGTTAACACTTACTGAGAACAGCGTATTCAAAATATTATGTTCAACACTTTTTCTTCTTGGATTTTCACCACAGCTCTGTCTTGAGATTTATAGAGCTAAATAACTTACCAAATAATACATAGCTATGAAATGTTAAAGCCAGAATTTCCAATCTTTTAAAATTCAGGACCTGTGCTCCTAACTACTACATTACACTGCCTTCTAGTATTTCCAAAAACCTATGTATTTCCTTCTTATCTCTTTTTATTTATACTAGAGAATCAAGCAAAAATAATAAAAGCTCTCCTTTAATTGAGATCTCTTTCTTGCTATCCTGTTGAAGTTGTAAAACTGCTTCATTAAGAGGTATTCAATTTTATTACTAGTAGCTTGGCATTTCAAGGAGAATTTTGCAATTTAAAACTTATTCTTTCCTTTGTCTTCACTGCACCTATTGTATGAATCCAGAGGATAAAAATGTCTATAATTTACCCTCATACGTGGGCATCCACACACATATAGTACGGTTTATCTCCTGTTGAATCAAATTTATTTTTAAATTTTTTCTTCTTTGTTTCAAATATGATCTTTGATTCAATCTGCAAAAGCCCACCCCATGAAACTTATCTATTTTAATAGAAAATTTTCTTAGATTATTCTCATTTGTTAGGTTTGGTTTACAGTCTTTCAATTCACTTGAATTCCTAGAAGAACTAATTGTAAATGTCCAGTTACTCTCTTTATATTTAAACTTCATCAATCTTTGATTTAACAAAACGTTTGAGTGATTGTAATCCAGAAACATTCATGTTGACTCCTTGAATATAGTCATCACTGGATATTTGTAAAAATTGCTATACTCTAAACATTGGCAAAATAGAGAAACCATAGAAAATGAAACAGCGTTTTATATCTTTTCTACTTTTACTCCCAATAACAAATACTATTACTATTTTAATAAAAATAAGACTACCTCTGTACCACAAATCCCCAATGATCAATTTTGTCCTGGATTTTATTAGCGGGATATAACATATTCGTAAAGTTATTGTGAGTCTGAAAATGTTTATCAATAAACCTTTCCATATCACAGCTTTTCTTAGTAGGAGCAGCTGCTAAAGGCTCTACTGTGGGATATGTGGGTTAGGGAGTGGATGAATTGGTGAATGTACAAGGGAGTAGTATGCTAAATGCACCAAATTAAAAAGTCATTGGATTTTGTCATTTTAAATAAGTCTTTTGTCATGCAGAACATCTAGAACCGTTTTCTTTTCTGGTATATATTTTGCATCGATTTCTTTATTCTTTTTGATACTACTCTCTTCTAACTATCTTTGTGAATTTTAATATTTAGTAACTTTTTTTTACATTTCAGACAAGATTTGAGTTTAATTGAAGTATTATGTATTTCTACCAGAAAAAAATACAAGTTTTTTCTATAGCCCTTTATAAGTTTAAATAACAGAAGAGGACAACCACAACAACAAGCAAAACAAAACAAAAACCATTCTCACAAGTACTGAAATGGCAATTTTTGGACATAATGGAAAATAGGTAGGAACTATTAGGATTCTGCTTTGTCAAAGACACCATTGATGCCTCCCTCACTTGGCCAGACTCTTTCAGCCTGGCACAAACACATGGGGAGTTACCTTGACCGTGGTGGGCTATGGATACAGTCTAAGAATGGAGGGAAGAGACTAAATACAAACTGAAATGTGTTTATTCCAGGACAAGAGAGGCCAAAAGGGTAACTATTCATAATAGTACTGTGTACAATATTTCACAGAGAGATAAAATTTGCTATAATTTTGGTTTCAAGTTTTTTAAATTGTAAGGATAATTATTTACTTAGGATTTTTAGAATCTGAATTTTGTAAAAAGTATTCTAAAGGAGATGTTCTTGTTCAAACCTGTCCCTAGCTTTTTATTTTCAAATTTAAATACTACAATTTAATGCATCTCAAAGTGAGAGATGAATTATAAACAATGGTGGTTCAGAAATAATCTTTAGTAAACATTAATACTTTTTTAGTGGAACCTGCCTCAAGTACTGTTATGGATTATTATGGATTGAAGTGTCTCCCCCAGATTCATGTGTTGAAGTCCTAATCTCCAATGTGACTATGCTTGGAGTTAGGGCCTTTAAAAAGGTAATTAAGGTTAAATGAGGTCATAAGAGTGGGGTCCCAGTCCAACATGACAGGTGTCCTTACAAGAACAGGAAGAGAGACCAGGGTGGGGCACACAGAGAAGAGACCATGTGAGGACACATCAAGATGGCGGCCATCCACAAGCCAAGAAGAGAGGCCTTAGGAGAAAGCAAACCTGCCAACACCTTCATCTTGGACTTCTAACACCTAGAACAGTGGGAAAATAAATTTCTGCTGTTTAACCCACCTGGTCTGTGATATTTTATTATGGCAGCCCTAGCAAACTAATACAGCTTCCTTGAATTGAACTTAAACCAAAAGATTGGAGCTTCTTATATTTGGATTTCATGTAAAGTTGGCTACAAGAGAATAAATATTGCATTTTTGGTAATGGGACTATATTAGTTTGCTAGGGCTGCCTTAACAAAGTACCACAATCTATGTGGATTAAAGAACAAAAATTTACTGTTTCAGAGTTCTGGAGGCTAGAAGACCAAAATGAGGTGTTGACAGAGTTGGTTCCTTCTGAGGTCTGTGAGGAAAGGATCTGATTTAGGCCTCTCTCCTTGGCTGATAGGTGGTTGATTGGCGTTCACATGGCATTTTTCCTGGATGCATTTCTATCTCAAATTCCCATTTGCCCTGTTTATGCATCAGTCATATTGGATTAGGGCCCGCCCTGATTGCTTCATTTTAACTTGATTACCTCTCTTAAAACCTGATCTTCAAATAAGGTCACATTCTGAGCTACTGGGGCTTAGGATTTCACTGTATGAATTTTGGGGATAGAATTCAACCCATAACAGGGACACATGTTTTAAAAATTTTGATTGAGGGAACCCTCACAATATTTTATTCTGCTTTTGTGGGTTAGTGAAATATGAAAGTGAACTGACATGATTCTACACATATTTTCTCTTCAAAATCCAAAGGTTGACCTTTGTGGGAATTATTTCAATGAAAAATATTTCTAGATATATGTCTCTTTATTATATATATTTAACCTAAATTCTGACTTGTTTCTGAAATAGAATTTATAATATACGTATAAACAGCACAGGATTTCAATAAGTAAAACTGCACAGGATTTCTTGGTGGGAGGTGCAGTGATCACAAGGTTGTTATTCCCAGATCATCCTTGAATTCAGTTAGTAAGGAATACAGAGGTCCAGCTCTATGGCGACGTGAACCATGACCTAAATCTGATTTCTATACTTTGTATTATCTTTCTTGGCAAAGGGGAAACTTTTTTAAGTTTATTTAATTTATGAATGATTCTGACTGCTATCTTCATTACCTGTGAAGTATTTCTTAAACGTACAGAGGCTCAATGCCTGTTGACTAAATTGGATTGAAATGCATCAGATGGATGGTCTTTATATATGGAAAATATAGGTTAATGAATAGCCGTAGTCCCATATGGGTGTGGGTGTCCACTGTTAATTTACAAAAATTGTTAAAGTACTGAAGAACAAACATTGCTGAGGGCACACTGAGGAGACTAAATCAAAAGGAAGAGTGATTAGAAATGGATAATCTTGGAGGCTGGCCCCTTGGTGTAGCGGTTAAGTTCGCAGCTCCACTTTCATGGCCCGGGGTTCGTAGGTTCAGATCCCGGGCACAGATCAACCCACTGCTTGTCAAGATATGCGTGGTGCCATCCCATATAAAGTAGAGGAAGATGGACACAGATGTTAGCCCAGGGCCCATCTTCCTCAGCAAAAAGAGGAGGATTGGCAACAGGTGTTAGCTCAGGGCTAATCTTCCTCACACACACACACAAAAAAAAAAACAAGAGAAAAGAAGTGGATAAGCTTGGTCTGAAAGCAAATCATGGTGGTCTTTCGGTGTGTGGGACTGGAGCGGGTTTAATATGAATTACAGCAGAGTGTTTATGTGTGTGTGTGTAGTGTTTTTGTGTTTTTTTGAGGTAAGGTTTACATGCAAGAAAATGCATGTATCTTCAGTATTCAGTTCAACGAGGATTTTAAGTTTGTACAATACGATCACCACCCAACATAACATATAGAATATTCCCTCACTCCAAAACCATGCCTGCGCATAGTTTCAGTCAATCTGATTCTCTTCAAAAGCAACCCATTGTTTAGATTCATAGCCTCATGGAGAAGTTTTGCTTGTTCTTGAATTTCATATAAGTAGAATCATACACTTTGTACTCTTTTGTGTCTGGCTTCTTTTTCTCATCCTAATGTTTTTGAGATACATTCATGTTGTTTTCTATATAAGCACTTCATTATTTTTTATTGCCGAGTAGTATCTATTATATGACTATTCCACAGTTTGTTTATCCAACCTCTTTTAATGGACGTTTGGGTTGTTTCCAGGTTTTGGCTATCATAAATAAGGATTCTGTGAATATTCTTTTATGAATATTTTTGTGAACACATTTTTTTCCCTACTTCTTTCAGGTAAGTACCTAGGAGTAGAATCGCTAGGTCATAAGATAACCAACTTTCCCAAATTGGACCATTTTACATCCTCATCAGCAATGTATAGGAGTTCTGGCATGCGTGTCTTGCTCATATTGCCCTTATTCCCTCAGACATTGTCAGAGCTTTTTGAAAAATTCCCAAGTCACTACAATCTCTATAAGACAGTAAAGACACACTCCGACTTAGACAAGAGTGTGACACAACTGAATTAGAGAGTAAACACAACCTTTCCTTCTAAACCATTTCCCATTAGATCACATTGTAAAATGGCTCATGTCAATGGCTGAAGACAATACCAGAACAACTCACATGAATAGACTCCAACAAAATGTCAGGTGTAGAAGTGAAAGAACTGATAGATTTTCCAAAGTGAAAGAGCATGACAGTAATGACTATTTGAATGCATATGTGACAACCCCTTAGGATGTCTTCAACTAGTAGCGATAGAGTACAGCCAGGACTTCAGAAATTCTGCAAATGAAGGCTGTGCTAGAAAAGATATCATTACTGCCTTTTGCCAGAGTGTTAAGGGAAATCATTAATAACTGGTTGAACTTGGAACGCTCTCTGATAGAGACAGAGAGACAGATACGTGTGTTTTGCATATGGCCTGGACACATAGACAACTATAGAAAGAAAAATGACTCGTAAAAAACAGAGTGTACTTCTTTATTACGTAATAACTAGTTTCTAAACTGTTATAGTGGCTGGGCAGTGGGAAGATGAACAGATTATCACCCCAGTTGACAATTGTCTCCTAAATTTTTCTATTAGGTTGAAAAAGTGTTTTGTGATGGCCTTTGGTTAACTGAACAGCATACAGTGAGTTAAAATAAACAAGCAAACAAATCCTTCCTGTGTCTTTATCACATTTGTTATGACTTTTGAAATTTTCAATAATTAATCTAGAAAAAGTTACTCCAAAGTATTAATATGAAAAAAATTTACAGAATAAGTAAATTATTATCATTGAAAAACTGCTATTTCAAGAATTTTCCATATCTAAAACAGGCATAAGATGCAGACAGCTTCATATTTATGATTTTTTTTTTCCAGCAGTTCATTTATAAATTGGTTATTTAAGACTCTGAATACATTTTCATGTAAATTAAATGCCATGTGGTTGTTTGGTCAAACTCCAAACTCTTTATCATCATAGGTAGAAGCATAATAAAATTACAAGATGTCTGGGTTGGAAAATATTATTCTATAATACTATGGCTAGTATTGGGACTACAGTGAAAATAATTTCAAGCTCTAATTTAGATTGAAGGAATATATTAGCCATGCCCTATCAGTGGTAGAGCAGATTCTCACAGATTTCTTGCACTCTATTTACTTTACTTTGGCTCCTGTGTTGTCTCTGGCAATAGGAATGATATTGAGGTGTTATCTGGGCTAACTTATGAGAAAATAAATGTTGTACCAGCCACCTATAAATTCATGTGGATCAATGGAAGAGATAATACCCTGCCAGCCAAATAACATCCTGTACTAAACTAACTATATAAAACTTTCAAAATTCATAAGAAAGTTCAAGAAGAAGGTCCTTTATAACCACATGAGTTGGAATAGAGAAGATAAGTCATTGATACAAATAATCAGTTGACTTTAATCACAGTTGGAAGCTGTTTCTCTTACTCTTACTTTATCTCATTTTCTTGGTAGTGGGAGCAATTTGAGAGCCTCCCCCAAGTTTCCTAAGGGAAAATAAATGGATTCCAACCATTTATTCCATACTTTTTTCACTAAGCTCAGGATTGAAAGTCCTAGAAAGAAAGTCCAACTGGCCAATTTAAGATCATTTCTTTAAGAAGAGAGAGAGAAATCTGGAGGGAAGGCCCCAGCCACTAGAAAATGGCAGTGGGGTAGATGCAGCTGTAGTTCTCAAAAAGGAAATCAAATATTATGGAAATGATTAATGGATGTTGAGGACCTCAAACAAATGAGAAAACTACAAAACTCTTCTAAACTCACAATTCTCACTTTAGGAACTAAAGATACACATCATTGAATCATCCACAACTACAGGTTTTTAAATGACTAGTATCTCTAGTAAAAAAGACAAATTGTAAAACAGAGAGAAAGAAGATGAACATATCAGGCATTGGGCAAGGGAGACTGGGTATTGATGAAGAGCGTGTAACATTTTTTTCATCACCCTGACCTGGTGTGAATCCTGGCTCTGTCACTTGACAGTTTTGTGATCTGGAACATCTTATTCTACCCACTGACCCTCAGGCTCACTATCTTTAAATGAAAAGAATTGTATCTTCCTCAAATGGTTATGCAGAATTTGCTACATAATATATAAAAGTGCTTAGCACAGTGCCTGACACAGAGTCATCTCTCAACAGATGGTAGCTGCTATAAATACATTATCATCATTATTATTATTTCACAACTATTATGTAACTTATTTTCATTAATGGAGTAACATGTTATTGTTGTTTTTATATCATAGAGAGAATTAACTGACTCCTATCAAATAGATTCTATAATTTTCAGGCCATGAAAAAGAATTATCAATCTCAATAATTGACTGTTTCATTTTTCTTAATGTTCTCAGAAAAGTGTTATCTACCCAAAAGATCTTGAGGAAGCATTCAATTGCCCTTCAGGGTAATATTTCCATTGTCTTCCATTGACCAATATACAAGGATTTGTTGAGCACACACAACAGTGAATGGAATGCACAAATATATTACAAAATTAGCAAGTGGACATATGGAGGAAAAAGAGAATGAGTATTATCACTTCAGAATTCCATAGTTCTTTTTTTGTCTGCATTTTAAATTTTTTCACAATCTGTATTGTGGAGGACTTTGAGTATATTCTTCACACATCTTTTCATGAAGAGGGACATGTTCTCTTAGCCTAGTGTCCAAGCAGGTAAGGGATATTGCCAAGGAAAACTGAACATGTAACATTAATGTTTGTTAGGGCTGCCTTAACAAAGGACCACAGATTGGGTGGCTTCAACAACAGAAATTTACTTTCTGTCTGGAGGCTGCAAGTTCAAGTCAAGGTGTCAATAGGTTGATTTTTTCTGAAGCTTCTCTCCTTGGCTTGCGGATGGCAACTTCTCCCTCTGTCTTCACACGGTCTTTGCTCTGGGCGTGTCTGTGTCCTAACTTTTTATAAGGATGCCAGTCATATTGAATTGGGGCCCACCTTAACGACCTCATTTAATCTTAATTATCTCTTTAGAGGACCTATCTCCACATCCAGTCACATTCTGAGGTACCGGGGCTAGGACTTAAATGTATGGATTTTGGGGGAGGGGGTGGGCAGAATTTACCCCATAACAATGATACTTAAAAACTCCCTGAAAATTTATTTAAGGAAACTGAGCTGGAGACCCTTACCCACTCAGGAAAAGTTCTCTACATTCCTCTCTCTAAACTCTTGGAATTACCTGTTAAGTTGTGGAGGAAAGATTATTGTGAAGTGCTTGAGAAAATACAGTTTCACAGAATTTTCCTCAGTGAATGGAAATCCTAACCAGGCAATACTTTCATCAAGACTATTTTTTCTAAATATGTATATGAACGTACTTTATGGTTTGTGTTTTCCTCCCAGAATAGGGGAGCGTTGGCCAAATAATATTAGTTAAATATCAGGCAATTGTTCAAAGAAGGAAAAGGGCACTGTTGCATTGATTAAGGGATCTATTGTACACACAGTAGATTATGATATTCTGTTGTGATTCTTGAAACTAGTGTAAGTCCTAGATATGCCCTGAAAGTTAATTGAGAAATCACTTTATCAGTGGCACAACAACTGCCTTAAATACACAAAATTAATTAAAATTGCTGTGTTTCCCTCTAGATATGTAACTTCCATAGCTCAAATTTATAGATCATTTCTATCAAAATTGGCCTCTTGACCTGACATTTGATTGGCTTTACCAAGGTTTTTTAAGACCCTACTCCAAAGTTTGTTTACTGATAAATGATTTGTTTGATGCTGATGACAATCTCCTGTTGGGTGTGCAACTCAGGAGGATATGTGACAGAAATCTATGCTTAAAAAATTGTCCAGGGGCTGGCTCAGTGGCAGAGTGGTTAGGTTCATGTGCCCGTCTTTGGCAGCCTGGGGTTCACAGGTTCCGCTCCTAGGCGTGCACCTGTGCACTGCTCATCAAGTCACGCTGTGGCAGTGTCCCACATACAAAATGGTGGAAAATGGGCATGGATGTTAGCTCAGGGCCAATCTTCCTCACCAAAAAAAAAGAAGAAGAAGAAGAAGAAAAGAAAAAATTATCCAGTGCTTAGATAGCAGCACCTTACTTTAAATCTTTGCATAAGACAAAAAGTCAGTAAGGATCAGATCAAGATGATAAATTGTTTGTTTGGGCCGTTTTAAAGATTCTCCAAGTGGAGGGTTCTTTTCATAAATGCCAGCTTTGCTAAAATGCAAAGCATCAGCCTAATAAAATAGTCCATATGGCCATTCAATTAGATTATCCTTTCCCTCTTAAAGGAGAACTGCAACTAATGGGTCTAATTGCCTCTGAGAGGTTGGGACATTTGTATTTTCCTCCACATGCTTTATCTTTCATCTGAGCAACAACAGCTTCCAGTGATAATGCCCTTACACTTTATTTAGAGAATTGAAGTCAGATTTTCATGTTCAAACAGCCCACTAAAGTGGAAATTGTAAATATTTTTGAAGAAGAAATACCAGCAGAATTGTGCTAAACTCTACCGCTAAAATATTGTAAATATAACATGTGCTAGGTTTAATTAACTTCCATTATCCATCAGAAAGTCTACATACCTGGCAATAATACTGAGCAGATGTACAAATACTGGACACTCTCACTGAAAAATCCTGAAAAGATTTTTCTCAGTATGTACAGCCTCCTGCTAGAGGATGTGCCACTTTAAAAAAATTGTGCCAAACATTCGGAATTTCACATGGAAAGATGAATTTTGGAGTGGCTGTTTGGTGTGGGACCAGAGGGCTCCCCCTCCTGAAAGTTTAAATTGAGTCTATTTTTATAGTATATGTAAACGATGACCCATGCTGTAGTGTTATCAGGTGAATTTAGGAAACAAAATATCTCAGGAAACACACCCCAAACACACAGCCATTCTGTGCGTTTTTGCTGAAAAAATAAAAATGTATGTATAAATATACATGTGTATTAAACATATGTAACTTGTGGTGGTGTGCATTTTATTAGTAGTATTTAAAATTCACTAGTCCAGATGGTTATCATTTACACAGTACATACAGCTTGGGGGTAGGTGTAAGTTAGAAGAAGTGGTGGCAGGTTGTACCGTACTCCCTGGAGGCGTGCGGTCACCGGCTCTTGTGTCGGAAGGATAGGAAGTAGGGTGCGCCTCTGCCCAAGCTCTCCTTCTGTAGCCCCATATCCCCACAGCAGGTGAGTGGTGAAGGGAAGACAGAGGACATCTCTGTCACAAGAACCGTCCTCATGCTTGATCCACTTGGCAAGACACTGTCGAGGGAACTCCCCTGATGGTGTCCCTCCACTGGATGATAATCCAAGCTGCCATCACAGTGTCAAGGCTTCCTGGCATGCATATAAACCGTGACAGGATAGCATACACACGAGGAGCAGGAGAGAGAGAAAGTGAGAGGGAACTTTTTATTAAGGAAATACCATTCTTTAGCTTTTGTAATTGTCACTGTTTCCCTCTGATTGTTCTCATGAAGTCTGTTAACATTTAGGAATCAATTTTTCCCACAGTGAATTCTCTTAAGTTTCTAGAAGTAAAGGACTCGCTATTTTCTTTTTTTCCTCTGTGGTGCCTTTTATAGCCAAACAGCAAAAGGACTGCAAAAAAGGAGAAGACTGATGATAAGAGGAAGGGAAAAGAAAGGAAGGGTCTGCGGGCAGAGATGACGGTGGGCAATAAGGAGAAGGGAAGAGAGCAGTGTGAGATTAGTGAGCAAAATCAGAGAAATGGCAACATTTATGATTTCATCCCATTTGCCTGGCTTCCGCTTTGAGGACACCATATATCACCAATGTCTTGAATGACCCTGGGTCTTGAAAACAACAACAAACCACATGTGTCAGTAACAGGTTCTGGAGATTTGGGGGCCCAGAAACCTACAAGAGGCCCCTTCAAGTGACAGGCAAACTTCCTAAACCCTAGTTAGTGTAATTTCCCTCCTTACAATGATGTTACATCACTTCTCAATCTCAGCCATGAAGAAGGAAAGCAAACCAGAATTCTCCAGTCCTCCCTAAGCCGCAGGCCTCCACCAGGACGCCCTCCTGCCGCCTGGCCTGGGCTGTTCTGACAGCACTGCTGAGACATAGTCCAACCTGTCTCCTGCCAGTGCAACTCTTTTTGCACCTACAACTGCGTTTAGATAAATGTTTGTAAAATTTTGCTGCTGATCTGTCACCTCCTATGGATCATTTAAAGATGGATTTCTATTACAAGATAAAAATACAAACTCTGAGTCTGAAATTCAATACCCTACCTATGCAATCTGCTCGCTGACTGCCTTCGGAAACATCTCTCCGGCTACTTCAGCACTTCCAACAGGAACGCTCCTCTCTCTCTGCCCCCCACCTCCTTGATCTGCCTCCTGAGCCACACACATCATTTCCTCACCTGAGCCTTTGCTCACAGTCTCCCCACCTGAGCTCTTCTCTTTGCCCATTCAAATCCCTTCTTGACACAACTGATGTCCCATTTTCTCTGAGATGCTGTCTTCTGACTCCACACTCTGAGAATAATTTCCTAAACTCCCACTGCACTTCCTTAATGACCACTTAAAACCTGTGTATTGGTATTGAACTTGCTGTGGGTGTCTTTTTCCTCTTAAAAAAACAGCACATAAATTTTCAGATAAATGATTTTAATTTGGAGTCTTCTATTTATCATTTACAGAATCTGGTGTGGAATAATATACATAGCATATTTTTTAAATTAATAAATGAGTAAATACAGACATCATAATTCTCTTGGTTTGAATCCTGTGGATAAATGTTTAAGGCCAAAAATTAAGTTTGATAACCAAGTGATTGCAAAGTAAGAGTGTAATAAATACTAAAACCATACTGGTTTACAGACAAATATATGATTCTACAAAATAAGGTAGGAATAATTTATAAATTTTCAAATGTAAAATATAACCTTGCAATTCCACACCTTGTGTGATATTTAAATAAATAAAAGAAAAATTCATAATACGCTTTATTGAATTACAAGACTGTATAAGCTTCCCTAACAAAATAAAAAGTAAGAATAGGTTGACCTATGGTTAATGAACATCATTCTGAGAATGCAAATCGTATTCCCAACAAAAATAACAACAAAAACAAAATAATGAAAGACATGCAACCAGACTGTATTTGTAAACCGATGAGGACTCAGCTTAACTCTTTCAAGGTCTGAAAGTTCTGAATTAAACTATTGAAGTAATTAGACGTTGTTCTTAATTCCGGCATCACAGAAACTGTACATTAAAATGGCTTTCATAAATAAAGTGATTGGAAAAGCCATTTTTCCTATTTTATTATTATAGTTGATGTCAGAAAATAGCTAGTAATATAAGGGCTTCTGCTATTTACAAGAAAAATGCAGCTAGACCATTTTCTCCTTCCTAAAAGAAACTTCAGAAAGATATTTTTTCTTTTAATCAAAAACAATCTGGAACAGAAGCCAAGAATAAACCTAATCTCTTGGAGCATCTCAGGCATTTGACAATTGTACAGATCGGCTCATCAAGTAGGCATGGATTGTTAGCATTAGCCAGGAGTGTATAAACACTTATAAATATTGCATGCAGAAAAGAGGCTGCACTTAGATCAATGATTAATAGTCCTGTTGTTGGTAATCTATTGTATCTCTTTTGCATGGAAAAAGCAATTAGAAACACATTTCCGACTATCCCAGACAGACCTTAGAAGCTTCACAGCGGAAAATTAAAATTTTAGACATTGCAAAGAGTATAATAAATGTATCTTCAGTCACCACGTAATAATAGTACCTGGGGACCTGGACAAGCTCATAAGACCACAGTTTGACTTATCTTTCTTCCTTTTGATAATCTATTTTTATAAAGCCATGAAATTACTTACTGTGATAGTGGATTTTTGCGCATGTGTGTGTTGCGAGCAAGAGAGGGAAAAAGGAAGAGAGAGAGAGAGAGAAAAATAACTTACTCCAGAAAAATAGGTGCTAATGTACCAGAAATGGCAACTTTTGACAACTGCACCATAGTACACCTATATGCATGCAGGTCAGGAATGTAAAACAACAGTCTGGAAATGAGGTTTCATATCCAACTTCCACAGTCTTATTATAATCTTTGAGTAAAATTGATTTTTTTAAATATGCAAAAAACCTTCATTGCATCCTTAGAGTTTTTCATTATATCCACTATAAATTAGATGCTATAAATCAGGTAAGCCATTCTGGGCTAAAAACTGCCATATCTGTTTTCTGTCTGGAAGAGAATTATGATTTGTATTATTATCATCATCACTTATACTGAGGAAAGGCTCACATTCTAGGAAAATTTCAAAAAATCAGGTTAAGGTGAGCAGAGAGTGTTGAACTAAGTTCACGTTATCAAGAATCCATTAAAAATCCTTCATAGGCATTTCTTTTCTTCCTTTTAAATTGCCGTGAATAACAGGAGATTTTTTACGGCAAAGAAATCAGGCCAACAGAGGGCAAAAGGCCTGAATTCAATTCCCCCAAATAAGTACATCTTTTCTTGATTGTTACCTGTAACATGCTCACTATACCCGAGTAATGAAAAAGAAATCAGGATGAAGATCTTGTTTTAGAATTTTAGGTTGATTCTCATACTGTTTTTCAGAAACACGGGACACAATTTCATGTATATATACTTTCAAATTTTAACTTCAAATTCTAGATGGTATAATGGAAAAGTTTTCTATTAGCATAACAAGAACATACTCATATAATAAAACCTAAAATTTATGTAGTACCTCATTCCTTTGCATTCTTTCTTCAATAACTTCCAACCCATGACACAAAGCTTTGGTTTATATAAAGTGGAGTGTTGAGGGTCATGGTAACACATATCGAAAGAAGTTGACGATTATCCAACTTGCTGTTGATAAAACTTGGAAGTTTGTTTATTGTGTATTGAGATCACTGTACTGTCCTTAGAATCCTAACACCCACGTACATCAGGGTCTATGTCTGTGATAACAAAAGTGATTTTGGAGAAAGAGAAATGACAGTGACAAGAAAAGGAGGGGGATGAGAGCGTATCCTTCTAGATAATAAAATAATGACAGTTTCAAAAGCACATCTGATGCATATTTCCCCATCGTTAAAATCTTCACTTAGTTGTGGATGCAGTATTCCCATTGAGGAATAAAATGCTCATGTAGAATAAATTCCTGAATTAACTAATTTTTTTGTGTCACCCATATAGCATAATTTTCCCTTAATCTGTGATGAAATTTGAAACAAAAATCTGTAAAATGCATTGACCAGAAAGAAAGGCCTTCTCAGATAAACCAAAGAATGCTTGAGTCTTTATGGAACTGCTGTCTTGTTAACTAGTTTTAACTTACCTTGCTAAGTGCTAGTCTTACCAATAATGCTTTTCTGATTCAGTTTTTTTTTTTTTTTTTTGTCAGATCTGATTGGGACATTTTTGGATGATCCATAGTCTTTCCTTAAGTCTTAGCATTCTTAGCAAGGTCCAAGATTACATAATAGACCTTTCGGACTGACTTGATGTATGGGATTTTCAAGCCCAAGTAAATAGCCCCCCTAACTGCTGCAGTAGGGCTCAAAAGCTCTACTTAATGGCAGTCATCAGTCCTCACCAGCAAACAGGTTGCTAAGACAAGGCTTCATTTGGAAAAAACACCTCTTCTCCTCTCCAGATAGAGGTCTGAGGGAGCCAGAGACATGGTTTAGGTATTGTATCTGTGACAGTTTTGTGGCAGAGCAGTTTTCCTTAATTGCCCATCTAGCTGGGAGAAAGCTTTATTAGACACATTTAATGTTCCCATTGCAACTGGTGTTCTGCAGTGTTACCCGCCAAGTCAATTGTGCGCCTGTTTTTCAGGCTATGTGAATAATGCACCACTGAAATAGTCATTGGTTATTTTGACTATAGGAAGAATCTAATTACATTGATTTTGTGGCAATCTAACTGTTTTTGCTAAGAATTTGACTTACGTTAAAAAAGCAAAATTGAACTATAAATGGCTTATTTCATATATCTGTTTTTCAAGATACAGGTACCTATAAAAAACGATTTATTTTCTAGAAAATTATAGTAAAACAAAATATGGCCACAGTTTAATCACAATTCTCAAATGTGTGTAGATACACACAGCCTCCTGCTTCAGCTCGTTCCTCTGCCTTCTCTCCCAATGTCAATTTATAAAACTGCTTCCCCTCTGGACTCTGAAGGAAACCAAAGCTTGAGACCACTTCATCTCTGAGAAGGAGTCCATCCTTAGCAGCTTCCGATCCCTCTAGTGCTATTGTTCTGAATAGATTTGTTTTTGTTCAGTGATGTTTACAGAACACAAACCAAACTGCGTGTGAAATATTGCCCACCTGCAGAAGCTCTCGAAGGACGCTAAATGAGGTAACTGTGCCGTGCAAGAGTGATTGTTCCCGGGATAAGAGAATGGGACTACACAAAGGCAACATTCTTGAGGTAATCCTGAAATATTTTTTTGACAAATATGTTTTTGACATATTTCAAGGGGCAAACTGAACAGTTTAAAAAAGACTTGTTTAGTAATAGAAAAGAAAAAAGTTGGTAGAGCTATGCGCTGGTTTACTTAGATTGGTCCCACATTTGCCAACCCTAAATACTAGCTTTTCCTACGTATAATATCTTTCCTCTCTTCACTCCGTTCTTCCTTCCTTCTCCTCTTCCTCCCTTTCCTTTTTTTCTCCTGTCAAGAATTTCCCAGTGCACCTCTCTGCTCCTAAAAGCACGTGACAATCCCTCCAACTTCACTGTGCTCTCTTTCCTTGAAATCCCTATGGAATTATCCAGATGTTTAATTATACATTGCCTCACTTTGATTTCACATTACTTATTACTGTAAATATCTTCTCTGTGAAGTTATGTCATAAGCAGAAAACTATTTGTATGTGCCATTACAGAATAGAAAAAAAATCAGTATCCATGTTACTCAGCTTAAATATAATCATTACCACTAATTTTGAAGCCCTTGTGTGAAATATCTGTTTATGTCTGTTCCCAGTTTTCTGTTAAACTGTTATCTTCTTACTGATTTATAGGAGTTAAGTTTATATTCCTTATATATATATTTTATATATATTTATGTAATGTATATAAATTATATATTTTTATGTGTGAATTAATATTTATATAAAATATAATTTATAAATTATATTTATAATTTATAAAAATGTTTATATAATATATATTTATATGTAAAATATATATTTGTATATATATGGAATCCTTCCTCAGTTGTGCATTGCAAAATCTTCTCTAAGTTTGTGGCTTAAAAAAAATCTCTTATTTAAAAGAAAATATAGAACACTATTCTTCATGAACTTGAATAAGGAAAGATTTTTTTTTAAACAAGACATAAGAGCACAAACCATAAAGGAAAAAATGGAATATTTTTACTACATTTAAAATGAGAATTTCTTTTAATTAAAAAGTAAAGTGAATGAAGAAAGCAAAATCATACTGCAAGCAATTATACTTGGATACATATTTTTTCTCATCAATCTGAAGATATTAGTTCATTTTCTTCTGACTTCCCTTTTTGCTCTTGAGAAATGAGTTACCCACTGATTGTCATTCCTTTGTACGTCAACTAGTCCTCCTCTTTGCTTGCTTTTAGGACATTCTCTTTTTTTGGCTCTGCTATTTAACATAGCGTGACTGACTATGGATTTTCTTTTTATTAATCCTGCTTGTGATTCTTTGAGTTTCCTGAATCTGAGGAAGGGTATCTTACAGAAAGTCTGGGATATTATTTACTGTTATCTCATTGCATATGGCCTTTTCCCTAATCTTCCTATTCCCACATCCTTGAAATATGATTATGCAGGGTTTGGGCTTATCCTCCCTGTTATATGTTTTATCTCTTTGTCTTTCTGAGTAATTTTCTATAGAACTATTTTCCACTTCACTAATTCTTTCTGCAGCTATGTCAATTACTTTTAACTTGAAGTATTAATTGCTAAAATTTGAAATTTTAGTATTAGTAGTATTTTTAAAATTTTCTTTTTAATACTAATAGTATTGGAGTTTTAATATAAGTAGTATATTTTTCACTTGTACAAGTTTAATTTGTGCTATTTTTGAAAATTTTGAATTTTCAGGAATGTTTTGTTGAGGTATTGTTCCTGACAACTTCAATGCCCTTTGTTTCTTTACGTGTAAATATATTTATCTGATATACTAATCTGATGATTTCATTATCTGCCATTTGGGAATCTGATTCTTTGGTTTGACTTCTGTGCTGGATTTATGTGGTTATCATTCTTGATGGGTTTCATTATTTTGAGTAGTGGCTGCTGTTTGGAATTTCATCAATAGGAAGAATTTGCAGGCTTTATTTAAAATGTTTTCTGCCAAAGCACGTTTATGTTTGTTTTCTCCAAATTCCTGTGGGCAAAGCAACATGGGGATACATTAGATTAAATTTTTGTTTTCATACTTTTAAAGCAACAACTGGTATGATTTCACAATACAAACACGCATGATTTTGAGCTTATGGTTAGGGAAGTGTTTTTTCCTTTTCTCTTTTATTTTCCTTCTGTTCCCTCCCTATTCAGGGCCAAATCAGGCAGGCATGATTTTGCAGGGCGAATTGTTTAGTTTGGGTTTGTTTTCCTAAGTCACCTACTGAGCATGTTATCCTTTAGGGATATTTGCTTTACGTGGAGAATTCTGAGTTGATATTCTTTCATCTTAGGCCCAGTTTTTCTCCATTTCCCTGGTATGTGATCCTTCTATTAAACTGTGATGTGGCCTCTGAAGATTGACAGATGACTTTCAGTTTGTCCTTGTTTAATCATAATCCTCCTCTTTCTGGCTTCTATTTCTTTTACAATACTGCCAGTGCAGGCGTGATTTAGTATACATACATTAAATATTGCAGGATTTTGTATTCTGTCCCAGGGGTGGTTTTGGTTTTCTGGTTCTAGCCCATCTTAGTATTTTTTTTCTCAGGGTAGTTATAAACTTCTTTAGGGTACAAATATTATCATAGTTTTCATTGAAATCTAGAGTATATCTTGCTCAATGTTATGTATTTAGAAAGTGCTAAATAAGCTTTCTAAAATGGATTAATGTTAACATTTACTCAATGGACTAGAAATCTTGTATATGAGTTGCATCCCTCACTCATGCATATTGGAGGTGTGTATCAAATCAATATAATCTCTTTGTTGAGCACTTGTTATCTATAAGGCATTGTGTCAGTTCTTGAGATCACAAGAGGCAACAACTGAATTCAACTAGCTGAAGGGATTTTAAGTTGAATTACAAGTCCCCCCAAAAGTAAAAGGAAATACCTTATTCATTTTAATTTTAATTTTTTCCAGTGTCTGCCACAATCTCTGACACTGAAAACACTTTTAATATATATGTCAGACCTAATTGGAGTGGCATACCCAATTGAAATGTAATCGTTTAATATTTTTTTACTGACTAGTAAAATCTTTAAATACATTTTAAAATTTCTTTCAGATTTAAATTTAATGTACTTATTTGCTTCTTTGGAGTTAATGTAAAGAGTTCAATGTGAGTTTCATGTCCTTCCCAAGGTTTGGGGAGGCTGACTGAATTCAAACATTTGCTCTCAGGAAGAAAGAGCAAGACTACATTAATCTACCAAATATAATAAATAATAATATAAGAATTTGAATGCGACTCACTGATCTGAATCAAAGGGGAAAGCTGCTAATGTAACTTCAACTTTGTAAATATGACTTCAATATGTGGAAAAGTCAACTCAATCATTTACATAAAACTGTCAGTGAAACAATCATGTGAAGGGTACATTTATTTTTTTACAGAGTCAAATAGTGATGTTAACTAATTTTCACCACTGAGTATATTTTCTGTTTTTTGTTTTTTAAATAAACTTTTTTATTTTCAAAAAGTTTTACAGATACAGAAAATTTGCAAGAGTATTCCATAAAGTTCTGTATTGCCCAAATCTAGTTTCTTCTGTTGTTAACATTACTGTGGTATTTGTCATAAACAACGGGCGAATATTGATAAATTATTATTAACTAAAGTCTATATACTACTCTGGTCTTCTTTGTTTTTACCTCATGTCCTTCTTTTGCCCCAGGATCCAATTCTGGGCACCATATTACACTTGGTCATCATGTCTCCTTAGATTGCTCTAGACTGACAGCTTCTCAGACTTTCTATGTTTTTAATAACCTTGGCATTTTTGAGTACCGGGCATGCGTTTTCTACAATGACTTTGAATATGGGTGTGCGCGATGTTTTTCTCATGATTAGACTGAGTTTATTGGTTTTAGGGGAAAGACATCACAAGTAAAGTGCCATTTTGACTGTAAAATCAACAATATATGGCATTAAAATGTCTTATCAATGATAATATTATCTTTGAGCACTCACTTGGCTGAGGGAGTGGTTGTCAGGCTTTTCCACCATAAAGTTACCCATTTTTTTCCTTTCCATACTGTACTCTTTAGAAAGAAGTCACTGTGCACATCCCACACTTCAGATTTGGGGAGTTATGTTCTACCCCCATAAGGAGGGAGTTCCCATCGCTCTATTGATGCTAGAAATATGGTGCAACTTAATGTCCCTCCCAGTGCAAAGAATTTAAGTGATGGATAAAACATCTTTAGAAATTTATTTTAAATGGATTGCTGAACCGGTGCAAAGGGAGATAATCTGCCAACATGAAATGTGAGAAAAACAGGAAACTGGGTGGTAAGGCTGGCTTACACTTTAGGGGTTTCTTTTGAATCTTGCACGTCATGAGCTTTCATTTTCATGGCAACAGGAAGTGGGAACAAAGATAGAACTTACCTAATCAGTGGACACTGTGCATTTCCACCCGCTTCATTGAAGGATAAGCTGCCCAGGCTGCTGGGAGTGTTGTCAGCAGGTAACCTCATCCTGCCAGAGTGTCGGGGGTCGCCTCAGCATGACAGAGACTTCACGGCCGGCCGCTTCCAGTGATATCCAAAAGCTGTTTGGTGCTGGAGTATAAAGTCCCTCTTGACCCCTCAGGACTTCCCCGGGGCCATTCTAAATCCACCACTGAGGCTGCCATCAGGCCTGCGTCACGGATGAACTTACCCCTTTGCACGGTTCTGATTTCTCTCTCTTCCTTACAGAGGGTTTGGTCTGAAGGCTGTTCCGTATTAAACATCCTGCACATTAATCTCTGCCTCAGAATATATACTTCAGTAAAATATTTTCCAATTCATATGTAATCTTTCGGAATTTGCATTTTTCACTGAATGTTATTTTTGTAAAATCCAACTTTACTATTGTTCTCACTGATAGATAAATAAATTCCAGCTCTTGACAGGAGAAGCAGCAAAGTCACATGACAAAGGAAAGTGCATGCAGGAAGGCGGGAATGAGGCCATGAATCTACCACAGCATGTGAAGGCTGAACTTTACAAGATGATGTCAAGTAGTTTTCCCAAACGTGTTTTAAAGGAACTTGAAATTGCCCTGGCAACATTTTAAGAGATTTTATTGCAGAATTGATCTATATTATCCAACATTTGAAACTGTCTGACTGCCTAATTTTTACAGATTGAAAGGTTATTAAATGATGTGTCATTTTAATATTGATTTACATTTCCTGATTACTTATTTTGGACATTTCATATATTTACTGTGCACGTATTTTCTCTTTTATGAAATGCCTATCTTATCTGTTGGGTTGTTTGCTTTTTTCCTTACTGGTTTATAGCTCCTTTATATTCTGGAAACTATTTTGTCAGTAATGTGTGTTACAAATATTTACTTCAAGTATGTAACAGTTTTTGACCTCCTTTAAGGCATCTATTGTTGAAAAGAACTTCTTAATCTTCATATAAACTAATTTATCAAATATTACTTTTAATTTTAGACATTTTGGTGTCCTGTCTAGGAAATCCTTTCTTAACATCAGATTAGAAAGATATTTAGTTATATTTTTAAAGTTTCAAGAGTTAGCTTTTCACATTTAAATTCTTAATCTATCTGGAGTTGGTTTTCTTTCTCTCATTTTTCAGTCTTTTTTTATTGTACAGTGGAAGGTAAGAATCCAACTTTGTTTTTTTCCATAATAAAAAAACATTTTTTTCCGGCACTTTTTCTCTCTGATTTGCCATTATATCTTGGTCAAATACCAAAACTCTGTACACATGGTTTCATCACTTAGTCTGTTCTCTTCCATTCATCAATTAGTCTACCTTACACCAATGCCATGTGTCTTATTTAATATCATTTTATAATCATTTTCATATATGATAAGGCAAGTAATCCTCTATTTTTTCCTTCAGGAATGGTGTTTTGCTCTTCCATATACACTTTAGAACTAACTGTTTGAATATTACTGAGACTCTGTTAAGATTCGGATTGAAGCTTCAGGGAATCCATACATCCAGTTGGGGAGAACTGACATCTTAATTTATGAAGTCTTTCTACTCAAGCCCATGACATATGTTTCTACTTATTTAGCTCTTCTTTATTGGCATTCAATAATGTTTCATGATTTTCTGGGTATAGATCTTACATGTCCTTGTTTATATTTTGTAATGGATACTTCTTTTATATTTTGATAATATTTTAAATGTTCTTTCAGTGTTTTTTAAATCTTTCCTGGTACATGGAAATGCAGTTGAATTTTGCATCTTGATTTAGCACTTGCTTAAACTCATTTTATGTAATAATTTTCAAAATCTTTTGCTTCTCTATGTAGATATTTCTATCATTGAAAATAATGACCAATTCATTTCCTCCTTTCTAATCATTTTGTCTTTCATATCTTTTTCTTATGTTATCACACTGGCAAACAATATTGAACCAAAAAGATGAAAATGGGCCTGTTTATATTATTTTAAATAATTGTTTACACAACATTAAATGTGACTAGAGAAGACAATATCTTGATGCAATTTCCAAGGATGTTTCCAAAAGGACAATTGCTGCTGTTAATTCAGCCTTTCTGTAAGCAGCAGTGTAGAAGAAATAATACCAATTTTGAAGGGACAAAATCCTTGGTTCTAATGTTAGTTCTACCACTCACTGGGTGGTGGCTTTGGGAATTTCTCAGGGAATTTAAAATTGACCTCATCCATGTCTCTCTGAGCTAAAGTAAGGAGTCAATCAGAGAGCAGGTTAATATGGGAGAGGGACATGTACGTAAAGAGGTACAAGATAAGTGAGGCCCAATGTACTAGACTTTCCTGGACTGTGGATACAAATGGGGACACATTAATATAGTGTATTAATAACTCCATTTCCTTTGCTCATCACTCATAATTAGTATTTCTGGAAGTTCTCAGAGGAGATTCACATGTACTTCCTTATTATAACCAGTTTCCCAGGGCCTCTGCACTCCTTTTGGGAGTCACTTCTTGGCTGCAGGTGGCTGTTCTCTGATTTGTGGTCACCAATGGTCCTTTAGGTGTGACAAGAGCTCCTGCTAAGTGGTACTGTGTGACCAGATGACTTACTGGAACTCTTGTACTGGTCATGGCTGAGCTCTCTCTTGGCTGTCTCTCTCTCTCTCTCTGTCAAAAAGGCCAAGTTGCATTCCGGTCTATCTCACTGTGGCAAACGAGGTCTCCTGACTCTCTATACCTGCAGGGGTAAGGCTCATATGGTAGCGTTGTCTATACCTCACAGGAAGCCACTGTTTCATTTTAACTAACAACTTTCTTTCTCCCTTAGGCTTGACTATGGGATCAGGGAGTAGGGATGAAAATGGATTTGAATAACTGCCACTCCCCAGACTCAGAATCACTCCCCATTAAACAACTAAGACTTTCTTTCTAGCTTCGGTTCAAACCTGGGCGCTGAGACTTCATCAGATAGACGGGGTGGATTATTTAGCACAGCCTTACACAGAGGTGGATTTCTATTAGGCCTCATGCCACCAATTTGAAACACATGCCCAGATAAATCGGAACCACAAGCAGTAGACAACACAGCCTAGGGACAAGCAGAAGTCCTTCCTATAACAAGGTAGTGAAATATAATTGAGCATAGAATTCCTATCTGATTTATATGAGAAGAGGAACAGAGTGTAGTCCAAAAAGCATTGCTGTAGAGTAACTCAGGTTGGGCTTCAATCAGATTTTCTCCATTTATTTAATTTGCACTGAAACTTAGAATAAATTTTTAAAATCAATTTTGGGTCTTACTTTCCTGTAAAAGAGAGTTTTAATATCTACTTCGTAGTTTCTGTTAATAACAATTAAATTGCATAATATTTTTAGAGATAACTGTTTAGGAAGACCTCTTATTTGGACATATATCTGTTTGAGATTTAATTCTTAGATCGAATGCATACAATAATACAGTGATATATGTTGTTATTTCTGTGAAACAACAGACCAATTCCATGATAAAATAGGTGAAAGCAATTTTGGTTAGTGTTTGTTGATAAAACAGTACACTGATTGTATTTTTCACTTTTCAATCAAAGATGGGTAGTTCAACCCAATCTAAGATTCTTAAAGTACACTGTATATCATTAATGACATTTATATCTCTGAATTTGTGTCTGTAGTTCTTATTTATATCATTTTTATGTAATAGGAATGATTATCACCAAGAATAAAAATTTGACATTGTGGCATGAGCTGTGTATATTAAGAAAGCCAGTCACGACAACTGCTTATTCAAGAATATTTGAAAGTTTGACTTACGTAGAATCCAAATAAGAGAATCTCAGAATTTCTTAAATAGTTAATGCTTAAGATCAGCCTAGTTCCAGTATACAATAGTGTGTTATTAACAATAGTCACCATGGTGTACATTATATCCTCGGAACTTCTTCTTCCTATAACTGAAAATTTGTGCCCTTTGACCTAATCACCCCTGAGAGTAGATCTTAAGCATTCTTACCACACACACACAAGTTACCTATGTGAACTGTGTAAAGTGATGGATGTGTTAATTATCTTGATCTTGGGAATCATTCTACAACATATACATATATCGAATCATCACGTTGTACACTTTAAGTATATACAATTCTATTTGTCAATTATTTCTCAATAAAGTTAAAAAAAAGAAAAAAATAGGCCAAATTCACGTAGAATTGTAAAGATAGTCAATAGTATGCTTTTGCAAATGAGGTTAGTTTGAAGACATATTTTCCTCATTTCCTGAAATAGAATAAGGGAGAATTACATTTCCTTAATTATTCTGTCAAGTACACATTAAGGCTACTTGGAAAGACCCTTAGTAATGTTAATGATATTGCATCATGAGAGCCACAATTTTCTTTTTTCCAACTATATTGAGGTATAATTACAAATAAAATTGTAAGATATTTAAGGTGTACAATGTGATGATTTGATATCAGATACATTATGAAAGGATTCCCCCATTGAGTTAATTAACACATTCATCACCTCACATATTTATTTACTTTTTTTTTTCTAGTGAGAACCTTTAAGTTCTACTCTCTTACCAAATTTCAATTATACAAGTAAAAGCCATAATTTTCTGAAAAACTCTTTCAGATTTCTGACCTGAATTTACATTCATGGAAATTATCAAAATTTCTATTTGCCTCTTATATCTGGTACTTTATAGGCTGTGGACCATGTGACTAATTCTCTAAAGACAAGGGCAAGAAGAATTATGAGATAATGCCCTCTCGGATGGTGACTCCTGAGTCTGGGTCTCCATTGCAATCCTGTGCGGGGTGTGGGAGGTGTTTGTTAAATTACAAATTATTGATACTCACTATTGAGTATCAATAATGATACTATTTCCTTAGGTAATTTCCTTAGGTAATTTCCTTCCTAATGATGCTATTTCCTTAGGCCTGGAAAAGTAATGAGAAATATCTTTTATAAATTAGCATTCCAGGTATTTTTTTTGTGACAAATCTGCCCACAGGATTTGAGAACCACTTCTTTAGCATGACTTGAATTCACTACATCAGCTATTAAGTATGGCAATCAGCCATAGAGATTTTTCCAAATTTCACACCAAAGGATTTGTAACACAATGACAGGAAAGCATTCTTTCCTATTATTAGGCCAAGATTTATCGTTGGCAAATGCTTGGTTGATTTTCATTTCACATTCTTTCATTGAAACATTCCCCGGTTTATCTGCTTAATAAAAGACTAAAGGCTACTTTCATATTTAACTAACTGAGTAGGGATGCTGTTTTCATGTCATATGTTGTTTATCTTTATGTCTCCTTTAAATATAAACACTATTCCACAAGTAAATCCAAAGGCTGAATTAAGTTGTGATATCAAATATATTGAGCAACAATAAATAAGTTATGGCCAGCTGACCACTTCATGTCCATGTAGTTTCATAATTTGTCCCGTAATAAGCCCGTTGTCCTGTAGAGGGCAAATGTGGCCCAAAGAGATGAAGCGACTTCCCCCGAGTCCTGCAGGTGGGCATTCCTCGATCAGATTTGCATGGCATGGGTTACTGAGAGGAGACTGACTCTGGGAATTGAAAAATGATGACAATATATGTGATGTTGGTTGACTTCTTGAATTTTTCTGGAGGTGTGAATGCAAGGAGGGGCCGAGTCTTCTCTCAGGGATGCCCTAAAGGTCTGTGTGACCCAAACTGCTGCCTCTCGAGCTGGTGCTGTTCTTCAGAGGAGGATGAGAGAGAAATCCTTTCTGGGACCAGAAGGAATGGAGGACAGGAACTAAAGCATGTCCAGGAGGGCAGACTAGCTCCTCTCTTGATCCCAAATGTGGGGCTGGAGGGAGAACTTCCAGAAACCCAACATGATTCAGAGGACCCTGAGACCAGGGGCTGAGGGTCTCTCTTCTCTGCTGATGATTACTAGGGAGAAGGTATAGTCATGCCAGAAATATAAACATTACTGAACACATTCGTTATGATAATGTTTGTAATAAAATCCAAGTGATTAAAATAGGAACATGTAATTCAAACAGAAGTATAAAATATTAAGAGTTACCATGAGGGCATATTCCATAATGAAACAGCAAAAGGAACCAGCTTCAGAATTGAAAGTCTAAGAGCAAAATTTGTTCAAAGGCACAGTATTAAAATCAGGCACTTCAATATGTACTTGTTATATAGTTTTTGAAATTTTAATTAAATGAATAAAGTCATTTGGTGACTAGAAAATACTAAAAGAATACCCAAGTGCAGTTGCTGATATTGCATTTCCTGATTTTAAAAATGTGGGATTTATTTAAACATAATGGTATCTCAAGAACAAATAGTCTCTGGTGCAAAAATCTTGTTCCTCTCTGTCGTGGAAGATATGAGACCTGAGACCGCTGACGGCGTTTAGGCCCTCTGCAGCAGCATGGTCTCATTCACGTGAAATTATTTGGGATTCCCTCTACTTGCTGGGAACACACATTTTCCCACTTTACTTAAAACTAGACATTGATTGTTTTTGTAAAAGTATTTTTCTGCTGCAAATTCTTAGGATGATAATTTTATATAAAGTAAGATCATGCTAACTAATATACAATGAAATGTTAAATAAATCTGGGAGTATTTGATCATATACAAAACATTCTCTTCACCTCCATCAGGGTAAAATTAATTTGGGGGTCTTTAGTGTATACCCACTATCAGGCTTTTGTAGCCTGTATGAGATTGATCAAGGGATCTTGGGTTATGTCCACATAGGTATAAGGAAATGGAAAATTGAGATGATTTCAAGTTTTTTTCTGTAATAGTATGACACTTGAGGAAAGCATAGATTTAGGCATTGTGGTCTCTCTAATATTTCACCATATTGGGTAAATTCCTCACATATATATTCAACCCTATTCTCTTTCTTCAAATAAATTTGACCCATATTTCAAGGTCAAAGTTTTACTTGATCATTTGTGATAGCCCTTTGCAGTATGATTCTGTAGAATTCTATGAGAAATACTTAGCATTTCAACTCTCTAATTGTCTAAAAATAGTCCACTTCATCTTTAAGTTGGATGTTAATGAGCTGAATTCATTCCTGTGGCAAGTCTCCCCACCACAGCAACAGCACAACCTTCTCATTTAAGAAAGATCAATAGCCGTACACATTTTTCTTTTATGCAGTGCAGTTTGCAACTCACTTTTAATATCATTTAAAAGTACATAAGCAAATCCTACATGACATTTTTATTACCATTGTAATATCTCAAGTTTAATTTTTGGCAGTAAATATAGTCTGGTGCAAACTTAGAAGCAAAAAAAGGAAACTTGAATTTAAGTATGTTTTTGATTTATGTGGTAGTTTGACTTTTGGGGGTGAATGCCATCTTTTTTATAAAAGACACCTGTGTATGTGACAAATTTGAATAGTTTGATTTTCAAATGACCCCTAGAGGTTATGTTTTGTTTGCTTTTAATAGATATTACATTTTGAGAAGCCTAACAAAGTTTGAAATTATATTTTTGAAAGGCTTCACATGGAGTTATCATTGGTAAATCATGGATTTTAATGGACCCAGTCTTCTAATTTACAGTTTTTGAAAAGCCCCGAATTAATTGTAGAGTCCAAAGAACCAAAGATGGTTATTTTCCTTTTAAAGACATGTTTGATCATTAATACAGATGTTTAGAATCTGTTAGACAAAGGAGAAAAACAGGTCAAAAGCAGGACTCTGATATTGCACAGACGTTGGGCTCCAATTTTTGCACTGCATCTCCAAAGCTGGGCGATCTGGCCAAGATAAGTTATCCTTTCTACATTTCAATTTCCATATTTGTGAAAGGGGGGTGAAAATAGTCTTTACTTCATAGAGTTATTGTAAGGATAATTGTCATAGTACAATTAAAGAGCGCAGTAGAGTACTTAGAACATATAATCACACAATATATGTTGTCTCCTATTATTAGCCTCTTCTCTGGTCTGGGAATGGAATTGGTGGGGGTTGATGGAGGGTGAGACTATCAGGGTAAAGCACAGGATAAGTATTCTTTATAGAAGTCTAAACCCACGAGGGCTACCCAGAACTCACACCAGAGGGCGCTCTGCCATTATCTCGGCAATGTACCACAATGGTCCCCAGACTTGTAGGTAAACCAAAGCAGCTGTGACAGCATAGGTTGCTTTTTCTGACTCATGAGTCCTGCACCTCAGAGACTCATTAAACAGTGATGTCAGTTTGAGTTTTCAAAAATTAGTCACTACAGAAACATAGTAAAATATATGCTCATGTAAGTTTCACAAGAATAATGGTTATAATTATTGATAAAGTGATAATAAAGTTATTAGAGCTGTCTAACCTGTTTATAAATGTAGGACAAGGATACTTATCTTTTTTTGATCCCTTTTGTCTCTCGTTTTTGTGTTACGAATGAAAGCATATGAGTCCTGAACATCTTTGAGCAAAACAATGAAATAATAGAGATATTATTATTGCTATTGACCTACTTTATGGAAAAGACTGAAAGCAAATGTAGAAATGATAGGAATTGTGGTATTATATGCATGTATTTGAAAGAACTGACTTTTCAAAGACCTAATATTTTAAAGAATTTTACTTTTCTTAGTTTTGTAGCCAAGAAAATTATGGATTTCTGATACAGTTGCATTTTGAAGTTCATTTTCACCAGTATGTGTTTTAGTAATCCAATCAGCAAAGCTTTTAATTTCTCGCTGTGTTTGGAAGGTGCTTTGGCCAAGGACTGGAGAGTCAGCAGGGTGGCGTCTACTTCTTCTTGGCATCTAGTAAAGAATGGTTTAATGACTGAACTCTCACAGCATGCTTAGGCTGAATCATTTGTGCTATGTGAAAACCTTATGATTTACTTAATGAACTTTCTATGCTATATATTTTGTTATTTTTAAATGGTAGCATGCCGTGACTATTTCAAATCATGTCACCTTAAAACTTGCTGGTTTCTGTATGTTATCGATTTAGAGTATTTTATAAATAAATTGTTAAACATATTTGATTTTTCAGTGCAGTATTCAAATAGTTTTATTATGCAGTAAAATTGGTTGTGTGGACTATTTACATTTAAAATTAAATACTTAAAGATGTACGAAAATGAACGAGATGGCTGCATCATTGATTTCAATGAAACTTGACATGGAAGGAATACTACACAATAATATCGCTTAATATTGTATAGAAGCGATCTAAAGTAACTATATTAACTTTATGAGGCCATCTTTCATTCTGTTATTACTAGTGCTATATGTCACTAGTGCATTATGGTCACAGTGCCTGGTTGAGAGAAGTACTCTGAAAAATGTCACAAGCTCTTTTGCCTGAAATGGTGTGTCCTCCTTTCAAATTATCCAAGGATGCTTTCACAGAATATTACACAGAAAATGATCAGCACATCACTCTCTTTACTGACCAACCCCCTCCAAAAAGCTCTGCAAATGAATTTTTATTTCAGGTGTTAATGATTAATATTATTTTTTCTGATTCATTTATACGTCTCATTAAAATGTCACCTCAAAATAAAATTGAAATATATATATATCATTCATTACATTGAAGCTGACACTCATTAATTTTTTTCTTTCAGTAATAAAAAATTAATAGCACTAATTTCAAGTTTAAGTTTAAGTATATCCACCATTTTTATTGCCATTTCCATTTATTTACTATTAGAATTTCACATATGGGAATTATGGGTATGGGTATTGGTATGAAGGAAAATCTATTAACTGTAAAATACTCTAGTAATTATAGTTAGAAGGAAAACAGACTTTGGAATATTAGTTAAAATACTTTTTTTCCATTATTTCATTTGTATTTTGACTTTTTATTTTGCCTTGTGGATTAAAAACAAATTATATAGTTGATTTTAACATATAAAGAACACTACAATTGCATTAGAACGAGATCAAAACGTAAGAGGGGGAAAAAAGGGAACATTTGGAAGCAAGAAGCCCATAAAAAAAGAAACAAAAATGACTTTTAAAGTTATAAAACTATGCTCATTCCTACATATAATAAAAAAAAGGCAAAACAAAACTATACTCAAACACCATTTATATATATATGCACACATCTATCTAATCTGATTATGATAATATCTGATATATATCTGATAATCTAATGTATCTAATCTGATATCTGTATAATCAGAGTTCTTAAGAAAGAATGAAGCATACCTATAGACAGAGACATCAGATTAGAAAATAACCCCAGAAACATCTGAGAAGTAACACATTGTTGCCCAGGCTGTGGGGAAACAGAGACGCTTGGATGTTGCTGGTGTCATTATGGGACCGTGTCACTATACCTACTATGAGAAGCAGTTTGGCACTATTGAACATAATTATAGACACACCTGTTCTTTGACCCCCAAATTTTATTTCTTTAGATTTAGCCTATGGAGACATTTCACACGAATGACATGACATATGTAAAAAGATATTCATTCAGCATTATTTTAATAGCAACAGATTAGAAACAACCTACATGTCTACCATTAGGGGATGATTTAAATAAATTACAATGCAGTAATTAGAAAGGTAGCTCTTTGTGCTTTCATGGAAAGATCTCTAAGATTTATTGTAGAGTAAAAAGAATGTGTAAGAATATCGCTATTATGCACGTAAGTCACTGTGGACGTAAACAAGAGACTAACAGCAGTGATGTGAGGTGACAAGTGGGTGGCTGTGGGAAGGACATTTTTGATGGATATCATTTTGTACCTTTCAGTTTTGGAACCATATGACTGTCCTATCTGTGCAAAAATATATTACAAAATTAAAATTAAAAAATAGAAATGAGACACAATTAAATTAGCTAGGGTATTCTTACTTCCAGATAACTGTTCTCTGTAGACATAAAATCAACATTGATACCTACATAAAATGATCGATTGCTTTATAAATCATACACAGAGAGTGTATGAAGAAATGAAGAATACTGGCAAGTAGCAATAGATTTACAATTGATTGAAGAATATGATTGCTAGAATTGATATGCTGAAATTTCATATTTCTGGGTCTGTTCATTGTGCCTAAAATTTCCTTCTCCTCTTTTTCTATCTGAGGAATACATTCATTCTTCAAGGCCTGGTTCAAACATTACTTTTAAAAATTTAAACAGACACTCCAGTACAACTAGCTTCTTGCTTGTTCTTTCCTAAGAACTCTGATTGTATATCTATTATAGCACATATAATCTTTCATTGTATTTTTTTCTACTTTCCCCAGTATACCTCCTTGAGAGCAGGGGTCATACTTGTTCATTTTTATTCTCAGAGTTTGGCAATGTCTGGCACATAGTAGGAGACCAATAAATGTTTTTGATATAATTGAACAATAAATGAAATGCATAAGGCAATCAAAATGGCTGCATGAATATAAACTATTTTAAAGAAAAGTATAATAATATAAAAGAAAATGACTTTTTATACTATGACTGTTTTTTATATTTACAACTATTATGAGGTATAAAAGAGTGTGAAAGAAGCGCTATTAAAGGAACAGAGCAGCAACATTAATTTTGAACCATGTGCTCAGGCCTTTACATTATTCTAGTTTTGCAGGTTAGTTAACTAAGGTGAATAAAGGTTAAGTAATTTTCCCCAGATAAGACAATTCAAAAATGGAAAAATTAGGGATTTGAATGCAGTCTATATTTCCCCAAAGTCTGTAGTCTCTGCACTATAATTCAGATACCCTAAACCAAGATGATAAAAATGATTAAAGAAGAATATAGATTCTGGGAGCTACCTACAGATACATCTACGTTTGTTTATTCTACCAGTTGGAATATTGAGCCAATGAGAAGGGGGTACAGATGACCTATTAGTACAATGTCTTTCTGTTAACTTTTAGCTGCATCTTATTAACTCTGCTCAGTAGTCAGGGAGGATGTAGGAGATGACAAGATGAAACCAAAAGCCATGACTTTTTTCAGATTATGTTTCCTGAGAGAATGAAACACCAGCAAGGGGAATTAGGAGAGTTTGTATACATTCCTAATGAGTTAGACTTTCTGAGATAGTAAGATTATCTGGTGACTAAGATGCTTTGGATCTGCTTCTATCAAATGCTAGCTTGGTGAGTTCTTAAAATTCTGTCTTCCAATTCCTTTGTTCAATCAGTGTTCTCAGTCTTAAAGAATTCAGTTTTAGGTCTCAATCCTTATACGACTTTCCCCTTCTTTAAGTTTTTCTTAGTAATATACATCAAAGCTAATATTTTCACTTATTTTGCCTGGAATATTTTGTACCACATCCAGATAAGTTCCTCTTTTATTATTTAATTGGTTTATATGTTCTCAAGACTTTTTTTTATATTTAATATGCAACAGTAGAAGTGCCATTGCTTGTTGTTCAAAAGCAAAAATAATAAAAAATAACTAAAAACCCAAGAAATTAGGCTTTAAACTGGTTAGAAAAAACACTTTTGTGTATTCTCTTCAATTAAGTTGATGTATTCAGCTTAACTTTTCTTTCCATAAGTTTTAGATTTAATAAAACTGAAAACAGAAAATAATAAGGAATGACTACTAAATGTTAATTAATATATTTATCACCTGTGATTATTCTGTTTTATGTTCTTTAAAATTGGCAAAATCATTATGTGCCTTAAATTACAGGAATGATATGGAAATTCATTGATGTTTATTAAACATTTGAAATAAGAGAACATAGCATCTACAGAGACTTACATTTATTACTTTTATACATGACTGACATTTATGACTTTCTTGATGCTTGATATGTTTATTCTAAAAAAAGACATGAACTCTCCTTTGACTTTGAAAAACTGAGATGTAAATTTTTCAGATAAAGACCTTTTAGACATATTAAAATAGATTACTGATGGGTTTATCAGATAGTCAGCCAGCACATTCTATGTTCTTGCAAAGGTCCATTTCCTATTGAAAATTATTCTTTTGGTCATATGAATCCATCAGAAGTCAAGGAAAGGGAAGAAAAAAACAGTTCCACAATTTATTTCAACAGTTTCACCTCATGCATTGTTCTTAAAAATCTAGCCACAGATCATGAACTAGTTAAACCTTAGTTTGACATATCCAATGATAATTTGAGCAGAAAAAGAAATGAATAAACTTGTAAGTGAGGCAGAATAGGAATAATTTCTACTTCCATGGTACATTTCTTTGAAAGAGCTCAAGGCAAGTGATGAAAAAGATATGACACTATATATGAACTAATTTTCTCTCAGAGACCATATCTAAGAACAAGGAATACAAAATATTCACTGGCACGTTGTGTTGTATGCTGAGGAATCTTTCTAGGCTATTTGTAATCTGTGATCTGATCCTGACACTGTGCAGTGGTAAGGCAGGATTTATACATTTCTCTGTTGACTCAATATTCAATCATTTTTCAAGGCTTATTTTAGCCCCTTCTTCCATGAAACCCTCTTGAAATGCTTTGATTCAAGCTGCTCTATTCTCTCTCAGAAGACTCGTTGGACTTTTAGTCAGTTAAAATCTCATATTTTATTTTCTTTGTGTTTTCTTTTGCTGAGGAAGATTGGCCCCGAGTTAATGTCTGTTGCAATCTTTCTCTTTTCGCTTGAGGAAGATTCGCTCTGAGCTAATATCTGTGCCCATCTTCCTCTATTTGTATGTCGGACACAGCCATGGCCTGGCTGCTGACGAGTGGTGTAGGTCTGCACTGGGGATCCAAACCCAGGCCACTGAAGTGGAGTGCTCCAAACTTAACCACTAAGCCACGAGGCTGGCCCCAAAACTTCGTATTTTAGAACACACTAGTTGACAACCACTTTGGCACCAAAATGGTCCTTTATTGAAGGAAAACTCCAGTAAGGCAGCTTTTTAGTTTGAAAACTTTTTCCCCCAAAGATAAAGCACGTCTTTTTTTGCTAGAGTGCCAGAGATTTTGTTAAGTGTGATCATGATGGTTAATTTCACATATCAACTTGACTGGGTCACGTGGTGCCCGGATACATAAACATCATTCTGGGTGTCTATGAGGGTGTTTCTGGATGAGACAAACATTTGAACTGATAGACTGAGTATAGAAGATTGCCTTCCCCAAGGTGGGTGGGCTCCATTCAATCCACTGAAGGCCTGAAGCACGAAAAGGCTGAGCAAGAGAGACTTTGCTCTCTCTGCTTGATGGTCTTAAGCTCGGACATTGGTCTCCTTCTGGTTTTAGGACTTCAGACTCAGCCCAGAACTTACATCATTGACCCTCCTAGTTATCAGGCCTTCAGACTGCAGATTTGGGGACTTCTCAGCCTCCATAATCTTATAAGCCAATTCCTCATAATAAATGCTTTTGTATGTATCTTATTTCTATTTCTCTGTAGAACCCCAACTAATACAGTGATCAATGGAGAATGACCTCTTAAAAGCATAAGTTCTGGATGGGGGGAGAGGGAAAGGGAGAAAAAGACAACCATTGCCATTTTAGGCTGCTTCGTAAAAAAAATCTGGTATTGACTTCAGTATAAATTTTATCCAACATTTCAATGCATTTTTGGAACTCTAAGGAATTACGGGAAAAATCAGTTTGTTTCAGATGCTCAAAGGCAACTTAATTGGGCAGCATCAATCCAAATGTATAATTTGAAAATAAGGAGCAGAAATATGTTTGCATCCTTTCTGCAACTCTAATTGACTGCTCTCCCTTCTCTTTTGCCCTATTCTTTCAATAAAAAGAATAAATAAGGGAAATGCATGGATACTAATTCTTAGCCCTCCTCCATACCATAGGATCCCTATCTTTTAAAATAAAATGTGACAAAAGAAGAAAAAACAGAGCATCAAGGGACCTCACTGGAAAGAGAGGTATCAAGATTAAGTTTAAAAAATGACTTAGATGTGAGATATTTCATTCATGATACATTTTCTTGTTCACAGTTAATAATGTTACCTTACAAATCATTTGCTTCTTATGTCTGTCAATTCTTATTCTATACCAATGTTTGTGACTTAGATCAGCAGTATTAAAACTGGATTTTGCATAACCTTGGGGGCCTCAATGTCTTTGCAAGATGTATGGAGAGTTTTCAGGGACTAAGAATGCCTTTTTACCCTACTCTAATGCTGATCTATCTGTCTGAGAAGCTAGGAACCTGTGAGGAAAGGCTTACTGCTCTTCCTTCCTGCCCTTTCACAATCTCTCTTGTCCCTCTTTTAAGAGGAAGACATAAATCGAACCATGTCAACACCTGCGACAGTGCCTTGTCTCCTGAGGGTGCGCTGAATCCAACAGACAGTTTCACCGTGTCTTTAATCAAGTCACCAGCACCATCTCTTCTATATCTTTGAGAAGTGCATTTGTAATAATTTTTCTGCATAACTGTTTTTATCAGTTTTACCTCAGTTCTGTGAGGCGTGTTATAGTAACCAATAAAAATCCCTTCAAGCGAACAAATGTATTGTTAGGATAAACTTTTGTGGGGTAATTGAAGTGTAAACATGAGCTTAAGAACATAGATAACTTAAAATTTCAGACTGTTAAAGACAAGCTTGTTTATACTTGTTACTGAACAGATGATTGTGGGTATCAAAACCACGATGATATTTACGGTCTCCTCCCCAGTGGATGTAGGTAAGAGGAATGCACACTGAGCGTTCAGATTGTGTCCTCTAACCAGAATTCCTCACTGAAAGGAGCCAGGATTCCTCAGATTATGCTTGGCTTTAGGTCTGAGACAGGAGATATACAAAACACTACCGGGGCAGCTTTTTTCATTTGACAGAAAGCAAGCAAGCTTTTAAAAAACAAACACAAACAAAAGAAACCTAATGGGTCATGCCAAAAAGAAATGGCTTCTAATGGCTGGAGATGAGGGCATCTAGAAGAATAAGGAATACAATTAATTTAAGAATACTGAATACAAATGAAATTGACTCAAATGCTACTTAATAAAAAAGGGAAAGTCAACAAAAAAAATTCCAAACTTAACTCTTTAGATTCTGTTGCAACTAACTGGGGTGCTTAGAGCTTACTCAAGTATTTGGATATTTAGAAGAAATTATTAACCATTCATCCTATATTTCTTGCACAAACTTCCTTATATGTTCACCCAGTAGTCATAATTGTTAAAGGAAACTTCTCTTTATGAAGAATTCCAGATGATGAATGTGGATGGAATTACATAATTATAAAATCCTTATTTTACAGTCTCTAATTTTTTATGGTAATGATCATCAATGGATGAAACTGTAAAAGGAAAGAATGGTAGCAGAGTTTGTGATGCAGGACACCAGTTGCCATCATTTGAACCCACTGCAGTCTTTGTGTTCCTAAAAGAGGAGCACTTCCCCTTGTCCTTCTCCTAATAGATGCAGTGTAAGGCACGTGGCATACCCTTTAAGGCATTCTTGCTAAAACACTTTTACCTGATTTTAGCCTAGACAATGATTAAATTTGGGGGAAATATAGAAGATAGAAGAACAAGCTAAATAACACTTCAAAGAAGCAAACTGACAAATTCAGAATGTGGATCATTTTAGAGGGTGACTAGTTCTGTTTCTGTAAATAATTAATGGCACAAAAAAATGAAAAGAACATCTGTAATTAAAAGGATTTAAGAGGTATAACATCAAATGAAATATGTAGTCCTCAAGTGGATCTTGTTTTGAACAAAAGACTTTAAAAAGACATTTTTGAGAGAAATGGAAAATTTGGTTATGAACTGCTATCAGATGATACCAAGGACTTAATCATTAATTTGTTGGATATGATAATGGTTGTAACAGAAAAGTGCATATTATTTAGAAATGCATACTGAAATATGAGAGTAAAATATTTCTGGAATTTGTTTTATAATAACTCAAAAAAGTGGAAAGAACAGGGTTAGATGAAGCAAAATCCAAATAATTATTGAGTCTGGATAATGGATAGAGAGGATTTATTGTACCGTTCTCTTGAGTGTAGCATATATTTGAATATTTTTCTAACATAATGGATTTTAAATTTTAAGTTGCCAACATCTATAGTATTGCAGAAATATATCATTTGCGATTAAACATATAAAATTTTGCATTTCAACCTAATAATGTGTAAGGGCTATATAGTTTTCAAAATTATTTTAGAGAGTATACAAAGAATTTTGAAGAATCTCGTCAAATTATACCGCCAAACCTATTGAATAGTGCAGATGGCCTGATCTTGAATCCAATTATGGTATCTATGATCCATTTAGATACCATACCCATAAAAACCAGTTAATATGGCTGAAAACATTCTAGAGTTATATATTTATTTATTTACTTACATATTAGTTGATTGATTGATCTGACATCTAGAGTGTTGTTCCTGGGGTCTAAGTTGAAACTCTATCTGCCATCTTTCTCAGAACAGATTTCCCCTATTGACTGTTCCCATATCCCTTTACAGCAGAACCCCGGGATATTTTTAACACTGTTTCAGTTTCCTGTGTGAACTTGAACTCAACATTGTAAATTTCTTGCTTCCTAAAGTGTGATATGCAAATCATACTTAATCATTTTTAAGCAGAAATTAAGGCTTGGGGATGTCAATTTATTTGTAAAATATCCCTTTTGCCACCAGAGGAAAGATGTTTTCCAAATATGGCATGCATTTGGACAAACTGTGTGATAAAATACTATGCTTATAAGAGTCTTCCCTTAATACCTGTTTTTCAGTAGGTGTCATGTGTGAAATTACAGCTAACTACTTTATTGGCCAGCAGGTGGCAAGACATAGTGCTAGTTACAGCATCAAAATATACGTTCTTGGTTGTGTCGCAATGAAAGGCCATCTCTTGGGCAACAAATGCAAATAAATTGTGGCATTAAGCACCCAAATTCTAAGACAAAATACTAAGAGTAAAATGGATTTTGTATTTGCAGTTATAACACAGACTTTACCACAAATCTCTCACTTGAATAGGACACAGCTGCTTCTGTATTAAGTCATTTTAGTGGTATGAAAGAGAAAAATTCAATAAAAGATGTGTGCCATTATTTCACATTGAAAATGTTGCTTATTGTGTGCTTTTGAGAGGATTTACTGCTTGAGAAATATGTTATGGTAGACCTGGAATACGGAGTGCTGGTGTGCTCTTTTCCTATCATGTTAAACAGCCATGGGACAAAGCAGTTAAGGAGGGGAGGGCAGGTCCATTAACACATCAACGTCACACTGGCACTTTGACAGAATCAGTACCGGGACTTGCATGTCATTCTGTGCAGTCGGTTGACTGAAGGTGGAGTGTAAACACAGCTTCGGAAGCAGCGGGAGTGAGGGGTAAAAGGGTGTGTTGCTGCTTCTGTGAAGCCCTCTCAGCCCTGAGATCCAGTCAGATCTACACGGCACTCATGGGGAGAGTGAAAGTTCACAAAGAGGCTAGAGTGCTCCAAGGCCATCCAGGGGATGTTAAGACTAAGAGGGCCCTAGCGGGCTTAAAGGAAGCATCAGACAGTTTCTCACAAGAGCCTTTCATCCGCGGAAACTGTACAGCTGAGTCTTGATTTAGATAAAGACGTTCAATAGGGCTAACAAAATCCCTTGAGCAGAGAGCGTACCATTCAAGTGAGGCTTACCTGGAGGTGATATAGGATGTTTTTTCATGAGGTGAATTAGAAGGTTTTAAAAGGAATCTCATCCCAAAATGTCCTTTTCTTCTTCATACTCGCACCCCACCACACACACACAAGATGCAGTGAACTTGTCGAAGTCCCTTGCACACATCATAATTTTTCACATCTTTATAATTTAACTATTTTTTCTCACTAGAATGGTGTTCTTCCTTATTCTCATCTGATAGCCATCCTCCTTATTTTCCTTTAAATTTTTATTTCTAAATAATCGGTGGGAATATTTTTAAGATCATCATACTTCAATCTCCTACCTCTACCTTCAGTTTTCCCCTTTATTCTCAAAGAATATAGACAGATTTTCATAGTCCCTGTTTCCCAATATTATTCTTATTCATCTTAACACTCCCCCATTCAAAGGAAGATATACCCCAAAGTGAATCCCTAGGTGGGCACAGATTTTATGTTCAGGTATCTCCAAGGTAATGCTTTTCCATAAATTGTCCTCTCTTTCTCCTATTTCTTCAAACTCTCCTCTCTATTGGCATTTCTTTCCTGGTGGTGTGGACACACACCACAAAATATGTAATAGGTGAATACTGTTTTGATTCACTTCTGAAGATCCTAGAAATCTCGGTGTACGTCTCTATTTAACCTGATAACATCTTATTAAAATTTTTTGTCTCCCCCATTAGACATTTAAACTGCTAGAGTAAAGGAACCATGTTTTGATTTTATTTTTATCCTTCTCAGTTGTGTAGCAGGGTATTAATATTGACAGGGATTTTTCTAGGACTGAATGGTCACCAATAGGTGCAGGAAAGATAAATGAGGAAAGGTGGATACATGAGTAAGTTTGGAAGTGATGGAAGCATAACCAACCAAATCCATACCAAATATTGCTGCTGAGATATTTACATGTGAGATGACACATTAGAAAGGCTTTGCTAGTACATTGTCCATCACACCCTCATCACCATTGTTCTCATAAGCTCTTAAGAAGAATCCTGTTTTTCTTGTGACCAGAAGCCCTAAGGTAAAAGAGAGATGGACCCATCAAATATGCATTAAATGAAAGAATAGAGGAGAATATCTAGGTAGACCTTTGCATATCACAGCCCCAATATCCAGGGGCTACCTATTACATGCTCTCTTTTCATGTACCCTTCAAATAGAAATGTATAATATATAATTAAATCCTAGGTAAAAAATTAAATTTCTTTCAATTTATATTGACTCTCAGGTTGCTCAGGCATCCATTAAACAAATGTTTTCATTGAGAGGAACTTTTCAATGTCCAAATATTTTTTGTCTGTTCCCCTTCTTTTCTGAGCCTAGGGAGCTAGCCAGGTGAGATCTAGATCTGGTTCTTCCTCCTAATCTGTCTTCATCTCCAGACACTGTCTTCTTTATCTACGATTAAAGGTGCAAAAGAAAGAAAGGGATCTTACTGCCACTCTGGAAGACTCTTTAGGTCTGTAGCATTTTGGGTCCTCCAAGATGTTCACACCAAGATGGAACTGGATGTGTGAGAGATTTCCTCAGAGAAATACTTGTGAAGGATAAAGTATCCAGCGTGGTGATCTGCAGAATCATAAACATAAAGACATATAAGGAATCTCCACTTCACGCAGTTCAATTATTCCATCATCCAGAGACAGAGAGAGAGATAAAGGAGAGAAAGAGAAACAGAGAAAATGAGTCAAGAACACCAAAAAATGTGACCAAGGAGGAAAGAACCATGAAAGTTGGAAGACATCTCTAGTCCTTCAAAATAAGATGTACACTTTCTTTTTCTATGATACTTAGCTCTCCTTTATGCCTCTATAATGAATGTTATCTGTGTATATTTCTTAATCTACCTAGTAGATCACAGCTACTTAAGAGAAACAATGTGATCTTACTAAAATATGGATTCTCTAGAGTACTTAGCACAACATTTTAATTTAATCAAATAGCAGTGTTGAAAAAAGGATGAAATAGTCAGTTGCTATTAAGTCACTTAAAATAAGGTAATGCATGAAAATCTTTAGATAGGGTTTCCTCTTAAGATACAAGGAGGAAACGTGCAGAAATTACATTAAGGGGGATAATGTAGTGCACATGTTTTGGAGCGTCTACCATGTCTCCAATGACTTCCTTAACTAGCCTCTCCAACTGTCATTCACTTTAACAGGCATGGGTTCCCAGCAGCCCTTTCTGTTCACCATGACCACAACCCACAGTCAAAATTGACAGGACCAGAGAGAAGCACCTGGCTCATGCCTCTCAATCTAAATCCCTCCTAGTGGAAGAGTGACCAGGAGAGAATTAGGCATTTCATGTACCTGAGCCCATGACATGTAAACTCGGAACTTACTAACAACCAGGTGTAGCTGTGCATACTGCAAATGGAGGAAGTCTATCTGTATAGATAATCGGAGATGAGCAGAGAGAGGCAGAGAAGAGAGACAGAAGGTGAACTAGCAACGGTTCGAATGGCTTTTCAGTTCTCTACATTCAGTTCTTCCTGCTGACTGGCTAAATTTTTGACCCTGAATTTCAAGAGGTATGTATACACCATTATAACATATCATTCCTTCCTTTTCCTTAAGCTTTCAAGTCGGTTTCTGATACTTGTAACTAAGAGACTTAACTCACTCAGGTGACGAACAGACTTGCTCAGGGGATGATTATTCTGTGTTGCCACTATCTGGTAGCTTGGCCTATATTTATATGCTATATTTAATTTTAAATCTGTTTTTTCTGAGAATCTGATACATTCATTTTCTACATGTCAACAATTAAGGTTGTTACATAAAATGGAAAAGAACAATTGGAAAAATTAAGTGCAGAAGAGTTTTTTTTTTTTTACTTTTTATTGTAAAAAATACTTTTTCATGATAAGGAAGATTAATGTGAAAACTAAGTGAGCTATAATTACATTTATTAATTAATGGAATATTTTGCAAATTATATACTAGAACTCATAGCCGCAATTTTACTTCTTTATCAGTTCAACTTAAACATTAGTCTTTGGTTGAATGCTAAAAATTAGATGTTCACTATAACTCTAGCTCCAAACCTTGCCTTGCCCATCTACTCAATCCTATAATCAATCATACATATTGATTCACACAGCACCTTTCACAAGATTAGCAACCATTCATAGAATTCAAAGATGCATGTAAAGGCTTAATAAAAAGGTGACTACTTGCTGAATTTCCTTTCTGGTAGAAAACAGCAGCTAGCATAACATAGGAGTGTGGTCAACAAATTAGAAGCAAACTGGCCAAACAAATAGCTCATCCAATTATAGACAACGGTGCAACTTACGCAGAATAGAGATAACATTCGAGTTGCGACATTTGCCTAGATCCTTCCAGAAGCACAATGGAACTGAGAAATAATAATATTTTCATAGACACAATACAAACTAATTTCTGTTGAAAGTCCTTTTGACTCAGGTGATAGATAATATTGGTGGATGCGTGAATACAAAAGAGGAAGTGATCCCTGGTCAGCAGGATAGGATTTCATTCTATAAGAAGGTTAGAATATTGTAAAAATGGTTAACCATAACCAACCTTCTTTGTTTTTTTGGTTCTATCGTTTGATCTTAACATTTCACTTTCCTTTTCAAAATTCATCCCCCACTTCTGGTCTTTACTATTCATTTCCTCTGGTTCTACAGCCCCTTTCTTCCAACAAAATTTTCTATTTCATTGGTGCAGCTATTTTTAGCCAGTGCTTAGGAAGGTATCTGTCCAATTCATTTAATTCATGCCATAATGTAGAGTACTAGTAACAAGAGTTTCTCCCTCCATTTGTTCCTTCAGGCATCAACTACTAAGTTTCTGGAAGTTTCTGAGTCTGGCCCTTGAAGGAGCTCCCACAGGCAGATATGAAAAAGATAAGCTTCTGTAAACTGTTGGATATCTTGGTGGATGTATTCACACATTAAATATACAAATTGGAGTGTGATTAATTCTAGCTGGGGGTTGAGGTCAAAATAATTTTATTCTTAAAATAAAATTTTAAGGAGGCATGGATTGCCTTGTGTGGAAGGAGGACGAGTACATTCTAGGAAAAAGGAATATTTGAACATACATAAAATTTTGAAGTTAGCAAACACTCCAAGACTATTGGCAATAATTCACTTTGGCCGGGTCATAGAGTGTGCAAGCAGGGGTATGTATCAGGAAAAATGACATTGGAGAGGGAGGAAATGGTTTAATCACAGAAGACTTTGTATAATATGATAACGTGTTTCAACTTTATACTGTAGGCAAAGGAAGCTATGGAAGATTTTTAAGCCTTGGAGCATTAATGTAGGATGAATATTAGAGAGGATCCTGACCTACACGGGGGAGTCATGGAAGGTATATTTTGGGAAAAGACCTGTTAAAAGATAATTATCATAAAAAGGTAAAATCATGACTCTCATACAAATAGAAATACGAACATGTTCAAGATTTTATTTAAATCTTAAAGGAAACATACAGGATAGATGTTATAACTGGTTGAGAGACTGAATATACAAATGGGCAATGGCCAGATCATATATGATGATGGTGTTCTGACTTAAAGCCTCTGCAGCAACCAGTCTAGGAAGCCAAATCACAAACTCTACAACAATCAGCCCAGAAGGGTCAGGGTTTGGTCGATGACTGCCAGCTTCCCTACTTTTTACTCCTGCTTTCAACTCAAGACCAACTAGAGAAAGCCAAATATACTCCCCAAACCAATCACTTAAGATGAGCCTATTTCTAGTTAGCTCGCCTCTAGCTGCTGCATGCCAACAACCTCCTATCGGTCACACCTGAGGGCATCCCTTCTTTTCACTATAAAGTTTCCCCAGTCTTCTGTCTGCCTTTGAGTCTCTGACAAATGCAAGTGATGGTGGCTGACTCCCTTGGTAAAACACACTGTGAATAAATACCCTCTGTTTGCTCTAATTTGGGTGGCCTTTGTTTATTTCCAAGGTTTCCCTGGAAGTTCCACCAAGATAGGATCTGCATTGCCCGTTGAGGTAGAACCCAGCCTCCAACCAGGTGCAGTACCTGCAAAGGCTTCTCGTGTATTGCTGCTTATAGCTTGTTGAGTCCATGTCAATGTGGGCACTCAACGTGATGGTTGACTGCCTCTAAAGTAGAGACTACAATTCCTCCGGGCAAGTGGAAAACCAGAGAAAATGCTCATTCTGTATCAAATCCAAGCTCTTTGGACAAAAAATCAAGATGGAAGGAGAACCTCATTTTATTTTGTTGATGACCCATAGCAAAGGTTGTCCAAATGTATGTTAGTCCGGTGAGAACCTCAAATCCACCAGTCTGTGAAGCTGATACAAACAACAGGCTTATAGGACATATGCCTGTGTTCTACCCTGTGATTCTCCTTTTTATGACAAAACAATACTTTTAGACAGTACAACACAAAACAGAAACACAAAGGATAGCAAAACTGCATCAAAAGGAATGGTCTGATTCCACCAACAATAGGAACCAATCACAACAAATGGGAACCAATAACAAAACCTAGGTATCGCTGAGATCAAATAGTGAGGAATTCAGTGCAGAATTTGATTCATGCTTGATGGTTCTGACTTACTACATTGACACAGACTCAACACTTCACTGCAGTGGTGCTTTGTTCTACCTTTTTCAGTATGCCTCTAAATCAGAACAGTCAATATCTTTGTACCCTCACTTGAGAAGGAAAACTGTATATCTAGACAATTATACCCCAGGGGTTCACTGAAGTACCTTCCTATTTTTCCCAGGTCTTCAACCAAGGCTTAAAAGATAAATTTATCTTGCGATTCATTCCTGATACAGTATGTAGATGATCTTATTCTTAGAGAATGAGGAAACCTGTGAAAGGATTCCATTTACTTGTTTTCAGTCTTAGCATAAAGGATACATTAAATTAAAGACACATTACAATTTTGCATAAACAAAGTCCATTATTTAGGGCAGGACCCATCTAAGAAGGGAAAAACACTCTCTCCGGATAGACTAAACACTATGTAAACTTATTCTAGATTCCTTACAAAATTAAATTGGGAGTATTTCTAGATTTAACATACTGATATTGCAGACAATGGGTGCAAATTTTTCTGAGACTGTGACACATCTTTATGAGTTGACTAAGTCTTCAATAAGAGGTCATCTCCTCTGGAAACCAAGCATAAGCAGGCCTTCTGAAACTTGAAGAAGACTCTTCAAACAGCCTCTTTCCAAGGTATCACTGAATATTGTGTATGAGTGATCTAAACAAACCTTGGGGTTTTAACTTAGTTTCATAAGAACCACCAAAAACCTGTTGCTGCTAATGCAATAAGGCAAGAAAAGGAAATAAAAGGTGTGCAAATTAGGAAGGAAGACATAAAGCTCACTTTGTTCATAGAAGACATGATCATCTACATAGAAAATCTGAGAGAACTGACCAAAAAATTCCTTGAACTAGTAAACAATTTTAGCAAGGTTGCAGGATATAAGGTTAATATACAAAAGTCAATCACTTTCCTATACATCAGCAATAAACAAATGGAATTTGAATGAAAAACAGAATACCATTTACATTAGCACCCCAAATTTAAATACTTAGGTATAAATCTTACAAAATCTGTACAAGATCTATATGAGGAAAACTATAAAATTTTTATGAACAAAATCAAACAACTAAATAAAAGGAGAGATATTCCATGTTCATGAATAGGAAGACTCAATATTGTCAAGAAATCAGCTATTTCCAGCTAGATTTATAAACGCAATGCAACACCAATCAAATTCCCAGCAAACTATTTTATGGATATTGACAAATTCATCCTATGGTTTATGTAGACAGGCAAAAGGCCTGTAATAGCGAACACAATTTTGAAGAATAACAAAGTTGGAGGAGTGATGCTACCCAACTTTAAGACTTACTGTAAATCAATGGTAATCAAGACAGTGTGGTATTAGTGAAATAATAGACATAGAGATCAATGGAACTGAAAGGAGAGCCCGGAAATAGACCCCCATAGTCTAGTTCACTGATCTTTGATAAAGGAGAAAGCTCAATACAATGGGAACAAAGACAGTCTCTTCAACATGTGATACTGGAACAACTGTACATGCACATACCAAAAAATGAATCTAGACACAGACCTTATACCACTCACAAAAATTAACTCAAAATGGATCATAGACCTAAATGTAAAATGCAAAACTGTAGAATTCCTACAATATAACATAAGAGAAAACTAGATGACCTTGGGTATGGTGATGCCTTTTTTTAGGTACAATATCAAAGACACAATCCATGAAAGAAGTAATTGATAAGCTGAACTTCATTAAGACTAAAACTTCTGCTCTGTGAAAGACTGTCAAGAAAAAGAAAAGACTAGCTGTAGACTTGGAGAAAATAATAGGACAAAACATATCTGATAAAGGACCATTGTCTAATATAGACAAGGAACACTTAAAACCCAACAATAAGGAAACAAACAAAATGATTAAAAAAATCAGCCCAAAGACCTTAACAGACACCTCACCAAAGAAAATATACACATGTCAAATAAGCATATGAAAAGATGTTCTACATCATATATCATCAGAGAAATGCAAATTTAAAAAAAAGTTAGATACACTACACACCTAATAGAATAACCGAAATCTGGAAGAGTGACAACATCCAGTGCTGATGAAGATGTGAAGGAACAGGAACTCTCATACATTGCTGGTGGGAATGAAAAATGATACAGCCACTTTGAAGACAGTTTGGTAGTTTCTTACAAAGTTAAATATACTCTTACCATACGATTCAGCAATCACACTCCTTGGTATTTACCCAAAAGAGTTGAAAACTTTTGTTTACGAAAAATCTGCACAGGGATGTTTATGGAAACTTTATTCATAGTTGCCAAAACTTGAAATCAACCAAGATGTCCTTCAGTAGGTGAATGAATAAGTAAACTGTGGTATATCCAGACACTGAAATATTATTCATCACTAAAAAGAAATGAACTATGACGCCATGAAAAGACTGGAGGAAACTTAAATGCATAATATTTAGTGAAAAAGTCAGTTTGAAAAGGTTACATACTGTATTAGTCCAACTATATGACATTCTGGAAAAGGCAAAACTATGGCAACAATGAAAAGATCAATGGTTGCCAAGGGTAGGGATGGGGGAGAGATGGATAGGCATAGCACAGAGGATTTTTTTATTGATGTCATAATAGTTTATAACATTGTGAAATTTCAGTTGCACATTATTATTTGTCAGTCACCATATATATGTGCCCCTTTACCCCTTATGCCCACCCTCAAACCCCTTTCCCCTCTGGTAACCACTAGTCTCTTCTCTTTGTCCATGTATTTTTTTATCTTCCACATATGAGTGAAATCATATGGTGTTTGTCTTTCTCTGTCTGGCTTATATCACTTAACATAATACCCTCAAGTTCCATCCACATTGTTGCGAATGAGATGATTTTGTCTTTTTCATGGCTGACTAGTATTCCATTGTATACATACACTGCATCTTCTTTATCCATTCATCAGTCGATGGGCACTTGGGTTGCTTCCACATCTTGGCTATTGTGAATAATGCTACAATGAATAATGCTGCAATGAATATAAGTCTCTTTGAATTGTTGATTTCAAGTTCTTTGGATAAATACCCAGTAGTGGGATAGCTGGGTCATATGATATTTCTATTTTTAATTTTTTGAGAAATCTCCATACTGGTTTCTATAGTGGCTGCACCAGTTTGCATTCCCACCAGCAGTGTATGAGGGTTCCCTTTTCTCCACATCCTCTCCAACACTTGTTGTTTTTTATCTTGGTGATTATAGCCATTCTAACAGGTGTAAGGTGATAGCTCATTACAGTTTTTATTTGCATTTCTGTGATGATTAGTGATGTTGAACATCTTTTCATGTGCCTATTGGCCAACCATATATCTTCTTTGGAAAAGTGTCTGTTCATATCCTCTGCCCAGTTTTTGATCAGGTTGTTTGTTTTTGTTGTTGTTGTTGAGCTGTGTGAGTTCTTTATATATTTTGGACATTAACCCCTTGTCAGATATATGATTTGCAAATATTTTCTCTCAGTTGGTGGGTTGTCTTCTTGTTTTGTTCATGGTTTCCTTTGCCTTGCAGAAGCTCTTTAGTTTGATGAACTCCAATTTGTTTATTTTTTCTTCTGTTTCCCTTGCCCAAACAGACATGGTATTCGAAAAGATCCTTCTAAGACTGATGTCAAAGAGTGTACTGCCTATATTTTCTTCTAGGATTTCTGTGTTTCACATCTTACCTTCAAGTCTTTAATCCATTTTGAATTAATTTTTGTGTATGGCGAAAGATAATGATCTACCTTCATTCTTTTGCATGTGCCTGTCCAGTTTTCCCAGCACTATTTATTGAAGAGACTTTCCTTTCTCCATTGTGTTTTTAGCTCCTTTGTCAAACACTAGCTGTCAGTATATGTGTAGTTTTATTTCTGAGTTTTCAATTCACAGAGAATTTTTAAGGCAGTGAAAATACTCTGTATGATGTTATAATGATGGATATATGTCATTAAACATTTGCCCAAACCCACAGGAGGTACAACACCAAGACTGAACCCTAAGGTAAACTGTGGACTTTGGGTGATTACGATGTGCCAATGTAAGTTCATCCTTGGTAAATTATGTACCATTCTGGTGACCGATGTTTGTAATGGAGGAGGCTGTGCATGTGTGGGAGCAAGGTGTATATGGGAAGTCTCTGTACCTTCTCTGAGTTGTTAGCCTCTCTCAAGTGAGAGAATGACCAAAAGGGGGTACTGAGAGACTAAATATATAAACAGACAATGGTCAGATCATACATGCAAATAGAACTCTCTCCCAAAACCTCTGTAGCAACCAGTCTGGAAAGCCAAAACCCAACATCTGCAGAACAGTCAGTACTTGGTCAAATGACTGTCAACTTCTCCATTTTTTGCCTCCATTTCCAACTCAGGACCAACCCAAAAAAGTCAAATATGCTACCAAACTAATCACATAAGATGCCTCACTTTCAGTGAACCCACCTCCAGCTTCCCCTGCCAACAACCTCCATTCAGAGCATACCAGAAGTCCCCCCTTTTTTCACCACAAAGTTTCCTGAATCCCCTGCCTGCCTTTGAGAATCTTCCAAATGCAAGTCATGGCGGCTGATTCCCTTGCTACAGCAAACTTTGAATAAATTACCTCCATTTTTTTCTCATTTAGGATCTTTATTTCTACGTGGTTCAAAAAAGAATCTCAGAAACATACACATTTATAGATTAAGAATATTGAAATAAATGTGTACATCAAGTCAAACAGTTTTTTCCAGAGTAATGGGGAAGTTGTGGAGAGGAAGGGAAGTCAATGAACTTACACAGGATAGGACATAATTTGCACACTTATAATAAGAATTTTGCACAGCTATCTGTTACCTAACATTCACAGACTTGTAAAATAATTTCCATAGGATTACTATCAGACAGTTCTGTGGAGTGTCGTCTAAGATCTTGACAATGCACAGTTTTCCACTGTAGCGCAGATTTTTCCTATGTACCCTTTAGCTAAACTTGAGTTTTGAGTACGAAAAACTAGGTGTCGGACAGAAGTTTACCACAATCAATGAGTTGTAGTTGTTCTCAGTGACTCCCTAACTCCTTTCTCCCTAACTGATTTGGGATTTCCAGATCTCAAGCTCTCAAGCTACTTGCATACCCAGCAAGTACAGACAGCCTTTTCTCCCCTTCCCAGAGAGTTCCATCACCACCAATGACTTTGCTGTTTTTATGAGGCAGAACAGATTTTACTACTTTTAATTTTCACAGATAATGAAACTGAGATGCGAAGAGGTAGTGTGAGTTATCTTCTGATATGGGGTATAGGGCATGACTAGACGTCCGATCAGAACTCTAAGTTACACTTTCCTTACTTTAAAGTATACAATTGCATCTATGCTCATGGTCCCCTCTCAAGGCCAATGTCTTATTAAACACATTTCTATGACACAATTTATACGGATTTTGAAGTAAAAACCAAAACAACCCTCTCCCTCCCCCCAAATTTTAAAAACTAACAACAACTAGCACAAGTTGTGAGGAAATGTATCAAACATTAGCAAGTACTTATTTCCCGTTTGGTGGTGGGTGTTGCTTCATAACTTTGAGTATTAGACATGTGCTTTGTTGTGGTAAGTCATCTTCCTCTTCTGCCTTAGTTTATTGTTTTTTGACACCTACTCATTAGGGTTTATATCCCTGCCTATTTGTGCAGGGATTTGTGCCTATCTGATATTTTATTAAAACAGATCATATATTTTTTCCCCTCTAATTCTCCATCAATGGTACACAGACAAATTAGGGAGAGGGATTTAGTTTCAGAATTTGACTAGTACCATCTACTCATACGAAATCTATTTTCTTCCTTTGTGATGGCTCATCTAGTTTGGGTACCAGCTCTCCTCCAAGGCAGTGGAGAAGTCCCCTCCCTCTAACTGCATTAGGTGATTGACACCTAGGTTCCTGCCAGCCCAGCAGGCACTAAGCACCTCTCATTCTTGCCCTCTGAGTCTCTCATGGGTTCCTGCTTTTGTGAACATAAGAGATAGCCTCAATTTTTTGTTTTTTTGACAGACTGTAAACATTATGTCTCACTCTCCCACTCTAAATGTCAGGTTGTAGTGGTGAAGTTATTGGAATTATTATTTTTGCTTTTTGATACACACGCTTGTGAGGTCGTTAACCATTCCATGTAGAACTTTACTGCAGACTGGTCCTCATTAAGGATCGTTTTGCAGGAATCATTGCTGGACATAACATAGTGTTGGGTAGTGAGTGCATGCAGAACTGAGATTCATTTCTCGACAAAGGGCTCCATGTTTTAACCATCATCACAATCATATATAATGTACATTTATTCATACATTTATTAAATATTATACCTACTAGGTGCAATTTTCTCATTTGGGCACTGTGAAGGATATGAACCTGTATAAAACATTTTATAATGAGTTTATAGTAAAATAATGGAGAGGATGAATTCAGAAATTACTATAATACAAGGTAGCATATTTTGTAGTGTAAGAGTACTATTACCATGAAGAACTGTGGAGTTCCAGGAAGAGAGGTGATATCTTTATATAACACATAATTTGGGTTGGGCTTTGAAGGGGAGGTGAGATTTTGAGAGACAAAAGAGTATCGTAAGTAGAAGCAATGTTATTAGTCAGAGCTGGTAAAGCCCAAGCGATGCCCAGTGAAATGGAAGTCATTCATTTAGCTGTAGGGTAGGTTATATCTGGGAAGATGATAGGATAGTGTGTTTCTAAAACAGAAAAAGGGAGATGGTGGAGGATCTACTAAGTAATTTATACTTTTTTTTAATGTAGGCAATAGGGTATCACTGAAACATTTTAAGAAAGGAATTTGCGTAATGTGACATTTTTAAAGGGTTGATCTGGGGGCCGGCCCGGTGGCATAGTGGTTAAGTTCACACTCTCCCCTTTGGCAGCCGAGGTTCGCAGGTTTGGATCCCGGGCACAGACTGAGGCACTGCTTATTGAGCCATGCTGTGATGGCATCCCGTATAAAGTGGAGGAAGATGGGCATGGATGTTAGCCCAGGGCCAGTCTTCCTCAGCGAAAAGAGGAGGATTGGCAATGGGCGTCAGCTCAGGGCTAATCTTCCTCACACACACACACAAAATAATGGGTTGATCTGTTGGCTGTGGGCATTTGGATTATGAGGGGTTGGCATGAGAATGGAATAAGTCCAAGTTGGGAGAAGGTATGATAGTTTAAGAATATTATATCTGCCTTATTTTTAATCTCTTATCTTACTATGTATCTAATAATATCATACATCTTCATGTATTATCATTTTGAATCTGATTATTGGAAAATCAGATCAACTGGCTAACAGAAATCAGAAAAGAAAAAAATGAGCATGACATATTTTGAAGCAAGAACTAAGAATTCTTTGGGCTGATTGACTGTAATGCAAAATAAGGTAATAAAATAAGGTGATAAAAGTAAGGTAATAAAAAAATAAGGTAAAAAGTAAAAGGTTGATTTGGATGACTACATGTCATCCAAACTGATTTAGTTAATTTTAGGTGTCAGGGAGAAGTATGGCAAAAATAGAAAAAACAGGTAAAAGCATACTTGGAAAGGGAAATAAATAAATTTAAGACCTGCTGAAATTGACTATCCTGGGACATGTACACCAATGTGTGCATCTAGATATATAATTCGAATCTGGTTAGTGGGAGGGGTTAATAAAAATTTGGAAGTCTTCAATATATAACTTAACATTGGGCTTATGAGACCATATTAAATTACTTACTGATGTACATTTACACACACATTTTCTTCTAAGCTCCAAATCTAACTCTGCACATTAAAACAATATCTTATTCATTTGAAATATTCAAATAAGACTTTGTGATAATTTGAAAGCAGCTATGCCATCTGTGAAGAAGATAACTTGCCAAATAAATCCATTGGGTAACCAAGTTTGTAGATCAGGGAAAAGAATAGTAAACTACTCAGAAGAACAAATTGTTTTCAAATATTTAAGCATGTTAGAGGAAAGCAGTCACTAAAAAAAAGGAATCACATATTGTCTTTACTAGATTACAAACTTTCAGAGGTCAAGAACAACATTTTATCTGTAGATCTGGCATACTAATTGAAATACCTGGAGTCGTTATAAGATATTTGTAGGCTGAAGAAATAATTGACTACACTGTTTCAAATACTCCTTCCAACATAGAGGCCGTGGTAAAGAGCAGAGTTGTAGAGGATATCAGACGTGAGTTGAGCCCTGGCTAGGGCACTGACCAGATGTGTGACTTCAGAGAAAATAACTATTAAGCATAATTATAATAATACCTATATCATAGGCTTATAATGAGGAATAAGTAAAATAATGCATATGAAGAAAGTAATGAAAATATAGTTTATACTGAGTAAATTTAAGATGAAAACAACTCTATTTGATAATACGCATTAACAGAAACTTACTGTTCCCTCCACTCTAGCCTCATTCCATCCTAAAGAGAAGATAGATAGCTATGTATTGATCGGCTTAAAATGTAATGATTGGGTCACAGTGCCATTCAGTGGAGCTCCCACTGTGCTGAAAAAAGAAGATAAAGTGGGTGCCCACATGGGACTAAATTTGGCATACTTTCTCTTTTTTCTGTTTTAGGAAGATTAGCCCTGATTTGACATCCATTGCCAATCCTCCTCTTTTTGCTGAGGAAGACTGGCCCTGGGCTAACATTTGTGCCCATTTTGCTCTACTTTACATGGGACGCCGCCAGAGCATGGCTTGATAAGCGGTGTGTCTGTCTGTACCAGGGATCTGAACCTGCGGAACCCTGGGCCACCAAAGCCAAGAGCACAAACCTAACTGCTACGCCACCAGGCTGGCCCCATACTTTCTCTTTTTAATCAGAGACTGTAGAACAAAGTCAGCTTTGGAGGTCTCTCTGCCCTGAGATCTGTCCCTCCATAAGGACACCTGAAGTCCAGGACAGTTCTCTTCCAGGTATTGAGGGAAAGATTTATATCTATCTCTGGCTATGCTGTTCTTGAAGTGGCTTCTTAATGCTGGTCTGCTCTTCCTGGACTGGTGTTTTGTGCCACCAGAATTACAGTAGTTTAGTTGAATATTACAGTGGACTGAGGGAAGGAAGGTTTGAAAGAGGTTGCTCTGCTACTGTTAGTTCCAGGCCTTAAAATTGACTGTGGTCTGAGTAAAAGCAGTCCTCCTAATTGTCCAGTCAAGATACATAAGAGACTATATTAGCACTTGTAGCCAGACTTCATAACAATATAGAGTTACAAGGGGAGAATGGAGAGGTTACCATGATTTCACTGAACCAGTAATTTCAGATTTTTTATCTCTTCTCATCTCTATTGTATACTTGTATATTCATTGATTCTCTTTACAATGTAGTAGATTAATACTTTAGTTTCTGTGATGATGTATATACAAAACCAGATATACTATCTACAGCAAGTATCCATAATTTATCTATAATATTGTGTGTTCCCTAAATATTGAGTATCTTCTCTTTGTAAGTCAATAAGCTAAGAATTCTGAAGCATGTCAAAAGGTATTAGACATGCATTGCTCTTATGAAACTTTCAGCCTAATGTGGGAGAAAAGTCATATAAATAATACAATAAGATGAGGGTAAATATTTTAAAACGAGAATGGTGATTACGTTAACACAAAAATAGGTACCATAGCTCCTTGAAACAGGAGATGAAAAATTCAGTTATACCTTCAAAGTTCAGGATAAAGGCAGCATAAATAGGTAGAGATATTTAATAATGAGTTGGAAATGCAAGGCTGAAACTGCAAGAGAAGTCAGTGTTAGAGTGCAGCAAGCTAAGGGGTCTATGACACCAAAATAAACAGACAAAGCCGGGAAAGTAAGAATGGGAAAGAAGTCTTTTCCTTGGAGAGGAGTGTAACATACCTTTCCAACAAGCTCTCAAGTTGTTCTGTGGCATTCACGCCTTAAAAAATCATTTTTTGAGCATTTGCTATATGTCAGGTACTGTGGGATTTGGCGATGAACAAAGTAGTCTAAAATCCCTGTCTACGTGAAGCTTATAATCTAACAAATGACACAAAACAAGCAAATTTAAAAATGTGCTAATATATTACATGGAGATAAGAGCTTTGAAGAAAAACAAAGCAATGTAAGAGAAAGGAGTGCTGGAATTGAGGGGGGAGGATTTCTAGTTAATATAGAAGGTTGCTGAGCAAATTACAAAGCTTGAAGGGTTTGGGGTAGGTATGTGGCCCTGTGGAGAAAGAACGTTTCTGGCAGAAGGACTAAGGCATGTAAAGTCCCTAAAGTACAGACACGCTTGGAATATTCCTGTTTAAAAAATACCAGTGAGGCTAATGTAACTGAAATACAACGAGCAAGGTGGAGAGGAGTAGACGCCTCCAGAAGTTAATTTGGGAGTAAGAAGGTTATATTGGGTAGAGATGTGTTGTAAGAACATTGACTTTTTCTGAGTGGTGAGTGAGTGGTATGTCATTCTGAGCAGAAAAGTAAGTGGTATGATCTAAATTATGTTCTTGCTGTGTGTAAAATGGAATTCAGGGAGACAAAAGACAAGAGTGGGGAGATGAGTTAAAAGTTGATGGCAATAATTCAGAAAAAAAAAGATGAGGATGGTCTAGCCCAGCAGGTCAACATGTAATGGTAAAAGTAATGGCTTCAAGGTTAAACAAATTGAACTTGCTGATGCATTCAGTATGTGGTTTGAGTGAGAATCAAGTATTTCGCTCCAGGCAACTGGAATGAGTGGAGTTGCCATTTACTAAGATGGGAGAGAAGACATATTTGGGGGAATATCTGGGCTTTTGTTTTGGGGATTTTAAATTTGAGATGCCTACTTTATATTTGAGTAGAGATGTCAAAAAGGCAGTTTAGTATTTATTTCTGGATGAAGTCAGGTCTAGAGATATAAACATGGGAGCTGTCAGAGTATAGAGGGTATTTAAGGTCCTGAGACTTGATGAGTATAAAGAAAGGGGGAGTAGAGAGTAAATGAAAAATCTGTGACTAGATGAGAGATCCCAGATACAGAATTTGAGCTCAAAATATGAAAATTAGGAAGTGCAACCAGTTAATAAGGAGGAAAACTAGGAGAGAGGAGTGACTTGGAATCTGAGTAAAGTTTTTTTTTCTATAGAGAAATAATTGATCTATTGTGTCAAATGATGCTTGTAGTTCAATTAAGATGAGGACTGAGAATTAAGCATAGAATTTAGAAGTGGGAAAGTCATTGATGATTTGACCAGCAGTTGGGCGTGAACAACTAATATGAGTCCAGCCAAGAAAGAGTGGAAGGGAAGTGATACAAGGAGTAGGATTTCCCAAAATGATATTATGTGCTTATTCAGGTTTGCCCGCTGAAACAAAGGAATGACAGTTTCCTTCTCCCAAGAGGATGACTTTATCATCCTATGGACCCTAACTAGAATTCCATGAATAACTCAAATTCAAATCCAACGGCACCAAAGTTGTCTACCTATTTCCCCACTGACAAGGCACCTTTCTTAATGTTGCTCTGTCAAAAGATAAAATAGCAGAGGGCATGGCCATCCATTGGAACACAGATCCACCTTGTATGACAAACAGATTGAGCTAGGTCCCAGCGTGACTCTGCGGAATGATGGGTCCTTGATGGAGAGTTGTGTTCCTTTCTTTTGCTGAACTTAGTCTTGTAAGTTTTCCTTTTCCCCAATGAAACCTATTCCTTAACCCATGCTGTGTGATGTGGAATCTTACTCTCTGTAGTACGAAAGGATATGGTGGTACATTCTTTAAATTGCTACAATATTCTCCTACTTGTGTCCACCCTTCTTTGAAATGTGACTTTGCAGGTCGCCCATAATTATGTGGAATCTTTTCCCCACCCCTTGATTTGGGGCTTGCTTTGGCCAGTAGAATGTGGCCAAAATGACACTGAGCCAATTCTTTTGTGTGTGTGTGTGTGTGAGGAAGACCAGCCCTGAGCTAACATCCGTTGCCAATCCTCCTCTTTTGCTGAGGAAGACTGGCCCTGGGCTAACATCCGTGCCCATCTTCCTCTACTTTATATGGGACGCCGCCACAGCATGACTGACAAGCAGTGTGTCAGTCAGTGCCCGGGATCCGAACCCGCGAACCCCGGGCTGCCAAGCGCGAACGAAACAGCTGCGCCACTGGGCCAGCCCAATGCTGAGCCAATTCTGAGAATAGATGTCAAGAGGCCTGGCACACTTTATGTGCAGATGAGGTCATTCTAGACCAGCCAGCGGATCTACCAGCTTACTGGAGAAGCATGAATGGGCCCAGCTTAGACCAGCAGAAATGCCCAGCGACTGTAGACTTATGATTAAAACAAATGTGGTTTTGTGTCACTAACCTTGGTATGGTTTGTCACGCAGCAATAGATTCCCTTACAGAGAGCATATAGAAATGCCTTTGAACTTTCCATAAAGGAGTATAGAGAAACAGAGCAGTAGTCAGAGAAAGATATGAGGCCTAGAAAATTTTTTTTAATTTGGAATAAATTAAAACTTATGTTGTATGCTATTGGAAATGAAAGAATAGAAAAGGAAAAATAATAAGTTGAGAATATAGAACCCTAGAATGTAAATTCTATGAAGACAGGAATTTTTGAGGTTTTTTTCCCACTGATTCAGTGTCTAGAATAGTGCCTGGCATATAGTAAATGCTAAATACTTTGTTGAACAATCAGTGAATACAAGATATAGGAATATATAGACAATAGATAGACATATTCCCACAAAATATTCTCCTTCTCAGAACTATACTCATTAGTTTTATTTCTGTCACTTATTTCTTCAACAAATACGTATTTGTTAAGTGCATTCTGTGTGCTAGATGCTGGCTTAAATGCTAGAAATACAAGTGATCCAAAGAGACGAGGCCCATTCTTTCATGGAGCTTGCTGTCTTATAGTGGAAGAGAAATAAAAACAAGGAAAAGAAAACCAGAAATATTTAATTAGTTATAATTGTGAGAAACATTAAAGTTATAAGAATATTTAATAGAGGAACCAAAGAAGGCATTATTCTCCTTCACTTATATCAACTAGAAATTTAGAAAAAGCTTTTATTCCTCTTTTCTCTCATCTCCTTTACTCAATCAGTGATAAATCAATCTGTTTTTTAAACTGTTCCTTTCATGCCCATTTTCACTGCTTTTATATCAGGGACCAGGCCTTAATATCTAAACTATTCCAAAAGCCTTCCAATTGTCTTTCTTCACCTACATTTCTCTTATTTGTATCAAGTCTCTCCTGTTCTAAAACCCACAAAAATAAAGTTTCTCTGTATGATCCCTTAAGATCTAGCTCCAAACTAACTTTCCAAATTCTTCTTTAAATCCACCCCTTTACCTCTAGCTTAAGTTGAGTCAGAAACTCTTGTTCTAAAACAATCCTTCATACTCAAGCTTAAGTTGATTTAGAACACTCACTACTCAGTGAATAATACAAAATTTGCATGATCTATGCCTTTGCAAAGGGGGATTCCTCATTCTCAAAACTGCTTCACATTTCTTTAATTGTTGAAATTGTCTGCATTCTTTAATAGACAAATGTAATTCTACCGTCTCCATGCTGTCCATATTGACCTTATTATTTATAATGGCTGAGTGTTTTCTCTGAGCTTATTTTTAATTCTTGATTATAAAATGTGTCATGCTTTACTTTGCATTATATTTTAAGATTTGCAAATGTATTTCAACCGCTATATTTTGTGTTACTCATTGGCAAAAAACTACACCTTAGTCATATTTCAAAATACCCGTCCTGGTCCACTGTACTTGCTAGATGTTCAATATCTAGTTCCAACTTACTGATTTTCAAATGTCACATCAATTATAGTTTCTTAGCTAGCATTCTATTGTCCTAAACCAGAGGTTTATAAGTATTTGTAAATAATAACAGATCATCTTTTAAAATATTAACTAATTCCAATTTATTATATTAGCAAGGGCAGGGGAACCAAGTCACAGCCTGCAGAAGACAACCTCCTGAGTACAGAGAAGAGAGGGTTAGATGATGCATCAGTTGTCAGGGGAGTGAGGCTTGCGTGTGGCAAGTGGAGAAGACCCGTATTATTTCAAACAAAGGATCAGCAATTGTAGCAACATTCCCAAATCTTTCCCTACTGATGACAAAGCATAATTGATCTCATTTAAGTGTATATTCACTTCTACAAACACTATTTTTCTGTGTTTTTGAAATTTTCAGCAACAATTATCTCTGAGTTGAAAGGAGACCCCATATTTCATAGTAACAGATAATAGGGGAAAAATGAGAAATCTAGGGCATTTTCTTCAGCAGAAGATGAGTGGAAACAAACAATAAGAAGAAAGATACTTTAAGTTAGGCAATGCTGCTCACTCTCTATTGTAGGCGTGATTGCAATTTACAGTCTCTGACATCAGTTCACTTAATATGCAAAGATTATCATTTTGTCTGATTAATATTACTTTTACATCAAAGGCTTTTTCTGCACCTGCCGTGGGACAGCTGAATGTGGCTGGAAAGAACACTTTACCGTGATGACTTTTTATTCCATCTTCAACTCAAGGCAGTTCATCCTTAATGCAGCCATGCAATCCCGCCACATTTCTCTGAAGTCTTGCAACACCTCACCTTGATTCTAAAATTTGGGTGTTTGTAGGCTTGGTCCTGGTGTCTGTTCTCTTCTCTACTTACATGACCTTTTATTAAGTCATTCCATCTTTGCCTTTAAATATCTTCTATTTCTGATGATGTGAATATTTTCAGTCTAGTTCAAACCTGTCTCCTGACCCACCAACTTCTATACAACCATCTATTCAACATCTTGATCTGTGCATCTTTTAAGCATCTTACATCCAATACATCCAAACGTGTCCCCCCAGACCTGCTCCTTCCATAATCACCCCTACACTATAAAATAAACATGCCATCATTCCAGCTGATCAGATAAAAACTGCTTTTCTCCTTTTATCTATTGCATTCTACATCAGCAAATCTGTTGCCTCTACTTTCAAAATATGCACATAATCAAATTGCCCCGTGTCACTGGCATTGTTACCATCATGGTCCAAGCCAACGTCTTCTCTTTCCTAAAATTATTTCCATCCCCCTAACTGCTTGAAACAGTTACAAATTTATTGCCTTACTGCATGTTCCAGGCCTCGCACCCACAGCTGCCTTCTGACTCCCTCTGCAGGCCAGCCCACCAGCCTTGGCTTGTTCGTGCCCCAGAGGGTTTTTCCTGCTTTCCCAGTGACTGTGAACCAGTCCCGGCCCTGGTAACCCAGAGAACTTCTTGGCCAGCCAGTGGGCTGCAACCACACCTTCTTCTGTGAGGTCTGACTCCCACTTAGAGGAAGGAGACTCTCTTCCACGTCTGTGCTTTCCTAAGTCTGTTCCCTCAGCCGTTACTCTATGGCCTGGATGAGAGACCCTGGGTCTCTCCAATGTTTATGGAGTTTGACTCAAAATATGAAAATTAGAAAGTGCAACCAGTTAGTAAGGAGGAAAACCAGAAGAAAGCAGTGACTTGGAATCTGAGTAAAGTTCTATATTGTTTTTTTTTTCCTTATGGAGTAAATTTACTCTCCTATCATTGATTCAGATGTAATAATTCTTTATATTAAACTTCCACTGTTCAAATTACTCATGCTTTCTGTCTCCCTATTGGACCCAGACTGATAGATTGCTCTCCCTGCGTCTAGTAGCTACTCCCTGAAGTCTAACCACACAGCAGCCGGAGGGACTCTGTTAAAATTCTGAGTTCAGATTATGTCACTTGTCAGATCAAAGCCCTCTCATAGGTTCCTGTTTCGCTCAGAGTGTAAGTCAAAGAGGCATTTATTATCTGACCTCCCACTATATCTGACATCATACTCTATCCATACTCTGTCTGGTACACTGACTTCCTTGCTCTTGCTTGAAAACAATATACCAAGAGGCTCTTATCTCAAGGTCTTGGACTTTGCTATTCAACTGTCTTGAACACCTTTGCCCACGTGTCCACGTCTCCATACTTCATTTCTTTTAGTTCTCATCTCAAAGTTAACATCTCTGAAAGGCTTTTCTTGTATACTCTCTATATAACAGCAATTAGTGTACCTTCCATCCTGTACCATCCCAGCACTGTCTCTCTCTCTAACCTTGCTTTATTTTTTCCATGGTACTTAGATTTACATTTTTAAAACATAAATTGTTTATTTATTTGTTTATTGTCGGTCTTCTGCAACTACAGTGCAGGGTACAGATTTTGTTTTCTTTACTGCTATTTCCCCAGGACCTAAATAATTCCTGGTACATAGATGCTCAATACATATTTGTTGAATGAGTGAATTTATTTAGGAGATTAGTAAATTTTAGACAATTTCAGAATAATAAAGGCATAAGTTATCATTTTGGCTCTTACCATAATGGGATCTGACTTCTTTTAAGTTGCAAGTCATTTGGGGACAAAAACAATATTCTAGTTACATCCTTCTCTCCAGTCTCAAGCATGGTTGATCCAAAGTATGTTTTTTTGGTCTACTTTAAAAAAAAAATTCAGCTTTGTCAAGGTATAATTGACAAATAAAAGTGTAAGATATTTAAAGTGTACATCGTAGTGATTTGATATATGTGTACATTGTGAAGGTATCCCTCCCATCTAGTTAATTAATACATCCATCACCTCACATATTTATCTTTTTTTCTAGTGAAAACATTTAAGTTCTACTCTCTTAGAAAATTTAATTATGCAATACGGTGTTATCAACAATAGTCACCATGTTTTACATTAGATCCTCAGATTGTATTCGTTTTATATACATATATACATATATATATATATATATATGTATATATATATACACACACACACACACATACATGCTACATCTTCTTTATCCATTCATCCATTGATCAACACTTAGGTTGTTTTGATATCTTAGTTGTTGTGAATAATGCTGCAATGAACATGAGAATGCAGATATCTCTTCAATATCCTATTTTGATTTCCTTTGGATGTTTACCAGAAGTGGGATTGCTGTATCATATGATAGTTCTATTTTAAATTTTTTGAGGAACCTCCGTACTGTTTATATTCTGTTGTTAAATTCAGTTAAAACTGGTATGAAATGATAGCCTTAGAAGCCCATCCTTTACATAATTCCTTTCCAAAATAGCCTGCTGCAGATACTGCCCCTTTGTCTGATACATTTACATTTTCCATTGCAGTGATGGTTCATAACATTATATTTCTCTGAAAATTTTTTCAAGTGATGCTAGTGTCTTAGAAATCTTCTATTTTTTAAGTTGTGGAATAAACCAATGTTAAGGCCACATAATTTAGTGTCTGTCTCCTCATGTTCATGCATTCTTATGAGTTTTGAACTTTTGTCTTGCTAATTCACTGGTTTTCAAGTCTATCAAGCAGGACACTAACCGAATTTCCTCTTCCAAAGTTGAGGGTGGGAGATAGAGAATTACGTCAGTAGCGGGAGCATATATATAAAAGTGATTTCTTAGCTATGTTTATTGTCTCAGAAAAAAACTTATATGTGCCCTGAAGAGAATTACGATTTTCTGCTGTAAAATATGCAACCTTCAAGAATGGATTTTCTTTCTGTCATTCTTAAGAAATATTTCTGGGATGTCTGAATGACCTGCTTCTAAAGGTTATTGTTCTCACTGGTGACTCCAGTTCAGACAGATTAAGATCCAAGAACGATGCTACAGGCAGAGATGATTGAATAAAGGGAGAGCGGGAGTGCTGGGCTGTAGAAGAACCAAAAGCATGAAGCTCCTAAATGTTTCTTAAGGCAATAGGAAAATTCCTTCTACTACCGAATCAAACAGTTCTGATAATCCCAGCCACCAAAGAAATAGCTGCTTGGTTTACTGATAATATAGAGAAAACCCTGAGTTTGAGAGAATAGTCATTACCCTTGCAGACAACTCTGCTTATTCTAAGCTCTATGGAGTTTCTTCCGTGCAAGTAACAATACAGGCAATTTGCAAACATACCAATAGACAAATCTATTTACTAGTGACCTATGTTAGAGTTGGAACTATTAGAATTGTTGTCGAGTCCTATGGTGGCAAAACATTCGATCATTTGAATATTCACCATTAAAACAAAGTTTTTCTATGACATGAACCAGTTGGGAGAACTTCAGGTGAACACAGATGGAAATGAAAAAAAGGCAATAATGTAGCTTTAATTGATTGGAGTTCTAAAAGTCAGAGTTGGCAAAATGAGTCTTTTCTGCTTCTGAAGTCATTTTGTTTACATAGATAAATATATCATTTTTGTGACATTTATCAGCGAGTGATAACTGTATGCATTTTGATTATTAAATTTAACTTAAGCTTCTGAGTATATAGAGTGAAGTGCAAAATTAATTTATGAGTATTCAGAAAATTCAGAATTTATGCACACATGAACTTAACCAAAATTATAGAGAAGAAATTGTCTAATTTGGAACTGAAGTAGCATACAATGCTTGGTGAGACCGAAGGGTGTGCAATTGCAATTCAGGATAGGTTGATTGGCACTAAAAATTATTGCAAGTGCATAATGAGAATAAACTTCCCTGATGAAATAAGCAGATGATATATAGTGTCTAACAAAACAATAAAACATGTAATTGGATGATGTACTGTTTCCTGTTGTAGACGACGTGAACATGCACAAAAGTGTTGCCATTGTGCACATCAAAATTGGATTTCAGCTACAAATTCTTAAATGGATTAATACTGGATTAAAAATAAGAAGAGAAGCATTTGTTCAAAACAGCTCTCTAAAAGGAATGGAGGAAAATACTGTGATTATTGGCAAGTCATTCCACCATGTGAAGAATTTAACAATAGAATCCAAATTGGTCCTCTATATTGCAGTAATAAAGTATGATTTGAGAAGATATTTAAGCACTTAGAATTGACAAAGGAACTCCATTTGAGAGCAATTGACTAGGAAGGAGACTGGAAAAGTTGTCATGTATAGTCTTTTGCATCGTAAATATATAGGAAAGTGCACTGAACAGAGTAAGTACATATATAAAAGTATTTTTTCCTACTTGAAAATATCGTGTCTATTACAAATTACTAGATTATTAAAGGATTTAGCTTCAAATTTTGCAACTATACAAGATAGTATCTAGATAATTGACTTTATTTTACATTTTACATGTTTTGAAGGGTGACATATCATTGAAAATAGTCCCTCAAACTACTCATGAGGAGATCTTAAAAATATTTGAATTGATTATCCCACAGAAGACACCAAGGAGGGAATTGATTAAATCGTTACCACGTGTGAAGCATTTGTATCAAGTTCTTGAAGATCAGTTTTTAAAGTGTCTACATAGTAGAAACCAAAAGAATGTGAGCTTAAATTAAAACCCGAATGTTGACCATTAATTACTTTCAAATGCTTAGTTAATCAAACCGTTAACTTTGAGGTTGTGGAGATTCCATCTCTAGGCATCATGAGGAAAACTAGAAATAAATATATTCGGTATAGTAGAAGATCAAACATTTGTACTTATGCTTCTAAAATTTAATTCTGGGTAAGGCATATAGAAATAATTTTGTGTGAACACCAAATAATAAAATGCCTTTTATTAAAGTTTTATTACATTTTTCAAGATACCATTTAGAACTTGTACCGTTAAATCTGTTCACACAGCGTACTCCAGAGAGCACAGCACCACGCTGGCAGTTTTAGGAGCATCAAGATAGGACACCACTAGCACCAAGATTAGCAGTCTTACAACGGGCATTGAGACAGTGGACAGTGGTGGGCAACAGGCAGCACTGAAAGTGGCAAGAAAGGAACAAAAATAGTAGGCGTCGCAAGCTAACAAAGAGGATTGTGTTGTGAGTTCATAGGAGACAGAATTTTTATGATTTTCTGCATTAGAATTGTTTGGGGGTGGGGGATGTTAAATAAAGATTCTAAGTTTCATTCCCAGAAATTCTGGGTGAGACTTCACATATATTTTATAATAAAATGCCATTGAGGTACGTATAACAGGAGATTGAATAATTGGCCCAATGTGTCCGCTCCCCCTGCACTCACAGCCTCTGTATGGCCACTTCGTGGGGTTCACTCATAGAAATTCGGCATGAACAGTTGACCTGTTTTGGCCAATGGCATGTGGCAGTTCTAAGCCTAGGCCCTAAGAAGACTCCTGTGTTTCTGCCTGTCCTCTTGCATGTCTGCCATCAACATGAGAAGATTAGCTCCTGAAAGATAAATTTTATGGAAAATTACGTTACTAACAGTGGCAAATATTCCTAGATCTCTCCTAACAGGCATTTTGAGGACCTGATATTCATTCCCCAGTGTGGAGAGAAAAATGTTGTCTTTACTCTGCCCGGTATTTTCTGGAGTGAGTTGATTCTTATAGCCATCCCTGGGCAAATGCTGCCCTGTCACTTGGGGCCCCAGAATGAACACACATACAGCAGCGCCACCCTAGCTAATGCACAGACCGGTAGTGACAAGAAGACCCACCAGCTGCTGCAGCCTGACGCTGAGTCACATGGGCAAGCCTGTCTTGGTCAGCAGAGCTGTCCCCACAGACCACGGGCTCATGAGAATAAATCATTGTTATTTTAAGATGCTAAGTTTTGGGGTGGCTGATAAATCCATTTTTATTGGGGCAACAGTTGATGGATACATATTTATGAGCTATCACATTTTATAAGATTTCTAGTATAATGGTGCCGAGTAACAACAAAACTCAAAGGCTTATGAGGAAAAGCACCTTTTCTCTCTGAGGATTTTTGGAGCTGGGTGGCTTTGCTTCAGGCTGAGGGTTGGTTTTGGGTCACCTCCACCATCTCTCAATCTGGGAACAGGGCCTGCTCTTTTCATGGCAGAGGACAAAAGGGATGCCAAACAGGAAAGCAATGTAATGCCTGTCTCATATGGTGTTTGCTCACTTTCCATTTGTCAAGCAATTCACGTGGCCATTGCCAATGTTGGGGAGAGTGGCATGAAGTAGTCCTCTGTGTGTGGGGGGGGGGTAAATATTTGCTGAACAATAACCTCTCACAGCGTACATTATGTGTATGAATCTCAGTGTTCTGTGTTGAGGTTTCAGGGCAAAGGCTGATGAAGACAGGATATCAGAATCTATGATTTCCAACTTCTTTTTCTCTCTCCCAGACTGGGGGCAGGGGGATGGCTTTAAAGATAGGTAGACTGATGATCTTCACTGCAGTCTTGTTTTCAGAAGGTGTACCCTTGCCAAGAACCAAGTTCTGGGTAGGTTTTAACCTGATCATTATCAGTGATGTGTTCTCCTTTAAGAATTCCATGGAATTTTGCAGATTCAGGGCAACATTTCTTCCTGTATAATTATAGACCTGATGTTAAATATCACCATCCCTTTTTTCTTGCCTTTCCTATCTTTGTAGCACCTATTCTTTAATGCTGAAACAAAACAACCTCATCTGGATCCCATCTGATTTTAGCACACAATACATTATTTTGGAGGTATCAATGTACACGCCTGTCTGCCTTTGTTGAATTGCAAGCTCCGAAAGGCGGAGGAAATGCATTGCTCATCTTTCACCCCCAATAGCTGGCGTGCTCCCTGCCCCTTCTTGGGGGCTTAATGAATGCTGATTAGGATCCACTTACCCGAGAGGGGGATGGGGAATATAGGGGGTGCTTATCATGTCACAAAGCACTCCTCTCTTCAGGTTCACAATACTACATTAGCACACTCTTTTTGATAACGATTAAAGAGTAAAATGATCAATTCCAATCAAATGCCACATGTAGTTTCTGGATATAAAATACAATGATTTTAAATGTCATTAGATTATTTGATTGTACCATAATCACTTGCCTTGTTTATCTTTACAATTGCCAACCTAATTAATTCAAATGTACGTGTTACTGAAGCCTCTTGCACATCACCTCCACATGCATCCTTCTGGAAAGCTAGCGTTTCTCCATAATCGCTCTGTCTTGGGACCTAATGCGTATGTCGGCCCTGCTTTTGTCTTGCACATGACCTCACCTGACTTTTTCCTGTCTTCTCTTCACCTTCCCCCAAATTGCAGTTATTGAAATTTCCTTTTTTTATTCTAATTCATGGTTGTAGTTTATTTCCAATGTCATATTCTGTTGCCGATTGCTGTCAAAGACTGCCCCTGTCAAATGCTTGATCTTCTAAGGACAATCATGGCTCTCCCCTCCTTGCTAAGTATTCTCAGGCCTCAGAGGGCTCTTTTATGATAGACTTCTTGAGTATCCCTTAAAAAACCCAAAAACATTCTAATTCTTCACTTCTTGGTGTCAATCTATGGTTACAATTGAATCTCTCATTCTGACTTTCTGGCCTAGTTCTAAGGTTCTTAATTCTCTTCAGTCATGACTTCATTGAAGATTAAATATGTTACATTCATTCTTCTACCTGGCTTCTCGTGTCTCAGTGTATCTTTGCATTTCTGTAATCTTTTGTACTTTGGTGCCACAAAGCTCTGATGCTAGTTGTAATAACATATTTTCACCTTAACCACACCCCCATATTTTCTCTTTTCTCCTTCATTTTTGCAGCTTTAGTTTTATGTATGTCCTTGGGGAAACCACTTTTAGATGTCTCAAGAAAAAAATAAAACATGATTTAGCTTCTAAAATTTTTCGACTACGTCTTAGGTAACATGTCAACATTATTTTCCTTTCTTCGTTTCCCCACTAGGCTTTAAATTAATGAAATTACTGCACGATTTCCCCCTTGGAGTCTAGCTACCACTGCTACCACTCTTCTAAACATACACTCTTCCTGCTATAAAATGATCTCCTAAATGTAAAACACAGCGGATGTGAGTCTCCCTCTTCTCCCCATCTCTCAGGAAGATGCGACACTGCTGCTGACATCCCGGTTCTCTCACCTACCTGAGTGGTTTTCCTCTCGGGTTTTTCCTGGTTCACTCCTTGTGAACATCTCTTATAGTTTAGTCCCTTGCTCTCCCCTCATCTATTTTCTTTGCTCCTTCAGAAAACTTCTCTACTCCCATCAACGTATATCTGCTTGATTAACAACTTCAAAACTGATGTCTTTTTCTCTGTTTTTAATCTCAAACATCTTGTCAACTATTTCCACAAAGATACCAAATTGTGCCACTTCAGACTCTTTCCATGTTTGCCACTAATTTTCCCCTTAATTTATACCACTTAATTGGCTCATTTCCATTAAGAGCCCTGCTCTTCCTCTCTACTCATTAAGATTCAAAGTCTCAGTTACGATAGCTAATGTTTACCGAGCCCTGCTGTGCCGGATATACTAGGTATCCCTCTCCTACGTAATCCGTCATAGTTTACTCTTAAGGACCTGCAGACTTTTCCTTACTCGATGCCTCTCCAAATCTTTTATAGAAATATATTCAGTTAAAATATGTCCTGCCCTAAATATTCATGAAAATGTTATCCTCTATTCTATAATGTATTTTCTCATGCTCCAGACTTCTAACTGTTGGAGTGTCTCAGAATTTAGTTCTGGAATTTCTTCTCTCCTGTATCCATACTTGCTCCCTAAGTAATCTCATAGAGGATGAACGCTCACAAACTTATATGTCCAGCACCACCCTTTCCCCTGAAATCTAACCTCTTACATCCAAATTTCTACTCAGCATCTTTACTTGGATGTCTAATAACCAACTCAAACGTGACACCCTCAAAACCAAACTCCTTGGCCATACATCCTCTACCTGTGCCCAGTCCTGTTTCAACAGGGGTCTTCTTCATCTCAATAAATGGTCGTTGCACTCTTCTAGTAATTCAGATCATAGAAAAGAGTCATGACTCCTCTTATATCCCAGAACTAATCCTGTTAACTGTATTTTAAAATAGATCCAGAGCTCTCCATTTCTTACCACTTCCTCTGCTGCTGTCCTTTCAATGATCTATTTATCTCTCATTTGGATTATTGCAAGAGCATCCTAACCAGGTTTCTGCTTCACTCTTGGTCGCCTACACCCCGTTTTCCACTCATCAGTCAGAATGAGCCTATTAAAACTTCCTCTTCTGCTCAAATCACTGCAATAGAAGTCCTTAAAATATTCTACAGGGCCCTGCCTATGTTAACTTCTAGCTCTCCTTCTCTGACTACATGTCCTTATCGTTATCTCTTCTTTTCTCTTTTATCAAGATCAGTGGTTCTTAAATGGGGAGGGCAGATTTTGGTCCCCTCCCTCCCAGGAGGGGACATTTAGCAACATCTGGAGATGTTTTTGATTTTTACAACTGGAGGTATGGGTTATGTATGAGGGGGTGTTACTAGCATCTAGTGAGAAGAGTCCAGGGATACTGTTAAACATCCTACAATGCACAGGATGACACCCCACAACAATGATCTGGCCCAAAATGTCAATAATACGCAGTTGAGAAACCCTATGCCACAGCTACAATTATGCCTTCAAGATTCCCATATTAAAAATGCATTAAGATCGTATAAAGAATGTCACACCCTCTAGCCTTTCACTGAATATTGCCTCTTTGTGGAACATTCTTTTCCTGATGCCTCTCTCTCTAGAGCATGTTCAGGTACTAATATGATGATGAATGAATGAATAAAGGAATGAATGACTGGATTGCTTATCCAAAGTTGACTCTTATCCTATTAATTTCCCTCTATCTACAATAATTTAGCTCCCAAAGTTTTAAGGAATTTTTCCTTCCTCCTTTCTCTAGTAGTGCTTACTACTTGTACCTGCTCTTTGGAATTTGAAAATGATGTCATTTCTGTTTTCACATAAAATTGTCAGAGTTTGTGTTTGTAACTTTAACTACTTAGCGGGAAATACCCACCACAAACCGCTTTTCCTATGTAGTTTAATAGTCCACTGCTTCATAAAGTCTATTAGTAAAATTTCCCTGAATTATCAAATTCAGTTTCTGTACTAGGTACTATTTTCCTGGTTGACTAACCATAATTTTCTTGTCAGCGTATACTTTTTAAATAGGGCTATAACAACCTTTTCTAAAAAATTACAAGCTGTGACAATCTTGACTACAAATATTAAATTAAAATTATCAAAAATATCTCTTGATATTAAGGAAAAATGGTTCAGACTTATCTCTTAAAAAAAGTTAGTTAAATTATATGGGCCATGAAAAAAATTTACTCCCTCTTTCTTTAGACATATTTTGTTTTATCTGTAAGACTTAGGAACCTAGAGTTCCATATTAATTTGTTAATGAATGGATGTTACAGTTAACGAGATGGATAAAAATTAAATAAGCAGATTAATAATCAACTTGAGATGAAGAATAATTCACCAGTCCTGGAATGTGTGAGTCCTAGTAGGGAAAAAAGATGAGTTTTGAGTCCTGGTATTCTTGATATGGACAAATTTTATTCTGTCATGAGTTGGATAACAACTCCAGAGAACTTTTTACTTTCGTATCCTACTTACATATATGTGGTTGTGTGTGTATGTATATATGTGTGTATTTATTTATATAAATCTTCTTTATCAGTCTGTTGCTTTTATTTTCTTAATGGCATATTTTAAAGAGGAGAACATTCTAATTTTGATAAAGTCCAATTTATCCATTTTTTATTTTACGCTTTGTGTTTTTGTGTCCTATTAAGGGATCTTTGCCTAACCCATGGCCATAAGTATTTTCTCCTAGAACTTTTGGCATTTCCATTTCAATCTATGATAAATTTGAGGTTAATTTTTTTAATAGTGTGATGAAAGTGTTAATATTCATCCCTCACCCCTTTATGGGTATTCAGTTGTTCCTGCTTGAAATATATTGGAAATTTGATAAAAAGTCAATTGACCATACATGTGTGTATCTAATTCTATATTCTCTATAATGTTCATTTGATTCATGTATCTAACTATACACTACATCACACCACCACCCGCTTTTTACTTTACATTAGACCTCAAAATCAGTTAATGTAAGCCCTGTAACTATGTTCTTTTACACAAATTTTATAACTAATTAGTCAATTTCTACAAAAATCTTCTGAAATTTTGATTGAGATCGATTTATATCTATATATCAACTTAGGGAAAATTGATGTTTTCACAATATTGTACCTCCCAATCCACAAGCATAATCAATCTCTACATTTTTCAGGTCTTCACTAATTTTTCTCAGTGATATTTTTCAGTTTTAAATGAACAAGTCTTACACAAATTTTGTTAAATTTATTACTATTTTAATTTTTTACATGACTGTAAATTATCATTTTTATTCTACTGTTCATTAGTTTGTTGAGAGTATATAGAAATAAAATTAATTTCTTTACTAATCTTATATCCTGCAAACTTGCTAAATTAATTCATTAGTTATAATCATGTTTTGAATTTCTTACAATGTTCTAAATAGAAAATTTTGTCATTTTCTTGCTTTCTAGTCAGTTTTTTAATATATAATGTTACTTTTTCTAGCATTTATGTGCTAGAAAGGCCCTCTAGTCCAATGCTAAATAAAAGACAGTCTAGCCTTGTTTTTGATCTTGGAGAGAAAGCATTCAGTGTTTCATTATTAAGTATTTTAGTTGTTGATTTTTCTTACATGCTCTCCAAGGAAGTTTTATTCCTTTCCAAGTTTGCCGCACATTTTAATTGTGATTGGTACTGAAATTTGTCAAATTCTTTCTCATTAAGATGATTATAATATTCTTCTCCTTTATTCTGTTATCATAGTGAATTACAGCGATCTACTTTATAATGTTGAACAAACTTTGCATTCCTCAATAAAACCACTTGGTCAGGATGGATTATCAGACTTTCATATTGCTGAATTTGATTTGCAAATATTTTGCTAAGGTTTTCTGTTTCTTATAATATCTCTCTGTCATATCAGGGTAATGCTGGCTTCATAAAATAATTTGCAAAAGGCTCTTCTATTTTTCTGAGTTTTTGTGAGATTTCTGTTACTTCATTAAAAATTTTATACAATTCTTCAAACAATGAGTCATCTGAGAGTGGAGTTCTCTTTTGGGGAAGAGTTTAGTAATGAAATTCATGTCTATATTAGATGTAGAGATATTTAAATTTTCAGACTTTTCTAGGGCCATTTTTAGTAATTTGAGTCATTCAAGGTATTTGTCCGTTTTATCTAACTAGTCAAATTTATAGGCATATAGCCATTCAGAATATTTCCTTAAAACAGTTTCCTTCTGCAGATCTTTAGTGTTGCTCCCTTTTTGGTATTTGCTTTTGTATATTCTCTCTTATTTCTTGATGAGGTTAATTGGAGGTTTATCAGCTTTATTGATCTTTCAAAGTGCCAGCTTTTGGTTCCCTTTGATTTTATCTAATGTTTGTATTCCATTCCATTAATTTCTGACTCTATCTGTATTCGTTCTTTCATTCAAGTTCCTTGGGATTATTTTTCTTTTTATCTTTTAAAATTTCTTAAAATAACTCATTTCACTAATTTGATGTCTTTCTTCTTTTCTAATATAAGGATTTAAAGTTATAAGCACTAGGATAGAAGAATTCAATAAACTTTTCTATGTTTTCATATTCATTCCATTAAAAATATTTTCTAAATTCTTTTATAAAATCTTTTTTGACCCTTGAGTTATTAGTGTGTGTGTGTGTGATTTTCAAACAGTTGGAGATATCCTAGCTACCTTTCAGTTAGTAATTTCTGACATAATTACATTTTATTCCTAGAACGTAGTCTGTATGAGTTAAAACATTTAAGTTTATTGAGAATTGTATTATGGCCCAATGTATGGTCTGTCTTGGTGATTGTTCCATATGCCTGTAAGAAGAAGGTATATTCTGTTGTAGTTGGGTCAAATTAAGTATAAATATCAATTAGGTACTTTTGTTTGATATGGTCTTTCAAATTTTCTATATTCTTACTAAATTTTGTTTACTGATTCTATCAATAACTGAAAAAGAAGTGTTAAAATATCCAATTATAATAACGGCTTACATATTTCTTTTGTTTTTTCCCTTCAATTCTGTCAATGTCCCTTAGCATTTTGAAGAGCTGTTATTGGTGGCTTAATAATTTAGGGTTTTTGTGTCTTTTTGTGTTTATATTAACCATTTTATCATTATGATATATCAGTATTTATCTATAGTAACATTTCTTGTCTTTAAATCTATCTTATATGATATTTATATAGTTATTCCAAACTTTTCGTAATTATTGTTTACTTGTTATATCTTTCTTCTTGCTTCATTTTTCTTTAAATTTTCATTTTTAAAAAACTTAGAGTTGCAGGAATGTTGTAAACATAGTACAAAAAATTCAATATATCTTTCAACCAACCTCTACTGTTGACATCTTATATAACTGGAGGACAGTTAGTGAAACAAGAAATTAACATTGTTACAACTTTATTAACTAAATTTTGTTTTGATACCCCCAGTTTTTCCACTACTACATTTCTGTTTCAGATCCAATTCAGGATTCCACACAGCATTTAGTTTCAGTGCCTCCTTAGTCTTCTCCAGTGTGAGCTAGCTCTTCAATCTTCCTTTGCTAAACATGGCTTTCGTATTATTGAATAATTTTGGTAAATTATTTTGTAGAAGGTGCCTTCTTTTGGGTTATTTCAACTTTTTTTCATGATAAGATTGAGATTATTTATTTTGACAAGAATACCACAGAAGTGAGGTATCTTTCATAGGGCATCGTATTAGGGTAAACGTGATGACCGTGTGTCTTATTACTGGTCACATTAACCTTGGTCATTTGGTTAAATTGACATATAATATGTTTCTCCATCATAAAAGGGCTATTTTCCCCTTTATATTAATAAAAATCTTCTGGGAGATACTTTGAGACTGTACAAACATCCCGTTTCTCTACAAGCTTTCACTGACTAATTTTAGCTCCATTGATAGAACTCACCTGCAACTATTGTTACTGTGGTGGTCTCATGCCATTTTTATTTCTGTCTGCAATGCACTGAATTTCATCTCCCTCCAAATTCATATACTGAAGCCCTAACTCCCAATGTGACAGTATTTGGAGATGGGGCCTTTGGGAGGCAATTAGGTTTAGATGAGGTCACGTAGGTGAGGCCCCTGTGATGGGATTAGTCCCTTATAAGAAGAGACACCAGAGAGCTTGCTCTCTTTCTCTCTCTGCCTTGTGAGGACACAGTGAGAAGGTGGCCATCTGCAAGCCAGAAAGATAGCTCTCACCAGAACTCGACCGTGCTGCCACCCTGATCTAGGACTTCCAGCCTCTAGAACTGAGAAAATAAATTTCTGTGATTTTTGTCCTTTGTCTCTGACCCAGAAGTCTCACGTCTTCTTCTAATACATTTGTGAAAGGGTGATTAATTGCACAAGTGAACTTGCGATTAGGGAGAAATCTCAAGCCTTTCACAGTTCATGGGATATCTCTGAAAAACTTCCTTCTTGCCAATAATCTACTTCCCAGATTTCAGCTATTTCATCCTCTCTGATTCTGGCCCCTCTCCTCACCTCAGTGAGCCCACCATTCTCTACTTGGTTTGTCCCCATCTGCATTGTGGTCCAGAAAAATGCCCGAAGGAAGGAAGCCGGAGTGATTGTAGGGTGATTTTTGTTTCCCATCTCTCAGGGCTCACACCCCTGCACTGCCTTACTGTCTTAAGTCTGAAAATCATTGTCTTCTTTTATTTTGTACAGTTTTCTAGTTTTGTTTTTTAATGTCAAGAGGACACATCTGGTACCAATCCTTCTTTCATGGCTGGCTATTTTTTTTACACTTTTGGTTTAAAAATTTAATTGAATTAATTTTATTTTGTTTAAATTAACTTTTTGTTATCAAAATAGTGGGTTTTTTTCTCCTTGGATGTCTTTCTGGATTATCCTAGGAAAATAAGAAAATGTTTTTTGACTTTCTCATCTAAAAAAATTACCATTATCATTCCATGATATCACTAGAACATTCAAATTATTTACTTGCTCTTGACTTTTGCATTGTTTTATTTACCATATATTTTAAATGTTCAAAAATATTACATTATTGTTTTGTATAATTAACATTAACTCATATTTATCTATATATTCACTTTTGTTGATGGTCTTTATTACTTCCTGCACTTTCATATACAGAGTAGGAAATTAAAAAAAAAAAAAAGTGAAGAAGGAAAGCAGGGAGGGAGGAAAGGAAGGAGGAAAAGAAGTTACATCCTTCTGATTTTACTCAATATAACACATATTTTACCTAAAAACATAAAACTGAATCTTAAGAAAAAGGATGATGATAGGAGTTTTATGAAATATTTACTTTTGAAATTAAAGATAGAGTAGGGGCTCTGAAGTTAACCACAACATGAAGGACCTGAGTTCATCATAAATATTTAATACGAGGACTCGTCCCTACAGTTGAGTTAAATATGTGGAAGGGTTATCAAAAGGCATACCTTCACCATTCCAGAATGTGTTAAATATGATCTTATTTTTGGCAACAGATTAGGTTCAATCACCTCTCAAGGAGAATGTCAAGTCCAAGGATACATGTAATACATAAAGAAACCCCTCCTTAAGCTGTGTCACTATGAGGCTGCTCTATGGTTTGGGAAGCAGATTGGCAATTTGGTTTAACATCAGTGGGTAAGCAGTAGAAAAACAAAGCAAAATGCATCAATAAAGCTATATTAACACTATAGGTAGAAGGACAAGTAGAAAAAAGTCATATTTACTGCTCACTGTCATGTCTAATTAAGATTCTTGGCAGTAAATTGATTCCTGGCAATAGATATGGTCTAATTGTGCTAATCCACAACAGTTTTATAAGCAGATACAATAATATAATACCTGATAATTTTGTGTGCATCACACATGTAATTATCAAAAACTATTTTGATTTTGATTATATCTTCTACTTAATTGATTTTTTAAATTGGGAATTTAAAACCCAGTTTGTTGTGGAGAGGCTGTGGCTGAGTAGATAATTTTATACTGCAAGTGTTGGAGTCACCCGAGACTCTATTGTAAACATTCTTCTATTATTACAAGATAAGGAGGAAAAGTATCTTCTGCATTATAAAGATATTTTTAGCATGAGCTAAAAAAATAGACACAAAAACAAGACAAAACAAAAGAAAAAAACCTTTTCACTACTCTTTTATATTTTAATAGCCATTGCTGTCTTTAACAGAGGAATTTCAAAATAATAATGAAATAATTAGGGACATTTAAGCAGTCCCTATTACCCACCCATGTTTCAAAGAGAATAGACTCATTTGCTGCAGACAAAAATGACCAATTTAATAATTAACTAAATTTCCCTACTGCATAAATTAATCTTTAGAAGTAAGTTAGGTCTTTGGAAGTAACATAAACTCTTTCAGGTCCACTGAGATGTCTTTTTATAAACTATTGTTGCATTATTAAACGGAGCCTAGAAGATTCAAAGAATTAATTTATTTTTCAACATGTCAATGATACTGCTGAGAATATACACACTGACTAGTAGAATATGACTGACTGAACGTGATTTCTTGTTTTCTCGTTTTCATCCAACATCCCAGCTTCAACAGTCATACCCTAGCCTCTTTCCCCAAATTGTCTTCATACTAGAAATTTGCTTTTCTTATTTTTCTTAAAAGTTACATTTGAAAAAAATCATGCTGTTTATTTTGTCAGATGCTTAAATTATTTGACAAAGGAAAATAGGAATAGGTGAGAAAATTAAGATGACTTCAGTTGTGTTTAAATCTAGGTCTTCTTTGTCACATAATCAACCCCAGTAATTAAGTACATTAGGTGTTTATACGATAAACCAAAAAGTGCTCTATAATCCCTAGCCTCTGCTGACATCTTAAAACCATTCGAACATGTCAGGGCAAGAAAAGTATAATCCTAAAGTCATATTTTATTGCTGACTTGGCAAAATACCTGAAAGGCTAATGATCTTGTGTATAAACCAGATAATTTCCAATGTGTATGTGTGTGAACCAAGGACGACTTTGTTGAATTTCTACAGCTATGGCAAGACAGATATGCTGCATCATTGTCTTTTGGATTATTATGCCTTCATAGTTTAAATCATAAAAGAACATAGCCAAATTTTAAGCAAGTCAAATGAAGAAATTGGGTTTCAATCTCTGATTTAATATTAGGATGAAAAATTATATATTTATGCAGAAAGCCCAATTTTATTCCCTTGATCGACCACTCCCACTCTTAGAAGCAGAATATCTTCTTGGAAATGGTAACGGAAACAATATCTTCCAATTGTTTAGACAAAAATTAGGCATAAATCTTAGCAGAAAGCTAATTATACTTTCATAGTTGTTATTTGGATAATACACAGAGTAACTGGATGGAGAATTTGTGGAGATGAGATTTGTGAGATTGTATCAAATATGGTCAGATTTTGCACACACACTTCAATATGTGTATTCATTTTTATACGAGCATGAATCCCCAGTCTTCACATTTAATTTACTTATTTTCTTGAACCACTTCCCAAGCACAACAAAATGGCTCAATGCTTGACTTTTATTACTATGATGACCATTAGTTGTGTCTGATTTGCAAAAGTTCTTGATCATTTCCAGATCTATAAAAAAAAAAGTGCTGACTGTCTACCATAACAAAACTCCCACTCTGTTATTAACACGTCCTGCCAGATGTCCCCAGTAATGTTGTGCCTACCAAATGCTCTATTTTCTAATTTTAGAATGGAAGAACATTAACCCTTAGTGTATTAACTAGTGGAAATGATACTCAGCACAAACTGAAAAAAAAGTTGTCTTTGCCATTGTCGTCTGTTGCCTTACAGCTCACTGAAATCAAATCTTTGAAAACTGAGGGAGAAAATGTGCTATTCCATGTTTAATAAAATAATTGTAACAAAATAAAATTCTTGGCTATGTTTTTTTCTATTTTGTAAAAAATATTCATTTGCATTGTCTAACTTAATAATTCTTCTCCCATTGGGAGATGGTAGAAAGTCCACCACTGTGTTTGCTTTGAGATCAGTATAAACAGCTACCTACCTGACAAAGCAAAGCTTTCGTCCTTCTGCAACATGAATTTGGAACGGGTGGATGTTTTCTGCAAGTCACACATAAAAATTTATTATAATTACTTAATTTTTCCATGATCCAAGGAGAAAACTGCATCACAGAAATCCAGGAAGAAAACTAAATCAAAGAACATTTAAAGAGTTTCTCTTTCTTTACAAGATGGTCAACTTGTGACTAGGCCTTGGAGCCTTATACACCACCCGGGCTTTCTTGATTTCTTGATTTATCAGACAGTTACTCTTGCAAGAGGGACAGGCGAAGGTGAAGAGTTATGTCTTCAGTGTGATTAGGCATGCTCAGTGGAATGAGATAGGACAGGCAACGTTTTATTCCTGTGCATACTTTAGTTCATCCTGAATTATTTTAGTTAGTTTTGCTCAATGAGTAATAAATACAAGAAATAAAGAGGAACATAAGGCAATTAAGGCAAATGGTATAAATAAGTTTAAGAGGAAATTAGACATTTTTATTGCTAAAGAACGTTACACAGAAAATGGATGAAGAGTCCAGGGATAAGGGAGGCAGGTGAAGCTGATTTATTATGTGGGGCTGGGACAAGTGGCCATTTTCTACCCTGTGGTTTCTTATGTCTCTCTGGAAGAACCTATATTTTAAGATAATTATGTACAGTCATGAAAATGTTAGCAGCTGCATTTTGGCAACTTGGCATGCAAATTACTAGCTCTACTCAGGCCATGTGAGCATGAATTGATGAGAGCTTTGAGAGGGAAGGACTGTGAACAGCTTCTGGTTGGAAGACCTAATGAGCATTGTGAAAGTTAATGCAAGTATGGTGGCCTGGTGCCATCTGCAAAGCTTCAAAGATCCTGAATTCAAAGGAATCCAGAATTTTGCATCATGTTCATAAAATAGTACAGAGTTTACACATCTATAGGGACCATGACATTGTTAGATATCCCAATTTCTCCAAAAGGTTATATTTTCTTTAAGTTTCATTTACTGGGTTGACATGATCCCAGTTTGAAACAGCTGCAAATGGATATAATTAGGTCAGAATGTTTTGTTGTCAGGATTCTCAGTTGCTTACATTGGCTTATGAAAAGGTCATTATGAGAAAAAGGATTTGAATAGTAAAGAGATTCCAGCTGGTTAGCTATTATTTTAATTATGCAATGGAATCAGCTATTTCCCTGCCAATATCTAAAGTTGCTCATGGAAAAGTTATTCAGAGACTCTGTGAAGATGCTCTTTTTTGTGTTCTTTTCATTGCTTGTCACAAATCCATATTTGTCAACCTTTCTGTATGTTTAAAACTTCCTATCAAATAATGTCCATCCATGCATTCTCTCAACAGTATTTATTGTGGGACTATGATATACCTGGCACTATATATTATCCTATTCTCAAGGAATGTGTAGCCTATTTGGGTAGATAAAATATACAGTAATTATAAAGCACAATATGAACCCCTTGGGCATATAATTCTAATGCAGATTTTCTATAGTTCTTAAAATCTCAATATTTGGAGTTCTGAAAAAATCAGCTTTTTCTGTTCTCTATTTTTTCTCACTGATAATACTCAAATTTTCATTTTCTTCTACTCTTAAGAAAGGAAAAATATAAAAACAAAACTCAGGATTTTCCTTAAACCAGTTTACTAAACTTTAGTGTGTTGCTCTGTGAATTTCATTAAATTTACAATTTAAAAATATTTTGGTCATGTGCACCAGAAATTAGGGTCTAGGAGATTTTTTTCTTGATGAGGAAGATTGGCCTTGAGCTAACATCTGTACCCGTCTCCCTCTATTTTGTATATGGGACACCGCCACAGCATGGCTTGGTGAACGGTGTATATAGGTCCACACCAGGGATCCGAACCCATGAATCCCAGGCTGCCAAAGTGGAACCTGCAAACTTAACCACTACACCACCAGGCTGGCCCCATAGGAGATTTTGTAAGGGTTACAGTAAGAAAAGCAGGAGAGATTGGTATATCTTAAAAATCAGTTCAGTAAACAGTTAATTGTCACGAGAGGGTTGGGCTTCCAGTTTAGGTAACAGTTGCTTTGGAAGTAGTGGGCAGAGCAGAAGGGGCTTTTTCTTTTTTGTGTGGGGGCCTGATGCCAACATCCTTTATTATACCAAAAAATTGCTTTGAGTCCTTATAACGTTCAGACTTAGCTGGAACACACCAGAATAATGAGGTCAAGTAACATGGTAGGATATATTTTATTTCCTATTTCAGGACGTTGGCTGATGATACCAGCATATAAGCCTGAGTTTAGGAAAGTAAACTAAGAACCTGTCCTCAGATGTGATATTTTCCCCCACTTTTCTCCCTCTTATCTAGTCAAAATAATTTCTTTACTGTCCACTTCACCTTTACTTGAGTATGTCATGAATTCCATTTCTGGAATTCCATTCTCTCTTCCAAACTCCTTGTGACCTTTGTGATTTGGATCAAGGTCCATCTCCTCCATGAAGCACCCAGCATTGGGCACTACTTTATTCTTGTCGTTTTTACTTTTTATGTCTGGAATTCCTTCAGTCTTTCAAGCAAATAACATAGACACACAAACAACTTAAAAATCCACTTTTCTTGAAGCTCTGTGTTTGTAGGAATTTGGTTTGACTGTATAATTCCCATATAAACATGAATACATATATATGCAAATATAGGTTGTAATTTTTGATAATTGGAAAATTTCTATAAAATAATATACATTTTCTTTAGCAATAACGTATTTCAGTGGTATCTATGAAGCAAAAAAATTTGACTCTTAGCAGTGTCATGCAATATGATAGGCGGTCATGTGTGCAAGAGAGATCTAAATTCCTGAGGGACATGCCATGGGACAAGAAGATCAAACCTGGCCTGGAAAGAATTTATACATAATAATAAAACATACAAGTGAACTCCTGTTCATCTCTCAAGAGCCAGTCAATTAATTGTTTGTCTGAAAATGTATCTTTAGATCCTGACCATAACTCTAGGGAATATATACTAGATTCTTGTTTTACCATTCTGTCTTGTACATAGCCTTATTAAAGAACAGAATACATCTATTGAAATTATTTATTACTTCTTTGTCAACTCAGTAAAACTCTGAGACCCGAAACCACACCTTTATTTGCTGAGCACAAATCAATATTCAAAATAGTTATTGAATAAATAAATTGGAAAAGGAATTTTGAAAAGCATTGTATTACTTACATATTTTAGATATGGGAATATTCTTCCCTGACTTGACTTTACTATACACATATCAAAATATAAAAACATATGAGATCTGAAAAACTACATGGAGGTAAAAGTAGTTATATGATTTAAAAATTTGTTAGATAATGTTTGTATGTATTATATTTCCCCTTTTAAGTTGACAAAGACAGTGTGAAGGGATTTATTACTAAAAGAAAATAGAAAAAAATTAGGTGTGGGGATTTTATTTTTACTCTGGGCATGTGGGTGTTATTTATCTCCATGGGGGTGGACACTAGTAAGTGCTATAGATCACAACCACGTCTATTTAATTCCTGTTGATTTAATTTTATTTTCAAAGCTGCTTCACAGATTGTTTAGAAATATATGGCTATGTGGGGGAGGCTAGAACATTGTGGCTATAACATTAAACTCGGGCATATACATTCACAGAACCCACAAAACACAAAATGTGCTAAAGCAGCTGGAGTGTTCTTTTTCTAATAGCAATTTAGAAGACAGGAGGATGAGCAAAATTGGCAGTCAGATTACGCTGACAAAAGCAGAGCAATTCGTGCAAAGAATCTACTGTAAGCCTGAGACCGACATGTGGGATAACATTTACCTCTGTTGGCAGTGCAATGATTTTGAAGTTAAAGTGACTAGATATACAAAAATGTTAAGCTTGATGGCTCCACAAAAGACATTTCACACTTAAAAAAAGCGTGTGCTTGTATTTTAACTAAGCCCCATTGGAGAAATCTGGGTAAATAGTGATACTTAATTTGATAAACCACTTTGGCATAAATAGTTTGGTTATATGGTTTACTCAGCTTGTGAGTATATATGTGTGTGTGTATATATATATATATATATATATATCAACAAAAACTGCTTTTTTAGTGCAAATTAGCTTATTAGCACATCCAATGGAAGTCAGCAAAATAAGTATAAATTGCTGAAGTTTAATCACTTACGTTTTCTATCAGCTGCTTTGATGAAAGATATGGCAAACAACAAAAAAAGCAATTCAAAGGTCCTGGCCACTTAGAGATAAATAAGATTTTGATGCTACTAATGCATTTTAACTACCTTTATTACCTTAAATTCCATTAAGCACTGCCAAATTAGGACTTTGCTTAAATTATAAATCATATAAATCAGCATTTTTCCAATGTGGATTTTCATTTTAAGGTGGGAGCTGGCTCACTGAGCCTGAATATTCTACTGCACCCTCAAATGGAGTAATCGTGGCAACACAGAATGCATATACCATTCAAATGCCGTAGAATTTAAGAATATTAATCAATGTTTTACCAACTCAAGATACATGGGGTCTTGAAACAGAAAAACATACAAAGATATGAAAAACTGAGGAAAGTTTCACCTTCTTCCACTGAACCAGAAATATAGAACATAAATGGAGAGGGAGAGAATCCAGGGTTATTTACTCTAAATTTTCACAAGTACCTCTATTTCAACATTTATTTGAAGAATAAAATTTAAAGAACCATGGACTAACCAGGGTAATAAATAGATGGTAATCAATGCATTGCACTGTGGAATGTGAAATCAACATTGTGGATAAACACACAGGATGTATGAAAGCAATGTCCTGTGAAATTATACTTCTTTGTATACTGTTTAAGATCAGGAAGCATCATAAACAATTTTCAAGTATACAGAAATAAAATTATCCTAGACATAAAGAGTTGTGTTAATGTATTGTATGCAACACATCCTCAATCCAACAGAGTTATGTTATACAAATGGTTGCTAAATAATAATAGTAGGGTCAGTAGTTCAAGGTCCTATCATATGTTTATTGTTTGGACCTCTAATCTGTCCATATCCTAAACACTGAGAGATTATAAAATATAAATAGGAATATTCTACTTCTATAAATAGAAAAAAATGCATTTTTTAATGCAGCTAAAACAGAAAAAGAAACTAAATGTGGACAGCAAGTAGAATTGAAACATCGAGCCTAAAGGGTTCTCATCAAGATACAGACATGGGTAGCTTGGAGTCTATGCCTATGGTATACCCCACATGAAACAGCACTTCAGGGCCAGGTTCATTGCTTGGCACCAGGATTTGAGTTTGAAGAATGGACTAATTTGAAATTTTCAATATCTGCATCTTTTCTGCTTTTGCTTCCTTCTATTGACTGTCTTGACTGTTTCCTCTCTTGACTATAAATTTCTTGCTTCTTTTTGCATTTTGCTTTCCTTTTTTTCCCTCCAAATATTATATGCAAAGGAACAGTAGGGACTGAAGTAAATAATATACATCTCAAGGTCAAGCAAGGGCTTCCTCTTCTTTCTTCAGATCACTTGTATGGGGCCGAGTCAGTCTAATCTGTGTTTGAGCTTGGGCTAAGATTTCTTGCATCTTTAGTTAGAATCAGTTCACAGCTATCTTTAAATATTTTGAAGCTCTTAGGCAAAGCTTAGAAAATAAGGACTGGAAACATTACTGATTTTTACCACTGATTTTACCAGCTGGTTGCCAGTTCTAGGTGTTGCTAGGGAGTTATTTTTGATCCTCAGTCTTATCCTTGCCTTTCTGAACCTTGAGAGATCTCCCTCCAACCTACTGTCCTGCCCTCAGCCTTTGGAGGGTCACAGTAGTGCTTGTGAGCAAGGCCCAGAGTATTTCTCTCCATGTGCCTGTCTAGCCCCAGCCTTCAGGGGGTTGCTGCATTGCACTCAGGGAAGGCACTGCCTGCACAGGGGAGATGTCTCCCAGCTGTCCTGCCAGCTCCCAGACGTGGCACACTGACTCCACCATTTAAGCTTTTGGTGAAGACTGCAGGATGGAGGATGAAGGGTGTGTTGATGGGTGTGTGAAGACTCACTCTCTCTGCAGCTCTTTAGGGTCTAAGTCTGTCACATCTGCCCATTTATGACTGGTAAAATATGTTTAGAATTCACTTGGTTTCCACTTCCACTTTGGAGGATTCCTCTGCTTCTGCTACTCTGCCGAGGATGAGCAGCCATCGGTCTCTCCTCTCCGGTGAAGGGCTCCACACTTTCTGCAGCTGAGTGCATTTAGCTTCTTTGCATCCTCAGCTCTCAGATGCTGTGCTCTCCAAGAGTAGCCACTAGTCACATGTGGCTATGTATATTTGAATGTAATTAACTCAATAAAATTAAAATTCAGTTTCTCAATTGCACTGGCCACATTTCTAGTGCTAAATAGCCACATGTGGTTGGGGACTACCATAATGGAGAGTGGAAATATAGAACATTTTCGTTGTCACAGAAAATTGTATTGGACAGCACTGCTCTGACAAGTTTAGAACAAACTAAAATTTTGTATATTATCTAGCTTGTTTCATGGTTAGTGTGAGCATGATAATTTCTCATAACTTCTTATATCATGCCCAGAAGTGGAAGTCCTTCCATTATTTTCTCATTGTGTGCTCAGAGTTTTCTTTTCACGAGTGTGTAGATCAATAGATAGGCATATTCAGTTAAATATTCTTCTATTCTTTTATGATTTTATTTTTATTCTTTTACATTTAACACTTCATTGTAGCTATAATACAATTTTGAAACAATAATTTGTCTCTAATGTGCTTTTACTGCTTAAAATTAGGTACTCCAACACAACTGAATGCATAGTTTTTCCCTTATGCTTTTATGCCATTTTTTTATATACTAAATTTTTATAAATCATAGGGCCTAATTGTTGGTATTAGAGTTGTCTTTCAATTTCAATTTCAATATGACACTCATTTTATTTTCGTACTTTGATAATACATTTTAATAATTAATGTCATAAGCCTGCACCACATTACCTTTTTTTCAATAATTTTTAATATTTTCAGGGTTAGTCTGTTGTTTTTTTTTTTTCTTCAGAAAAATTTTAGAATCACTCTCTGGAGCCTCATTTCTTTCACAAAAACAAATAAGCAACCAAACACATAAATAACAATGGATATTTTTTATTAGAAAATCACTAACATGAAATAATTTGAAAATCTACACAGTTCTAACTTTATCCCAAATGTGTTTTATTTATCTCACATTTATTCATGTTTCTAGTGAATCATGTCCTTAAGATTTTGTACATTTAATGTATTTTGAATGAGACCCCGTATTTTTAATTTCTAATTGGTTATTTTTAAGAAAGACACCTTTTTTATTTCAACATATTTACTTTGTGTCCAGTCAATTGGCTGATCTCTTCTCTTTGGTTTGATTTTTTAAATTTACTTTTGGTAGAGAGTTATATAACTAACTAATGGTAATAACTGATTCTTTTACGTACTCCTGCCACTCTACCTTCTATTAAATGTCTGTTCGTATTGACTAGAGCATCTACTATAATATTAAATACTAATGATGATAGTGAGCATTTCATATTTTTCTCACATTAATTAGAAGGCTTGCATACATCACCATCAAGTTTGATATTAACTTTTATTTTTTCATAGGGACCTTCATTATAAAGAAAAAATTCTAGTTACTGAAGTCAAACACTTTATTGAGAATGACTGTTGAATATTATCAAAAACTATTAATTATTTAAATTATCTGTTTGCTGTAGGACAAATACCCCAAAACATATTGGTTTAAGACACAAGCATTTTGTTATTTCTCACAATTTCGTGATTGGCTGGACCCATTGGAGTCTTCTTCTGTTCCATATGATGTCAGCCTGGACCACTAGATCAGCAAAATTCAGTGGGAGGTTGGCTCTGGTAGAAGTTCTAAGAAGACTTTGTTTACATGTCAAGAGGCATTCTATCACTTTACCTTTCCGTGACATCAGCTTGAGCCCCTTCACACAATTAGGGTCTCAGAATAATTGGACTTTTTTCATGTTAGTTGAACTCCAAGATGGATAAAACAAATATATTCAGTCCTATTAAAGATTAGGCCCAGATATGGCAGCACACCACTTCTGCCTAGTTCTATGGTCAGGCAAGTGACAAGAGCAAGCAAGATTCAAGGTGGGGGAGGGGAAACACGCTTCACCTTTTGATGTGGAAAAATCTTGAATAAAATTGCATCAAATACTTAATGGAACTGTGGCTTGTGTAAAGTTGCTTACCTGGGCAAAAAGAAGGGAAAAGTAAAAGAATCCTCCAGTCAAGACTTGAGCCACATTATTAGTTGATTTAATAATTCAAGGTTTCAATCTATGAATTCTCCAAAAGCACCGAAGTAATAATATGGTACCTGATTCTAGACTAAGGACTAGAGGCAATCTCAAAACTACTCTAAGGTGAGAACGTTGGAAGAAAGAAAAAGTAGAATAAAATAAACCAATCAAGATGTATCTGCAAAATTCTTAATTCAGATGAAAAAATATTAGAAGAGAATTACTTTAAGATAGGAAGTGCTGTTCAAATTGCAAGAAATAAAATGTCAATAGGAGAATAAGCAAAGAGTATAAATCAACAATTGAGAGAAGAGTGAATCAAAGTAACCAATAAATACATTTTAAAAGTTCCTCAAACATTCTAGAAATTAGGAAAATGTAAATTAAATTAACATACTGTAACACCCACCAGACAGCAAAAATGTAAAAGACTAATATCATTTTTGAGTAAGAAGGGGGGAAAATGGCAGTCTCATATACTTCTTGAAATAATGTAAACTGCCAGAATATTTTTAGGAAACAATCTGGAGGCATCTACGAGAAAAACAAAACAAACAAATTTTTGACACAGAAATCCCACTTCTGGGAATCAACCACATAAAAATAAAAGAACACAAAGGTTTGAATGTATGTGCAAGGGTGTTTTTGCAGCACAATGCATAGTGGCAGAAAACAATAGCTGTAAACATGTTGAATGCACGCCAGTAGGAGAATTATTGAATATATTTCTGTTACATAGATACCAGGGAATATTATATTAAAATAATACATAATGCAAAAAAGTTGATGGAGGAATGTGTTGAATGAGTAGTTTGTAATATGTGATCTGATATCTTTATTAATAAATCAAAAATGGTGTGTGTGTTTTCATCTGATAAAATTATAGATGATACATGGAAGACTGTTAATAAGATTTACCAAAGGTAAATGTAGATTCAGGAAAAAAATTAAAAGAAAGACTCGGGGCAGGGGTAGTAGCACAAAAAAGAATCCATGTGCTATGAACTCTTTCATGTTAATTATATGAGTGTATTTATGTGTAAAGAGGTTAGAACAGGCAGATGTGGATTGATAAACACTGAATCCTAGGAATGCATGTGATATATTCAAGTGAAAACAAAACGTCTTCAGAGTCATATGTACACTATGAATCTATTTCTCCTATAATAAACCGGAAAGAAGGGAGTTGTGGCAGCATATGCCTCTGATAGCATTGAGTACCCGTGATAGTAGGATTAGAGATTCAGGCAGGATAAGGAGAGATTATATGCTTGTGTGTGTGTGTGTGTGTGTGTGTGTGTGTGTGTGTGTATGTGTATGTATATATGTAACTGTAGCTATATATCTAGATGTACATTTATTTCTGTTTCTATCTGTTTATCTTTAATGTTTTAAAGGGCAGCCAAAAATCATCAATTAGCAATTGATTTCATTCAAAATCAAAAGAAAATAAAAAGAACCTGAAAACAATGTTAAAAATATGTCCATAATTTTGAAAATATCAAGGGAGAAATAATTTTCATTAAAGAACAAAAATCACTGAACAAAAGTAGGCAGAAAAAAAGAGGTGAGTAGAAAAATGGTATAAAAGAACATAAAATTTGGAAATAAAAAATATGGTCATGGATAAAAATCTATAGACAGAATAAACTTCTGGTTGAAGAAGGAATCTGAAAATGGGAACTATTACAGAGGGCTTTCAACAGATTATATGATTAAGAATAAAGGAATTTAAAAGCAATAGAAAATTATTAAGAAACATGGAAGGAAAATTAAGAGACTAATAATTACAGGAAATAATATGCAAAAAACTGGATGAAAAATGCCCAGAGTTAAATATATAGCTAAAAGCTTAAGAGTAATCACTAAAATAATACAAATACAAATCATAACTTTGAAACCAGTAGAAAGGATTTGGGGAGTGATAGCAGTCAGAAAAACTTTGTCAATCCAAAATGAGACAGGAAAGAATAGGAAAGTTAGCAAAGAAAAAGTACCATTAATAAAAATATATAGTAAGATCTTGAAATAAGTCCAAATACATCACCAAACATTGAAAATGTTTACCAAGACATCTGTCCATACATATGAAAAAACATTTCATCTTTTTTCTTTTATTCTTGATTTTTTCTTTATTGCTTCTATAAAATATTCTCTATTTTTTCTTTATTCTTGATTTCTCTTATTCTTTTTTCTTTTATTCTTGAAATAAGTCCAAATACATCACCAAACATTGAAATGTTTACCAAGACATCTGTCCACACATATGAAAAAAGATTTCATCTTTTTTATGGCTGGGTAGTATTCCATTATATACATATAACACATTTTCTTTATTCATTCATTCATTGATGGGAATTTAGGTTGTTTCCAAATCTTGGCTATCGTGCATAATGCTGCAATGAACAAAGGGGCACATATATCCTTTTGACTTACGTTTTTGTGTTCTTTAGATAAATGCCCAGAGGTGGAATAGCTGGATCATATGGTCGTTTGATTCTTATTTTTTGAGGAATCTCCATACTGTTTTCCATAGTGGCTGCACCAGTTTACATTCCCACCAACAGTGTATGAAGGTTCCCTTTTCTCTACATCCTCTCCAACAATTGTTATTTCTTGTCTTGTTAATTATAGCCATTCTGAAGGTCATGAGGTGATATCTCATTGTGGTTTTGATTTGCATTTCCCTAATAATTAATGATGTTAAACATCTTTTCATGTGACTCTTGGCCATCTGTATATCTTCTTTGAAAAACTATCTGTTCAGATCCTCTGCCCATTTTTAAATTGGTTTGTTTTGTTGTTGTTGACTTATATGAGTTCTTTATATATTTTGGAAATTAACCCCTTGTCGGATATATGATTTGCAAATATCTTCTCCCAATTGTTAGGCTATCTTTTCATTTTGTTGATGGTTCCCTTTGCTGTGTGGAAGGTTTCTAGTTTGATGTAGTTCCATTTGTTTACTTTTTCTTTTGTTCCCCTTGCCTAAGTAGACATGGTATTTGAAAAGATGCTGCTAAGACTGATGTCAAAGAGTACACCACCTATATTTTCTTCTAGGAGTTTTATGGTTTTAGGACTTACATTCAAGTCTTTAATCCATTTTGAGTTAATTTTTGTGTTTGGTGTAAGATAATGGTCTACTTTTGTTATTTTGCATGTGGCTGTCCAGTTTTCCCAACACCGTTTGTTGAAGGAAACTTCCTTCCTCCATTGTATGTTGTTGACTCCTTTGTTGAAAATTAGCTGTCCGTAGATGTGTGGATTTATTTCTGGGCTCTTGATTATATTCCATTGATCTGTGTGTCTTTTTTTATACTAGTACCATGCTGTTTTGATTACTATAATTTGAAGTTAGCGAGTGTGATACCTCCAGCTTTGTTTTTTTATCTCAGGACTGCTTTGGCTATACAGGATCTTTTGTTGTTTCACATAAATTTTAGAATTCTTTGTTCTATTTCCATGAAAAATGCCATTGGGACTTTGATAAGGATGGCGTTGAATCTGTAGATTGCTTTAGGAAGTATGGACATTTTAACGACGTTAATTCTTCCAATCCAAGAGCATGGAATATCTTTCTGTTTCTTTGTGTCTTCCTCAATTTCTTTCAACAATGTTTTATAGTTCTAAGTGTAAGGTCTTTCAGAGAGGTGAAAGTACGCATCCTTGTCTGTTCCTGTTCTTAAATGGATAGCTTTCAGTTTTTCACCATTGAGTGTGATGTTAGCTGTGGGTTTGTCATATATGTCCTTTATTATGTTGAGGTACTTTCCTTCTATACCCATTTTATTCAGAGTTTTATCATAAATGGATGCTATATCATGTCAAATGCTTTCTCTGCATCTATTGAGATGATCATGTGATTTTTTATCCTTCATTTTGTTAATGTGGTACATCTTATTGATTGATTTGCAGATGTTGAACTATCCTTGCCTCCCTGGAATAAATCCTACTTGATCATCGTGTAAGAACCACGTGTTTATTTTATTAAAATCTTGATGGGAACACTTTTCTCATTTATCTTGATTACCACTATGTTCCCAGAGTATAGAACCATATCTAGTATATAGAAGCATTAGTAAATATATGGTGAGTGAATTAATAGATAAAACTGAACTAAGTAAGGAAAAAGAAGGTGAAAAAGGAGAGATGCTTCAGTAATCAAAGAAGAAGTGAGTTTCTAGACAGGTGAATGGTCAATATTGTGAAATGTCAAGGAGATGTCAAGTAAAATAAAGACCAAAAAAGTTTCACTGGCTCTGGTAACTCTAGTTTATTAAGAGGAATCTTAGTGGTAGATTGTGGGTTAACATCATATGGTGATGAATTGAGAAGATAATTTCTGAAAAAATGGAGATAGCTAAAATCAGCAACTAATGCCCACAGTGAAACATATCCGTTTTCCTCTGAGTCTCAGCAAGTGAAAATAACAACCCTAACCCCCCAATCAAAGCGCTTTCTATAACATGATGTCATGGAAAGTTAAATCGTTTCTATGAACGTTTCTCCTTTCTCAAACCTTGTCTAGGTTTTTCCAACCTCCCTGAATTTATGCAAAACGTTTCAGTATTCCCTGGTGTGCATGAGATAGGTATGTTTTTGGGGGTTAGAACACTTAGTTGGGGAAACCACATCAAGAAATATGAAATTAAAAAATCCAGTTTTCAATGTGACATATATGCATCATACAAGAACCAAGGTTAGAGAAATGCAGAGTACTTTTTCCATGAAGATTTTTCCTGGGGATAGTAGCTTAGTTCACATGCAGAAAATAAATTTCAGCTTTGATGATGTGTCTCAGAGCCTCTTCATGTGTAGGGCTCTTCTTCTACACCTTAGATTGCTTACAAGTGTTTTCTTGATAATTAATGGACACCTTGTCCTGAAATCATGGTAACTTCCAATTTTGGTCCCTGAATGCAAATCCTCTGGTTCCATGTCCCAGTTTCAGCCTATGCATTGCTCGGATCTCTGAAAATATGCTAATGGAACAAGAGCTTCTAAGGTCCTTTTGTTTTAAACCATTAGCAGAACTAAAGCTCATGGACAAACCCGTCCTATTACTGTTAACCTGCCTTTACAGATGCTTTTAAGGGAATACCAAATGTCAAGTAGAGAAGGTCAAAAAATCCTGTGAACCAGATCCACTAAAAATTTGTTTTCTAACTTGATCCATCTCCCTTTTTACTGCTGCATTTCTTTTGCCTATTCCCACAATGAATACCATTTAAAAGTTTTTGACCTCTTCTGATCTCCCCAAATGGATTAACTTTTATCGACAAACTCCTACATCACTAAGATTGAAAGTTGTTATGTATTTCCTTAACTTATGTCTTCTTCAGTTCAAAATCTATCATTTTAACCCTGTTTATGGTATAGAACACGCTCAGAAAGGTGAGTACAAAACACTGTGCATCTCGTGAATACTAACACAACCACCAAGGTCAAGACATCAAATGTTGCCAGTAACTGGGAAGGCCCAGCAAACTGTCCACTGATGATTTCCCACAAATATAACCACCACCTTGAATTATTTTGGTCATCACTTCCTTACTTTTGAAAAAATATTATACATAAGTGTGTAACATTAAACATTATTATTTAGGTTTTGAATAGCTACTATCATTCAATATCATCTTTGGGAGATCTTCCTTTTTGTGGTGAATAGCAACAGTTTTTTTCAAAGTTTGTTCATTTATTGCTGTACACTATTCCATTATACTAGTATATCATTTTCTTATCCATTGTGCTCTTGATGAAAATGTAGGTTGTTTCCAGTCTGGGGCTCTTATTAACAACACAGCTGTGAATATTCTTGCTAGTTTTCTTAGTGCAAAGGGATATCAGTTTCTACTATGCTTATTCTTGGAATTGAATTGCTGAGTTATAAGATGTGCATTTAGTTTCTGAAGGTGATGCCAAACAGTATTCCAAAGTGATTTTATCAATTTTCACACTTATTAGCAGTGTACGAGAGTTGGCCTTTCTCCACGTTTGCACTAACACTTAATTTTTTCCTTAATTTTTAACTAGTTTTATAATATTTTGCTTTTCATTTGCACTTCTTTAATTATGAGTGAGACTGAACACTTTTCCATATGTTTGTTTGATATTTGTATATCATCTTGGTGAAATAATTGTTCAAGAGTCTTGTCCCTTTTTCTTTTGGGTTATTATGGTATTTGGAATTTATTTTCATGTTCTAGATTCAAATTCTTAGTTATTTGTATTGTAAATATGTTCTTCCTTTTTCTGACAATATTTTATTCAAAAAGTTTTGAAGTATTTCCTTTCTCACTTAAGTGCTTAACCTATCTGTTTATGTGTATGTGCTTCCATACAGCATAAGGAAGTTTTGCTTTTTCTATCTGAAAAATATTCTGTACTGTATATATTAATAGTCCATCTTTTTCCAATGATCTGCCACGCCATCTTTATCAAATATAAACTTTTCATATATTTAATTCCAGTTGTCTATTGCTGCATCACAAAGCACCCCAAAACTTAATGACTTAAAATATTTAATTAACTTTATTTATTAACAATTTTGCCTCTAGTTACCTTTTTATACTGTCCTTTCTGTGTGTGTATGTGTTGTATGTTTAACAAAGTTTTACTAGATTTGTGAGATAAACTATGAAGTATTCCTGTTTAATATTCTGGAAGAGTATAGTAATATTGGAATCATGGTTGTCTTGTTTTTTTGTTGGTATAAGTGTTTTTGCCTATGAAACATTCTGAGCTTGTGGTTTTATATGTAAATAGTTCATTACTTTAAGAATTACAAGACCATTCATATTATCTATGTCTAATTGATTAACTTTTGTACATTACATCTGTTTTAGGTTAAAAAAATTATATTATTCTGCTGTTAACCTTTTAATTTATGCTGCATAGCTAGTAGGCCCAATTTGTCTCTCCACCTATTATTTATTTGATCCTCCCTTCTTTTTCAGTTAATATTGCCAAATATCTGTCATATTTATTAAACTTTCCCTAGAACCAACTTTTGGCTTTCTCAATCTTCTCCATTGTATCTTTCTTCTAATATTATCAGATTATTTTTTTTGACCTCTTCAACTGGGTGTGCATACTCATTTCATCCTTTCTTTTTTCCCCAATATGACATTTAATGTTATACATCTTTATCTAAATTGCCTTCTACCTTCCTCCCACAAATATTGATATTTGATTAATTTGCTGCTTTTCATTTCTAATTTCACTTCTTAAAACAATTCAGAATTGAAAGTTGTATTCTCTCCACATTTTGAAAATATTATTCATCACTGTCTCGCTTACATATTTGGCATTAATATTTTTTAATATAGTTTTTCTCTTTATGTCAATGTAAAAGTTTTCCTTTGCTTTTGGTCTCCTATATAAGCACTAAAATTTGTAAATGATCATTTATTTTTTTTTGTTTGGGATTTCTCACCTTTCTGAATATGAATCTTTTGCCGATTCTGAAAACATTTTCAGCTGATATCTTTTTAGCCATCCTTTCTTGCTATTCTCTCAACTTTGTCATTCTAGAAATCCAATTAAAAATTTAGTTTGGCTTTCTCACTCCATTCTCTATGATCATACCATCTTATCTTTACCGTCTCTTCATCTCTCTTTGTAGAACACTAATTGATTTATCATATCTAGATTCCAAGTTACTAATTTTCTTTTCAGCTGTCTCATATGCTTTGGATTGTTACGTTGAGTTTTAAATTTCAATAGTTTTGTGTCATATTTCTGGAAGTTCTCTTTGTTTTATAAATTTGCCTAGTTATTTTTACTAGATGATTGATCTTTATTATCTTTATATAATAAGCATACTTATTTTATATTATATACTAGGCAATTTCAGTATTCTGTAGTTTTTGCAAATCTGATTCTTTTTTCTTTCCTTCTCTCTCTCTCCATCCCTCTTCCTCTTGTTTCTTTCTTCCTTCCTTCTTTCTTTCTTCTGACTTTGCTCATTGTAGTTTGTGTGATCTTAATTTATGGTTCATATTCTCTTGAACTCTTATATATGGAAATATTTGAAGCCCAAAATGCATTCCTCTGAAGATAAAATTAAATAGAATATATTTCATATAATTAATTAATTGATTGATTTAGTCACAATGGAATTAGAAATTCCGGATCCCACGTGCAGTGTAATGTTTAAGAATTTTCTCATTTTTTGTTTTTGCCTTGTTTCCTTTCCTTTTTTTTTTTTTTGTTTTAATGCTCCACTTAGATCAAAGTCAAACATGCATTTACATACATTATCTCCTTCAGAGTTCATTTATAAAACCTATTTCCACTATTAGTGGTGTCTCAGTTCTAGGCAGAAATTTCCAATTAGACTTTTTTTCTCATCATTCTGTACTATTTTCCTCTGTTGATGGTATTTATATCCTCTTAAAATTCATGCTTTGGACACCTGAGAGTGGAAGATGCTTTCAGGGTTTAAAGTGGCTCCAGTGGAGAGGAAATGAGCGGTCTTTATTCAACCAAAGGCAGGTAGCAATGTTGTTTCCACCACCAAATAGTTGTACGTCTTGGCCAATTCACTCAGCCTCTTTACACAGTTTTCTCATAAGTGAAATGTCAAAGATAACACTTTACTCACTGTAGTTTTACTCACTGAATGAGAAAAGTATTTATTTGAAATGATAAGGTAAATTTTACATATGGATACTCAATGAATATTAGTTTCTTTCCCTCACTTGGACTGCTGGCCTACTTCCTCTTCCCCAAAACTCCTATCCTTTGTACCTTTTCTTCCATTAGTATCTACCTGTTTTCTTTTCTGCAGAGATAGTCACTTTCATATCATCACTACTCATTTGGTTCCCAAGTATGAACTATACCTTGAGACCTTGACTTTCCTGATCTTCCCTGTGCCCTATAATATGATTATCCCTTTCTGGAACTAGGGTACATATATCTACAAATGCATGTCTCTGATTACATATCATCTTTCCCTGGTTCCTTTATTCCTAGTCAATGTCAGAGACCATATTTTATTTGTCTTTGCATTTACAGCTCATTGTGTAATGTCTTACTATATGTTGCTCCCTAATTTATGAAGTAATTATCCTTTGCAGACATGATCTCATGGGTTTTGTAATCAGATATACGTGGACTGAAATCACGAATCCCCCACTCAGCTATGTGAGGTGGGACACTTATTAACATGATTTTTAACCTTTAAAATTGGTATAATGATATTTATTTAACAGCATTTTTTTTAAGTACGGAATGTTTGTTACAAACATGTTGGTATATTGCCTGAAATATTCTAAGTCCCCATAATATGATAGCTGTTAATATTTGATTGTGAAAGAGTGAACAATTAAATTAAAAATGGCTTACTGGAAACTTCCACTCACAATACTTATAAGTGCATCAACTAAATATAAAAAAGGCAGTACACAACACCTTTCCCCAAATCACACCCTTATCATGATTTCTTTTTTTTTTACTATTTGATACTTTGCCAAGTCATCAAAACTTTTAAGTAACCTCTGACTTCCTCTCCTCCATATCCCTGGACTAAGAGTTGTCAGTCCCCCACATTCATTCATTCAATGGAATGGATCTAGGGAGCGACTAACATTACAGGCATTACCTTCGTGGTTAGACCACAAAATTTACATAGTACACTGGACCAATTAATATGTTTTGTTTTATTTCAACAAGCATTTTTCAGGGTTTGTCATGTGTTTAACCTTGCTGAGTATTAGTTTTAAGGCAGCTGACCATATTAAAAGGTAGTTTATGGAACCAAGAACTACCCTAATAGTTCAGAGTAGTAAACAATTGATTAGCCTAAAGTATTTGAAGAAGGCATGGTTCAAGTTGAAGGACTTAAGTTCGCCTTTAAGTTATGAACAAGATTGAGATCAGAGACTTGTGTGTCTCATACATAAAATTGTTTAATCACCCAGCAACTTGTTATTGAATACTTACCATGCTAAAGGCCAAAGAATAACAGTGCTTCATTTGAGAGAATCATCCTGAATGTTTGGACTTATCATACTTGAAGAAAAAAATGTGAGACAAAATATTTTATTTATTATTATTTTTTTTAATTTAAACTTGGCAGGCAGCCATTGAATTAGTGCCTGCAACAATTCTGCACGTATTATGATTTTGAAAATTAGCTTTTAATAGAAGGGGAAAAGAACCTGTAACATTATTTATTAATCAAAAATTTCCATTAATATCTTAAATCTATTCACTGGCTTCCCAATAATAGGTAGAAATGTCAATATTTTGATGTAATCAATATATGATGGATGTGGATTAAGAAAGCCTCTGGTGCGAGATGCCTTTCCCTCTTCCTTAACCACAAGAGGATTTGATCAAGTTCTCTATAGATCTACAATTTTCTCCCTGATATTTATGATTCTTCAGGGTCTCAAAATAATCCTGAGGAACTTAAAGACATATTGTTTTCTTTTAATTACCTTAACTCTTTCATTGCTGCACACAGCTTTCCATAGTCAGTGTGTTCTTCAGCAAGACAAATTATTTTTGCATGGAGATGTCTTTCTGAAAAAGCTGTCCCAGTTTTCCTTATGAAGCTTATTTCCAACTGATCTGATGCATTTAATTAGACATATTTATATAACCTAATGCAGCCTTGCAAAACATTTTCAAACATAATTGGATCTCAAAATCTTATTAAATTCTTAGGATTTGCAGAGTTCCAGACTGAGTTATGTAGATATTTTTCTCTGTCTGTCTGTGTATGTATCTGTAAACACACATGTACACACATCTAGTTTTCCTTTCTTGCATTAGCCCCTGTCTCGTGGGCCTGCAGCACACGCTGGTCAACCCCCTCTACGTGCCAGCGCCAGTTTCAGTCCAGTTATTTTGATCCCATGTGTTCAGCCAAATGCTGTGGATGTTGAATGTTTAACAAATCAGCCAGGTCATCAAGGGTTATTTCTTCCAGGCTGTTTTCCTCTTCCTAATCCCTGGAGGATGCTATTCACAACCGTGTTAACTGCTAAGACTTAAAAACATTCCACATTAAAACACGACACGCTTAGTGTCTAAGCCACAGTTAACACTTGTATCCTCTACTATTTTTAACCTGTTCTCAGATCATTGCAAATCTTCAAGGACAGGGGTCGAGTGAGCAGTTCCCCTTTGCTCTCCATGGTGCCTAATACATAGTTAGTGCTCTTTTCCCCCAAACAGCTCCGTGTTTCCTTCATTATAGTCACGATAATTTTCCAACAAGGTGTTCAAGGCTTTTCATGATCTACTCCTGTTTACCTATTTAGCTTTATGTCTCAACTTTCAATTCCACAGCAGTTTGATTAACTTTACTTTCCTTTTCACAGATTTGTCATTCTCTCTCTTTTTCTATGTGGCCTTCACTCATCTTGTTCCTTCTGACGGAAGCATTCTTTATCAGCTGACTCCTCACCTTTTTTTTTTTTTTTTTGTGGGGAAGACTAGCCCTGAGTTAACATCCATTGCCAATCCTCCCCTTTTTGCTGAGGAAGACTGGCCCTGGGCTAACATCTGTGCCCATCTTCCTCCACTTTATATGGGACTCCACCACGGCATGGCTAACAGGCAGTGCGTCTGCGGGCGCCCGGGATCCGAACCGGCGAACCCCGGGCTGCCAAGCGCGGACGAAACCGCTGCGCCACCGGGCGGCCCCCTCACCTTTTTTATGGCTGTCATTTCATGACACTTGTGCCCATTTTCTGAAGGTATTGTATGTCACCTGCTCTTTAATAGTGAAATTAATTAAAATTAATTTAGTTTAAAGAATTTTGTGACAGCCCTTGAGATAACTGGAAGCAAATGAGATGTTTTAAACCCACAATTTTACATACTGGAAAAAAAAGAATTGAAGGCTACTTTTACAGATTTAATCCCTGCAAAGAAAAATGTGTTTTATATAAAGAAGCAAATCTTGTGTGTAGACAGAAAAGTATTCCTGAATATACCCTTTATTAAACTTAAAACCAGAATGCAAGAAATGTATACTTAGACATAACTATGTTTTATTTTCAGCTCCACCATTTACCACATCTGTGACCTTGGACAAATTTATATTTTAATTTGTCTAAGGTAATTGCTTATTGGCAATTTCATATATTTAACCAAAAACTTAACACAATTCCAGACACATAATAATTACTCAATAAATATTAGCTAAAAATCATTTCTTGCCATAGTCAGCCCCAAATTAAATGTTCTTACCACTATGTCTGGTTCATTGTGTACATTTCCTTTTCATCAACTCTACTGTAAAATATTTAATAAGCCAAAACCTTGATTTATTAAACTTTGTCATTTGTCCTTCTCCATTCTTTACTCCTAACTGCCAACCAGTGTTTTACACAGAGTGAATGCACAATTAATATTGCTTGCATGAATAGAAAAGGAATGTTTACCTGGACATTTTGTTAAAAATAAACTTAATGTTTTACTATGACTTTAAATTCTTACAAGGCCTACACATTTTATAGATACATTAGCAGGTATATATATTTGACAGTTCATTTTCTTTCCAGCGGTCAGGGCTGATATTTATAGACTGAAATTATAACAGTTCAGATAAGGTTAAAGTTATATCTTATATGTGAATTAACTCAAAAGATATTTTAAACTCAAGTTCACAGAACAGAAACATCTATTGTTATGTAGGGAAGACTAGGCCATCTAAAATTTTCTGGATAATTACAAAAATGTCTGCTGTATCTTTCCTGTGATGATCTCCTTGTAAAGTATACAAGACCTCTGCACAGCGCGTTTATACAACATACACATTGGAGGATGCATACCTCTTTAGAAAGAGCCCATTATGTAACACTCACCAGGAAAGGATAAAGAGCCACAGGAAAGTCAGGAGAAGGGGACTAGTTATTAAAACTTCTGGGTCTCAGAAATTCATTACTTGTCAAAAGAAGAAATTAGAGTCCAAAATTTGTTTATAAAAAAAAGTATGCTGTTATAATTTGATAGCATTTGAGTACTGTCTGAGAATAATACAGGTAATCAATGATGTTTTCCCACAAGCCCTGTATAATTTTTGCTTACAATTGAGTAATACTGCAAAATATGTGCAGCTGCATTGCATCAATTCTTCTTTTAATATCTGCTTAAAGTATTTGCATTTTTTTCTGTTAGCATTCAGAATGTTCTATAAAGTCCAATTATGACTTTAGACTTTATGGGGAGCTATCAAAATGTCTTTAGTTAATTCAAATGATATTTCAATTCAGTAAAACATCTTCAAGTGGAGCTACCAATTATTGCAACTATTGCATGCTTCTTGTAATGCTGTATTGCACGTGCCTGTCGTATAGCCATAACTCATGTTTCCTGTGTATATATTTGTTCTTTTAAAAAATTAAAGTACATTTTAATTTCAATATTAGGTGTAAACTCTGTATTCTCATGGACAGTTATTACAATTTTAGTTGTTTTTTTCTTTTATTGTTATAGCTCGAGGTTTTTCTCTTGTCCAGTTAGAGAAAGTCATCCTTTCATTACATTCCTAAAAGCAGCTTACTGATAGAATCAGTAATAATTATGAACTTGGATTATTGATTTCTGAAAGCACTTAAAAGAAATTATCCACAAATAGATTCAAAGTATAATTGGGCATATTTGATCACATAAAATTGTAGTTCTTTTAATTCCTTTCAAATAGAACATTAATGGTTATTGGATCATGAGTAAGTAAATAGAGATTAGAAGTGGGAAGGCGGCAAGGGAATCACACTACAAAAGAAGGAGAGACGAAGAACAGGGGACTGTACAGTTTGCATTTAGTTGGGCCAGCCCCCTGCCAACCAACGTTTCATTTCAAAACTCAATTGATATTTGAATGAGTAAGCTAGACTTTCTTCTAAAAAACAACAAGCATCCTAGCAATTATATTATCTATAAGAAAGGAAGATTCAACGTCAGAAGTTCAAACACGATTTAGACAGATTTCTCTTCTCTTTTGAAGTTAGTATGCGGACATTATTTTTCTTGTATCAAAGGACTTAGGCATGACAGCAGTTCCCTGACTTCCCTGACTCTGATTTATTTTAAGACAGGTATAAAACGACTGGCTGGGAAAACAGAGGAAACAAAGACAGAGTCATTACTCTGAATTATAAGACCCCACACAAGGGAGCTGGTCCTCCATTATCATTCTAACTCTGTTCCTTGTAGTTTTCCTTGTTCCTTCTGCTTGAGCCACACTGGTCACTGTTGTTTTCTGAAAAAGCTAGACATGGTTCCAGCCCAGATTCTTTGTGATTGTTGTTGCTTCAGCGTCGGGGGGGTCCTCCCTCAGAGATCTTCATGGTTCTCTCTCACTTCATTAAATCTACACAAAACCATTACACATGGTGGAGGCCTTCTTTGCCCATCCTATATGAAATTACAATACCTTCACCTCAAATTTAGTCGATTCCTCTCTGCGTTATAATTTTCATCTTAGCACTTAATACTGTGTGTCAGATAAAAAAAATGTGTTTATTGGCTATTTTGTGAAGTGATTGTTCAAATCTTTTGTCCTTTTCTATTAGCTTTTTCTATTATTATGTATTTTAATTATCTTGTTAACTCAAAGACACTCTCAGTTACAAGCTACAATAATATCTTATGTCATACTTTGAAAAATGTCATGCATTGGTGAAAGATGCATTATGGTTTCAGGGATAGTAAAATGTACATTAAATCGTAAACTGAGAATCCCTGAAATGGAGTATTTATCATGTTTATCTCACTTTCCCTCACTAGAATGAAAGTTTCATGAGGGCAGATAATTTTTTAGTGCTTTCTTCGGTGCTATCCACATTTGTAATACCTATTACTCCTGTTACTCAATGGTAGGTCCTCAACAAATATTTTTGACTTATTAATACTAAAATAGATTGCAGTAATTTTATGTTTAGTTATTCAGTCACCTCCATGACTTGCAATTGTTACATCCTCTCCATATCTCTTATCTTCTCTCTCCCATGCAGCATCAGGTAAAGACATAAGAAATCAAAAAGTAGATATTTATTAAATTATATCAAATCGAGGATCCCTGCTTGAGTTTATAGAGATGGGGTTTGTGTGTGTGTGTCTGTCTGTATGCACACGATGATTTTAGAAAGCGTAGTTCTTTGTGATTAGTTAGGGTTAAATTTGTTTGTGAGTGACAAAATGGAAAAGTTTAAAAGTAGAAATATCATAGGCAGTTCTGGCCTATTGTAGTTCCTCATGGTGCCCAGGGTACAGCTTACTTCTAACTTGTTGCCTTACCATGTGTGGCCTCCAGTTTATAGTTCAGTTCATAGTCTAAGGGGACACCATCAACTCCGTCTCTCTGCTCTCCAGCCAGCAGGAGGTAGAAGCGCGAAGAGCAGGATAGAGCCCTTACCATTTAAAGATATTTCCTGGAAATTGCACATACCCTTTCTTCTTATATCTTATTGGCCAATGACATCACATGACCACATATTGTGCTAAGACGAGATGGAAAATTTCAAATTATTGGCCAATACCCTATTATTTAGAAGAAGTAAATTTATTTTATGGACTAGTTAGCATTCTCCACACCAAAGAGTCTGTGAGTATCCTTCTTCCCACATTTAGAATATAGTATGGCTCCCCAAGAAAGACATCCCAGATTCCTATGCAATTACTACTTTCAGCTCACAGTCCAAGGTTTCTTAGGAATATGCTAGATGTAGCTTCTCATATTCTAGTAACTGATAGACTATATCACAATTTACAAATCTTCTGAATATTCCTATTCCTACTCACTTGGTATAGGGACAGGACAAATGTAATGAAATGAAAAATGGATGATGGGAAATACACAGCAGTTACTGGTCATAGCTTTTATCACATCCTACAGTCCAAGAATAGAAAAGACTCCCTTCCATGACAGCAGATCATTTCCTGAAGGTTCCATCATCTGAGCTTGACAATGAAGAGTACAACCCAATGATGGTGTCTCAGCTTTCCTAGCAGATTTCCTGTTGGCCCATGATTGGGTCTGCTCTTTCTTTATGATGTAAGCAATTACAAGCTTTATTGGACAAAGCTTGGGGTTTTGACAATATAATTTCCCTCAACACTTAACAGATTTCCAGTCAATTTTCTTCTAGGACTCTCCGTGTGCAAGCAATGGCAGCCAAAGATTATATTACTTTAGGCTTTTGTCTTTTATTTATCACCCTCTTGCTTATTGTGACCTACATTGAGAATATCTGAATAGACTTGGGTGGAAAAGGAACCAACTTAGTCTGGTCTTTGCTACAGAGAATGAAATGTATTTGAAATAGTCTTGGGGAGAGAGTCTTATCACACTGAAGTCTATGTTTGAGAGCCACCATTAATGATGGCTTTGGTTTGGAGCACCAACGTATTTATTTCTTCAGTCTCCTGAGTCCCCAAATTATTGGACTTTCAATCAACGAAAATTGGCCACCACAGGCCTAGATTGCTTTCCTAGGCAGAATGGAATCTTTTACAGCTCTGCTTTTTGGCTGGTAAATTCTAGTCTGTGTATTGCTTTCTGTTAAGCATCTAGAAATAGCGAATGAATACCTACATTCTGAAAATTTCTTATTTTCTCTAGTACTATAGCCCCCTTTAGAGCATGGTCTGCTTTTGAACAAATAGAAATATACAATTTTTGCCATATATTCTGATATGCATAGCAAGTATTATTAACTTTTAATATCTAACCCTTACCACCCAATATAGGACAAATTCTACTAAGCCATTGCCATATGCTTAGGTTCTGTCACTTGTAGCACTATAACGCAGGTACCAAATTCTGCATTAGTTAGGATTAGGTTTGGCTGTGAGTGGCAGAAAACCCACATCACAAATTATTGAAACACAAAATTCCAATAGGTAGTCCTGGACTCCCCACACTGTGGCATTTAAGGTCCTTCTATCAAAGGGCAGTAGAACGGGCAGCTGACAACACTGTCTCTGGTACAGTAAGGCCTATGTTCAAGTCTTGCTTCACCACTTCTATCTGCCTGACCTAGGACATATAACTCCATCTCTGCGTGTTTCAGTTTTTGCAACTATTCAATTGAGATGATATTAAATACCGTGCAGAGTTGCTGTGAGAATTAAGCAAATTAATGTACATAATGAACTCAGAACACTTCTAGGTACAGAGTAAATTATATACATGTTAGCTTGTGATCAGTTAGCTTTTGCTGTGCAATAACCATCCCAAAACTAGTGTTTTAAAATATTAAACATTTATGTTGCTCACAGTTTTCAGGTTATCAATTTGGGCTGGTTTGGTGTGAGTTTGGCTGATCTCTAGGTGAAGCTTGCTTAGGTGTCTGTGGTCAGCTGGTAGGTGCCCCAGGGCTGGATTGTTTATTGTGACTTCATCTGAGGAGCCTGGGATGACTGGGCTATTGATGTGTTCTGTCATCCTCCAGAGAGCTGGCATGAGCGTCTTCACATGGCGGTGGTGGCATGGGTACTAAGAGCAGCAAGAAAGGGCAAGTTCTAGTGTACAAACCTTTTCCCAAATCTATACTTACATTATATTTGCTACTGTCACACTGGCCAAAGGGAAGAGCAAGGTCATCTCCTATTCAAGGAGTGGAGAAAGATTCCAGTTCTTGATGAGAGGAGTTATGAAGTAACATTGCAAGGGGCGGAGAAAAGTTTATAGCCATATTTGCAATTGATTACCACTATGATTACTGTTGTGTTGAGCTCTACCATGAATGATCCCTTTTCCAAATTAACATCATAATCCATTTCAACCATCAAAGTTTGCACTGCAACAGTAGGAAGGCAAATATATCCACCTCTTTTAAGGACATGTGCTGAAAGTTTCTGTGGTAGGCAGAATATTGGCCTCACAAAGATGTTCACATTCTAATCACTGGAACCTGTAAATTTGTTATACGACAGGGGAGAATTAAGCTTACAGCAAAATTAACGTTGCTAATCAGCTGACCTGATTTGTGGAAATTATCCTGCTTTATGTAAGTGGGTCCAATGTAATCACAAGAATCCTTATAAGTAAAAAGAGGAGGAGAAGACTCAGTGTTAGCGTCATGGAGAGATTTGAAAATAGTACACTGCTGGCTTCGAAGACCAAGGAAGGGTCCATGAGCCGAGGTATGCAAGACACCTCTAGAATTTGCAAGAGGCGAGGAAACAGATTCTCTTCTGTAGCCTCTAGAAAGAACATGACCCTATTGAAAACTTGATTTTAACCTAGTGAGATTTCTGACTCCCAGAACTGAAAGATAATAAATTAATGTGCTTTAAGCCAATAAATTTGTGGTAATTTGTTACAGTAGCAACAATTGCACGCTCTAATTCTACTTACATTGGGTGAAACTTAGTAACATGGCCATGCATAACTGCAGGAGAAGTTGGGAAATGTAGGATTTTTTCAGGGTGGCCAAGTGCTTAGTCACTTTTAGATGTTTTATTTCTGTGGAAGACAGAGAATAGATACTGTGGGAAAACCAGTAATCGCTGCCAGTTTCATCAATACAGAGCTTACTAGTTTCATCAATATAGAGTTCATGCAATTATCAAGCATTTTAAAAACATTCCACTTTAATAAGAACCTGATTTCCAGTATAAAATGAGGGATAAAGAAGAGCCTACAAAACTGTGAGGCTAATTATACAAATATGTTAAAAAATAAACAGCTATTTAGGGGTTTTAAATGAGTTAATAAATGTGAAAACCACAAAGCAGCCCTTGGCACATAATCAGCACAGTATAACTTCTAGCTGTTATGATTTTTGTTGTTGTTACTGTGAGTCTGCAAATAATGCACTTCCATCAGTTTAACCCTTTTTATTATTAGAGAAGTTGGTTTCCATACATTTTCAATGAAGAGGAAACACAATATTTCTGAAGTTAATATTTGAACCATGACTTTTGTCCTTCTATAAAAAGTGCAGAGTCCAGCCACATATTCTCTTCTACTTTGCTCTATGGTCTTGATTTTATCCAGATTTATCTTTGCAGTTATTAATGATCATTCCAGTAAATTGGGCATAGTTTTTGTGATGCTAATTGGTCAAGGTCAAGGATTAATAACCTAGAGACCCACAGCAAATGGGGACACAGGACACATAATCAAACACGAAGTAAACAAAGGAATACTAGGAAAATTAATGGTGAAGTGTCTATAAAACTCATCTTAAGAAACTCAGAAATAAGTATTGCTGCATTTGCATATGTCTGTTCTATATTGAACTCCAAGTGGAAAAACAAGTTGTATTTTTTGAGCACCTAGTCTATTCCTAATAATGTGCTTGTGAAACACTGTATGTAAAAGGAAATAAGACCATTCACTACATGTGTAGTTCTTGTAGTGCATCCTTACCTAAGAGAAACTATCACGGTTAGTAGGCACTTCAGCTATAATTCTGTTATGACAATTGTTATGATTCTGCTTTTACAGAGGCAGTAATTGACACTCAGAAAAGTTAATTAATTTGCACAATCACACACCTAGCAAGTCGAATTAGAACTAAGACCATGATTTTGCTGAATCCAAAGTCCGTGCTCTTCCACTCAAGCTTATGAAAAAGCTTTTGTTAGCCTCTGGGGGAAACTTAAGGATGTTCCCTAGGCCTTCACCTTCCTTCCTTCCCACTCCTTCATTTACAAGCCAAATGAGGGTTGACAATTAGATTTGCAAATTTTTCTGGGCCTAAATCCTCCCATCGGGTGACACTTTAAAGGAAAGTAAAAGATCAATCACTTGGGTGTATGCCTCATTTTTTTATGACAATATTATTGAGATATAATTCATCTACCATAAAATTCACACTGTTGGTGTGGTTTTTGTTTTTTGCATATCACAGAGTTGTGCAGCTGTCACCACTACTTAATTTTAAATATTTTCATCACGCCAAAAAGAAACTCCATACTCATTAGCAGTCACTCCTATCTATCCATCATCCCGTCTAGCCTCTGGAAACCACTGATCTGCATTCTGTCTCTATAGGTTTCCATATACTGGACATTTCATGTAAAAGGAATCACTCAATATATAACCTTTTGTGACTAGTTTCTTCCACTTAGCACAATGTTTTCATGTTCATTCATGTTGTAGCACGTATCAGTATTTAATTTCTTTTTATTGTTGAATAATGTTCCATTGAATGGTTATACCACCTTTTATTTATCCATTTAATAGTACAAAAAAGACAATCCACAAAATCAGAGGAAATCATATATTTGATAAGGGTCTTATATCACTTATTAGCTGATGGACATTTGAGTTGTTTCCATTCTTTGGCTATTATAAATAATGCTGCTATGAACATTCATATACAAGTTCTTATGTGGTCATAACTCCGTTCTCTAGGATATTTACCTAGCAGTGGAATTGCTATTTACTATGATAATTACATGTTCAGCCTTTCCAGGAATGCCCAGCTTGTAAGTGGCTGGAACAGTTTACATTCTCACTAACAATTTGTGAAGATTCCAATTTCTCCACATCCTTGCAAACACTTATCGTCTGTCTCTGATTACAGCCATTATACTGTATGTGAAGTGGTGTCTTGCGGTTTTGATTTGCATTTTCCTAATGAGCAATGATGTTAATCATTTTTTCAAGTTCCTATTGGCTATTGGTATATCTTTTCTTGGAGAAATGTTGATTCAAATCCCTTGCCCATTTTTTAATTGGGATATTTGTCTTTTTATTGCTGAGTTGTAGGCATTGTTTATATATTCTGAATACAAGTCCCTTATCAAATATATGATTTCCCTCAATTGTATGGATTGTCTCTTTTTAAAATATTATGACTCTTTTTAAAGAGCTGTTTAATTCACAGCAAAATTGATGGGAAGGTACAGAGACTTCCTATATACCTCCTGCCTCCCACACATGCATAGCTGCCCCCATTATCAACATCGCCAACCAGAGTGGTACATTTTTTACAATTGAGGTACCCACATTGACACATCATAATCACATAAAGTTCGTAGTTTACATTATGGTTCACTCTTGGTGTTATACATTTTATGAGATTGGACAAATATATAATGCCATCTATCCATTATTACCTCATCATACAGAGTATTTTCACTGCCCTAAAAATCCTCTGTTCTCTGCTTATTTATCCCTCCCACCCCTCCACCCCCATCTGCAATCCCTGGCAACTGCTGACCTTTTTATTATCTCTATAGTTTTGGCTTTTCCAGAATGTCATATAGTGGAAATCATACAGTATGTAGCATTTGTAGATTGACTTCTTTCACTTAGTAATATGCATTTAAGTTTCCTGTATGTCTTTTCATGGCTTGATAGCTCATTTCTTTTTTATGAGTGAATAATATTTCATTCACTATAATATTCCAATAAATAGTGGTCTGGATGTACCGCTATTTATTTATCCATTCACCCACTGAATGACATCTTGTTTGCTTTCAAGTTTTGGCAATGATGAATAAAGCAGCTATAAATATCCATGTGCAGGTATTTGTGTGGACATAAGTTTTCAACTCTTTTGGGTAAATACTAGGCAACACAATTGCTGGATCATATACTCTTAAGAATATCTTAAAGATTTAAGAGTATTTTTAAAATACTGTCTTCTTAATTGGCTGTCCCATTTTGCATTCCCACCAGCAAAGTATGAGAGTTCCCATTGCTCCATATCCTCACCAGCATTTGGTGACGTCAGTCTTCTGGATTTTGACCATTCTAATAGTTGTGTAGGAGTATCTCATTCTTATTTTAATTTGCATTTCCCTGATGACATATGATATGGAGCATCTTTTCATTGCTTATTTGCATTGGTATATCTTCTTTCAGTGAGGTGTATTTTAAGGTCTTTGGCCCATTTTATAATCAGATTGTTTATTTTCTTATTGTTGAGTTTCAGTCCTTTGTACATTTTGCACAACAAACCTTTATAAGATATGTCTTTTGCAAATATTTCTCCCAGTCTGTGGCTTTTCTTCTCATTCTCTTGATATGGTCTTTCACAGAGCAAAAGTTTTTAATTTTAATGAAGTTCAGCTTATCAACTTTTTTTCAGAGATCATGCCTTTGATGTTTTATCTAAAAAGTCATCATCATACCCAAGGTGATCTAGGTTTTCTTTTATGTTATCCTCTAGGAATTTTACAGTTTTGAATTATATATTTATGTCTATGGTCCATTTTGAGTTAATTTTTGTGAAGGATATAAGGTCTGTGTCATTTTTTCCATGTGGATGTCCAGTTGTTCTGACAACAATTGTTGAACAGACTACTTTTGCTCCTTTGTATTGTCTTTGCTCCTTTGTGTTGTCTTTGCTCCTTTGTCAAATATCAGTTGACTATAACTATGAGATTCTATTTCTGAGCTCTCTATCCTGTTGCATTGATATCTGTATATTCTTTTGCCAACACCACACTGTCTCAATTACTGTAGCTTTACAGTAAGTCTTGAATCAGGTAGTGTCCATAATCTGACTTTGTTCTTCTCTATCAATTTTGTGTTGGCTATTCTGGATCTTCTGCCTCTCCATATAAACTTTAGAATCAGTTTGTCAACATCCACCAAATAACTTGCTGGGATTTTGATTGGGATTTCACTGAATCTATGGATCAAGTTGGAAAGAACTGACATCTTGCCAATATTGAGTCTTCCTATCCATGAACATGGAATACCTCTCCATTTATTTAGTTATTGTTTGATTTCATTTATCAGACTTTTGTAGTTCTATATGAGTTTTCCTCATAGAACTTGAACATATTTTGTTAGATTTATACCTAAATATTTCATTTTTTGTGGTGCTAATGTAAATGGTATTGTGTTTTCAATTTCAAAATCCACTTGTTTGTTGCTGATACATATAAAAGTGATTGACTTTTGTATAATAATCTTGTATCCTGAAACCTTGCTATAATGATTATTAGCTCCAGGATTTTTTTGTCAATTCTTTTGAATTTTCTACATAGATAATCACATCATTGGCAAACAAAGACAGTTTTATTTCATTCTTCCCAGCCTGTATACCTTTTATTTCCTTTTCTTCTCTTATTGCAATATAGAATCTGCAAGATAGAACTTCCAGGACAATGCTAAAAAAGAGTGGTGAAAGGGGACATCCTTGCCTTGTACCTGATCTTAGTGGGAAAGCTTCAAATTTTTCATCATTAAGTATGATGTTAGCTGTAGGGTTTTTTGTAGATATTATTTATCAAGTTCAGGAAGTTTCCATCAATTATGTTTACTGAGAGCTTTTATCATGAATGAGTGTTGGATTTTGTCAAATGCTTTTTCTTCATTTATTGATATGACCATGTGATTTTTCTTTTTTAGTCTGTTGATGTGATGGATTGCATTAATTGATTTTTGACAATTGAACCAGCCTTGCATACCTGGGATAAATCTCACTTGGTCATGGTGTACAATTCTTTTTATACATTGTTGGACCCAATTTGCTAATATTTTGTTGTGGATTTTTGTATGTATGTTCATGAGAGACATTGGTCTGTAGTTTTCTTTTCTTGTAATATCTTTCTCTGGCTTTGGTAATAAGGTAGTGTTGGCTTGACAGAATGAGTTAGGAAGTTTTTGCTCTGCTTCTATCCTCTGAAAGAGATGATAAAGAATTGGTATAATTTTTTCCTTCAATGTTTAGTAGAATTCACAAGTGAACCCCTCTGGGCCTGCTGCTTTCTATTTTGGAAGGTTATTAATTATTGATTCAATTTCTTTAATATATATATAGACTTATTCCAATTATCTATTTCTTCTTGTATGAGTTTTGGTGAATTTTGTCTTTCAAGGAATTGGTCCATTTCATCTAGGTTATCAAAGTTGTGGGCATGGAGTTTTACATAGTCATCCTTTATTACCCATTTAATGTCCATAGGGTCTGTAGTAATGTCCCTCTTTCAGTTCTGATATATGTATTTGTGTTTTCTTTCTTTTTTTCTTAGTTTGACTAGAGGCTGATCAATTGTATTGACCTTTTCAAAGAATAAGCCTTTGTGTTTTTTTATTTTCTCTATTGATTTCCTGTTTTCAATTTCACAATTTCTGCTCTCATTCCTATTATTTCTATTTTTTAAATTTGGCAGCATGACATTGCCTTTATTATATTTCTTAGCTGTAGCTCTTCCATTCAGAAATTGGAGATCACCTTTTTATTAAGTTATTATTCCCCTCTCTTTCCCCAGCTTAGAGATAGTAGGAAAAGGCTTAATTTGTACAAGTAGTTATGAAATTAAATTTTCACCTACACATAATTTAAGTATTTATAAAGCACCCCAAACTGTAGTTTGCATGTATATGACTTCTGAAAATAAAATGACACTTTTAACATAATATTTTTGTTCTGAAAAAAATTTTACATAGTGCATATGATCAAAACAATCTTTTCTTGTTTGGGGAATTTCCTATGCACAGCAAGTGAAAAAAAAAAACAAAACAAAACCTCACAAATATATCAAAATATCTACTGTTAAAATAACTGGGTGCCACCTAGTGTTCAATTTCTGCAACTAACTTACAAATTCAAAATTGCTATTAAAATCCTGGTTCCAAAAACTGAGTTTTGGAAAGGCTTTTTTGTTGATATGTTTACAGTGGCAAAATAAGATCATGAAAAGAATATACAGGATATCAAACTTTGTATAAAATAGCCACATATTACTTAAATATGTAAAACAGACCTATCATTTTTTCTTCAAATGCAGATTTCTGCCTCCTTTAAATTGTATCAAAACCTCAAGGGAACACCTAGATAGCTAGAATAACAGAACGTCACTGTACAGTCAACATGCTAGTCAAAATTAGGGCTTAATCATAATCTACAATGAGTATAGGGCAAATGGTTCGTCAAAACATGCATTTACTTACTGGAAGTGGTCAAAATCAAAAAGACATTTTTTTCTCTCTTTTTAAATAGAAGTGGTATTTTACCCATAAGCAACTTTACACGAAAAAAATGAAGTGGGTTTAACAGTTCACTTAAGATATTCAACATTACCAGTTTATAAAGAAACACAAATACTTTAGAAATGCATCAGTCTACTTTAACAAGTTGCTCTCAGGATAACAAAATTTTAATCTTCTTTCATGGGATCATAGCCAAAATCCAAATTGTAGAACAATCCTCAGAATAATTGGAACATGAAATGTTGAATTCAGTTTAGATATCATCAATGTCTTCTTCATCATCTCCAGTGTCATCAAACTGGATTCCTTCATCATCTCCAAGACCAATGTATCAGTTCCATTTAAATTTATTATGTTCTGGAAGCTTACCATATGCCTTCAGATTTCTAGCTTCATCTGCATTGTATTTTAAAATTCTGTCAGCTTTTTTATCCTGTTAGTCTCATAGACCAGTCAGTATAATGTCTGAGGTATTTATCAAAAACTTTTTCCTCAGTTTTGCTCTGATGTGACATAATCTCTTTACGCCATCAAAACACATCGCTTCTAATCATCCATTTCCCAACATTTTTATTACTTGAGCATACTCTTGTCCATCCTCCTTGAATACCATCTCCCTTTCTTGAGATGTATTCTCTTCCTTACCTCTGCATCTACTTTACCTCCTTTACCTTTATTCTTGGGCATGGTGATGACTGTGGCCTCAAGGTTATCTCTGACTCCTATTCAGACAGCAGGGACTCCTCCAAGGGGTTCCTGGGGCTACATGGGACATAACAAGTGGGGAAAGCCAGGCCACCAATCACTAGAGAGTCTCAAAACCCAGTTCTTCTGAGATCCGATTGTGCCTATTATTATTTTTTTTCTGCTGCTTATTTTGGATTTAATTTGCTCTTTTTTCAGTTTTCTAAGGTAAAAACTTAGATCTTTTTTCTTTTCTAATACATGTATTATATTTTAGATAATTAGATATTAGACTATATAAGTCTATTAACCCCTTATTAGATATATAATTTACAAATATTTTCTCCCATTTTGTAGGTTGGCTTTTCATTTTGTTGATCATTTCTTTTGCTGTGTTTTTTAGTTTGATATAGTCCCACTTGTTTATTTTTTGACGTTGTTGCTTGTGCTTTGGGTATCATATACAAAAAATTATTACTAAGACCAATGCCAGGGAGCTTTTTCCCTATGATTTTTTCTGGGAATTTTACAATTTTATATCTTACATTTAAATGTTTAATCTACTTCGAGTTAATTTTAGTGACATATGGGTCCAGTTTCATTCTTTTACATGTGAATGTCCAGTTTTTCCAGCACCATTTATTGAAAAGACTATCTTTTCCCATAAAGTATTATTGGTTTGCTTGTCAAATAATAGTTGACCATATATGCACAAGCTTATTTCGGGGCTCTTAATTTTGTTCCAATGGTCTCTCTGATGGTTTTTATGCTAGTACTGTATTGTTTTGATTACTATAGCTTTGTAGTATAATTTGAAATCAGGAAGTGTGATGTCTCCAGTTTTGTTCTTTCTCAAGATTGCTTTGGCTATTCAAGGTCTTTTGTGGTTCCAAACTAATTTTTGATTGTTTTTTCTATTTCTGTTTAAAATGACATTGAAATTTGGATAGAGATTGCATTAAATCTACAACTGACTTTGGGCAGTATGTCCATGAAATTTCAGTGTAACAATATGCAAAATTAGTAGTAAAATGCCTGATGCAAAGCTGATATAATTAGTGTACTCAACTCAATCACGATCTCTTTTAAACCCTATATTCTAATTTCTATAATGTTTATCAATCATGACCTGAATTTATGTTATATATTTTAAATTTTTGTTTATTTTCTGACTCTCTCCTCTAAGCTGAGGAACTATAATAACAGGAGATTCTTCTGTTTTGCTCATTTCCTTGACCCAGCATTTAGAATCATGTCTGGAATATACTAGAGACACAATAAATATTTATCAAGTAAATGGATAAATGATAGTTATTAGTAACAGGCATCATTATTTTAATGTAAGCACTTTAGAATCTGGAATGGCACCTGCACACGACCCTCTACTTACTCTGCTTTGTCAGCAAAAGTAAACACTTGCACCTGGATAATTAAAAATAACATTTGTTGTCTCATTTAAAAATTCAAGTCATTAGAATGAGACAAAGCTAAAGTTGCATTTACAGAAGTTCAACATTGTAAAGGTAGTAATAATGAATATGTACATATCTATGAATATAATTACTATTGTTAATAATTATCATGACGTTATGGGTTGAATCATGTTCCCCAAAAAGATATGTTGAAATTTAAACTTCAGTACTGGGACTTAGTAGAGACTGAATGCTTAACCATGGGCCACCAACTTACCATGCAAACTGAGCTGCTCATCATAAAGTGGGTGCTATTCCACCCACTCAAGCCATATAATTGAGCATCCACCATCAAGGGGAAGTGGTACATATGAGATCAGTCTAGAGCAGGCCCTGAAGGCATAAGTAAGTTACAGAAAGAAGTGACTAGAATGCCCACAGTCCCCACTCCTGCTACATTACCATCTTTCTCCTAGCCCACATGGGGAGTTCCAATAAGTTGTCTGAGGAAGAGAAATGTTAGGCCTGGTTTACAGATGATTCTGCATGATGTGCAGGCACCATTTGAAAGTGGACAGCTGCACCACTATAGGCCCTTTCTGGGACATCCCTGAAGGACAGTGATGAAGGAAAATTCTCCCTGTGGGCCAATGGGGCACAGCCAATGTCCTGTGAGCCACAGAGGATTGTTCTTAGGCCTTGACATCTAATGGAAATTGCCCTGCTAAGTTTTGGAATTGCTTGGAATCCATGGCCCCTTTTTCCTTCCAATTTCTCCCTTTTGGAATGGGAATATCTACCCGATACCTGTACTACCATTGCATTTTAGAAGCAAATAACTCATGGTCTGGTTTCACAGGTTCACAGATGAAGAGGAATTTTGCTCCAGGATGAATATCTCGAGTCTCATTCATTACTGATTTACATAATGAGATCTGGGATTTTGAGTTGATAATTAGATAAGATTTTTTCACTGAGCGCTGATGCTGAATGGTTAAGATTTTGGGGCATGTGGGTTGGGGTGAATGAATTTTGCATGGGGCAAGGACTTAAATTTTGGGTGGAAGAGGTAGACTATTATAGGTTGAATTATGTCCCCGCAAAAGATATGTTGGCATCCTATCTCCCAGTACTTCAGAATGTGGCATTATTTGAAAATAAGGTCATTGCAAATTAAATTAAATTACAATGAGTTTATACTGAAGTAGTGTAGACCCTTAATTTAATATGAATGGGTGTCCTTATAGGAAGAGGCAGACACAGGAGGGGAGAATGCCATGTGAATATGGAGGCAGAGAGAGGACTTTTGCTGCCACAAGCTAAAGAATACTCGAGGCTACCAGAAGTTGGAACAGGAAAAGAAAGATCCTCCCCCAGAGGCTTCAGAGAGAGCCCAGCCCAGCCAACACCTTAATTCTGGACTTCTGGCCTCTAGAACCGCGAGAGAATAAATTGCTGTTGTTTTAAGCCAGCCAGTTGTGATACTTTATTATGGCAGCCCTAGGAACCTAATACATATGTTTTAGAAAAACATAACACTTTGTATTTTATGAAATGTCTGTCTGCATTTATCTAATTGATTCCCACAAAAGCATCATAAGGAATTATTGTCATCATACAAAAGATAAAAATCATTCTGCCCAAAGAATCCCAACGATTTTCCTGAGAACCAAAACATGATTCTTCTGCCTTCAATTTCTAAATAGAATTTAAAAATAATATATTTTAAGTTAAATACCTCCCTAGGGATTGGCATCATCCAAACAAATTCACATGCATACTAGTGTCCCAGGTAGACGTGATTGATGAGGGATGGTGTAAAAAGAGAAGATGAAAGAAAGTAGGTTAGGTCAAAGAGAAAAAGCTGAGACAATTATCTCTACCATACTTCCTGTCCTCATATTAAGGAATATGACGGCAATATCAGGCCTGTGTCTAAAGTCAGCTGAGTATAAAGGTGTTTTTCATTAGGGGTGAATTTTACTAGTCCAAAATTTAACATGCCTGAGGTGGATTATTGTAGTTTTCACCAATGTTTCCCCAAAAATTGCTCTTTGTTGATCTTGAATATATTGGCCTTCCAGTTGTCAGTGTTAGTGGTATACCCTAAGGTCTGTAAAGTTCATAGAAAACGCATGGAGGAGAATGAAGATATGAAGAAATAAAGGAGATGAAGGACTTTACAGATTCTACTATGGTGAAAAATTTTACTCTTTAGTTTTGTACAAAATGCTGCCTTAAATCCAAACATGCCAAAGCACTTAAGAAAACCTAAACTTATAAATGCATCTCTGTTATTATCTACAGAAAAGAATGGGAGAAAAAAGATAAGGAATCAAGAGGTTAAGTGATTTGTGTGAATCATGAGCAAGGTACTTGCAAGACCCATTCAACTCACTGTCCTTTTCAGTGAATAAACTTGATACCTACTCTGTAGATTATGTAATGAATTTATTAAGAACACATTTAATAAAGATCTTTCTAAAAAACTGCTTGCAAATGCATTCAGCATGGAGTTATTTCAGTGAATGGAAATATTACTCATCCTGTAGTGCTTGCAAAAAATTTTAAAAAATACTTAAACATAAGATCTACTCTCAGCAAATTTAAATATACAACCAGTATTGTTAAGTTATACAGTAGATCTATGAAATACAGTAGATCTCTAGGACTTATGCATCTTGCATAACTGAAACTTCGTATTCTTTTACTAATACCTCCCTCTTTCCCCCTCATCTCAGCCCCTGGCAACCACCATTCTGCTCTTTGCTTCAATGAGTTTGACTATTTTAGATTTCTCGTATAAGCAGTATCATGTACTATTTGTCCTTGTGTCTGGCTTATTTCACTTAGCATAATGTACCTCAGATTCATTTATGTTGCCATAAATGGCAAGATTTCTTTCTTTTTAAGGCTGAATGATATCCCATTGTGTGTGTATACTACATTTTCTTTATCCATTCATCCGTCGATGAACACGTTGGTTGCTTCCATGCCTTGGCTACTGTGAATAATGTAGCAGTGGACTTTGTGTGTAGATACCTCTTTAAGATACTGATTTCAATTCCTTTGGATATATACCCAGAAGTGAGGTTACTGGAAAATATGGTAGTTCTATTTTTAGTTTGTTGAGGACTCTATACTGTTTTCCATAGTAGTTGAACCAATTTACATTCTCACCAATAATGTGCAAGGGTTTCCTTTTCTCCACGCTCTTTCTAACACTTGTTATCTTTTGCTGTTTGATAACACACATCCTAATAGGTGTGAAGTGATATTTCATTATGGTTTTGATTTACATTTCCCTGGTGATTAGCGATGTTGAGCACCTTTTCATACGCCCATTGGCCATTTGTGTGTCTTCTTTGGAGAAATGTCTATTCAGTACCTTTGCCCATTTTAAAAATAAAGTTATTTGGTTTTTTTGTCATTAATTGTAGGAGTTTCTTATACATATGGAATAATATCCCTTTATCAAATATATGGTTTGCAAATATTTTCTCCCATTCTATAGGTTGCCTTTTCATTTTGTCGATCATTTCTTTTGCTGTGCAGAAACATTTTAGTTTGATGTCGTCCCACTTGTCTATTTTTGCTTGTGTTGCCTGTGCTTTTGATGTTGTGTCCAAGAATTCATTGCCAAAGCCAATGTCAAGAAACTTTCCCCCTGTGTTTTCTTCTAATAATTTTATAGTTTCAAATCTTATATTTAAATCTTTAATCCACTTTGAGTTGACTTTTATATGTAGTAAGATAAGAATCCAATTTCATTCTTTTGCATGTGGGTATCCAGTTTTCCCAACACCATTTATGAAAAGACTATTCTTCCCCCATTTTGTATTCTTGGCACCCTTATCAAAGATCAGTTGACCATATATGCATGAGTTTATTTCTAGGATTTCCTTTCTGATCCACTGGTCTATATATCTGTTTTTATGCCAGTACCACACTATTTTAATTACAATAGCTTTATCATATATTTTGAAATCAGGAAGTGTGATGCTTCCAGCTTTGTCCTTCTTGCTCAAAGTTGCTTTGGCTAGTCAGGGTATTTTATGGTTCCATAATAATTTTAGAATTGTTTTTTCTATTTCTGTAAAAAATGCCATTAGGGTTTTGATAGGGATTGCATTGAATCTATAGCTCACTTTAGGTAGTATGGACATTTTAACAATATTAAGTCTTCCAATCTGTGAACACAGGATATCTTTCCATTTATTGTATCTTTTGTAATTTCTTTCTTCAGTGTTTTATGTTATGGCTGTCAGTGTAGATGTCTTTCTTCTCCTTGGTTAAATTTATTCCTAAGTTTTTTTCATGCTATTGCAACTGTGTTTGTTTTCTTGACTTCCTTTTCCTATAGTTCATTGTTAGTATGTAGAAATGTAACTGATTTTTGTATTTGATTTTGTATCTGAAAACTTTGCTAAATTTATTAGTTCTGGCTGTGTGTGTGTGTGTGTATGTGTGTGTCTTTAGGGTTTTCTACATATTATTCTCTTTTCCTTTTTCCACTGTCTCTAATCATCCATTAACTGTAGGCATTCTAATGGTAAGTCTTGACAGTGGAAACTTTTTACCTATATACTTTTTTTCTTTTTTTGGGGGGGGAAGACCAGCCCTGAGCTAACATCTGTTGCCAATCCTCCCCTTTTTGCTGAGGAAGACTGGCCCTGAGCTAACATCTGTGCCCATCTTCCTCCACTTTATATGGGACGCTACCACGGAATGGCTGACCGGCAGTGCGTCAGCGGGCGCCCGGGATCCGAACCCGCGAACTCCAGGCTGCCAAGCGTGAACTTAACTGCTGCGCCACCGGGCGGCCCCCCCCTTTTTTTGTCACCTATATACTTCTTATTAGAACTAATCTGAGTCTCTACATTTATTCTCAGCTCCTATTTTGAACCTCCCAAATTCCAATTTTAGTCTTGACTCTCAATAAGTCTCTAATCTATGAAACTGATTATATCCACAGCATTTCTCCATAATGGCCTACATCACTGCCAGATTCAGGTTGTCTTATTGAACTATTTACTTTCTCCCCATTTTTTCTATATCTTACAATGGCAAAGGTAACTACTACGTATTCTGGACTCAAAATCAAGGTTAGTCATAGATTTTCACATCATGTATTCCAACAGATCCAATATGACCCCAGCCCAGTCAATTTCAGTCTCAAATTATCTCTTTAACCTTTCTGTTGCATTCTGTTTCCACTGTTCACATGGTAGTGCAAGTTATCATTATCTCATTTCTGCATACTTCACAACCGCAGCAACGACCTAAATAACTACCTTCAAACTATTTATTTCATCACATGCCATCCTGCTCAGTAATCTTCAATGACTCTCTTTTGCCTATTGGGTCAAGTCCAAATTTTTGAGTTAGTTTTATCCAAACTTATTCCCATTAACAAATATGTCGTGTGTACTCAAACTGAGCTGAAGTTCTCATTCGTTCTGTGGGTCAGACTTTTTACTTTGAAACTGAGAGAACTGGATTCCACAGAATAATCTGTAAAGGTGTCTTTTTTCCTATGGTTCTCATTTTACACACATGCAAACATTTATTTTTATTGTCTTTGTTATGTAATTGTTCAAGGTGTAACACATATGGGCAGGAACAGGCCACATGCACTTAAGCAGAAACGTGCCTTTCACAGAGATGTTGGCTTGTCTAAGAGAAATACCTCTGTCTTCTGTCAAATGTGCATGATATCAATTTAATGTCCTCCAGTGAGCCCTGTGTACTCTTCAACACAGCACAAATGAGACTGAATATCACTTTTTTATATCAGAGCTGATAAATTATTTGCATAGAATTCTCATACAACATGTTTATGATTTTTGAAGTCTAAGTGACATATAAATACATTTATTAAATGATACAGTGTAATTACTGCTCTTTTTAATTACTCAATATACCAAACTTAGGAGTGCTAAAACTTATGTTAAAATTGCGTTGCAAACTCATTTTCATTAGCTCTTAGTCATGCAGAAACAGTCATCCTTTTTAGCTTTATGAAGTTGGGGAACTATGTTAGTAATATCATGGATTCTAGAAGGAAGAGAGTTTTCAAGTTTCTCTCCCAAGACCCCAGTACAGTTAACCTCAGTCAAGACACCTACACAATGAAGCCCATGTCTAATAACTGGAGCTCCAAGCATCCCAGCCATATTGGCAGATATTTTCATCTTGTATCCACTTCTGGACATAGATCTATATTCACTGGACTCCATACCAATGATTCTGCCTTCAGTTTTAAGCCTGTACATGACTCTCTAATCTTAAACTAACATGAACATTCTGACTTTGATAACTGCCATCACCCTTTGGGTTTGTAATCCAACCAAGCCTGACTCAACTTTCCTCTGTTCCATACTAAAATGAGGCATGGAATATGGATTGAATGGCTTATTAAAAAGGATCTTTACTACAAAGAAATCATTTATTTTATACTTTTTCCTTTATCTATGTTTCCTATTTACACTACTGCTCTTATAATAGTAACCTTAAATTTTATTTTTTAACCATTTTTTATAAAAGAGAACTAGTCATATTACTATGAGAATATTAACATTTCTCATATTAATGAGAAAGTTATTAAGTCTATTTTTTAACTAAAGTAATCTCCCTTCTCTTTGTCCATCCTAGCCTTTGCAATCCTGTAAAGCCATTTTAAATCCATCAACTTTCCAAACGACTCCAATCCATATTGAACTCCCTGTCTTAACCTTCTAAAGCACTTACTAGTTGTGCCATAAACGTTGACACTGGATTATATTCAATTTAGCACTATGTGTCATCTCTACTATTTTCTGAATTTGCCACTAGAGGAAAGGGAAGTAACTGAGGCAGTAAGTTCCTTGTGAAGAAACATAACTAAAAAGATAATGTCGATATTGACTATAAATATTTTCCTTAACCTAGTACACTAGTCCAATAGTCTTGTTAGTAAGCCATGATCATAATCATTCTGAAAACTCTGTTTCCGTGGAGACATTGAATATCATATTATTCATCAGTCTGATTTCAGTAAAGGAAATTAACCACAAATTTACTGAGTATTGTTTTTGAGAAGAAATTGTGATTGTCATTAATAGTGATAGGTAGAGAAATCGCTAGAGAAGGTGCTGGTTTGAGAGTAAGGCATGGGACTGCGCAGGAAAGTTCAGTTGAATCTGACCTGTCTTAAGAAAAAGGGAAATGAATTCCCAGGGTCTTAGGCAATTTTCTTTCCTGCAAAAACAATGTTCTTCTCTATTCTTTACTCAAAAGGAGATAATTGGTTTCAGTATTTGTTTCTCTGGAAAGGTTAAGAGAGAAACTCTCCAGGAGGATAATCCTCCCGTTTTTTGATAAATGCTTTCTTTTTAGTGTTATTTCACCGCTCTCTACGCAAAACTGTAAATGTTGAAATGGGCTTAAATTCCCATCGAGGGCAAAGAGACATTTCCAGTCATCTTATTAGGGTTGTGGAGGCATCTTAACCTGGCAAATCTTGGGCTGCTGGAAATGCCAACTTATTTCTTGGAAGTTTTTGTGAGCTGACACTGTGGCTGGAACTCTTAGTCATAATCTCAGTGTCCAGCCTCCTCTTCACACTTAAAGATGAGACAGTGCTTTCATGAGGAGTGATATGCCCAGCTGAAAAAGTTCATTTCTAAGCCTCCCTTTGAGACTGGGTTAGGCACGTGACTAATGCGGTGGCTCAAGTTATATGATTACAAGTCATTCAGCGGGGTTTCCAGCGAAGCTTCCTAATTTGGGTTGATTCAACCAGCCAATTCCTTTCTGGCTGTACCCTTTCCATTTTCCTCTACTTGTAATGAGAATATGATGGGCTGGAGCTTCACCTAATGCAAACATGGGGCAACTGTGCGGAAAAATCCACATGCTATAGGAGGAGAGGCAGAGAGGTAGAAAGATTTGGGGACTCTGTTGACACTGTGGAACCACTGTGCCATCCCTGATCAAACTAGTTCCTGTCTTTATTTTACATGTGAATAAAATGAACACCAATATTGTAATCAACTGCTAATTTAGGTCTCTGTTACCAGCAAATGAATAAATTTTTCACTGATTTGTCCTCCATAAAAGAAAATGTAGATTACAAATTCCAGTATGTTATTCCACATTGCTTTTGCTTTCTGAAGTTTTTTTAGGATTTGTTGTCAACTAGTACATAGCCTGGCATATTCTTTATGTGCTAAATAATATTTGAATTGAACATCAGAAGAGGAATATCTCAGTTCTTTTTCATGACATTTATCAGAAATACAATATATATCATTACAGAGACAGAGAAAGGGAACAAGGAAGAGAGAGAGAAAGAGAGATTGAGTAAAAGAGGCTATGAAACCTCTTCTACTGAGAATTAAACACGGGGGAAAAAGTTATTGGTTTCAGGAGACAGGGACTTTTGTATAGAATTAGAATGAGTCACTTCCTCATTTTCCTGCTTTGTAAAATGAGTTGGAGTGACTTATCCCAGAGATAAATTTAGATCAAGAAACACAGTTTTAGAATTTATTATTCTAGATAATACACTGTTTAGGTTTTTACATCTGGTTATTAAGCTAACGTGATAACAAATATTTTATTTCAGATAATGTCAGTAATATATCAAACTGTTGGTGACAGCATTTCCACATCTGAGAAGGGGGAAATTTAAGACTATTCAGAAGGCTTTTTGTTGTTGTTGTTTTGTTTTCTTTTTAACTGAGATAAGGTGCTTCGTCCAACAGGCAGATAAAATTTCCAGTAGTTAGAAAGATACTTTTTGAGGAAATTTCTCAAAATATTCAAAGTTTCTCAAAAAAAAAGTATGTATATATCACCTCCTTCTCTTGATCCTTCCAATAATTGTACATTTCTAGGGGAGATTTTAATCAACTTGCCCTAAATCAACCATTTCCTTCCTTGGAAGTAGTAAATTCCCTATTATTAGCTAGTCATGTTGCTGTCTAGGACAAAAGTCAATATTCTGCTCTCCCACTGCTTTGCAACTAAGTGTGGCCATGAGACTAAGTTCTTCCAATGAAATGTAAGCAGAAATATAATGTGGCATTAAGGAAAGTTGTTTTTTTCCCTTTGAAATAGAGGAAAAACTCTTTATCCCTTCTGCTACTTGATACAATGACAGGTCCTACCAACATGAAGTGGAGGACACAGGCTGAAGATGGCAGAACAGAGAGATGAAACGAGGTTAGGCCAGAACATATCAGGCACCTACATCAGCCCTGAGACAGACTTCTGGATCTCTTTAATGTGAGAGATTAAGTAAATGGAATCATGTTTAAGTCCTTTACCAGAGGACTTTTTGTATGTGGTCAAACCTAATTCTAATTGTCATAGTACCTATAATCTTACATCCATGGAATGCAGAATGTACATCTCCTGGATACCTGAGACAGAGTTTTACATGTAAAAGTGAACTTGCAGGGGCTGGCCTAATGACATAGAGGCTAAGTTTGCACATTCCGCTTTGGTGGCCTGGGGTCGTGGGTTCGGACCCCAGGTGTGGACCTACACACCACTCATCAAGCCATGCTGTAGAGGCATCCCACGTACAAAACAGAGGAAGATTGGCACAGATGTTAGCTCAGGGACAATCTTCCTCACCAAAACAAAAAAAGTGAACTTGTATCCTTACCTTAATTCCCTAATTCATAGATTGATTTCAAATTTGTAACATAGTACTTTATTTTTTTAAAAAATAGTATTTTTAGTGAACTTGTTGCAAAATTCAGTTGCATAGGCACACAAACATTTTAGTAAATTCAGATGCTGACAAAGACAGGAAAGATTATCAATCCATCAATGAAATTATTACACCTAATCTATTCCTTTAAGCTCTTCAAAAGATTTAGAAATTGATTATTTAGGACTATTCTCCCACTTAAGACATTCTGAGCTTGAGATTTATTGAAAAAGAGTCATTGCAAATAGTAGTAAAAAAAAAATCTAAGCACCATTTATCCAAGTCAGAGTGAGAAAAGGCAAGGCAGTAAAATATCTCCCATTTCAGAACTTAAAGGCAATGATTTTGAAAAGCTTTGGGAGGTAGAAGAGTATTACCAAATTGATTGAAGCTTTATATCCAACTAAAAATTCTTGGAGAGTTTTTATTTTGAAATTAGCCTTGGGGATAAATTAGATGTGTGAAGGTATATGTTCCATTTACCAGATAGTGATATGAATTAATATTCATAATGAAAGTATCTAATTGTAGGAATGTATTTAGGTGTATGTTTCTTTAAAATCTTGTTCAAGGTGTAGATTTTGTAAAAATTTAATAATTTTTAATGTCAGAAAATTTAATGTTCATGAACCTTATACATAGTCCACTAAAATAAGAATCTGGTACTTATTACTGACTATGTAACAGGTAGGCTCTATAGGTCATATAATTTATTTGTGACCATTTTGTATAATTCCAAACTCAAATATTTTGTTATTTGTTTGAGATCTCAGAACCAAGAAGGGAAAGGGCCAGGATTTAATTCATAGCCACGCTCTTTCCACTCTATTGCAATAACTTTATAGTTTTATTTTTGTTAGCAAATACAAAGGATGATTTAGTGATGGATGTGTAGAGAACACTGATGTCCCTCGCTTACATATCCTTACTGCTGAAATGTTACTGTTTGGGTCTCTAAGTCCAAAGACAAGTCAGCAACACTATTGGTAGAAACCTGTGCCCAGTGCAGATGGAATAAACAATGGTTAAAAAACAAAAAAAAAACACCCTAAACACTGAAATCAACCTTTTAAGAGCTGAACTTGCAAACCTAAAAATATAAAGTGATGACAGCATTATTGTAGACTGTTTAGAAACTTGAAAGAATTCTCTTAAGTGTGAAGCCTAGTGTTTGTTTTGACAGAGCTAGAGAGCTGATAATTCCTTCCCACTAATCCATTTTTTCTAAACAAATCTATTTGTCCAAGAAGTGCTTCCCAGTGAACCACAACATTTAATTTTAAAAAGCCAAGAATCATAACAACTAGGATGGGAAATATGTGGCCATACATTACTTATCATTAATTCATACTCCATTGTTCAGTGCTGACAAACATTTGAGTGCTTTAGAATTGCCTGAGGAAGTTTCTTAAACTATAGATCCCTGTAGCCCACTCTCAAAGGTTCTGTTACAATAAATGTGCTGTGTGACCCAGGGAAGTATATACCTAACAGATGCACCTGGAGATTCTCATGAAAATGGTCTAGGGAATACGTTTTGAGAATTACTGGGTCAGTCTGCATGTTTATTCAATCTGCATCATAGCACATAAGCATGAAATTATAGATCTAAATGAAATCAATGAGTATGAGAATCCTTAATTTACCAATGAAAAAAACAACTCAGTGGAAAGTTAGAAACTCAGCTGAATATGTAGCATGTAAGATTTTCCCTACTTGTAGGCCAACAATTAGCCTGCTGTAGCTTCATGGGTGCGGGCAGAAGACATGTTCTCCTGGGCCAGAGACAAAAGACTTTACTACTCACTGTACAGCAGGCAGCATGAGCTTCATGTCCATGCCAGTTCTCCTTGTGCCCCCAAACCTCACTGGGATGACAAGGAGCACACAGGTAGATGCTGCACATTTAGGAAACCCCAAGCTTTTATAAGAAGGCTGCACAAAACATGTGCAAACTTTGCCTTGTAGGGAGATGTTATTCTGAATGTCAAAGAAACCTGCCTTTTCTCTGGAGGAAGGCACTATCCCTATCTCTCAAGGCTGTTTACTTTATAAACATCCTTGAAAAGTTAGTCTGGAACAAAAGATTTCATTGTCTTCACTTACAAGACATGCAGAAACATGGGAGGCCCATGGAGAATTCTCCCAACAGTGAATTTTCCATTTTTAATTGGATCTATTACAAGGTACAGTCCCAGGGATCTCGCTATCCCATCTCACTCCCAATGGGACTTCTTCATTTTTGCCTCTCCCCAAAAGATAGATATGAAGATTTCTCACCATCACCTTATTAGTTTTCCTGACTATTACAGCGAAGCGTCCACTCAGTGTAGTTCCACGAGGAAAAGACAACCCACAGTTGTGCAGCATGAGGCTGGGTGATTGTGGCCTGCAGTTCAGTTCCCACCCAATCCTGGGCACTTCAATATGCAGCTCAACTTCTTGTCCTATTAGATAACTTTCTAAGGTATGTTTGGAAGCTGTATTTAGTGAGATAAAGCCCACTCTGGTTTCTTCTCCCCAGAAAGGTCTCATCCCTATCGCAGCTCCTTTATCCCTTCACCAAAAAGAAAAGAAAACCCAATTAATTCATCCCCTGCACACTGTAATTTTATTACAGAAATTGAAGACCTTTAAACACAAGGCAGATTTCTTAGAAAATTCTTCTCAACTTCTTTGAAACTGGGAGGCCTAAATTTTCCAGCCTCTACAGATATATTTTCATTTCTGACTTCTCATACTGCAAAGATATTGAGGGAAAATATTTACATCTTATTACATCCTAATATTTACATCTTTCCATTAAAGTCACCTGAATAGTGATATTCTGGCACAAACACATAACATTTTCAATGTGGTTTTTTGTTTAAAACAATAGGTCCAACCTGAAAGCCAAAATACTAGAAGAGTAAGTTCAGAAAATGCTGGAAAGTTAGTACCTAGTACTGACTATATTCTCACTTGACTTATTACATGCTTCCTTCATCACAGATTCTTTTCTTTGTTAATAGTTAAGATTGTCACTTATTGGGGACCTTCCATTGCAGGGATCTGGTTGGTGGTGAAGTTGTTTTATATTTAGAACACACATAGTAAAAGGCGTTTGTGTTAAGCAATATGGTGTTTATAAGTACCCGACCTCAAAAACCTTATAGTGTATTAGATAAAAAACTATTTTACATAAATAATTATAAGTCAGAGTAAAAAGTGATGCCTCATTAGAGAGTGTATTAATTTCCTGTTGCTGCTGTAACAAATTACCACAGTGTAGGGACTTAGAACAACACACTTTTGTTCTCTTCCAGTTCTGGAGGGCAGAAATCTAAAATCTATCTCCCTGGGCCAAACTAAGGTGCTGGCAGAGTTGCCTCCCTCTGGAGGCTCTGGGGGGAAATTGACTCTGCCTTTTCCAGCTTCTAGGGGCTGCCTGCATTCTTTGTCTTGTGGCTTCTTCTTCCAGTATTTGCATTGTTCTGACTTCTGCTGCCATTGTCACATCTCCTCCTCTGCCTCTGGCTCTCCTGCTTCCCTTTTTCCCCTTCTATGGACCCTTGTGATTATATCGGGCCCCAACAGGTAATCCAGGATAATCTCTCCATCTCAAGTTCCTTGACTTAATTCCACCAGCCAAGTCTCTTTTGCCATATGGGGTATATATCCGCTGGTTATGGGGATTAGGATATAGGTCTATTTGGAGAACCATCATTTTACCTAATACAGAGAGGAATATATCTTTGTAGTCATTAAGAATAAAAATGCTATAATTTTAATTAGATACTTGGCTTGATATTTGATGAAAAGCTTTTTAAATTATTCTTATAAATGATGGAGGTAACTTATTTGTATATCAATATTCCCCCCAAATATGCTATTAGAACTTAACCAGGTCATTCAGAAAGAGAGTGAGCGAGAGAGAGAGAAACTCTGTGCTTTCTCATATCCCTTCACGAAGGTGAACTACTAATCAACTTCAAGAAGAGAACACTAAAAATTTTTTAATACTCTAGTGAAAAATTCTGTTAATGAAACAGTAGTTGACTTTAAAGTAGTCCAATATAAAAGCTTCTGAACTTACCAACTGCTTATTGACTTCTTTAGCTTATTTGCTAATATACTATTCACAAGTTCAACATCCAAAGCTGAAGTGTGATGACTACAGCCCATTCCCAAACTTGATAATAATTTCAAAGGGAGAAAGAAGCAGGTGAGCTTCCTATCACATTATGGTCATGTTTTGACAGTACTGTCTGCCCTGAAGTCAAAAGACTGGAAAGAGCATACCCTTGAAGCTTCGTTCTGATGTCACAATGTGACTCAAAGTAAACTGAATGAATATTCATGTTTTCTAGTGTCTGAGATGCTGTCATGGTCCCATCAGTTATTAAGCAATGACAACATGATGTTGTTTTGATGATCTTGTTTTCTTATTCCTACCAACTATTGCAATGCAAACTTGAACATCAAAGCCTATCATCTCCTAACTGAAGTGGGTTTATTATTTTATGACCTTGTAAAATAACAAGTAACTTATAGAAGTAACAGGAAAATATATGGAAAGTATAACAAACAAGCATATACTCCTTCCAGCTTAAAAAACTTAATATTACCTTCTGCTTCCCAAAAAGATGGAGTACTAGAGACTGATTCACCCTTCCACCTGAAACAACCACAAAACAGACGAAATATATAAAACAACTGTTTTCAAGACATTGATCAATGAAGGAGAATGATTGTCTGAGCTTTACTCCATGCAGAATGTTTTTAGGTCATATTACAGAGAGGGGTTACTCAAGCAAAGCCTGAAAAATTCTCTGAGGAGATGGAGCTGAGAGTCTAGGGAGATCAAAGTAGCTTAAGTTTGAAAAACAGTACAAGAAGGAGCTGCACAAACAGAAAATTCCAGACATCTATAGAAGACCCTCCTCAAGTATTCCACCCAGTGCTGATCATACACATGTGGGAGAGGAAACCACGTGAGACTGAGAAAATAATCATGCAAAGGGATTAAAAGTAACACTGTCTGATGCTCTTACAAGGGCAGGAATAGCGCTTGTTCCCTCTAGGAATACTAGAAAGCTTCATAATTCAGGGAAAATTGAGTAGGGTGTACAGAAGGGTGATGCCTCAGTACAGGGGAATAATTAGCCCTAATATGAGCACTGCTCCAGTCCCATCTAACAAATCCTAAAAGCTAGATTGAAAAGACAAGTATTTCTAAGAGACCCAACTTCAACCCAGAACAAAGCTCAAAATATTTATAGGAATACAAAATATCCACCACCCTCAAAAGTAAAATTCACAATATATGATATCAATTATAAATTATGAGACATGTGATGAGTCAATCAAAACAGACCAAAAGGGGACAAAGTTGTTAGATTTAGCAGACAAAGAAATTAGAACAGTTATTATAACTGTATTGCATATGTTTAAAAAGATAAGTAGAGACATGAGAGATATGTTTTTAAAAAACCACATTTCAATAGATGAAAACTAAAATATCTGAGATAAAAATATGCTAAATAGGATTAATGGCAGATTAGAAATTGCAGAGGAGTTAGTGAACTTAAAGATATAGGAATAGAAATTTTACTAAAAGAAAAACATAGATTAAGAAAAATAATAAGAAACAGAATATCAGATAACAGTGGGAAAACTTTAAGTGACATAATTTATATGTAATTGCAGTCCTCAAAGTAGAGAAGGGGAGTAGACAGAAAAAATATTTAAAGAAATAATGACTGAATTTTTTCCAAATTTGATGAAAATCATAAATCCACAGATAGAAGAATCTCAATGTGTCCCAAACAAAAGAAATGTGAAGAAAACTACACCAAGATATATCATAATCAAATTTCTTAAAACCAGAGATAAAGAGACAACCTTCTAGGTGGTTGGAGAAAAAGGTACATTATGAACAAAGGAATAAAAATGAAAATAATGGCCAGTGAGAAGGAAGTGGAACAATATCTTTAAAGTTCTGGAAGAAAAAGCTTTCATAACATAATTGTTGATCCAGTCAAATTTTCTCATGATAAAAGGGGAATAAAGACATTTTTGATATGCAAAATGTGTAATAATTTATCACCACCAGATCCATCCTACAAAGAAATTTTAAGGATTGTCCTTTAGGCAAAAAGAAGATGATACCAGATGGAAATATGGATCCATACAAAGTAATGATGAGAACCAGAGTTGGTACCTTCATGAGTTGATATTTAAGATTTGTTTCTTATTTATTTAAATATTATAAAGTTCCCCCAAATAGTCAAGTAAGCCAGAGAAACTCAGGAAAAAGAAACTAGAGAAACAGAAAACAGAAAATGCGTAGAAGACAAAAATAAAATGGCAGAATTAAGCACTAATATAGTAATATTACATTACATGTAAATGTTTTAAACACAGTTATTAAAACAGATTGGCAAAGTAGACAAAATAAAAACCATAAGCCAGCTATATGCCATCTACAAGAGACTCAGTTCAAATATAATGATATAGATGAGTTGAAAGTGAAAGGGTGGGAAAGGATATATCATCCAAATATTAACCAAAGGAAAGCAGGGATAACTACATTAATACCAAATTAAGTAGACTTCAGAGCAACACAGTTACTAGAGACAAAGAGGTCTATCACACAAGTGTCAATCAGCAAGAGGACAGTGGTTCTAAGTGTTTTCACACCAAAGAACAGAGCTTCAAAATATGTTAAACAAAAGCTGATAGAACTGGCAGAAGAAAAACATATATCCAATTATGATTAGAAACATCAACACTTTCTCACCAGCTGATGAAAGAACTAGATAGAAAATACGAAAGGATATAAAAGAATTCAATAACACAATTAACAAACAGGATCTAATTTATATTCATGGAACAGTCCCCCAACAACAGCAGAATACACATTATTCTCAAGCACCCACAGAACACGAACAAGATAGACAATCTTCTGGTCATAAAACAAACCCCAACAAATTTAAAAGATTTGAAATCATACTAAAACTGATGTTTGACCACAGTGTAATCAAATAAGAAACCGGTAAGAAAGGACAATAGGAAAATCTCCAAGTACTTGGGAATTGAATACATTGGTAATAATAAATTCTCAGTAAATTTAAAAGGATTCAGGTCCTGCCAAGTATGTTCTCTGACACATGGTATTAAATAGAAATCAGTGACAGAAAATAAGAGGAAGATCTCTGGAGTATTCCCAAATATATGGAAATGAAATAACAGAGTTCTAAATAAAACATGGGTCAAAGAAGTAATCAAATGGAGAAACAGAAAGTGTTTCTAACTATACGAACATGAAAACAAAATGTTTTAAAATTAAGTTGTCACCAAAGCAGTAATTAGAGTATAATTTATAGCACTAAGTGTTTATATTAAGAAAGAACAAATGCCTCAAATCAACTCTTCAGTTTCTTCCTAAAAAAAACACACAACTGAAAACTGGTAAAGGGACAAATAGAATTCAAATTAAAGAAAACAAATGGTAAAAATCAGCAGAAATCAATGACCTGGAAAATAGAAAACCAATAGATAAATAAATAAAACAACTTTAGACATTTTGAAACATTTTCAAAAGGCTTAGAATTTTGAATTGAATATTTTTTAGTACTTTAAAAAATGTATTAAAATTTGAGTGATGTCAGCATCATGGCAGAGTGAGCTTTCCCTCTAAACTCTCCCCTGCTAAGATACAACAGAAAGGTCATCCATACATCAAGGGAGGTCTTTCATTCTATACACAGAATGTCTTGAAGACTCACGCAGCCTTACATCTGACATCAGAGGTGCTGGAAACCCTGGGGAAGAGGTAGTGGGTAAGGGAGGATCCCCTCCGTCCCCAATGGCAGCCTCCATGTGACTGAGACCATGAGGCTTTTGGAGAGGAGGGGGAGGGGGGGCCCTTGACGGGATAACCTTCACTCTCTAAGTTCCCACACAGCAGGGGAACCCCTACATGGAAGGAATGGAACAGTTGGGGAGGTGTCCTCATCAAAAGAACACTCCAGGAAAGCTGATAGTGAGGGAAGAACAAGAAGTCCCTGGGAGCAGGGAGGTGAAAGTGAGTGTCCCCTCCCCCTCCCTTGGTGCCCCAGCTCAGCTGCATTCCCCGCCCAAGCCCAGCAGTGCTGCAGCCCAGTAGAGGCAGGCAGGGATCCAACTCAGTGGAGAAACAGCCCAGTGGGGGCACGCAACTCTCCACCCCTGCAGAGTTACAACCCCACAGCTGGCAGGCGACACCTGGGCTCCCAAGCCCAGTGGTGTGGTAGCCTGAAGGAGATGGGCAGAGATCCAACCCAGTGGAGATCCAACCCAGTGGGGGACACATAACATCCTGCCCCCATGGTGTTTCAGCCTGGCATTGGGCATGCAATACCCCACCCCCTTAGATCTCCAGCCCAGCCATGCATCAGCCCAGCCACACTTCATTCCAGCCAGAATGCCTGCACATCTTAGTGGTTTTGGAGCACACAGTTATTGACTCCCACCTAGTGGCAGCAAGTGGAATCTACATCCAGACATCTTCAGGATGAGGAAGGATAAAAATAAAAACACACCCTCAAGCACAATGCAAAACTACATTAAATCTCCAGACCAGAAGGAAAATGACAAACATCCAGAAATCAACCCAGAGGACACAGAAATTTATAGCCTAAATGACAGAGAATTCAAAATAGCTATCATAAAAAGCTCAATGAATTACAAGAAAATACAGATAGACAATTCCAGGAAATTAGGAGCTTCTTCACAAAGGAGATTGAAGCCATAAAGAAAAACCAATCAGAATTATTGGAGATGAAAAACAATGGAGGGGATAAAGAAAAATCTGGAATTTTTCAAGAACAGAGCTGACAATAGTGAGGGAAGAATTAGTCTGATTGAGGATAGCAATGTAGAAAGGTTTCAGATGGAGGAGGAGACAGAGCTAAGACTAAAAAGAAATGAAGAAAATCTCCAAGAAATATCTGACTCAATTAAGAAATGCAACTTAAGAATTGTAGGTATCCCAGAGGGAGAAGAGAGGGAAAAAGGAGCAGAGAGCTTGTTCAAAGAAATGATAGCTGAGAACTTCCCAAACCTGGGGAAGGAGCTGGAAATACAAGTGAATGAAATCAATAGATATCCTAAATATATCCACCAAAAAAGGCCATCCCCAAGGCACATAGTAGTAAAGCTGGCAAAAGTTAATGACAAAGAAAGAATATTAAGGGCAGCAAGAGAACAAAGGCAATGTACAAAGGAATTCCAATCAGGATATCAGCAGATTCTTCATCAAAAACTCTACAGTCCCGGAGAGAGTGGAATGATGTATTCAAAATTCTGAAAGATAAAAACTTTCAGCCAAGAATACTCTATCCAGTGAAAATATCCTTCAGGCTTGATGGGGAAATAATAACTATCCCAGATTAAAAATAGCTAAGGGAGTTCATTGCCACAAGACCCCCACTGCAAGAAATTCTCAGGAAGGTCCTGATGCCTGGAAAAAAAAGAGAGAGAGAGAGAGAGAGAGAGAGAGAAAAGGGATACAAAGCTTTGAGTGAGGAGAAAATAGGTAGACAAAAATCAGATAAACTGCAGCTCCCTACCAGAACAGGTTAGCAAACACTTAATTATGACATTAAAGATCAAGGGAAGGAAAACAGCAAAAATAAAAATAACCTCATCACTATAAACACGAAAGCACAACACAAGATGGAATAAGTTGTCACAACAAAAACTTAGAAGGGGAAGAGGAAAGGGGTGGAATTGACTTAGACAAAGGAAATAAGAGGACACCAGAAAAATGGACTATCTCATCTATGAGAATTTTTATACAAACCGTATGGTAACCACTAAACTAATATTCAGAGCAGAGACACATACCATAAATAAAGAAAAATCTAAGAAAACTGTCATACAGAACTACCAAACTGAATTGGTAGTCTGAATCACAAGAGACAAGAAACAAAGCAAATGCAAAAGATCTGGAAAATGAGCAATAAAGTAGCAACACTAAGCCTGCATGTATCAATAATCACTCTAAATGTAAATGGATTGAATTCTCCAATCCAAAGACACAGAGTGGTGGGATGGATTAAAAAACAAGATCCAACAATATGCTGTCTCCAGGAAACACATCTCAGCTCTAAAGACAAACACAGGCTCAGAGTAAAAGGATGGAAGACAATACTCCAAGCTAATGGCAAACAAAAAAATGCAGGTATGTCCATACTTATATCAGACAAAGTAGACTTCAAGATAAAAAGAATAATGAGAGACAAAGAGGGGCAATTTATAATTATAAAAGACACTCCACCAAGAAGACATGACACTTATAAATATATATGCACTCAACACAGGAGCACCATAGTACATAAAGCAACTATTAACAAACCTAAAAAGATATATCAATAACAACACAATAATATTAGGGGACCTTAATACCGCACTCACATCAATGGATAGCTCATCCTGACAAAAAGGCAATAAGGAAATAGCAGACTTAAACAAAAAACTAGATGAGATGGACTTAATAGATACATACAGAGCACTCCACCCAAAAACAGCAGATTACACATTCTTCTCAAGTGCACATGGAACATTCTCAAGGATAGACCACATGATGGGAAACAAGGCAAGTCTCTATAAATTTAAGAAGATTGAAATTACAACAAGCATCTTTTTTGATCATAAGGCTATGAAACTAGAAATCAACTACAAGGAAAAAACTGGGAAAGTGACAAAGATGTGGAGACTAAACAACAAGCTACTTAACAACCAATGGATTATTGATGAGATTAAAGGAAAAATTTAAAAATCTCCAGATTAAAAAATCTGGAGACAAAAGAAAATGAAAATACAGCATATCAACTCATATGGGATGCAGCAAAAGCAGTCCTGAGAGGGAAACTCATAGCAATACAGACCCACCTCAACAAACAAGAAAAATTCCCCCCAAAAGTAATCTTAAATTACATCTAACAGAACTAGAAAAAGAACAACAAACAAAGCCCAAAGTCAGCAGTAGGAGGGAAATAATAACAAAAATTAGAGCATAAATAAATGAAATTGAAATGAAAAAAGCTGTAGAAAGGATCAATGACAAAGAATTGGTTTTTTGAGAAGATAAACAAAATTGACAGACCCTTAGCTAGTCTCACAAAAAAAAAAAAATAGAGAGAAGGTTCAAATAAATAAAATTATAAATGAAAGAGGAGAAATTACAACAGATACCACAGAAATACAAAGAATTATAAGAGAACACTATGAAAATCTATATGCCAACAAATTGGACAATCTAGAAGAAACAGATAAATTCCTGGACTCATGCAACCTACCAAAACTGAATCAAGAAGAAATAGAGAACCTGAATAGACCAATCACAAGTAAAGAGATTGAAACAGTAATCAAAAACCTCCCAAAAAATAAAAGTCCAGGACCAAAAGGCTTCTCTGGAAATTTTACCAAACATTCAAAGAAGACTTAATACCAATCCTTCTCAAACTTTTCCAAGAAATAGAGGAAGATGGAACACTACCTAACACATTCTACGAGGCCACCATCACCCTGATACCAAAGCCAGACAAGGATAATACAAAAAAGGAAAACTACAGGCCAATATCACTAATGAACATAGATGCAAATATCCTCAACAAAATATTGGCAAACTAAATACAGCAATACATCAGAAAGATCATACACCACGATCAAGTGGGATTTATACCTGGGACCAGGGATGGTTCAACATCCGCAAATCAATCAACGTGATACACCACATTAACAAAATGAATAATAAAAGCCATATGATCATCTCAAGTGATGCAGAGAAGTCATTTGACAAGATCCAACATCCATTTATAATAAAAACTCTTAACAAAATGGATATAGAAGAAAAGTACCTCAACATAATCAAGGCCATATGTGACAAATGCACAGCCAACATCATACTCAATGGGGAAAAACTGAAAGCCATTCCTCTGAGAACAGGAACAAGACAAGGGTGCCCACTCTCACTGCTCTTATTCAACATAGTACTGGAGGTTTTGGCCAGATCAATTAGGCAAGAAAAAAGAATAAGAGGACTCCAAATAGGCAATGAAGAAGTGAAACCTTCACTATTTGCGGATGACATGATCTTATATATAGAAAAACCTAAAGAATCCATTGGAAAACTATTAGAAATAATCAAAAACTACAGCAAAGTCTCAGGGTATAAAATCAACTTACAAAAATCAGTTGCATTTCTATAGCCAAGAATGAACTAACAGAAAGAGAACTCAAAAACACAATCTCATTTACAATTGCAACAACAACAAAAATAAAATATCTGGGAGTAAATTTAACCAAGGAGGTGAAAGACCTATATAGGGAAAACTATAAGACGCTATTGAAAGAAAGAGATGGAGACATAAAGAAATGGAAAAATATTCCATGTACATGGGTTGGAAGAATAAACATAGTTAAAATTTCCAAACTACGCAAAGCAATCTACAGATTCAATGCAGTCCCCATTAGAATCCTAATGTCGTTCTTCATGGAAATAGAACCCAAAATACTGAAATTTGTGTGGAGCAACAAAAGACCCCAAACAGCTAAAGCAATCCTGAAAAAAAAGAACAAAGCTGGAGGCATCACAATCCCTGATTTCAAAATATACTATAGAGCTATAGTAATCAAAACAACATGGTACTGGTACAAAAACAGACACACAGATCTATGGAACAGAATTAAAAGCCCAGAAATAAAACCACACATCTATGGACAATGAATTTTTGACAAAAGAGCTAAGTACATACAATGGAGAAAGGAAAGTCTCTTCAATAAATCATGCTGGGAAAATTGGACAGCCACATGCAAAAGAAGGAAAGTAGACCATTTTCTATTGCCATACACAAAAATTCACTCAAAATGGATCAAAGACCTGAAACTATAAAAATCCTGGAAGAAAATATAGGCGGTACACTACTTGACATGGGTCATAAAGGGATCTTTTTGGATTCCATGTCTACTCTGACAAGGGAAACAAAAGAAAAAATAAGCAAGTGGGACTTAATGAGATTAATGAGTTTCTACAAGGCAAATGAAACCAGGATCAAAATGAATAGACAACCCACTAGCTGGGAGAAAATATTTGCAAATCATATATCTGACAAGGGGTTAATCTCCATAATATATAAAGAACTTACACAATGAAACAACAAAAAAACCAGCAACCCAATAAAAAAATAGACAGAGGATATGAAAAGGTATTTTTCCAAGGAAGGTATACAGAAGGTCAACAGGCACATGAAAATATGTTCAACATCATGAATCACCAGGGAAATGCAAATCAGAACTACACTAAGATATCACCTTACACCTGTTAGATTGGCCATAATCACCAAGACAAAAAACAACAAATGTTGGAGAGGTTGTGGAGAAACAGGATCCCTCATCCACTGCTGGTGGGAATGCAAACTGGTGCCGCCTCTAGGGATGACTGTATGGAGATTCCTCAAAAAATTATAAATAGAAATACCTTATGATCCAGCTATCCCACTATTGGGTATCTAGCCAATGAACCTGAAATCAACAATCCAAACAGGCTTATGCATCCCTATGTTTATTGCAGCATTATTCACTACAGACAAAAAGTGGAAGCAACCCAAATGTCCCCTGACAGATGAGTGGATAAAGAAGATGTGGGATATATATATACAATGGAATACTACTCAGCCATAAAAAAAGACAAAATTCTCCCATTTGTAACAACATGGATGGACCTGGAGAGTATTATGTTAAGTGAAATAAGCCAGACAGAGAGACAAATACCGCATGATGTCACTCATATGTGGAATATAAACGAACACGTTCAGAGAGACCTGTTTAGTGGTTACCAGGGGCAAGGGGGGATGGGCATGGGGGTGAGGGGAAGCATTTCTATGGTTATGGACAAACAATAGTGTATAACTAAAACTTCACAATGTTATAAGCTATTAAGACATCAATTTAAAAAAAGTATTAAAATTTACTTTAAGTATTAAAAATTATTTTTAAAATGCTATCCCTTATCTTACAGCTTGCAGAGTTTCTGACAAGAAGTCTGTTATATTTTGTTCTTGTTGTTTCTCTTTATGTGATCCTTTGTGATTGCTTTCCAGATATTTTACTCATCTTTGTTTATCAGCATTTTTGCTACTATATGTCAGATGATTTTTTTTTTTTTTTTTTTAGTTTGTCCTACTTAGGATTCTCTGGGCTCCTTGGATCTGTGGTTTATTTTCCATTATTTTTGGAAAATTCTTGGTCACTATCTTATCACATTTATCTTGTACCCCATTCTCTTTAATTTTTAATCCTTCTGTAGTGCCAATTACACAGACAATGGCCCAGAACATATTATCCCACAGCTCTTGGATACCCTGGTGTTATTTATTTATTATTTCATTTATTTTTATTTTTTATATTTCAGCTTGAATAATTTATGCCAACATGTCTCCAAATTCACTGTTTTTTCTTCGACTGGACCCAGCCTGCTCTTGAGTCCATTGCCGGAATTCTTGACCTCTGGTATTATACTTCAATATCTAGCATTTTCTTTTGACTTTTTGTATAGTTTCTACCTCTTTGCTGAAATTTGCCATCTTTTCATGCATGTGTCCCACCTTTTCCACTGGATCCTTTGCCATATTAGTCATAATTATTCTGTAGTCCCTCTCTGACATAGCCAGCATCTGCATAATCTCTGAGTCTAGTCTTGTTGATTATTTTTTACCTTAAAGATGTGTTTTTTTCTTGCTTTTGTGTGTCTCATAATTTTTGATTTAGTAGCCGATACCATGTGGAGAAGAACAGAAGGAGGTGATGTAAATCATAGTTACACCTGGGTGTAGTCTTCTTCTGTCAGGTCATTCAATATGACAGTTGCTCCTGGGCTGCAGTTACCTTGTACTTGGAATGGGGCTTGCAGTGTCAGAAACTTTTCTTAGGGTTCCTGCTCCACTCTCAGGTTTCAGCAGCAACTGAGTACTTGTGCCATGCAGGGGGTCTTCCTCCATGATTTCTCCCTCTCGACGGTAGCAGACCGTTGCTGCTTCTTCCACACAGTGGAGCTGGGGGGTTTTATTCTCCTGGATCAGACTAAGTCTCAGGCAAGCTCTACATACCTGGACCTCAGGGGTGGGGATTCCTCAGCATTCCTGCCCCATCTCTGAACCACGACTAAACTGTGTCTTCTACCTGGGATTGGTCTTAGGTAGGGGGGACTTTTCTGCCCCATCATCAGCAGCAGAGATCTCTTCTTGGTCCTCATACATAATACCTGGCCTATGGATGGAAGGCTTTTTCTTTTACCCTTCCTCATCGGCAATGAGTCATTGCTTGTGTTGTGGGTTTGGAACTGTTTTCTACCCATCTCCCAGAGGCAAACAAAGTTTATTTCTTCCATTCTACCAGAAGCAATGGATTTTATATGAGCCCTGTGGGTGAAATGATTATCTGCCCCTGCCCAATGGGCTTAAAGCCTCTACTTCCTATGAGGGAAGTGTCTTGGAAAGCAGGTGTGGCACCAAGCCTGTCTTCCAGTGGCACCCAATCACTCCTGCACTTCTGTGCCACCGAGTGGCATCTCTCCCCCGACCCATAACCTACTTCCAATCTTTCTTGTGAGCACTGGAGAAGGCCTGTTGAAAATGTCTTGAGATTAATTGTAAACTGCCTTTGTTTCTGGAGCTTCCAGCTGTACCAAATAGACACACTAGCCTGCACTTGACCTTTGAGATTTTACAAAACTCTGAGCTCATTTTATCTTACCCACATTTATGGCATTCACCTCTTTCTCCCATGCTTTATAAAGGATGTGTTCCTTCTCTCCATGGAGGGGATTTTCACCCCTTGAAATACAGAGTTTTAAAATTTTTCTCTGTTGAGCTCAAGAAAAATTTTGATTTTTGTAGATCATTTGTTTCATCCTTTTTTATGTTAGAGATGACATTCTCTTATAGCTTTCTACATCCTTAGTGGAAGCAGAACTCTCCTTTTATATTTTATTTCTTATTTACGTGGATTTTCAACAGAGTCTGTGCATAGAAGCGACATTGCCATATCATATTGACCAGAAATTAGACCCTGATTTTAAACAAAATTAAGACAGATGAGAAAACTGGTGAAAATAAAGGGAGTGAGATATTGTTTTAGAGTTAACACATATTCTGATTGAAAATCATATTTTATTGTATATGTAGTAGAGTTTGCAACCATTTTAACCTTCAGTGTTTCTTAGCATTGCTTAAGTGGAAATGATCCTTAAAACCAATTAAAATCAAATCAAATGAAATCAAAACTTGCTCCAGCCTGTTCTGTAATTACACACAACTCCAGCTGGCAATAATTTTATAAGCAGTACCTCTTGGCTTCCAAGCTTTATCTTAATGTATGCAATAGACAATGGTAACAAAATATTGTCTATTTATTTAGAGAAACTAACTCAATTTTGGAAATCTTAGGAGATGTTACAAATAGATGTTACCAAATGGCCTCAATTATATTTAGGTATCAATCTATTTTCATCATCCAGGAATCAAAAAGGACTTTCCTATCAAGTAAACACCTCTTTTAATATTCTTATCAACCCCATCCTAGTCATATCACTACAGCAAATGATAGTCAGCTATCTTTTTCAGTGATACATAGTTTGTTACATTTAAAGTAATTCTCAGAGTATGTCTTAAGGAAGGTGGAGGTCAACAGTCTATTATTAAAATAACAATATGTGTAGTATTTGTTGCCATTTCTCTTGTTCATTCAGTCCTTCAACTAATAATTTCAGTACTTCTCCTGTGTTAGCATCTATGTTAGGTACAAGGGGTAAACTAGCATGGACAGGTAGTTATGGTTGTTGTTTACTTGGGCTTGTATTCTAGTGGGGGGAAATAATAAATACACTGAGAATAATACACTGTAATGAATGCTACAATATGGAGCATATCTATTCTATAACTAAGACTTAGGCAGGGAAATAGAGAAAACACGTTTCTTTTTGCTGGAATAGTCAGTGTGGAGAAATGAACTAATCACCACATGCATTATGGGGTATCCTGCCAATGTCCATCTTTTTAGATTCTGAAGGCTACACAACATCAGAAAAGAGCTCTGAACTTCATTAGATGGAGGGAATGTCCTCACTGAAATTTAATTTTTAGTTTCCAACTTCCCCGTAAAATACATGTGATAACATGTGATAATTCGTGTGGAATAGAATTTTTTTCCTGAATGGACTATATGGTTGACAATATGTTGAAGACGAACCTCAATCTCAAAAATCAATCAATATAAAAATAAGGGCTGCAGATAAGCAAAATAAAGTAGCCTGATCTCACATGCAATCACACATATCAGTGCATAGTTTATTTTTATTTTCAGTGACTTAGAAGCTGTGTGAAAAACAAGTCCACTTGAAGAAAGGCAAACTGAAAAGGGAGTTTTCTATCCAGGCTCGAAACCCGAAATTCCTACTTTAGCTTCTGAAGTAAGTAACACGTGATAGGGATTTATACCAGCACATAAACAACATCACGGTTTTCTAGTTTATCAGCTTATTAACATGCGTTAATTCACAGCAAATTACAAGGGCATATACCCTGCATCCTCAAATAATTAGTTTCTAAATAGAGGGGAGATTCTTTTTTTATAACACTGCTCATAGGCACTATTTTAGGCTCTAAGGGTAAGGCAGATACCTCTCGTGTACTCATATTCTTATAAAGAATGACAACAAATAACAAAAAGAATAGATAACATTTCAGATACTGATTAGTGCTATAAAGAAAATAAAGCAGGATATTGGAATAAAGGAAAAAGATATATACTGGGAAGAGGCTGAGAAGGATATTTTAGGTAAACTGATCAGAGAAGATGTCTCTGATGAGATGACATTTGAGCAGAGACCTGAGTGATGATCGAAACCCAGCTTGCTGGAGGAAGATCTACCAGGTACAGGCGATAGAATGTGTAAAGTCTCTGAATGAGAACGTGCTTAACTCTGTTAACTGACAATAGGAAGCATAATTCAGTCTAAATGTAGAGAACAAGAGAGAAAGTGGTAAGATATTAAGCTGCAGAAATAATGAGAGAGCATATCATATATGGTCTTTGAGCATTCTAAGGAATTTGACTCATTCTAACTGCTAAAGGAAACCATTGGATATTTTTAATCAGAGATGAGGTGTTCTGATTCAATAAGCTTACTTTTAGTAAACTTCTACTCAGGACCAGGAATTTTGTGGAAAGCTAGGAATGTGCAACATATATACGGCTTGGACCCTCTCTCCAAGTTGAGTCTATTAGTCTTTTAATCTCCTTCAAGTAGCCTCAGTGACCTAAGGACCACACATGAAAGGACTGGCCACACAGTGATACTCTGCCAATGCATTCGGTTTCCCAGGAAGGGTCTTGGAGTCATGAACTTTAAGGCTAATGTGTTTTAGATTGCTTAATAGCAGTAATTTTCATCTATAACTGCCTCTGTTACCAGAGAAACTCATAAAACAATTTGTTTCTGGGAAAATTATTCATGATAGATTTAGACCAAAAGTTTTATTCCACTCTCATTCAACTATAATTTTAGTAGGCATCATTATTAATTGTTGAGTAAGGTAAATTCTAATATATACTATTTTACTTATTCTAGTTTGAAAACTGAATTCTTTAAAAGAAAACTGGAGGTATTTTCTAATGTACTAGGTAATTTTTACTGTAAGAGAATTCTGATGCTTCTTCTTAAATGCTGTGAAATCTCTCTCCCATCTCTGTTTTTAGTTTTAAAAATATTTACAAATGACCACCATTTTGCACAAAATTCTCAGCAACAAAAGACAAAGAAAACAAATTCTGTATTAGTATGCTTCTTTTTTTGGTTCTCAGTTTTATTAGACAAAGATTTTCTTCACCACAAGAATTTAGAATCCCCTGCAAAGTACAGATATAATTCAAATGATATTACTGCCTGTGTTTGAGTTTTAATAATCAAGGGAGAGAATGAAAAAGATGCAGAAAAACTTCTTGAAGATAATAACTGGATGTTTTCCCTGAAGCCATGAAATAACTAATATAGTGGGGTGAATAAATGATATTCATCATTTTCTTCCATTTGTAATTTCACAACAGGCAGAATATTTATGGAACTTCAAAGGTAGCAGATATGAGATTTAAGAAAATAATATGTTAAATTTAGTTTTCCTTTCTTCCTCTTCATCGCACATCATTGCAAGTCTGAATAATAATTTAGTACCCAGTAATAACTCTTAAGAAAAATGTATTTGTTTTCCAAGGGTTAAACAAAAAGCAAGGTAGACACACCACATTCTTCTTCAACTGTTGTGCTAAAAGGTGGGAAGCTTCCTAAACCCAGCAATACCAATCAGTCAAATTTAACGTGCTAAGTTGGACTATAATTTTAAATAAAATGCTTGAGTAGTAGAGTGGTCAACAGAATGTGCCTTTTAGAGAGCCTAGCTGACCCAGGCTACAGCTGCTGGGCTCTGACATCCACCTCTGCATTTGCAATGAGGCCCCTTCCCACGGGCTCCCCCAGCCCACGACTCAGAACTGCATCCATACCAATGCAGACGCCATCTGGTACACATGGCACTCCTCTGAAGGCAGACTTTGAGTCAGGGATTCCCCAACAGCCCTGCCAAACCTTTCTCAACCTACATAGTACTCTAGATGCTTCCATCTGCCTTCCTTCCCTCTCTCCTTCGCCAGGCTCCCATTGGCATCGCAGTCTGAAGGCTACCCTGGTCTTCCGCAATTCCCTCCCCATTTTCTCTCACAGGTGTTCCTCTTAGTAAAATCCTGGAGTGTTTAATCCTAACTTTGTGTCTGCAGAGAAGAGTACCCAGGCTACTCTTCTAAATAATAGTTAATATTTCAATATAATTTCACATTTATGATCATGTAATCATCATAAGAGCTCTGTGAGAAAGGCGAAAGAAGCATTCTCATTGTTTCACAGGAAAACGAGAGATGATTCAATGGCATTTTGGACTCCATGTGATTCAAAAACCACGGGTCACTGCTAAAAAGTCATTCTCAGCAAAGAGTCACATTTTCTTCATCATTGACTCTCATTTGGCATGAATCAAGCACAAAATTTAACATTCACTTAAAAATAAATTAATAACCTCACTGACCCCAATTTCCTTTATATGAAAAGGAGTTGAAATGAATAGTCCACAGGCACTAGATCTATGAAAGGAGTAGTAATAACACGAAGAAAGAATGCAAAAAGGAAGAAATAACAATATGATATTGCATCTAGACATTAAATCAATATTTTCTTGTCAATTCTATCCTATTTTCAGTAATTTCATTCACCTTTACTTATGAGTTGGATGCCCTATCATATCAGTCAACACAGCAATCTCCTTTAGTAGAACTTGGTGGGCCTGTCACTACTAGTCTAGACTGGGGACAAGGCTTCACAGGGTCAGTGACCTCAGACAGGTTTTAGAAAGATTATCAAGAATCCACATGTGGGCAAGGGAAGACAATCAGACAAATATGTAGGCATATAGATGTTTTACATATCAAAAACACGCTTAGTTTTTGTACTCTGCTTGTTTTCTTTATGTAATATATAATGAGTATTCTCCCAGAATCTTAACTATTCATTGAAAATATGTTCTTTTAAAGCTCTGCTAGAGACAGATGCTCGGAGAGGTTAAGCATCTTGACCAGATCACTGTTAAATTAGTGGGGATATAATACTAATATTATCTTCTTCATAGTGTTATTGTGGTGATTCAATTAGTCAATCCATGACCCTCATTTAGAATAAAGGCAAACACACTGTAAGCATTCACCCAATGGCAGCTGCTCTCACTGGTGTTATAATGGTTGAGCCCAGTCTCTGCTTCTATACTCTCCACTACATAATATTGCTCTGGTTATCAGTTTCCAAATAAAATCTGCAGAGGTGTTTTGAGCAATAACATGGTTTTTCACAATGATGTCTTTGAAAGAAAATAGTAATGTGGATGTAGTTTGTTCTGATATATATGTATGTATATTATATATGTTATTATATCTTCATATATTATTATCACTAGCTTTGGATGCCACTGCATTTATGTTGTTCTTCACAAAGTCCAAGACACCCCAACCAGAGCAAATAGAGGATAAAGACAGTTAACTGGGTTATTCAGCCTCTTATTGGGCAAGACTTGTGGATGAGTAACTGTTTGTTGTAATCAGTTTGGAGAAAAACGCATTGATCCACCATGGTGTTTCCTTTGCTACATTATGTCTCTTTTAGAAGATGTTACAATGGGTTCACTAATAAGAAATTATTCTCCTTTCCTATTTAAATAACAATTTTTAAAATATTATTCCATGGCAAATGTTATTTGAATCATAAGGGTCAAAGAGTAAAGATTATCTCAGTGAATCCATTTAGAACCAAATTAGCAATTGGAAGAAACTGAAAATTCGATATTTGTTCCCAATACATCTTGAGGACTATATTTTTAAAAATAAAACAAAAAGGACAATGGAAAACATGCACTCTCTCTGCATCTGCTTTAGTTACCTTGGTTAGTTTGAGTTTTACCCACAGAGTGGCTGTCATCCTTCAATGTATAATTATGCTTCTTTGAGAAAGAAACTGCTTGCATTTGTCTAGTTCTTTTAAAAGCTGGTTTACTTATCAAGGTGCACACCCTGCTTCCCGACCATCTCGACAGTGGGTATTAGACGACAGCACAGGGAAGGTCACTGAAGTGATCTGTGACGTGTCTTTCTCAGAATTAGGTGAACTGCAGCTTGTGAGAAATGTACCAGACCTGAGGTTGTGGCGGGGAGGAAGGCAGAGGAGGAGCTGGAAAAAGTAAAGGAAAAGGAAACGAGGAGGAGGAGAAAAGAGAGGGTAACTGGCCCTCATCTCACATCCCAGGGTTTACAGGGACATGCTTCAATGGTCTATGTCTGTGCTGGTTAGCAGCAGGAGTACACCGCTGCCCTTGTAACATACATCAAGTTACCATGCCGATCTGTTCTCGTCCCTGTCAAATGTTTCTCCCATTCTGAATGCTGGGCATGGTTTAAATCTGTCCTCTGCTACACTATTTCAGGCCTGTGTTCTTCTGATTAATGAGGAGGAAATGGTTAAATTTTCTTCCTGTGAGTCATGTTGGAAGGCCTCTTGCTTTAATGACTGCTGTCACTTCATACCTCAATGTATGCCCACTTTTCTCCAACGTTCTTCTTCAAGTTAGAATTTGTGCAATGAGATATTAACAATGCTTATACTTATAGGTATTAATTACTCCAATGTGGCCGTAAGAGCTGAGCTAACCAGTTATAGATTTAGACAGTGACATAGCTTAGGATAACTTAATTTGAATATTTTTTCTGGGAAAAAAATAAGTACTATTTTATAGCAATCCTTTTTCTTGTAAATTGAGAATTTTTTTTCTAAGTTCATTAATGAGATGTCTTAGTTTTGTTTCCAGTTTTATTTTACATCAGCTTTCAGAAAAATAAATCATTTGACATAGTAGAAGGAGCCAGAAGCTAAGAAACTTGGGTCTGGTCACCATAATGGTAACTAATTGCATGCCTTTAGGCTAGTTCTTGCTCTCTGAGCTATAACATTTTGGAGCTAGACTAACTCATCTCTAGGGTTCATTTCAGCTTTTAAATTCTAAGATTCTAAAATGTTATTTCTTGCTCTTATTCTCTAAAAATGTGGGCTGTTACTAGGTGGTAACATAAAAAACAGACAGGAGCATAACATATTGAACAGAATATCGAGTAAGGAACTTGGTAAGAGTGATTTTAGCTTTTTTACCAACTGGCTGTGGGTTAGAAAATGAGTAATTTAAACTCTTCATCCTTATCTATAAAATGTAGATGATATCAATTTCAGAGTTTGTTGCTAGAGTTGAAATAAGATGCTTTAGAAGAAACAATGCACTGCGTGAAGCAAAGCCTTCTGGAGCTGGAAGCTATTGATTACTTATTCAATAAAGGACTTTTAATGTATCCTGAAAGCTCACATTTGAATCCTACTTCCTATTATCTGTATCTTCTCACTGTGTAAAATTATAAATAATTTCTGCAAGCACACCTTTTTCTCCAGGAGTTACATTTTATGTTTATTTTAATGTAGGATGGCTTTTGCCTCTGTGCTTTTGATTTTCTAGAAATGGAATTTTTTTTTCTGCTACCCTTTTCCATGTTCGGGTCTAATAATTTTAGTTACTGTTCACTAAACATGCCTTCCTCCTACCCACCTCCCAATTGCTCTCCTTGCTACTCCTTCTATCTCTAATGCCCCCTTTTCCTTGGTCTACTCCACCAGTTTCCACATTGCAGAATTATATTCAGTTCTGAGTTAACACCTCCTTTTTCCATGGTGCCATTAGTCACTCTCCCAGTTAATCATGATATATGCCTCTTTGGACACCAGTAACATTTAAGGACCCAATCCAGGATACCACATTGCATTTAGTCATTGAATCTCTTTATTTATATGATTATATATTTGTATAATTATTTATATGATTCTATATTTATATCACTACGAATATTTATTTTATTCTATGAATTGTTATCCAATATCGTTTTTATTTATTTTAAAATTTATCCATTGGGAAATTTTTCATCTTGGTTCCTATGACTTTTGGGCATGTCCCAATTCTTTTTTGAGTTCTCCCTTATTTTTGAAACCACAAATGTTCCAGGCTCATCTCATGTTTTCTCTGCCCTGGCCCTGGAATCAATCATTTCTCCAAGGAGCCCTAATTCTTATTATAAGATATTGGTATTTAGAAACCAACATCTGGGTGCCAAGTGTGCTCATTGCCACTGGGATATCATTGCTTCTATGCCCTCTCAGTGAACACAGCTAGGAAATATATGTATGTTACTAAAATATGCACACACACAAATGGACATATAGACATTTGTATCTATGTATATGTATGCATGTATGTATTTAAGTGTACATATTTAAAATTCACAAGTTCTTAATAAATCTGTGATTCCAATTCAACACCACCAGGGGGTTCATTTTAGACTTCCTCCTTTCCTTACTTGTAACCTCTTTCTGCAGTAGGAAGGAATCTGGCTCATGTTATTTGCGATATATTTTCTTATTTGTTCAACCCTAGCATATACATAAAGCATTTTAAGATTGGTGACCCTAAGATGTGAGAAACAAATTAACTAACTAGAATACAGTATTTGCAAAGAGCTCTTTTACCCTTTCACCTTATAGTAAAATACTCTTTTCTAAGTTACTAGGTTAGCTCTCTTATTCCCTACCCTGTTTAGTTTGGGTATCGTTATTATTGGCAATATAGTTAGGCTTCATTGTTATGGTTTATGTTTAGTTCCCCACTTATCACACTTGATTTTTTTTAATGACAGATAGTGAAATTCACTCATTGTGGTGGACAATCTATGGAATTTGACAAAAGCATAGAGTTCTGTATCTTTGACCACAGTCATGATAAAGAAGAGTTCCAACATGCCCCAAATTCCTTCATGCTGCCATTTTGTAGTCAGCTCCTCCTCTCATCCCTAACCCCTGACAACCACTGATCTGGTTTCAGTCCCTATAGTTTTGCCTTTTCTAGAAAGTCATAACTATGGAATCATACAATATGTAGCCTTTGAGTCTTGCTTCTTTCACTTTAAGATCAATCCATGTTGTTGCATTAATCAACAGTTCATTCCTTTCCATTGTTGAGTAGTATTCCATTGTACAGACTTATCATACTTAGCTTCTCCACTTACCAGGTTGTTTCCACTTTGGGGCCATTGTGGAAAAAAATCTGCTATAAACATTCACCTTTTGTGTTTACTTAAGTTTTCATTTCTTTTGAGTAAATACTTAAGAGTGAGATTGCTGAGTCATAAAGTATATGTGTGTTTAAGTTTTTGAGAAACTGAAGAACTGTTTTCCAAAATTGCTGTACTATTCTGCATTCTGCCTAGCAATGCATAAGAGTTCCAGCTGCTCTACATTCTTTCCAGCTTTTGCTATTTTAACTTTCTTTGATATTAGTAATTATAATTAATGCATAGTGGTATCATATTGTGGTTTCAATTTACATTACCCTGATTAATGATGTTTAGCATTTTTTATGTTTATTTCCCATTTGCATATCTTCTTTGGTAAAATGTCTATTCAGATATTTTCACCATTTTAATGTTTTTTTCATATTTTACTTCCTTCTTATTATTTTGAGAATTCTTTATGTAATTTAGATGCAAGTTCTTTGTCAGAAATGTGATTTGTAAGTGTTTTTTTCCTGGTCTGTGGCTTGTCCTTTCATTATCTTAACCATGAATTATACATGCAAGAAAGCTAATCAGAGACTACTCCTAAATCTTGTTGAAACAGGGTTTGCACAGGATGAGGGAATGTATTGCCAAATCCTCAATGATGTGCGTGTGGGCATGTGCACATGTGCGTGCACAGACATATTTATGGCAGGAGAGTTGTTCTCTAAAGAAGTCACAAAAGTGCTCCACAAGAGAAGGAGTCAATCACAGCATCAGCAAGATCAAGCTTCCAACAATGCCTGTGAAGTATGAGTTGCCCTTGTCACCCATCTCTCCTCCCTCCTGACTCTGCAGCCCAGGCTCCTGAATGGGGAAGAAGATAAGGAAGAGAGGACCAACCGTAACCCCTTACCGGTGAGCAGGAAGTGCACCAGCAGCATTCCCAGGGCTGGAACTAACTCTGTGTTAAGCCAGAAGAGGTGATTATTAGATGGGAGTGAACATCAAAGTGTCAAACCATTAAGTGTGGTTTCTTCTGGAAGTTACCGTAGAAATGGTTGCAATCAATGCACACTGTGAAAACTAATGGAACCCTCCAAGTTTCAAGTGGGAAAAGGGGAATAAGTGAATAAATTTTAAAGAGACAGTGGGAGGCAAAATAAGTTGCTTTGTGAATATATGTCCTGATTTCTATGTGTTCAGTGTACCGGTATAATTTCTATAAAGAATACCACATTCCTTATGTGTTCCTTTGTAGGGATGTACCATAATTGATTTCACCCCTTCCTATGGATATTTAGATTATTTGCAATCTTTAGTTCTTACAAATAATTCCAAATGATTAGCCACATGTGTATATCATTTTGAGAGAGTCTATCTGCAAGAAATATTCTTAGACGTGAAATTGCAGAGGTAAAAGTTTTGTGCATTTATAATTTTGGAGCCATTGCCAAATTGCCCTCTAAAAGATTGTGGTAATTTACACTTCCATCATCTATGTGCCAACTTTCCCATATCTCATAATAAACTATTGAAACGTGTTAATTTTTGTCATTCTGATAGGTTTTGTGTGTGTGTGTGTGTGTGTGTGTGTGTGAAGAAGATTAGCCCTGAGCTAATACCTATTGCCAATCCTCCTTTTTTTGCTGAGGAAGGTTGGCCTTGGACTAACATCCGTGACCATCATCTTCTACTTTTCTTTTTCTTAAAATGTGGGATGCCTGCCGCAGCATGGCTTGATAAGTGGTGCATAGGTCCACGCCCAGGATCTGAACCTGTGAACCCTGGGCCACTGAAGCGGAGTGCACAAACTTGACCACTATGCTACTGGGCCGGCTCCCCAATAAGTTTTTAAATGATACTTTTGTAATTTAGTTAATGTCACTCTTATTGTGAGGGAATTGAAATCTTTTTGTATTATTTGGAGCAATTATACAAATTTTCTTGTGAAATGTCATTCTACATCTTCTCTTTGTGTATATTCCTTATGGTCTTGTTCTTAATAATTTTGAGGAGTTCTTTATATATTAGAGAACTTAGTCCTTTGAGGCATGAGTGGCAAATATTTCTCACTATGATGTTTGTAATTTGATTTTCATATGGTGGGCTTTATGCTTTTCAGCTTTTATACAACTGAATTTATCAGTCTATTATATACAATGATCTGGATTTTGGCTATAGTTAGAAAAACCTCTCCACTCCAATATATATGTATGTATCTAAGTATGTATGTATGTATGACTGAATATATATCCATATAGGTACCTATTTCACAATTTGTCTGATACTTTAATGTTTTTATTTTTTATATTTCAACTTTAGATTCATTTAAAATTTGTATTTCATGGCATGAAATATATCCGCCTTTAATTTTTGCAACTATCTGGTCTGTTCCCCCAAACTATTTTACATACTAATTTTATTTTATTTTATTTTTTGGGGGGGGGGTATTCAAGTAGAAATATAATTGCTGAAGACTTTGATGCCTAAGCTTCCAAATAGAAGAATATTCTTAAATCATCCATTCATCCAACAAATTCTTATGTGAATTTAATTTTGAATTCACCATTTGTTGTATATTACATTTCCAAATACATTTAGGTGACTTCTAGACTTCGTTGTTTACTCTTCAGTCTAGATCTTCATGCATTAGTATTGCACTCAATCAACTACTGTTTACTTTATAATATATACATAAATTTATATATATAATTTTTAAAGAAAAATCTGGTAAAGTTAGTACAACTCTTTGACCCTATCTATTACTCTTCCTTTTCAGAATTTCACAGGTGGTTCTTGCTTTTCTCCACATCAGATTTTGAACCATTGAAGTCAGGAATTGAGACTTAAAATGTTTATATTTAATGCAACGCATAGTACATTGCTTAATGCCTACAACATTCTAAGTAAATCATTGCATATTTGCTGAATTAAATTGGAATTACTTATTTTAAATTTGTAGCACCACAAAACTGATCTTTCATCTAGGGCAATAGACAGGGGATGTCAATTTGAAATTTTCTAGATAGCAAACAACTGCCAGGCAAGAAAGAATGAAATAACAAAAGCCCCAGGACTGAGGTGATTTTGATGATGGGAAAGGCACTTAACACATTTCTGGAGAAATATATTAGTCGATAAATGTAATATTTTGAAACTCACACAACTCTTTACTAGTAAACTAATAAGCATTTTCATCTTATAATATCATTTGTCAAGGATAGATTCTAAAATGTATCCATTGTGCTGAGTATGCAACCATTTCTCCTTCTGCTGATAACAGGACACTCACTTATCTTCAAGAATCCTCTCTCTCATCATCAGTGTACATGGTTCTTTTGGACCTGACTTGAAGCCTAGGTTGACAGTTGGGCATATATCCAGACTTTTTAAATCAAATCCCAACCCTGTCCACAGTGGATGGTTATTAATGTACTTCACTCAAGGCGGGACATTCAGAAGTACTCAATTCAAGTATTTGATTGAAACTAAAGAAGAGAGAAATATTTTTCTCTCACATACGTACTGTGAAAATGCAAGACTGTGTGCTGGAGGTCCATCATATTACAATAGGTTGTCTGAAAATGAAAACAAAGCACAAAGAAGAATAAATCAGCCCAGTGGGAAAGATTACTGCTCCAGATGTCATCATGTGAGCCCCTGGATCCAGCTGTGAGTTAAGTTTTCACTTAGGTATGCCCATAATGTCATTAAAAAAAAAGACTCAAATTTGTATGACTTGAATTTTTTTCACCTGCAGCTGGACTCCTTGACCAATATACTCCATTCCTAGGAACATATTTGAAATAGTTCTCAAGTTATTTTGTTCACGCAGGCTTGTGTGTTTGTGTGTGTGTGTTTGTTTTCTTTATGAAACAGATTGGTTTTTTTCCCCCTAAATACTCAATAGAGCACTCTGAACATCCGGGCAGTGTTACCTGCCTCTGGTGGAGTTACACAAGATACTCGCCTACATCCCTATTTTAAGGAGTATGTACAGGTTCTCCTTTTTTGTTGTTGTTATTTTAGGGATTTACATAAAACCTTTCTTATCCCTTAAGGGATCTGAAGAAACATAAAGCTGATAATTCACACCTTCAAATTCAGCACTGCGAAGCATCCTTTTTTGGAGCTAATTCTCCAAGTGGACGCAGAAAGAATCCTAAAATATCTAGAGTTTTTTGAAGTCTTCAGCAAATATGTATAGCAATAACATTTGGGAAACTATATGGAGAAGTAGATAATTTTTAAATTTTTTACATAGAAATCATTCCTACTATCATTTAGTCCTTTTACTACTAGGATTTGGTTTTTTAGTTGATCTCTTATGCATGGCAACATGAAGGAGGTCTAGGGTAATAAAATGCTGAAATTGAAGTGGAACTCTACCAGAGATGCTGACAAAAGAACAGTGTTTGGTGTCTTAAAACTCGATGGCAGTTTAGCACAATACCATATGACTTGTGATGGCATGAGCTTCACATGTGCTGGTGGTCAGAGATTTCCTGACTTTGTTTTACTATATTTGCTACTGAGCATCAGTTGTGCCAGACGATGCTCCCGCAATGTTCAGGAGACACGCGATTTGTAGGCTGCATAAGAGGAATGGCAGAAAAGAAAAATATGAGGCACTTATTGATTTCCAAAAATGCCTACAAGATACGCAACTGGGAGTATATGCTAAAACACCACATTTGTTCATGTTTCTGAATCAGAAAACATTGCTCCCCTGTAACTCTGGCTTGGTGGTGTTGTTCTCTAGGCAACCTGTCAGTCCTGTGGCAGAGGCACACACAACATCTGCCACGGTCTTTGAGCCAGTAAAAACAGCCATTTAACGAAAAAAGGAAATGAAAAATAATGAGCGACGACGATTGTTTTTTCTCCATTATCTTTGGTTTTAAATTTTATTTCCCTTTGGTCTCAGGTAGGTCATTTGCACTAGGAAGTAATCCCATTTTGTGATGTCAAATGATAAGGTGCCCCTGCCAGCTATTGGAGTGAAGATGGGGCAGACCCACACCCACATCGGCTGTTCGCTGACACACACAGCAGCCAGTCGTTCTTTCATCTTGGAGCTGCTCAGCAAAGAAGCAGAGACTGTGTGGTTCTGTTTGTGCAAATGTGAGTTTAGGTACTTTAGGATTTTTGTATATGCTGTTGTCCCCTGACAGGTTACATAAGATAAATTTATATTATAAGTTAAAGGTCCCCAAAAGGCAATATATTCTCTATAGACTATTTCATTAATTTTTACGCTTTAACATATTATGTTGCACTTTTGGAGATTTAAAGAATAAAAGTATCATAAGTGAGAAAATTACAAAGTTGAAAGTGGGATACCTCTGTCATGATCAGTGTGTCAGTTTTTCCATTTTAATACTTTATGCTACCAGTGTGGGAGTACTATAATGATGAAGGCATGTAGAAGCAAGTTAGAATTATGTGGAAAAAAGAATACAAGAAGGAGAGCTCCCATCTATCTAGAGCATTAGAGCGTCCTGTCCAGTAGAACGTTCTGCCTGGTCCGTACCAATATGGTCCTGAGAAATGGTCCCTAGAAAAAGTGTGGCCACAGGAACAAGAGGCTCTACTTGCTTGGAGATGAGCCTGCATATTTCTTTTTCTCACTTCCCCAGCTCACCTCATTTTCAGCTATCACTCACATTTATAAAGAAGGGGTTCATGAAGGCTTTCTAAATATTCCAGCTGTGGTAAAAAATGATCTTGACTCAACTATTAGAAGATCCTCCCTCTATGAGTGATCTCTTTAATAAGGCCTTTTCATTCTGCTGGGACAATGACTAATACTGACACTACAGACTCATCCATATGCCTAACGGAAATACAAGGGACATAAGAAAAAGAGACATTTTTTTCCTGAGGAGATTCTTTCTCTAGTCTGCTACCAGCAAGCATAGGAGAGACTTAGATTGAGTCACAATCATTTTGAAAGCTCCAAACAAAGGAAAACAAATAAACAAAAATCAAGGCAAGTATAATTTGTTTTAGGAATGCATAGAATAATTTAGGTAGTGGGAAAAGTCTCTTTTTATCCAAGATAAAATGCGAAAACTGTTAAAGGATTATGTTTATCTTACTTAATTATAGAAGACAATGGGCACAAGTTATGCAGAGAAAGAGATTTTGGGCTTAGAAAGCATTACCTAAAGATTTTTAGCAGGATTGCTGAAAGTCAACAGTAAGTTTCTGCATAGTAGAATTTTTCAGTGAATCAACCTTCAAAGAGGAATGCTACACAGATTCTTGTATGGAATAGGTGGTTTTCTTCAATAACAAAAATGCAAATTTCTAATATGTACTGAGTACCTACCATGTACAAAAACCTGATTTAATAATTTGTCGTAAGTTATTCCATTTGATCCTCACAACAACTCCTGGTTGCCGAAAGGCGTCTACTGAAAGAGAAGAGAAGTAGTAAAGATGGGGCAGAGAGACAGACGGGATCTATTCAGTCACCCCAAGGCCTGAGCTGGCTCTATGAGGACTCTGTGGCTAAGATGGCCCTTGAGAGTTATCCAAATTTGAGACAACGGGGCAGGTGTTTATACCCCACGGTGGATCAGTCACTGGAAGACGCTGTCTTGCGAATGCGGCATAACTTTTGTGGTGGCAGCTTACTTCAGCCCAGGCAACTCCCAAAGGAGCTTGACAACTGGCATGTGGAGGAATATTTCTTTCCATCCTGAAAGGGGCCTCTGAGCTCAGGCTTTAGCACCCAGGAAAGCAGTGGGGTAGCTTAATATTCTACCAAAGTACGGCTAGTCACATCCTGCCCACGGACTGTCTCAAAGTACATTTCTGCAGTGCCCCTCGTTAAAAGAAGTCATTTAAATGCACACGGTATGTTATTGGTGGCTCATTCTTTAGGATGGCATTTCAGGCTGTGTATAATGAGTGTCACAGGCTGAGAAGAGTTGGTTAAGTTTCATTATTTAACCCCTGTTACTCATTCACTTAACAAATATCTATCAACTCTTTAAGTGCCAGGTATTTTTCTAGGCACTGGAAATAGAGAAGAAAATAAGGCATGCCACACACATTGATAGATATTTGTTAACAGAATGAGTGACAGGATGGGGAAGTAAATAATTAACACTTTTACTTTTTTCATGCTTACTATGAACCAGGCATGGTTCTAAATTCTTTGCATATATTAATGCTTTAAACTCTTGCACCATTATTATGAGACAGGCACAATTAAACCTTAAGAAACTGTGGCCCAAGGAGGTTATGGAACTTCCCATAACCACCCAGATGCCAAGCCTAGCAGCTGGCATTCAAACTCTGTGCCTGCAAAGTCTGTGCTCTGATCCACAATTGAGACCATTATGTTTCACTCTGTTTATGAAGGCTTTCTGAAGATGTCTGGGGCTAGAGTCCCTAATCTAATGATGAAGAACAAGTGATTTATTAGGAATTAGAGACTAATTATTTTAAAAAGAGTCTGCAAAGTTTTTTTTTTGACAGAATCTGAATATCTTTATGCAGTTTAATCCATTTATATTAATCATCTATCCCTAAAAATATTTGGGTATGATGCTTCTGAAGATTTCCTGATTGCCTCATCCGACACTTATCGATCATCTTTTGGTGCCAGCGTTCTGGGACACAAAAAACACCCAATCCTAAGGTGACACGTTGTTGCTTTAGTGTGATGAACTCTTTCTGGTTTGTCAAGAAATTCCTGGGACTTCCTCAGTTTAGCATTGAAGATCTGCATCCTGGGAACTTCCTCGGTCCTGAGCGAACTGGAATCGTCTTTTACTCTATGTTGTACCATCACTCTTGTTGCTGATAGCATTGCTGCCTATTTCACGAGAAAATATTTGACTAAGAAAGCCCAGTTATTTGGCTTCAAGCACAGAAATGGAGGGGAGAAATGATACATTGAGAACAGTCCATTTGGGCCTCCTTCAAGAAGAGGACTTGAGAGTGAGGAGGAGAGAGTTTGGGACCCCCAGGTCTTGCACTACTGGTTTTGTGTGCTCCCCACAGGAGTGTTGACTGTAGCCCAGCTGAGTGTACCTTCTGCAGCCAGGAATTTTCAGGAATGCCCCATAGCACTGTCCTGCTTCTCCACATTTCTCATCCCTCAGTCTTCTGGATTAAAACAAAAAACTTACCTGATGGTTTTTTTTCTGGGCTTACCATTTGTGCCTAATTACTAAGCATCAATAGTTAGGATTATGCCTGACCTTCAGTCTCATAAGAAGCTACCATAAAAATAGCTTAGATCTTGGAATTTTATAAGCCCTGTTTCATTTTAACATGCGGGATTCAAAATGAAGCAAAAAACTGTGTGTTTGTTTGTTTAAGCGGTGTGATGTCAGAAATGATTTAATGATTTTAATACCTTATTATTAGAAAAAATAAAACAAATTATTAGGCAACACTCTTGTCAACAAAATAGGAATTCTGGTTAAAGAATGTTGAAAGGAGTGTTTCAAGCCAGAAATCAATAAAAACATACAAAACCAAGAAAGATGACTAATGAGAAAATCAAGACCTTTACACTTTGACGAATGCCATCAGAATGTGTCAAAACTTGCAATGTATTACCAGATGAAAAAGAATGAGAAGCATGAAGAAAAACTAATTAGGGAAAAAAATGCACGGCAATAAAGGCAACTTGAAAATGTCTGGTGAGGTAATCACATTGAATAGTCCAAGAATCCCAAAGGTCTGAAGTTTACCATACGTGTTTTACCAGAGATCTAAGGTGACACTGGGGACTCAGATCCTGGAATTAGATACACCAGTTAAGTACGTGTTGGAATGACTTTGTTTTAGGCTATGTTAAAAGAGGGTCATAAGCTCTGCTCTACTGATAATTTCTATAAGCTATTACCCATGGTTATATTTGTTTGCCTTGACTTGAAAACCTTAGAAGATAAATGAATTCGGCTATATGTATTTAGCATTGTATCTCTTCGATCTTTTGTTATATTTACAGACCAATTGCAATTGGATGCAGGAGTTATGGAAAGTGTTGGAGAGAACCACTGCTTTTCTTTTCTTGTAGGTTATTATTATTATTATCGTTATTATTTTGGTCTCACATACAGACAGGAAATTGTACCTTGGAATTTCCCTCACTGATTGCTTCTGAAAAGGCATAGACTTGAGCGTAAACATAGTTTGCAGACTGTCAGGGATGACTGTGAGGTTATTTTTAAGTGTGGATTCCTAGGCATCACTCCTGGGTGAGAGTAGCCTATTTTTCGCATTTGGTCAGAGATTGTGTCCAAGTTCCTTATGTCAGTAAGGCTTCGACTCCACTGATTTCCGAGCAAACTATTGAGAGTGTGGTCTGACTTCTTGTTGTTGCCTGTAGTAAAATGTGAGAGGAAGGAGATATATTGAGGGAAGAACTGTTAAGCAAAAAGGAACCAGGACATGATAATTTTGGAAATTTTCACACCATACATATTGAAATCACACAAAAATTAATTTACTGCCATGAAAGGATGCTTTGGAGAGAGAGTCAAGGATGTGACTAGACAGTCATTTTATAATGCCTCAGAAGGATCAGAAGTTCAGAATATTCATCCACACAGAGGCTTTGTGAGATTAAATGTGTGACATACAGATCCCTTCAACCACCTCGGAAGAAGCTAGAAATAGGTATGGGATTTTTCACGAAAATCTGTGGAAGGACCTTTTGTCTAACGGAGCGAATCCATGTGACATACATGGGAGATGCAGAAGGTACTTGAAAATTTTAAACCAGCAGAAACACTGTCAACTAGTACTAAAAGGGACAGAGAGAAGAGGAAATGAAATAATGACAGGAGGTTGTCAAACTCCCAAAATTCTACAGGCAGAAAGCAAGATGGTAAAATTGCTAAGCTTCAAACACATGCCACCCTTCGTGCAAAGGAAGAGTGACTCAAAAGAACAGAGCTGTGAGCCAGTGGGTGGACCCTTTAACCACAGAGTATTATTCTCAGGACTTGAAACTTCTTGTTGTTTTCCCAGCTTCCAACATTCTTTAACAGGTGACTCTTTTTTTCCTTTTTGACTGGGAATCTCTATAAGTGTTAATCTATTTCTGTACCTCTTATTTTCTTTTGTGTGTGTGTGTGAAGAAGACCAGCCCTGAGCTAACATCTGTTGCCAATCCTCCTGTTTTTGCTGAGGAAGACTGACCCTGGGCTAACATCCGTGCCCATCTTCCTCTACTTTATATGGGACGCCGCCACGGCAGGGCTGACAAGCAGTGCGTCGGCGGGTGCCCGGGATCCGAACCCAGGAACCCCCGGCCGCTGAAGCGGAGCACGTGAACTTCACCACTAAGCCACCGTCCCAGCCCCGCCTCTTCTTTTGGAAGCAGACAACATGTTGACAAGTATCACAGGTCCACACATGAAGAGAAATTTTGCTTCAGGATGGATTATATGTAAGCCCCACCTATACTTAATTTAGTTAAATTATATGAGATTTAGGACTTTTGATATTATGAGACTGATATGAGATTTTGGATTTTAATTGTGCTTTAATTGGTTGAGACTTTTGGTGACCTTAGGATAGAATGAATGTATTTGTATGTGGGATAGATGTGAATCTTTTGGTGTCAGAGGGTGGACTGTGGTAGGCATAATAACGGTCCCCAATAATGTTCATATTATAATCCCAGGAACCTGTCAATGTATTATATCATGTGGTAAGGGGGGATTAAGTTTGAAAATGGAATTAAGATTGCTAACAAACTTACATGAAGATGGGAGAGATTATCCTGGATAATTCTGGTGGGGCCATTGTAATCACGAAGGTCCTTAGATATGAAAGGGGGAGGCAGGAGAGTCAGTCAGAGTGATGCAATGTAAGAAAGACTCTGTAATTTGCTGCTGGTTTAAAGAGGGAAAGAGGCCATGAGCCAAGGAATGTGGGTGGCCTTTAGAAGCTGGGAAAGGTGAGGCAATGGATTCTTCCTAAACCTTCAGGAGGAATGCACATTTGCCTATAGCTCAATTTTAGCTGAGTGACACCCATTTTGGACTTTTGAATGTCAGAATTGTAAGATAATTCATGTTGTTTAAACCATTCAGTTTGTGGGAATTTTTTATAGTAATGATAAAACACTACTGCATGCCCTTAGGACAATGGTCTACCATTGCCCTACTATTTCAGAAGTCTTCTTCCAAGGTGTATCTCTTCTTCATGTTTGAAAGCCACTTTTTCCTGGTATAGAATTCTGAGTAGACAGCTATTTTCTCCCCAGCACTTTAAAATGCCATCCCATTGTCTTCTAATTTGTATAGTTTATGCTTACAGATCCACTGTATTTCTTATCGTTATGCCAAGCAGTCTGCTGCAATTCTGATTTCCGTTCTCCAGTAGCTTCCAATGTATGTTTTTTATCTTTGACTTCCACATACAGTTTGACAAAAATGTGCCTGAGTAGGTGTGTGTGTGTGTATGTGTATGTGTGTATGTGTATGTGTTTTGTATTTATACTTTTGGCATTTGCTGAAATTCTGGGATTTGTAGTTTGAGGTCTATGTCCTTATCTCTTCAAATACTTCTTATGCCTTCATTCTATTTCTCTTTTTCTTCTGGGATTTTATTTTCCAATGTATTAAATATTACCATAGAGCTCTTAGATACCTTGTTATATTTTTAACCCTTTTTCCTCCTTGTGTTTCTCTTTGCTTTCTTTCTATTGACCTATTTTCATGTTCAGTGATTCTTTCCTTTACTGTGTTGAGCTTATTGATGAGACCCTCAAAGGCAGTATTCACTTCTATTATGAATTTTTTCCATTTGATTGTTTCTTTCAGTTTCTATCTCTTTGTTCCATATGCCCATGCAAGTTCTCAGTCTTTCTCTCTACAGACTTTAATATGTCAATTAAGCCACAATGAAACACTTTGTAGCTATCTTAAATTCTCTGTCTGATAGTTTCAACATCTGGGTCATATCTGAGTCTGGTTCTGTGGGTTACTTTGTCTCTGAACAATGAGTTGCTTTTTTTTTGCTCCTCTGCGTGTCTTGTAATCTTTGGTTGACAGCCAGACATCTTGTGTAAGAGCCTGAAGACTAAGGTATAAAATATTTATGCCTGGAAACATGAAACTTCTTTTTTTTGCTAAGCCTTTAGTGTAGGAAGTTGAATTATTCTAGTCAGAAGATGAGTTACATTTTTATTATTGTTATGGTTATGGTTACTCCTATTGTACTACCAACATCAAATTTTTCCACTTTTGACTTTTGTTTAGTGTGGTGGCTGGTTTTCTGGGGGATTATTGTCAGTCTACTCCATTCTCTGCTTTAGATCTTCTTTTTGCGCTTTTGCATCAGAGAAAATATTTCTTCACAATTCTACCTTTCTTCACATTGTAGACTGTTGTTATCTGTCATGTCACTCTTGATAATCTGGTAGTGGGAAGTGGAGAGCATGGACATTCTCTGGTGTTCTGGTTCAGCCTTAGTCTTAGGCAGTCAATGTGTTCCTGATTCTCAAGGATGTGAAGATCTTTTTCTCAGTGATCCTGCCCCTTCCCCAGTGGATAATCTCTAGTGATCTGAGTCCTGAGTATTTTTCTGCCCTTTCTCGTGAGTAAAGGTGTCTTTTTTATTTTCTTCTCCCAGATACAAAGATTCTTCATGTGTACCCTGAGGGTAGCCTATTTTACTCCCTTATGCCAGTGACTTAGACTTTTATTCTAAACTGACAACAGAGGAGGTTTTGAGTGCAACTTTATGCCTTTTTTGCATGAAAGTCCCTTCCCCTGGGCCCACATGAGTGCATCTCCCTGTCTCTTACTTTAACTCCAGTTTTTCTCATGATCACTTCTTGAGGTCCGTGGAGAAAATTTTGCAAATGCCCATGAACTATCTTTGTGTTTTTCAGTTCCTGGGAATTCTATGCTCTCACGCTAGCTTATACTCATTATTTAGCAATTTGTTTAAGTTTCAGCTGGGTTCTTTCTTGCTTGTTGGCTTACTGCATCTGCCCCAGGTAAATAAGTGCAGGGTCCTGTCTCTCTTTGGAAGACCCTGTCACTCCATACATTTTTGGTTAGTTTGTTGCCCTTTGACCTCAGTTCTCTGATGAGGTCAAGAAAATTTTGGTTTGTACACTCTCCAGCTTTTTATGTTGCTGTTGTAGGCGTGGGAACAATGCTCTTTCCAGCATTACACATCCTAAGCAGAAGTTTGAAATCCTTTCCTCTTGTTTGGACGGTTCTCAGTTTTGGTGTAAAGACGTACTTGATTCTTATAGCATGCTTCTCATTACGCAGCTAAGCTTAAAGCAGACCACAGGGATCACTCCGGGGGGTCATTGTCTTTGGTCAGATAAACGCAAAGTAATGTAAGTAATGGCATAATGCTAAAGTGAGATGCCAGGTTCTGAAAAATAGAGACCGAATTCCAGATGAGAGAAAATAGGCTGGTTATGCCAGAAATCCTCTCTAACACTCTCTGCCTTCAGATTGACTTAATAAAAAGATGCTTCTTCCGCCCTTCAAAAAGCCTCCATTTGTGTAAATTTGTTTGCCTGCCTTCTTACTTGTATTTGTTTATTGAGAGAGAGGGAAGGAAGGAAGGAAGGAAGGAAGGAAGGAAGGGGGGAAGGAAGGGAGGGACGGAGGGAGGGAGGGAGGAAGGAAGGATGGAAAGGGGTGGATCTCATATTTGGTAAGCCTTTTTCTAGAGAGAGAATTTAGCCCCTAGCGAGGGGGCAAGATCCTTGACCTTGGGGAAGCTACAGGCTGAAGGTATACTTTATAGTACAGTAGCCCAATTAGACAGAATGAGGTGGCCTATTCGATAAACTCCCCTTAGCTTTGAAGGGTTGACAAAGGAATTTTTTTTCAGAAAACTTGGATTATATTTTTATCAATATTTTATTATGTGGACATATTTTACTACAAGGTCCATAAGTGAAGACACCGTCTTCATTCATTCTTTTCCAATCTTATAGCATACATATTCTGTACACATACTGTGTTTTCAATAAATGTTCCAGATTCATTAGACTTTGTGTATAAGTACCATCCCACGCAAACATGAGTGTTGTTCATCATATATTGATATTATTAGTTCATTTGTAAGATTGATTGCCAAAGTTCAATGTTTATGAATTGATACTAGTTGTGGTAATGTTTTCTTCATTTCATTTTATATTTTTAAGTCACAGTCATCGAACATCATACACATTTTGAGTTTCTAATGTGTAGAAGCTGAATTAATATGCATGAATGCATTTATTTTTCAGTTCAATCCAGAATTGTGCAAATTTGCAATTCACCCAGCCAGAATTGTTCAAATAGGGATGCAAACCCCAAGGTTTGCATCTGAAGCAGTTCATTTGACAGTGTGAAGCATGGATGACTAAGTTATTTTCTCTTGTCCTATGTCTGATGGCTTTTTGTTAAAAAATGAGGGGCATGTCACTGATGCTTTTAGCTTGTGGAGTTTCTTAATATAATGTCTAAAGTTCCATAACCTCTATTCAAGAATATTCCTCTATTTCTACTAATGCATTTGATAACAAGTCAAAACTGATCATTTCTGAGATGCCTCAAATTTTACTTTTTTAAGAGAAGGACTTTTTAATATAATGTTCTCTCTGTTATCTTACTAGAAGAAGAAATAAGTGTAGACAATTCCATATTATTAATATTTTAAGTGAAAAGCAAACAAAATAACTGCAAAAGAATTTCCTCAGGAAAAAATAGAAATCTGTTTAGCTTCAACTTCCTGTGTTTATTCAGTTTCTTCCTGTATCCCTCTCATGGCTGAAAATGGAGAGTGTCTGTCTAAACCGGCATGACTTGTCGTTCTTCCTTTTCTATGCCTATTGATTCCCACCTACCCCAGGAAAGGTGGGTTGTTTTTTCTTTGTTTATTTGATCGTTTCGTTGTTGTTATTTGTTGGTTGTATATAATAGCGTCTTTCAGCTCCTGCTGGTTTATAACAAAGATCCTGTTCTTGTCAACAAAATGTTAATCTGACTGACGTTCCCTCTAAATAGAAACTGGAAAGTATGAAGTCAAAACCGTGCTGGTAATCTGCAGAAACAAAATTGTAATTAATGGAATTCTAAGTAAGATAGCAAAGCCTTCTGCAATTTAAATAGCAGTATATTGGCTAAAATATTCTGCAACTCAGTGTTAATGTTAATCCATGGTACAGATTACAGATTATAAACGACAGGTTCTGGATGCAGAAGGCCTGGGCTGCAACACTGTCTCCACTACTTATTAGTTGATTAAACTCACTTAAATTTGAAAACTCTCTGTCTCCTCTTCTGTAAAGTGGAGCTCTTAGTCATTATTTTGAGAAGGTTATTTTGAGAATGATTTGAGGAAATGCATTTAAATTTAGAGCAATAATCACATATATAATATTAGATATTATTATTATAAATTTTTATGAATTGAAATAATGACATTTCACACTCCTCCTTCTACCCCTTGGCACCTCGGAGAATAAGAAAGACAGGAAACCTAGGTTCAGACCCTCCCCATGTAATCCACAAGCAGAATAATAGGCTGCTGTTATAGTTGTGGTTATGGGTTTGGCATTTTCGATACAATATCTGGGTTTTCACCTTCTAGGCATCCAAGTTGGCATCCTTACTCATGCTTGGCAAGGTGGCTGTTAGGTCTGGCATATACCACTCAGTGTATTTCTGCTATGAGTTTGGTAGAAAGGTAGGAGGTGGTTGAAAAAGAAAGGGCAGATGGGTCAAGATAATTCTCCACTTCCACTCCTCCAACTATTGTAGCTGGGAGAGCGGGAATCATTCAGATGATCATTTATTTCTGTTCATCCTTGATCAGCTTTCTTGTTTCTACAGAGGGTATGTAAGAAGTCGATGACACTGCTTTGATTTTATGCGATAGGAAGAATGTCTCCTGGTACGTATCATTTTGTACCAGAGCAAACACAACATAATGGCCACTTCATGGAATTCTGTAATTCATTTGTTGAAGAGTTAGAGGGAAAAGTTTGAATAGTCAAATGAACCCAGATGTCAAAACTGAGAAATATCTGTTAAGATCTGAGAAAGATCTATAAGCCATTATCAGGTTGTTATCACAATCCTGGATTTCTGAGTAACATCATGAAAATTTAGCTTGCTAAAATAACCCAGAAATGGTCTACTTGTGTGAGAGACATCTCATGGTTTAGGAACCAAGAAGCATACTAATAGGATATTTATTTTCTTTGAAAAGCAGTAAAAATTTATTTTATTTCCTCTCCTGAAGGCTCTTCTAACTTCCTCTTTACCTTCTTGTGGATGGAATTACACATTGGCATAGAGATAAAATAAAACAGCCTGGCGAATTCAGTCTCAGATAAGCACAGCTAATTTACCTTTTGATTTGGCTGTTGCTTCTCTCTCTACTATGGTGTTCAATTTGGTTTCTACCTAGCACAAGGTGCCTTAACTGTCAGTCATACAAATAAGAGTGAGGAAGGACCAATTAGGTCATCAAGTCAGTCCTTGCACCAGAGTAGAATACATCACTGATTTCCTTTTTTCCTTTTATTTTCCCCCAGGCTAGAATTGAACATTTCTTGAGGGCAAAGAAGATAAAAATCAATAATAAAAGTAGATGTGGGTTTAGGAGGACTTGTGTCTTAAATAGGGAAGGGGGATTTCACTTAAGCGTTTGCTGAGCACTTTTCATTCTGTTGGATGATAAATGACCGCTCCTCCATTTTTTCTTACTAGTGAAAAACAAATAGACATTTTATCACCACACAAAAGTCAGACCTAGAATTCTATCATTGGCATGTATATTTCCCCAGGGAAATAAATCTGCCACAGCATCCTCCTGAACTGATGACAAATCCTTTTAGATTTCTCTTTTGCTTAATCAGAATAAGAGTATTGGGTTTCCATATTTGGCTAAGGAAGAAAAAGAGAGAGAGATTGTGAAAGTGTGTGTGTCTATAAGTATTTGTATATGTCTACTGTGAAGTGTGTCTGTGTCTAAGTTTGGTCATAAAAAATACAGATTAGATTAAATATCACACGGTGATAGACTTTTTTCCCCAAGGAGCATTAACACTGGAGTGATGCTTAGAAATAGTTTAACCAAACTTTCTCATTTTACAGACAAACTAAGTTTTATTTGCCAAGGTTTCCAAGATAGACTGAAGTGATTAGGACTAGACTAGACTTCTTGATTTTTAGTTAAGTGTTTGTTTCTCTATCCTACTCTTGCTCAAAATTATTTTTCATTCTTATCAATAAAAATGAGATTTCTGATTATAAATGCCATAGTCTGAAGTCTGGACCTGAAGGAGTGAGACCTGTATGTTTAGCTCAGATATGCTTTGAGAAGTCTCGTCTTCTGCAGGGAATATTCTTCAGGCCAGACATAGAAGAGACTGATATCTGTTATTTAAATGCCGAAGCTTGTGATGTCAGACCGTAGTCAGACATCAGTCATTTTAGTAAAGAAATGGAAAGAAGCGGGAAGCAGGGTCACAGTTTAAAGCTATACGATTTCTTAATACAGCATTGTATCTTTCTGGGATCTTATTGATGACAACATTAGTAAAATTCATTTTTAAGCCAAATTAATTATAGTGGTAAATAATGTACAAATAAATAATGTATTGGGACAATAGTATAACAAAATGTGTTTTGGACTCGGATGCATCCAACTCTCTTCGTTAAAATTCATCAGTAATCAGTACTGCTAAGTCTCCTCTCAGATTCTGATTTCTGTAATAACTAAGCAAGTAAGAGAAGATTAAAATGAAGAAAGAAATATGCGTCTCTACTGGCAGAATTGTCTCAGGATTTACCAGAGTTATGATTCATCCTAGGCTTCGTGACTATCCTTTCTTATATGTGCTGTGTTCTAGGAATGACCTCCTAATGAGGTGTTTCTATCTGATTAAGATTGGGAACAAACTTTTCAAATATAGAGGATAAAATAAATGTCACAACTACTGTTTCTCCTAAAAGTGCTATAGCAACAATAGCAATAATTACAACAGGAGCACTTGACATTTATTGAGAAGTTGCACAGTGCCTATCTTTGTTTTTCAAGTGAAGACACTGATGCTTAGAAAAATTAAGTAACTAAGCAGAAATTGCGTACTTAGTAAATGACAGAGCTGGCTATAAACCCAAGGAGATCTGACATCAGAATCCACAGCATTCAACTCCACACTCCAGTATGTGGGTGTATGTATGTACACGTGTGTACCTGTGTGTATGTGTGGGCACGGTGCATGCCAGGTGGGAGAGGGGACATGATGTGAGGGAGAGGATGATGAGGTGATCAGGTGACAACAGCAGCATGTCTCTGATCAGAGTTTAACTATTTTTGTTGTCATTGAACAGAAAGAGCTACAGACTGTGTGTATTTAGATGATCAGATGGGAAGACTGATATTTATTAACAGTAGTAATTAATATCAATCATTACATTGATATATATTATTAATTATATTATTAATACTGATGTATAATATTAATATAATGTTAATGTTATTACTATTAATATATTACCATCATTTAAAACAATAATCAATATTCTACTTGCTAAATGGCTTGATTTCTATTGCTTAGACTTTTCCTGTATTTGGTTGAGTTAAAAATATCTAGAGGGAATAAATGTCTAAAATGCCTTAATATAAAATGTTACGTACATCACTTCCATATGTGCAGTGTGATGCCTACATTGCTGTAACGTTGGTCTTCAGAGACTGCATTTTCGCCATCTTTGGCAAAGCTATTTGACAAAATAAGAAATAAAATCGTAAAATATCCTTATTTTGAAAAAGTAGAATAGAAGTAGAGGAGATGTCATTTTGCAAATGGAGGATAAAAAGCTTTCTGTTTGTCAGCATATGAAAAGTTTAAAATAATTTCACTTCATGAAGAGTTAGACTTTAAATGATTATAAAATTACTGTTGGGTGGGAGTCACACAATTAAATTTATTAAAGTTCTGTGGGTGTCATTTATACATTCAGTGAATCATATATTATTTATTTGCTAAGATAATGCATTATGCAATTAGAGCTATTTTTCTATTTTGTATCATTTAAATTCTGTATTAAACTGCATTTAAATAAAAGTTCAAACAATTTAGTCTGCATCTATCACAACTGAGGATGGCAGGTGTCTGGGTTGTAATATAGGAAGCTTGATTTATTTCCAACTTCTTGTTGATAAAAAGATTCAGAATTAATTATGAATCCAACCTGAAGAGAACTGTTTAAAATTGTATGTTTCCGGACAAATTTATTATTTAAAAATGCCTCTTTACCCTCACTGCCCACCCCCAGCCCAGCTAGTCCATTTCCTGCTACTGTCATTGATGAGACTTTAATAAATAATGAAGAAATATTTGTTTCTTATTTCTTAGCTGGAAAATTTTAAAAATTATCAAAATCTGAGAATAAAGCTATAGCATACAGTTGGATTTGGGGGGGATGGTTTGTTCAGCAGGCTTCCTAATGGTTTCCTAATCACATCCAAATTTCCTCTTTCTAGTCTATACAGTACGGTGGGGCTCTTAACTCTGTGCACTGTTCTGCCCTTGGTAAGGTTCAAACTCCTGATCCAACCAAGGTCAATTAGAACCAGAAACTTGAGCATGCCTCAAACAGATGTAAACACACTCAATTCCATTTTATTCTAGAAAAGGCTATCAAACTACAGGCCACTTGCTATAAGACCATTGACATCCAGAATTTCCTATCCAATTTCAAGCATAGAGCTCCCATCTTATTACAAATTGTGAATTTTTTCAAAATCCTTTTAAAATGCTTCTTTTGGTTTAGATAAGCTGTAGCCAGTTTCTGTGACTTGCGACTAAAGAACACCAGTATTGCAAGATCCTAGCACATGTCTGTTTTGTTTTAACTTGAAAGTACTGTAATGTTGGGAGGCGATGTGTTATCCCTGGTTTGTCAAAGTATATCATTCAGTGGTCAAAATCTGCTCCCCAAATACATATGGAAATAGCTGACCCTGGGGAATCTCCCCATATTCAGCCTAGATTTGGCACATGGCTTTGTGCCATATGATTCCTCAGGAAGAATGTTTTATTTTTTGGCCAAAGTCTTCATCCTCTAGCATTTACCTGAATAAAAGCAAAAATAGAATTTATTGTAAGGATGAATTGAATGTTGCCTGACAAACATCACCAAGATCTAGAAGTTCAATGAAGGGTATAATGCAAGAAGTTTGGTAAAACGGGTGAGTGGGTCATAAATTATGCACCTATGAGAACGTAGCTTTTTGTTGCTAATATTGACTTCTTTAAGTAATTTTTGGTTTGAATTATTCAAATGATGTTTAACAAGGCCTATGACGCAAAGTCAAATATTCTCAAAGATTATGTATCATAGTGGCATAATTTTCTCTTTTAAATAGATAAAATGTGCATTTACAAGTCGACAGTATTTCTAGAAAAATAAGTATAAAAATTTGTGTGAACATTTTTCTTTGAATTTTACATAGCCAAAGACACACCAGTTGAAATTTCTAGAATTCCCGTGGGTCTTTCCCTTCCATATGGTGATCTTAATATTTTGGCTCATTTCATTATTTCTAATTCATGCTTTTCCATTAACTTCAAACAAAATCATAGCTTTTAAATATAGATTCTTTCAGACAGTGTCTCCAGAGAAACTGAGCAAATGCTAAACTAATCCACGTAACTGTACTGTATACGTGACCTTCCTAGATTATAGAGCGGTGGCTCATGGCGATCAACATGAGCTTGAGTGCCATGCCTGTAGCCCAGCATCTTGTCAGGTGAAGGTGCCTGTAATGAGCTGTTCAATCACATGTACACAAATCAAGTCCTGTTTTGAAATGACAAATTATTTTTTTGGTACCAGAAGAAGCACAACACCACACACAAATCAACACAAAACAACAACAAAAAGCACTTGCTAAACATGTTTTTGTGATGGTGATGTTGTTTATCCTTTCATTTTTTTGCTAATGGCTCATGCAGCTTTGACTGCTCTTTCTCTTATAGATGACATCTGAAAATGGTACCTGTTGACTCCATCAGGAGATTGTGAAGGTTAATTTTAGAGGAAAATTGCTACATGGACTCGGAAATTGTTACTATTTTCTTGTTTCCTGTCTGAGGCTTTATCTACAGTCCTGAGCTGTCATTTTTTTAATTCTAAAAAAATATGAGAGCTATTACGAGGAGAGGTGGTTTACCTCTAGGCATAAAATACAGTTTTTATTACTGTTGTTGGTTGTTTTGTTTTTGTTTTTAACTAAGCACTAAAACTGAGATGACTTCCATATCTGACAATTGTGGGACAGTGGATGAGCTATGTGATAATTAGAGATTGTAACTTATCATCTAGTGGTAAGAATGTAGGGACAGCAATCCAACTCAGAGCAGAGTCAAACACCTCTTATTTCCCTTCATATCATTTCTTTTTTTAATTAATAGGAATTTTACCTATAGAACTGGATCAAAAAGTCTGCTACAATTAAGATACTTCCACAGTCAAGGGCGGATACTAAACACATCATCCCTCAAACTTGCTAGATTCAGAAGCAGGATGGTGGGAAGAAAGAAAAACATCTATGACATCCACAATTTCCCTTCCTGCATTGCGGTAATTTCGGGACATGTTCTACCTCTCTCTCATGATCATAGGCTCCCTGAAAGCAGAGATTTGATAAAAAAGATTTTGATATCTCCCCACCAAATGGCCACTATAGAGCAGAAACTCAGGTATTTTTATTTAAAAAAAAAGCAAATGATAATCATAACTTTAATAATGGCAGTAATAAAATGATTAACGACAACTTAGATCTTATGAAAACTTACCATGTGTCACACATTGTTCTAATAGCTTTAAATTTATTAACTCATTTAATCTTTTCAAAACCCTATAAGGTAGGTACTATTATGATCTCCAGAGTATAGACACACTGACACTTGACAATGTAACTCATCTAGTAAGTGGTGGGAAGAGGATATAAATACAGGCATTCTGGCTCCATACGCTAAACTCTTAACCATTCTTTCTTTTCTTTTTTGCTCTTCAATGGAAATTAGGAATCCGGCTGTATTTGATAACCATATTAGGTTTCTATTATTGCTATAATAAATTACCATAAATTTAATGGCTTAAAAGCAACCAAATTCATTATCTTACAGTTCTTGAAATCAGAAGCCCTAAAATCAAGATGTTAACCAGGATCCATTCTTTCTGGAGGCTCTCCGGGAGAATTCATTTTCTCGTCTTTTCCAGCTTCTAGAGGCTGTTCAAATTCCTTGACTTGTGCCCCCAACCCAGTGAGGAATCAGATCATTCCAACCTCTGCTTCTTTTTTTTTTTTTTTTTGAGATATAATTGACATAATAACATTGTATACGTTTAAGATGTACAATGTGTTGGTTTGATACATTTATATATTGCCATATGATTGGCATACAGTGGATTGCCATACCACTGTAGAGTTAGCAGCAATCCCACTCCTGGATATATATCTGAAGGAATTGAAATCATTAACTCACAGAGATATCTGCACACCCATGTTCATTGCAGCGTTATTCACAATAGCCAAGATGTGGAAACAACCTAAGGGCCTATTAACAGAGAAATGGATAAAGAAGATATGGTGTATATGTATACAATGGAATATCATTCAGTCGCGAGAAAAAAGGAAATCCTGCCATTTGCACCAATACGAATGGAACTTGAGGGCATTATGCTAAATGAGATGTCAGACAGAGAAAGACAAATACTGTATTTTCTCACTTACATGTGGAATCTCAAAAAGCCATACTCATAAAAACCACCTCTACTTCTGTGTCACATCTCCTCCTCTAACCCTGACTTTCCTACCTCCTTTTTTTTTTTTTTGCTGAGGAAGATTAGCCCTGAGCTAACATTTGTTGCCAATCCTCCTCTTTTTTCTGAGGAAGATTGGCCCTGGGCTAACATCCATGCCCATCTTCCTCTACTTTATATGGGACACCGCCACAGCATGGCTTGGCAAGCTGTGAGTCCGTCCGCACCCGGGATCTGAACCTGAGAACCCCGGGCAGCCAAAGTGGAGCATGCGAACTCAACCACTATACCACCAGGCTGGCCCCTCCTACCTCCTTTTTGTAAGGACCTTGTGATTACATGGGTCCTACCTGGATAATCCAGTATAATCTCTCCATCTCAAGATTGTAAATTTATCAGATCCGTGAAGGCCCTTTTGCGCTGTATGATACATTCAGAGGTTCTGGGAATTAGGGCACGGGCATCCTACCGTTCTTTGGGGAGGTCACTTTTTAGCCTACCACAATGACCAATAGTATGTAAAAATTTTAGTAATAGCAGTCTTGGTTCTACTACATCAACCAAGGCAGAGGATATGCTTCAGTTACCAGAATCAGAATTTCAGGACTTGACGAAAAGACTTGAATTCCGTAGCATTCAAATCTTGCTCTCTCCATCCAACTCAAAAAATAAAATGATATGAACTTAATCAAAAGAGAAATCAGTCATGTTTTTCAGAGGTTGAACAAGAGTATTGGGACAAAGTCAACTGCAAATAACTGAAGGGATATGCTTCACAAAAAGACTAAGGTTCAAGGCCTCATCCTTGTAACTGTTTGGATCTTGTGTCACTTTTTCTGGCCATTAATATGACTGCTCAGAAAACAGACTCTAGAAAATAGCTGAATAAAAAACGTGAAAGTCAAATTCTGAGGCTACTCAAGGACTTTTCTCAACAGCCCCAAAGGAGACTTAAGGCTATAATTTTAATATTTGACATTGATTAGAACACATATATATGCTGTAATTTATACAAAATGTTTTCATGTACATTTTTGTTTCCGAACTTCACAATATGCCTGTGAGTTCAGTTAGGTCATGGTACGTCCAGGATTGCCTTGTGAACAATAAAATTATTCACCAATATAGACGTTTATAAGTAAGTAGTTGATCTCAGACTACCAACTCATTTTCTGATTCCTAGTCGACTCTTAATCAAAGATACTATGTGATCTTTTAAAAAGTAACCTATTTTGTGATCTTTTAAAAAGTTTCAAAATTTTCTAGATTTACCTTCGTGTTTTTCAAGCAATAATAAATTGTTGAATGGCTATTTCATAAATATTTAATTTGTTTAAAAAATAAAATATATGCATGTTTTAAAAAGCCATTACTGGACAAAACAGTCACTAAATTAAATTTAATATAGAGGACAATTGTACAGTTATGAATAACACACACACATATATATACATGTATAAGTATATGTGTATGTATACACACATTTTATGTATTTGAAATAATGAGGTTCAGAAGCTAAAACATTTTTGAATGAAGTATTGACTTCTGACAGAATTAAAAAGAAATCTAAATGCCTCCTCTCCTCTCTTCCATTTTTATCCTACCTGGGATTTCCTTGGTTTTTCTTTGGGGGCAGACTACCTTAGTATCCCAGTGGTTCAGCCTTCCCCAAACATTAACCCATGCTTTTCCTTTACTTCCTTTATAATGATATTATTATTCAGACAGTAAATCATCATGTTTCAAGTCCAACAGCAAGTCCTGGAGCTCTGAAGATAGAAAGATGAAGGAAGTATTCCCTGCTCTTGAGGAATTTATGAGTTGCTAGGTGCAATCTTCCACATACACACAGCTGATTATAATAAAAGACAAAATGTAATATGGGCAGAAATATATAACTGTATCTGTCTTACCATCAATACATTCATTCTCTTAATGCCTTGTTCTCAGTTACCTATGGGGGGACAGTTCTGATGCAAGATTTTAGCAAAAGCGTTAAAATTATTTTTATCACTATTATTGATATTGACTTACTCTTCACAGAGGCTTAGTAGAAGAGCATGTATAAAGATGGCTTCATTTAATCTGAAGAAATAAATCCTACAAAATGAAGTTTCAGGTTGTGTGGTAGATTTATCGTAGTCCTGTCTTACAGGGAGGAATCCTTCCAGTCCTCTGGAAATCACATGATAAAAGTTGCATGTTTGTAGAAGCACTGAGTCCTGTCTATACATTTTTAGGATATGGTTCTATAGAACAGCTCCCGATTCAATAAGTTAGAGCAGTGGTGCTAAAACCTCACTGTGCATGAGAAGCATCTGAAATGCCTATCAAGAAAACCAGAGATACCTGTTAACTTTTTTCAGAGGGGCTCAGGAATATGTCTTTATGATAAGCTCTCTAGTAATTCTGACGTGTGGGTCAAAGAACTCACTTTGAGGAAAACTGTATTGAATATCCATAGAAAACAAAGAAGTAAAGATTCTCAATTATTATAGCATTACGACCTTGTATACATGTATCTTCCAACAATCTCTAAAACATTCTGCAAATTGCCCATGCTGTTTAGTCACTCAAATGCCTTTCACGTCTAAGTCAAAACATGAGGTCCTCAGAACAACCTTATAATATTTGACCCAATTCTAAATCCTCTTATTGTGACAAAATAATCCATCTGATAGTGGACTCCCAATTTCTAGAAATTTAAGCTTGGCAGTCATGTTGATATACCTAGTTCTACACAGAAGGCCTAGTCAATACCAAAACAAGCACATTTTCCATCTGAAAGTTCGCCTCAGTCTAGTGCAATGCTGACTTCCGGTGGACTCTTGATGGACCTGGCAATTTTTTTTTTTATTGGCAAAGCCACTTTGACTGCATTCTCCAGGCAGATGGCTTATAAATGAGTGACATGTCACCACCTTCAGATTTTTCAATGAGTGACATGCCACAACCTTCAGATTCCGTATTATTTTGCCCATTTTCAATCATTCATTGTCAGTTAAGTTTGCCCATCATCCTTGGTATATATTTAACACACACTGGCCTTCTATTGAGAGAAAACAAGATATTTTAATCTCAGAGAAGAAAAAAACAAATCATTTACAAAGAGGCTAAAAAATCCTCCATAATTAATTCTAGAAGGCAGACCAGAAAATCCAGTATTCTGCAGCAGAAGCAGGTGATGCAAAGAGAAGGGGTTGAACAGCTATTATTTTCCAATGTTGCTTCCATTTTGCCTTTAAATTCATGTGCATTTTAGGGAAAGTAAGTCCCCTGTATTTTGTATTAATTTTCACTTACAGAAGAAACTTTTGTTGTTAGGATGACATTTTATGATAAAAATTGTGTTCCTCATATTTTGCTAATGAGGCTAATATTTTGTGTCTGATTTTAAGAAGCAGACAATGCAGATAATACTAAGTGGTTTTTGAATAGGTAATCTTCTAAAATAAAATAAAAAATGTCATGGAGAAAAAACAAATATGCATACAAAGTTAAAATTTGAAGAGAAATGCTACAATTTTCTAAACTTCTTTAAATAATCCAACCTAATTATCCTAAGATAATTACAATTGGAAACAGAAGACCTGGTTCTCAATACTGAGCAAGTCGGTAAACCTTGATGAGGTTCCCTTTCTCTTCTGCAAATAGACGCCCTAATGTTCGTGCTGCCCAAGTTATGAAATTGTAGTGAGGATCACATAATGTAAGGAACCCCAGACCCTACCCTAGAGATTCTTGTTTAGGGGGGCAAGGGTGTAACTCCCATATTTAAATACTAACGTGGGGCCTGAGTGAATTTTCCCATTAGGACAGTTTAGACAATACTGAAAGGATTATTTGGAATTTTTTGCTGGGAGGTAATAAGCAGCAAGGGGTTAAGGGCAGGACTAATATTTAGCTAGAACTCATTGGCATGCTCTTAGCAGTTACGGTATTGAAAGACTTCCGATCAGGTTTGCAAATAACCCCTCCTGGCAGCAGCAGGTCCCTCCTCAGACCACCGAGGTCCTTCTGTTCCCCATTCCCAGCGAAGGGTAACTGAAGAGTTAGTGGGTGTCAGAGCAGGGGGCCTGCAGGACTCTGCTCTGAGCTTTAGCTGCAGTTTTTTCTGGATTGGCCAGTACCTGTGCCACATTGCTGCTAAATGTTTTTTACAATATCTCTCCTGGTCAAGGCATATGTTTAGCAAATCCATGGAGAAGTTGTCCAATATCTTTGAAGTACAATTGGATATGGTTGCTGGAGAATCTAAATAAAGCTCAGAAACAAATGAGCAGCACAGAGTGCTTGTATTATTTCAGAGGTTTTTGTTTGCCTGGGAGCTAGACTTTTCCCTCCAATTTCAGAATATGTTTCAAGGGAAAATTAGTAGTTATTCTCATCCTGAACAAATTTAGTCACAAAGACAATGAATAGGAAAGAACTGAAGAACAGTAGGTAAGAGAGGGTGGAACCTTCAAGGTAGATGACTTCAGTGTTGGCAGGTGGCAGCTTAATGGTAGACCATCAGCAAAGGAGGGAGAGAGACCCACACACAGCACTGAACAATGGAATGTGTGAAGATTGAAGTGTATAGAACATGAGGAATATGTCGCAAAGACAAAATGTATTTTTGGTAAATTGCAGCAGAAGCAACAGGGCTTTCAAAGAATTATTGAATAAATTAAAAGCTTTTGAAGTTATGCTACAATATTATATCACAAATACACAAGACATGCATGATCACTTACCCTAGGATTTCAAAAGCTTAGAGTTTTCAGAATGTGGATCTAAACTTCTGCAAAACACAAGAAAAAAACTGGGAGTACAACGAACAAGCAGTAGAGAAATTATTATGGGAGATTTTCATTGGAAATGCCAAATGATCCAAATTGCAGACAAATGAGAGAAGGAGTGGGAATGGAAGAGATGTCATTCAAAGGAAGTGTTGGTGTCAGAAACTGTGTTTTGAGACTACAATGGGAAAACTTAGGGCAGGGAGAGAGGGTCTGGCGTCTGTGAACACCAACAGGTCTGTAGGCTCGGAGCCCGTGCAGAGCCTACATGGAGAATACTAGATATGGGAGCTGTTGTTTGCAGAAAGCTTTCACGGCTTTTATAGGTTTCCTCCACCATGATCTGTGGATACACTGATGGGATCAGTGCCAAGAACAAAGGAAAATGGAACACTAATGGTCTCTTACTAACCCACTGGTGAGGAGAATGCAATTGTTACAGCTCACCTCATACTTGAATGTGCCAACAACTTGTTGGGAAGTTGAACTTAATTGCCTGTAAATTTGCCCTTGGGTTTATATGTAACATGATTAAGTTGCTTCCAAATTATCCCCCTTTGCTTGCATTTGTAAATAAAGAAAACAAATTCGGTAACATGTGAAGCAGAGAGGCCTCAATCCAGGAGAACACACAGCTATTTCACTACTGGGTTAGTGCTCAAGGTGGGGTAGCTTGACTTCAGCCAGTTTTATGTATACTTCTGTAAATAAACCTAAAGATGAATGATTGTCAAAATATAAAGATGTTAACAGCAAAATTTGCCATGTGATCTCCCTGAGGTTGAATTGTGTCATTTATGTTCAAGTATCTTTCTTCTATTCCTCGTAACTCAATAGCTAAATGCATTTAGTCACATGGATCTCAGTTCCAAGTTATATGAGAACTACTGATGAAATCTATGTTTACTCAAAAACCTGTCTGAGAGACTCAGGAAAGTAACACATGTCCATATGCTTAAATTTAACAACATAAACAGGATTTCTTGCCGCTGATTTCGTATCACATTCACAAATCTAGTTTTTGTTTGTATCATAGTTCATCAAACAATTTGGGGTGTGATAGGTGCTCAGTGAAACCTTTATCTTCTTCCACGTCTACTCACTCATACAAAATTGCTTCAGTTTCTAATTTTCTGCAAATATTCACATGACTCTGCAAAATCTCTTTCATTCCCTAAGTGAAATATCTCCAAATCTACCCATTTCTGCACTGCTCCTTTACTCTCTGTTTGCTTGACTGTACTCCAATTCACTTCCTCAAGGATTTTATTTCTCTCTCCTCTACTATTAATAAATATTTTCACTAGAGATTTTGTCTTTCTGCTAACAAACATTCTAATGCTTCTCACATGTTAAAGTTTTATTTTCCAATCTAATTGTAGGGAGACAATTCTCTAGGGATCTCTCGCATGTCTGCATGCCTAACCAGCTAAGGCATTGATTGACTTTGTTCTGGATTATCTTTTCAAGGATGTTTGTATAGCAAATAGCTTTGGAAGAAAGAGAGAGTGTCTCCCACTGGAGCAGAAAATTTCTTTACTGTGCAGTATACCAATGATAGTGTCTCCTTTCACGACAAATGTCAAATAAGCTTATGACCATTTTGAATGGGTTTCCTAAGCCCTGGGAATTCAATTCAATTCTTCTCCTACAAGTAAACCCACTGTTTGTACAGGCATCTCACCTGGATGTCTGCGAGGACTAGGGCTCAGGGAACTCATGAAAATGATGATACTCTGCTGATACAGCTCTTGCTGTGAGTAATAAAGTTTTTTGTCTCTGACCAGAGAGTCTGTGTCTTCTAGCAGCATCCATGAATCTGTGACAGGCTAGCTTATTAGCTTGCAAATAGAGTAAATTCTCAGACCCTTCACAGCTCTTGACACAGACATGACTTCAAGACACCCTCTCATATCATTCTCTTTTTTCACCACCGCAAGCATCAAAGAGCCTAAGTGCCCTGCTTCCATTTCCTCATGAACCTCCCTCTTTAATGCAATGAAGTCTTTCTCCTATACAATTACTGACATTTCTTTCCTCAATGACAAAAGATTATCTGTATTATTGAATCCAGAGTTCTTTGAACAACTCCTAATTTCCTTTGATCTTGCTAAAGCATTTGTCATGTTGATCATCTTTTCCTTCTATCAGTTCCTTCTCAGTCACCATCAATGACCTCTCTTTCACTAACATCTCATTAGAGATGTTATAGAACCAGATAGTAAAGCTCTGTTTTTGATCAATTATTTTCGATAATTCATTAGTGCCTTAAATATCTTCAGCTAAAAATTTTCTCCAAGTTTACCTTTCTCGAAGCCTCACTTCCACATTTCCACACCTGCGGATCACTTCTACCTGAACATCCCTGCCTCCAACCCTCTAATTCAGTGTATGAAAAGTCAAACATCTTTCAGCTTGAACCAAACTTGTATACTTCTGGAAAAGATGCTTTTATTCACCCAGGTGAATATTGAGGTATTTTAGTATTGAGAAACATCTTTTAGTCTTCTCCATATACACACTTATTGTCTTGCTGATCCTGCATTATTAAATTTTTTTCATATGCCTCCCTGTTATATTCTTTATTTCAATGCCCTAACTAAGGGCACATTAATCTTATTCTTGGTATATTACATATATTTCCTAACTGGGAATCCATTCTCTTCTATCTGATGTATTATTAAACCAGTGATAATTTATTTTCCCCAAATGCAACTGCAACTTTTTCAAGTTCCAGTGCAAAAAACATTCTTACCTTTAGAATAACTTATGTTGAAGATTTCCACAATTATATACCAAGTTGCTTCTCCATTTTTCTCTCTTGCCACGGTTCTAAAAACATAAATTCATTCAACAAAAATTTATTACCATCTATGTTTCAGGCACATTACTAGAACTCAGACAGCAAAGATGAACAAAATGTATTGACTCTACTCTAGTATGAAGGAAAAAATAAATATTAAAAAGGAAATGTTACAGTGCATGTTATAAAAACATGGTGTCCAATGATAAATACCTTTTCCATAGTCTTGCTCATGCTGTTTTCTGGTTCTAACTGCCATCTTTTTTTTTTCCTCCTCACTTATGTGTTTGAACATTTTTTTAAGTTCAATGATTAGCTCCAGTTTTATTGTTGTATGAATTTTTCCTCCATACTAGAAATCTATTAGTCTTTGTAGCAATTAATACTAGTACCACTCAGTTTAAACTCAGCAAGAGCTATTTCATAGGATTATTAGTCTTTTTCTGTGGCTTTGGTTCTAACATGTTTATAAGCTTATAAGTATCTTTAGGCAAGCATATTAGTTGAGACTAGTGTTCAACTCTTAGTAACAAAGAAAGGGTTCATTTTTCTTGTTAAACAAGAAAACTGGAAATAAGGATTTCCCACAGTAATCAGGATATGAAGGCTGAGATTACTGTGACTGTCTCAGCCCTTCAGCTATGATCTCAAGTTGGCTACTCCAACTACAGCAAAGACAGTTTCCTTTTGGATAACTAAGGGGAGAAACAACGTGGTGGAAGGGTGGTGCCAAAACTAGGAAAAGGAAAAGGTGCAGAGCAGGGAGTCCAGAAGATATAAATTTTTAACAGTCTAGAGATATAAATAAATCTCATGGGCCCAAAGTGCCTCAGGTAGCTAACCTTAGCTGCAAGGGATTCTAAAAAATGTAAATTGTAACTTGGATGTGTTGCTACTCATTACAAAATTGCAGTTCTTTTAAGAAGAAAGTGGACATTTACTAGGTCACTAGTAGGATCTACTTATAGTAAAAGACTATTTCTGTCACCAGCTACTAATATTGGTTCACTGACATTCAATGTAAGTCACCAGAAGTGTGTCCTGTATTTTCTACCCTTTGCTGATAGATCTATTTCTATAGATATGCCTGTAGTTTGCAGAAATGACAGGTCTTTATGACAAATTAATGGTCAAAAATTGAGAAGAAAAGTCTCTAGTTATAAAGAGACTACTGTTAAACTTCAACTTCCTTTACAAACAGGGGAAATGATGTTACGTTCACACCCGGAGACTTACAGAAACACAGATAGCTGGCAACTTTGGTTTTACAGCTTCAGCCATGACTGAAGCATGTACGGAACACAATTTTCCATGTCTTAGAAAAATGTCACAGCAGTTCTGGAGACAGGCTCATCAGAAAGACACAAATGACCTCAGAGGCACTTGTGACATTCTTCAGTCAGGACCCATTCTCCTGCAAAAGGCACAAACATTTTTTTTTCTTTTTCTTGAATTGATTTGAAAAATTTGAGCTCATAGTCGCAAGCAAACAGGATTAGCAACCACATTATATGCCAGAAGACATAAAACTCCTCAAGGTAAACAAAGACGCAAACATTAAACGACAATGGCATGTGTAAGCACATGGGTAATTTCAATAAAGAAGTGAAAACTAAAAATAAAATTCCACACTTGAAACACATAATATCAGAAGTGAACAATGTATTCAACAGCTTAACAGAAGGCTGAACAGAGCACAAGAAAGGATGAGTGAACTTGATACAAATCAATGGAAGTCATCAAACTGAATCAAAGAGAAGAAATAATTAAATATCCAAAGTGAACAGAGCTTCTGAAACATGACACAGCATGGTGCTCTAACAAAAGTGTCATTGAAACCCTGGGAGAAGAGGAGAGAATAAGGCAGAGGCAGGATACCGGTGGAGAATTTTCCAAAGTTGGTGAAAGATATCAACCCTAAGATTGAGGAAGTTTAGAATCCTCCAATGAAAATAAATGCAAAGAAGATGACATTGAAGAAAATCAGAGTCAAACTACTAAAAATATGTAAAGATAAAGAAACAAAGAAAAATGTTGAAAGCAACCAGAAAAAAAAGTTGCATTATATTTGAGAGAACAATAAGAATGATGGGTGACTACTCATGAAAAGCAATAGAGGCCAGATGACAATACAATTACATTTTTAAAGTACTGAAAAATTTTTTAAAGTGCTGAAAAACAAAATTTTAAACTGTCACATTGAAACTATCATTCAAAAAGGAAGGCATAATAGGAACATTTTTCAGACAAAATGTAAGAAAATGTGTCTCTAGCAGCCTAATCACAAAAAATATTAATGGAATTTCTTCAAGATACTGTGTCCTTAAGGGTTTAAAACTAAAATGCTGGTTATGTATCATAAGGTTTATAAGTTGTAGATGTAAACTATATGATAACAATAACACAAAAATCAAGAGACATAAATGGAATTATGCTGTTTTAAATGTCTTACACTACTGATGAGGTATTATAATGTATATTTAAAGATTGAGCAGTAAAATATACACATTGCAATCTATAGAGAAACATGAACAAAAATTACAGAGGTATAGTTAAAAAGCGAACAGAGGATGAAAGTGGAATACTAAGAAATATTCAATCCAAAAGAGTGCAAGAATCTCAAAACATTCTGGTGAGTGAAAAATCAGACATAAGTGAGTGTATCCACATGATTCCATAAACGTAAAACAGTCACACTTAATCTAAGCTGGTAGATATCAGACAGTACAGACACAGCTGCTTGGGGGGTGGGTGGGGGGCACGGGTTTATGATCAGAAAGGACAAGCTATGACCTTCTGGGGGAAGGGAAACCATCTACATCTTGATTTGCATGGTGATTACAGGAGTATAACATTGTCAAAAATTATCAAATTGTGCACTTAACATCTGTGATTTTATTATACGTGAAGTTTATCTCAAAAATCTAAATAAAAATGAGAGATTCTTCATCTGCTATTAAAGACTATATTAGTTTCCTATTGCTATTGTAACAAATATAGTGGCTTAAAGCAACGTAAACTTATTCTCCTACTTTTCTGGAGGTCAGAAGTCTAAGATGGGTTGGCAGGGTTGTGTTCCTTCTGGAGGCTCTGAAGGAGGACCCATTTCTTTGCCTTTCCCAGCTTCTAGAGGCTCGCCATATTTTTGTCTCGTGACCCCCTCTTCCATCTTCAAAGCCATTACTCTAACCTCTATTTCCATCTTCACATCTCTTTTTTATGACTTTTACCCTCTGCTACTCTCTCATAAAGACTATGTGAGTTAATACCCTCCTCCCCTATAATTCAGGACAATTCCCCCATCTCAAACTCCTTAGTTTAGTCAAATTTGCAAAATCCCTTCTAGCTATGTAAGGTAATGTTTTCACAGGTTCTAGTGATTAGGATGTGGACATCTTTGCGATGAGGGCAAAGCCAAATGATCAGACTAATTAAAAACAGATTCCAAGGGTCGTTGACATTAACTGGGGAAGGAAAACAACTGCGTACAAATCAGAACCATAACCAGACTGGTCCACATATTAGAAGCAGGGACTGTCAGAAAAAGTAAAATCTCAGTCTTTGCATGAAATTGTCCCCCAGGGGCTGAGAGAGGTGTGCCTGGGTGCAAAAATCTCATGATATGCAATTCTTGTGAAAAGCAGCATAAGTCGTCTTCGGGAGCTGATTTCTTCTGTGCATCTCAGTGAAATTACAGCTGTGCACCTTCCTCCCGCATGTCCCGCAGCTAGTTTGTGCCCAATAAATATCTGACAGTCATCTTAAAAAAGAGAATGACTATATTACTATTGATGCCAATGAAATGGTTTCAGAGCAATCGGCAGAAGATGTGACACTGTCCTGAGCACTTGCTCTATTCATAGGGGCCAACTGGATTGGAAAACACAGCAAATTAGTAATATTTAGTCAAATACTCAGGCATTTGCAAAAACCACTAAGTCACTACGTGCCTGGTTTAATTCATTATTTAAAAAAAAAGTTTGCTCTTTAATGGAAACCAACCCTTTCTTCCGAATCTTCTTGCCCCCAAATCAATTTTTGACTGTGGATACTGGTTCCAGAGAGGGTAAAGCCCAATTAGTTATTAACTTTCCATGAATTTACAAGCCCCCTCTTAAAGTTTATACTCAGCAAATCCCATTCTATTAACAGTTGGAGTCTGTTACAACAAGCGGAAAGCTTTAGCAGTCACCATTTCAATTAAGCTAACCTGACCAATTTGGGACTTACATTAACTCCACAAATTAAGCTTCCTATTCCTATGGGTATTTTACTGAGCTTATTTATTCAGCTTAGGTTTATGAGAAGAGTTGTCTGTCAGCTAGCTCTTCTTTAACCCCGTATGTCTCTTGGAGGATTTTATCTCAGAACCCTTCATATACATAATTACCTATTTTCTTTTCAGAAACACAAAGCATCTAGTCATTCTTTCCTTTTAAGAATATATCATTGCCCTGGTTTTTGCAGTGACAGATCTTTAAATCAATTATTAACTATTTACATCTCCGTAATCCCTAGAATTAGTGACATAAACATTCCCAAATCACTAAAGAACAGCTGTTTTACAGAATATATTTTCTCTTCTCTGTTTCTCTGTTCTTGGTTAACCAAGGATAATGACTCCAACAACTGCCCCTTATGAAATTACACAGGTCACTGGTGAATTGAGATTGAGGATAATATTGGACTTAAGGGGTACCTTCTCTAACGGTCAATGAAAGAGTAGTTTCTTTCGTTGTTGTTTCAGGCTCATTATGATTGAGAAACCAATTACATTTGCCAGGAATTACATCCAAATAATAGGAAACAGGCTTTTCTCTCTTACTCTTGGAGAATACTTTGATCATTTTTTATTAAATAGTTTGTGGTTTGAAGTAGAGTGTTCTAAGCAATCATGAGAGCATCTTATGCATAAGGAAGGAAATGGCTTTCTTAATCTGCACATGTAATTTTATGAAAATTGGGCAATTTTTTAAAGAATTATAGAACTACAATATAGCAGTTGATGTTTAAAGCTCACTTACACCATTGTCTTTCATTTCCTGGCTTCAACTTTTATCACTTCTAAATACCCAGACAGGTAGAGGTTCTATCTCACGTTCAGAGATCTCAGAGGTCATTCCACAGTCTAGCCGGGTAGTCCACCCCGATGCCTAACAACCGCCTTATCTTCCCAGTGAACTGATTTCCTCTGGTTATGCCACAGTGGAATTAGAGAACAGTATATCAGCATAACACTATCATGAATCTCTAGAACCCAAATAGTTAAATTAGACCTGTACATACCTGCTAAAACTAAACAGCACCCTGTTTCTTGGGCCTCCTTAAACTAGACCTTCTTTTAGAAACTCTCTTAATCAAAATAATGGATTTTTAAGTTTTTCACAATCTTTCTGAATTTATTTATTTTATAATTTGCATGTGCTACTTCATCTCCAGCTCAACATATCTGAAACTCACATCAACGCCTCTTTTTCCATATCAGCTCCTCCTCCTGAATTCTCTATTAACTTTCATTCTGCTGCCATCTTTTATATACACAGGGTCAGACGTTCAGGGATATAGACACAGTATTCTTCCCGGTCCCATCCTATAGTCCGATCAGTGTCCAAGTCCTTGTTAATTAAATCTTATAAATGTGCCTTTATTTAGCATCCTCTATTTTATTCTCTCAGACAATATCTTTAGGATCATGTTGCTTTTGGGGGGGACTACTACCATAGTCTCTTAACTTATATGCATTTTTTTTCTCTTTTCATTTATTGTTCATTAACCTCCATAAGATTAAATTTAATAAAATGCAGGTGTAAACATATATAGGGGACACATATAATATTCATTCTCAGGCCCTTTTGGGCACATTTCTTATGTTTGCAGATTTTTCTACCTGTAAGTAACAACTTCCTAGAAAGTAAAGCCTGAAAATTGCTTTTCTGGCCTCCTATGCACCAGGGCACAGGCATGTGACCCAGAATCCACCCACCAAAATCACTGGTGTGAAATTTTGACTCGTGAGTAAGAAAAGTGAGGGCTCAGACACCATGTGCACTTTAGTTAAGAAGGTGGTGGAGATACTTGGGTTTGGAGGCATCAGTGACTGTAAGGAGACCTGCCTGAACAGAACTTGCACACATGGGGAAAAGCTGTGGTAGTAATTACGCTGATTTCCTGCTCCAGGAAAGGTAGCCATGCAAAACCGTTAGTTGTGGTGGTTTCCTCACAGACCTCTTCCACAGCGTGACTCTGGTTTGTTCCTGGAGGCCTACCCGGAGGTTTATCATTTAGCCCATAAACAATTCTCTGAGCTACACAATATATTTTAATAATCACTTTTCCAGGAAAATGAAACAGAGGAATCTCCTGCAGCCTATAAGTAAGAATCCAGAGTGATATCACATGCAATTCTCTGCTTCAAACCTTTTACATCTCTATATTTCTAAATACACTTCAGACTGCTAGTATTTCCCAAATTTTGTCCGCAAAATTCCTTTTAAGTAATTGTTCTCTCTACTCCTCCATAGCAATCATACGTGACAGCCGAATTATTCTATTCACAGGTCTTTGAAATGACTCTCACCTACTTTTGAACCCTTTTTTTGCCACTCTTCCCACATTTCCTCAAAAAACCCACCACGTCTCCTTCAAAGACTGAGATCCTGCCTTTTCTGACAAGATATAGCTGATAAATGCAGATGGAAAGCTATTTGGCATCACCTCATTAGTGCTAACTTTGTCTGTACGTTTTTGTGTCACTGCTCCAACCATCACATATGATCTTGAGGTACAGAGGGATCATTTAATTCATTCCCACAGGCTACTCCTTCCCTATTCCCAACAGAACACAGCCAGGTGCTCTGCATATATTTCTCACAAGAAAAACTAGGTAACACCTCATCCCTGATGAGGTCCAGTCGCAGGATTAGCTTGCAGAATATTTTTGCACAATACGTATTTGCTCAGCCCTCTGCAAGAGAGTTGCTCAAACAATAGCTAGATTGTTACTTGAGTTAGATGCTACTCATTGTTGCTAACGTATAGCCAGAAAATGATCAGAATAACATAGAATTTGGCCTATCATTTCTCTGAATTCCTTACCCATCAACTTATATTTATTCTGGTTAGGCAATTTTATCCATCTCAACCAATCTCAGTGGCTTAACATAGACAATATTTATTTCTCAATTATGCATTAGCCATTGTAGGTGGTCAGAGTTTTCCTCCATCTGGTGAACAAAGATCTATAAGTTATCTATTTTTTGATGCTTCTTCCATTTTAACACCTGGTCCTCAAGGTAAATATAGAAATAGAAGAGATATAGCAACTTTAAACTGCCTTGGGCCAGAAGTGGCATATGTCACTTTCTCTCACAGTCCATTGGCCATAACTAGTCAAATGGCCCTAACATAACATCATAAGAAGGCAAGAAATATACAGGAACATGTGGAATATTTGCTGAGTACTATTTCTTTATGCCACACAATCTGAAATGAATCTGTTGAATTTTAAGCCTATTTATAATTTGAGTAACACTGCAAACTACTTTTCCACTAATTCCCAGAAAGATCTGTTTTTTTCTTCCTCTATCTCCTCACTTCTCCAATAAACAAACCATGCTTCTTTTTACTTTATTTCATATTTTACTCTTACTTGCTACGAATTTTCTTACCCAAAGTTATCTGCCTTTTGTGGTTTACTTAGATCTGAAATGTTCTTAAGCCTCAAGTCAATTTCCTTACATTGACAAGGCATCCCCAGATACTCTGGAAGTCATTAGTGTGCCTTTTTCAAATTTCTATAGGACTTAAGCCACAAAAACTTAAAACGAAATTATCTTCCATTAGGTATAAATATCATGTACAGGACATTCTGTTAGTCCTAAGGGATAAAAATATGGTCACAAGCAATATTATGTAGACGGCAGATCATATGAGGACACGATCGACAAGTGATACCAGTAGTAGTTACTTTTGGTAGTGAGAAAATAGACACAATAGTAAGTAACTAGACTATATCAGATTATGTTATAAAAATATGAGAAAAGAATATTTTAATGATTTTGTGTGGGGGGAAGGGAACTCAATTTCCCTCTCAAATTCTAAATCAATAGAGAAATGAATAAAAGAGGCAGACATTAGGGAATCAAACTATTAATTTTATTAGTTGTAAAGTTGAGACGAGGAGACTAGATTTGCTGACACAGCACACTGTCTGACACGCTCTACCCCTTTATTAAATGCTGCTGCTCGGGAGCAAGCAGAGCTGAGCAAATACAAATCTTTCCTCCATTCAGGGACAGCTAGTATTGCAGAGGCGAGGAGAATGGGTATGACTTGAGAGCAGGTTGCTCCAAAAGAGAGAAAACTCTAAAGGAGTTGAGCCACGCAGGGTCATGTCCTTCTCTCTCTGTACCAATCAATCAGGCAAGTCACTTTTCCTCTCATAGTGAGGATTAGGTAAAGGGCTGTGGAAATAGAGATGAAGGGCGCCTCCAAAACCTTTCACTCCAGCGGAGAAGAATTTTCCTCCCCTCCAGAGAAACATGAAGATGACGAATGAACGTTTTCTTTTTCAGCAGAAGGCGTCATGAGGCAGTGAAACTGGAGTTGCTTTGTGAAGAAAATTTGGAGGAGTATACACGCCTGATCATTGGTGTAGCAGCGGGGAAATAAATTCTGTGCTAGAGCAGCAAGATTTTGTGGGAATATTTTTCTGGGAGGGTAGTTTCTTTGTCTTATTTCACACACACACACGCATATATATATATATATATATATATATATATATATATATATATATATTTCTAGCATTAAGAATTGTAAGTTGCATGTACTAGGCACTCAGTAAATAGATTTTGAATGATAGGAGGTAGCCATCAATTTGTGAGGGTTTTAAATTTGGGACTTAAGAACCGGAATTTTATTTTATGGAGATGTGTGCAGATTTTCAAGCAGGGTCTGACGTGAACAAAATACCATTTTAAAAAGATTAATCAGGCAATCCTTTGTGCAATGAATTCCATTACCGAAAGTCTTGAGGGAGGGAGTTCAATTAGCAGATAATTGCAATAGCCTTAGGATGATCTGAGGGTGGCTTTGATTAAAGTAGAAAAGGGTGGGTCTGGAAGAGAGTAAAGGACAGTTATATAAAATCCCATGGAGGAAAACCAGCAGGGCTTGATAAATGACTAGAAGAGGGAGTGTGTAGGGAGAATGAGCAGAAAGCTAGATCAACTGACTCATCGTTAATTGAGCACTTATCCTGATGTAGGGCTCTTGGAGGAGTAAATTCAAATGTGTGACATAATTATTGTTCTTTTAGTGGAATTATGGTGTTCATAGGGAAAAATCTCATGGAAAACAAATGAAGATGTCAGACATAGATTCTAGGAGTAAACGGTATATCTGTGCAGAAATGGTAGCTGGAAATGTGGAAACAAATGTAGGCTAAACATATTTTGCAACCAAGATATCAAGAAAGCAAAATAAATTATTGGAGAAATTTCATTTACTAGGGAGATGGACTCAGATTATTGTGTTGTTTTGAGTCTTATGATCTGTTGTGAAAATATATATCAACAAGTATCGTGTGTCAATTTTATCTTTGGAATTTATTTCAGTCACTCTGAAATTCTTTATAAATGTGAATATAAAATAATGACATTAATAATACATGACACTTTCTAATAACATAACTATTATATTTATATTTTAAGTCCAAGATAACAACTAAGCAAGTAAGTATGAGTATTTATATATATAGAATGTGAACATTGCAAAGAATTAAAGAATAAGAACCTAGTAAAAGGGCGTTAAAACAAACTCAAGCTCAATTGAATACTCAGAGATGAGATATGCTGACAAAAATAGGGAGATAGAATTTAAAAAAAAAAATGGAATGATTGATCAAATTTACTTCCATGCTCAAAAGTCATAAAGGAACATAAACAGATAAGAGAAAGTAAGAAATATTTTATTCTCATTATTTAACTGTATATGTAATGATACATAAAGATTTCTTGATGCAATTTGATAGGACTTGATGTATCCCAAACTGGAAGCTTCATAATGACAAGATCAGGTTTTGTTTTGGGTTTAGAAACACAAGGTTTTGAGTACAATCCAAGTACTTTCATTTTCTTTTTTTAGTTTAAAGACTGAATGAACAGGTTATTGCAACTCAGTCTGTACCTTAAAAATGGGTCAGCTAGGCCCTTAGGTTCATTCATGGAATCCCATAAGATGATTTTCTAAGGGAAAAACTGAAAATGCAGAAGTTTAGTTCTTTTACACCATTAAGGCTCATTGGTACAAAGCAACTTCATGAGATTAATACTTTTAAAAATAATTACTTATTGCATGTAATGGGAGAATGACCTATACCTTCAATTTCCTTTTGTTTTATAATTATGTGTTGGTGAAAATAAAATAAAATATGTTAGCCAATAACCTCTTATCTATACAATCTAACCAACAGAATTGTTTTCTTCGTTAACCAACAGAATTTTAGAATCTTTAGAAAAATGAATAGATGCTCTCCCATTTTTCACTACTAAAATTATCATCCACGTTAAAAATACAACAGTCCTAGGAATCAGTGGACACTTAGCCATGTCATGGGAAGACATATGCAAAATATAATAATCAAGACACCCAAATCAACAGTTTTTTAAAGAAAAAATTAGTGGAGATAGTGTAGGAAAACAGTTGCAATTAGTAACTCATTTGGATACACTTTTAAAGTTTTTCTTTTGATTAGGCAAATTAAATCAGCCTAGCAGCCCACATTTCATTGAGGTCTCTAGCAAAAGTCATTACATGTATTAAACAAGATAGCATTGAAAGAGATTTTTCTGCACATTAGAGCGAATTTTCTGTTAGGACCATTTCCATCTTTCTGCACGATATAAGGGAGGATGCTTTTCCATGAGGCTGACTGCAACTTCCCGTACACTGTGATGTCTCACATTAGACATGGCCAAGGCAGGAAAGGAGGTACTCGGCATGTTCAGAGTCATGCTGCTCTAAATATGCATGCCCTTGGCTTCTTGCACATGCCATGCACACATGGGTATAGGCCAATGCCATTTTGACAGCTGGTTTTCAGAGCTGGAGAGCAGGAGTGCTTGCTTCCAGCAACAGCCAACAGATTCCAACTACATCTGGGTTTCAGTCTATTTTCAGTGAAGAACTGGGTTTGGGGACAGAGTGGGTGCAGGATGTGTTCCTCCCTTCTGTGATCTGAAGGACACACATGCACACTATCTCTGTGTCTAAAGGTAGGGAAATAGGATTAATTTTACAATTTTAAAATTAAACTGACTTAAATCTATAGATTTTAAATTTAATTAGGTATATGGCTACATTTCTAATTATTTGTATTGGGCAGGAGTAGTGTCTTATTTCATTATTATTATTTTAATTATTTTAAGATTATGTATATGAAAAAATACAATGATTAAAAAAAATAAAAACATGGAAACCCCCAAACAATCCATTGGAAAACTACTAGAAATAATCAACAACTACAGCAAAGTGGCAGGGTATAAAATCAACTTACAAAAATCAGTTGCATATCTATCTAATGATGAACTAACAGAAAGAGAACTCAAAAAGACAATCCCATTTACAATTGCAACAAAAAGAATAAAATATCTGGGAATAAATTTAACCAAGGAGGTGAAAGACCTATACAATGAAAACTATAAGACACTATTGAAAGAAATTGATGAAGACATAAAGAAATGGAAAAATATTCCATGCACATGGATTGGAAGAATAAACATAGTTAAAATGTCCGTATACCTAAAGCAATCTACAGATTCAATGCAATCCCAATCAGAATCCCAATGTTATTCTTAACAGAAATAGAACAAAAAATACTGAAATTCATATGGAGAAACAAAAGACCCCAAATAGCTAAAGCAATCCTGAAAAAAAAGAACAAAGCTGGAGGCATCACAATCCCTGATTTCAAAATATACTGTAGAGTTATAGTAATCAAAACAGCATGGGACTGGTACAAAAATAGGCACACAGATCAATGGAACAGAATTGAAAGCCCAGAAATAAAACCACACACCCATGGAGAGCTAATCTTTGACAAAGGAGAGAAAAACATACAATGGAAAAAGGGAAGTCTCTTCAATAAATGGTGCTGGGAAAATTGGACAGCCACATGCAAAAGAGTGAAAATACACCATCTTCTATCGCCATACACAAAAATCAACTCAAAATGTGTTAAGGACCTGAAAGTGAGACCTGAAACTTTAAAACTTCTGGAAGAAAATATAGGCAGTACACTAATTGACATTGGCCGCAAAGAGATCCTTTCAGATTCCATGTCTACTCAGACAAGGGAAACAAAAGAAAAAATAAACAAGTGGGACCTCATCAGACTCCAGAGCTTCTACAAGGCAAATGAAACCAGGATCAAAATGAATAAACAACCCACCAGCTGGGAGAAAATACTCGCAAATCGTATATCCAGCAAGGGATTAACCTCCATAATGTATAAAGAACTCACACAACTGAGCAGCAAAAAAACAACCCAATCAAAAAATGGGCAGAGGATATGAACAGACATTTTTCCAGGGAAGATATACAGATGGCCAACAGACACATGAAAAGATGTTCAACATCACTAATCATCAGGGAAATGCAAATCAAAACTATGCTAAGATATCACCATACACCTGTTAGAATGGCTATAATCACCAAGGCAAAAAACAACAAATGTTGGAGAGGTTGTGGAGAAACGGGAATCCTCATACACTTCTGGTAGGAATGCAAACTGGTGCAGCCTCTATGGAAAACAGTATGGAGATTCCTCAAAAAGTTAAATATAGAAATACCGTATGATCCAGCAATCCCACTCTTGGGCATCTACCCAATGGACATGAAATCAACCATCACAAGAGGCGTATGCACCCCTATGTTCATTGCAGCATTATTCACTATAGCCAAGAAGTGGAAGCAACCCAAGTGTCCCTCGACTGATGACTGGATAAAGAAGATGTGGTGTATATACACAATGGAATACTACTCAGCCATAAAAAAGACAGAATTGTCCCATTTGCAACAACATGGATGGACCTAGAGGGTATGTTAAGTGAAATTAGCCAGAGATAAAAGGACAAACACCGCATGATTTCACTCATATGTGGAATATAAACAAACACCGGGACAGAGAGAACTGGTTGGTGGATACCAAGGGGAAGGGGTTGGGTGGGCACAAGTGGTGAAGGGATGTATCCACATGGTGACAGACAAATAATAATGTATAACTAAAACCCCACAATGTTATAAACTATTAAGACATCAATAAAAATTTAAAAAGTAAAACCCAAACAAAATTGTATTAATTATAATCACCACTTTTGTATTCATTTCCAAATTATTTCTGGATGCCTCAAGGCTGTTCCTAGAAAAACTGTAAGAAAGACATCCTTCCTTGAGCTGTTCTTCACCACTGCTTAGAGCACACACGGGAGAGCATACCTCTGCTACTCACAACTCTTCCCTTTTCCCTGTATCTCTTCTAAAGGCCTTGCTCTCCAGTATGTGATATAAAATAACTAGATTGCAATTTTACTTCCTGGTACTACTAAATATCAAGAAACCCAGCTGGGAAACACCGAAGTCATCTTTAACTTCTATTCCTGTGTGCTTAGATCATTTGCCCATTTTCATAATCTACCAGCAAAGTGTCTCAGGTTTCTATCAAATCACTTTTTATTCCTGTTTCCCATTCCTAGTGTTACCACCCTCATTTGGGCTGACAGTACTTCTCACTTGGATGACTGTAACCTTCCTAACCAGTTACTCAGCCACAACTCCTCCTGTGCTCAACTGCCAGAGCTCTTCCCCAAAGTACTGCCTTGGTGCTGGGTTAGGTTACTTCTTGCTCTAAAAGTTTTTCTATTGCCTAGCAAATTAAAAATACTCACAATTAAGGCAGATAAAAATGTTCCCTCTCCTCATGGAACTGTCATTGTTTTGATGAGAGAGTTTTATAAAAATAAGTTGTAATAAACATATATGAAAGATGCTAAATATTATATTTGCCAGGGAAGTAAAGGAACATTATTTGATAGAAAAGATGATGTTCGATATTGGCCTTAAAGAATGAGTAGAAGTTCAGCAGGTGAAATTGGAAAATCAGGAGAGCAGAATGATATTCCAAGTATGGAGAAATCATATGAGCAAAGGCAACATTATTCCAAAGTATACCATGTGTTTTGGGGAATAAAATCGATGTGCATAGAGTCACATTTCCCAAAATATTTTTCAAGGATTATCAGACCTGCAAGAGATTCCATGAGAAAAAAATGGGAGGCTGATGAGATCCACGGCTAACTTAGTCTGTGAAATTCGGCAGCTTTTTTTCCCCTGGACACGCATAGTGAGTTAATATATTAAAGGCTCTGAGAAATCTTTACTTTGCTTTTCTTTCAAATTTCTCCAGAATTTTGCAAATATTTTACCATGGAATCATGCCTCCCCTTTTTAAACAAGATAGCTTTTAATATTACTTTGAATTTATGTTATGTAAAAACTGCTTTGAGAAAGTGATGGAACAAACACAAATAATTCCTGAGATTCTTGCACTAAGACAATAATATAACTTTCGTGAAAATGATTCCAAATAACAATGACTTTTATACAGCCTAAAACATTTGATATGAACACACACGTAGTTTGGGCTGATATAGAGCATTCTATATTAAGGACATAGAATTTTCTATTTACTTTTATTTTAATTTTTGTGAGGAAATTTGGCAACATGAATTACAAACTACGACATATTTTCCAGCATAGAAGGGGGTGGGGTTGGAGAAAGGGACAGTCAGAGGTGGGAGGCACTGGTCACTGTAACTGACATGAACTAACATTAATCATTAACTGTGTTGGTAAATTTTAAATGAAAAAGAGAAAGACCAGCATCTTTATTGCAGATAGCAGAGTGGTTTATGACTGCATTGGTTCAATTGCCCCGTTGGGTGTCATTTTGTACAGAGGGTCAGAATTAAACAATGGTATATCACCCTGCATTTGCATTGGTTAAAGGGCTACTTGGAATTTATCCCCTTCCACCACATCGTCACTATCGAATACATTTTGATATTATCCCAAATTCTTTTCCACCTTCCAGAGACAGATATCACTCAGGAAAATTGTGCGTGACTCACACATGCAGGTATAATTCTATGTTCTAGTGCAATTTATCCAACATCTTTAACAGTTCCTTATCTGGAAAACGTGGGTAATCATAGTAGCTGCCCCTTTTAACTTTGGTGTGGATTAAATGGCATAATATATGGAAAGTGCTTGGCATGGCCCCTGGAACATAATCACTCAGTACCTATAAGTTATGGTGCAGATCACAGTCATGGTGGTGATAATGTTGCTAAAGTCCTGTCAAGGGAGCAGGATTTATAAATATTTATATTCCTAACTGTTTGACTTGGTGTAGATAAAGTTCCCACATGAAAGACACTTGGTCTGGTTAAAGCACTTAATTTTAATCTGTGCAACTATATACATCAAGTCAGTGAGAAAAAACTTTTTAACATAATTCTCTTAATTATAAATGTTACTCATTTAGCAATACTATTTGGTGTCATTTCGCTTGTCTGGGTTATAACTCCCAAGTATGTCTTGAGTAAAAATCCTTGCATTATGGATGTATTTTTCTTGGATTTTGTTTACTGTATATCACCCAGAAGAGGTAGAGGAAAAAAAAAGAATACACACACAAAAAAAGCCAAGATGAAGACAAAGAAAAAGAGAAGATGATGATGAACAAATGCCTCCACTTTTATTAGGAACAGAGGTTGATTTTCTTTTTTTCTCTCCAATTCAGATATTTACGTCCTTGGTGATGTATAAGGATTTAGGTTGGGGATGAGAAGAAAAATCCCTTAGCTTTGGGATATATTTCCTGGCTGCCAGTATCTTTCTTGCTATGTTCTTCTTGCAAGACACACCCAATTATTTGGCAAAGCCTCCCATTATTCATTTATTTTGAAATGTTGAAATTATAAGTCACTCCCAGGGCATGGTAAAGAAAACCTATAGACATGCTGATGGAAACAGGAGCACTCCTGCTGCAAAGCAGGGGAATTGGTCTTTCCTGGCAAAGGGAGAAAATCTGCATGAAATATACACAGGTTTTAAAGAATATGAGATATGTAAGCAATATTCTTTTACAATGGGAATTGCTTAATTCAGAGAAGATAAACTTGAGATCGCTGTTTAGTTGCTGATTAGTTAGAGAACACACCGTTGGGCTCGGGTCATAGCCGCCCATCACATGACAATTCTCCCAGCTGTCATGGCCGTTCCATCCTTCGTCTCCATTCCCCAGTCTTTTTATCGTGGCTAAATAATTTAAGAATAGGGTATGGAACTCTATTCTTTGTTGGCTTGTTTTGCCCTCATAAAGGGAATTACCCTTTCTCTCCAGTCTGAAAGTAGAGAGAGTAGAAACCTTGCGAGGTGGGTGGTGTATGCAGACGTAGGAGAAAATAAAGATAATTCAAAAAGGCAATCAAAAATTAATAGGAGAGTCTCTTGGCATTTTGGACCACGGTTCAGTCATCCCTAGGGCCAGAGTTATCTTCTCTCTCCTGGAAGTTTGGTTAAGTTGAATCTGTAACTGTCTCCTTTATGGTTAAGTTAGTTTAAATTGTCACATAAAATATCCTGAGTAATAATAGCATGATGATAAAATCAGTAGCAATTTTATGGTATATGCTGGAGCTTCTGGAGATTTGTTTTTTTTAGTTTATAAGTGTGTCTTGATATCTTTTTTATTATAATTTGAACATATTTAGGAAAACATACTCTTTATCGAAAGGAAGAGTTCTTCAGCTGGCATCTGATTCGTCTAGAATGTTAAACTTTAAACCTCCTTTATTTCTTATTGTATCAGATTTTTATTCATTGTTACAATCAAATATATTGCTTAAATGACAACAAGTTATTTATTGGGAAATTAGTTAAACAAAATATAGTGAATAGTTTTATGATATGGTACCTATAAAATATTTTCCCTTCTGAATGTAGTATTATACATATTCAAATAAATAGTGAACATAATATTTCTCAAACAAGGAGTATTTTAGCTCTGAGATAGTGCATATGATTCTCTAGTTGCCATGCTAACTAGTTTTTATTTTACAAAAGCACAGATGTACGAAGCAAGAAAAAATAGACAAGAAAAAGGCAATTTTTCCAGAAATGGCACATTTTGTTTAATCCAAATATTGAATTTCTTTTTTTTGCAACTGATAACTTTTGAATTTTATTACAACTAAAGCATTAAAAGAGATTTTAAACTTTCGATTTTGCAATACATTTTTAAATAAAAATCTAGTAAGTCTGGATGATGTACTAAATGACCTTGGCCGACATCGGAAGGTACCTACTTTCCTGATTAGTCCTTCTCTGCATTAGCAGGTTTCATTTTAGGCATTGATGAGATTTACAAAATGCTTCTCAAATCCATTGTGTTTATAGAGAATGACTGTCCTGAACTGAAAGTGGAGATATGTTTTGGCTTTACCTATATTGCCTAAAATATTGTCTTAATTCTCTTTAACAAAGTACCACCAATAGGCTCTACTCAGCAAGGAACGTTGTACTTTTATTTTTTACCCGTGTAGATTCCTTGATGCTTTCAGAATAATAATATTAAATATAAAATACTAAAATATGTTTAAATGTAGAAAAATTAGATCATTTTGAGGTCAATTCTAAAGAAGCATTGATTTTTGCTAGAAAAGTCAAGCCTCAGTTTTGACTTAACTTTGCTTCAGAATTATATATTTTTTACTGCTATAAAATAGTTCTTACCAAGGTTTTAAAAAAGGTTGAATTATATCTAATCTCTTAGTTGTGAAACTGTATGTGGAACATCCTTGAGCAAATACAATTATAATATATCCTCAATCATTATTTGATATCTGTTTCTTAACTCCCTGGGAATGTTTTAAAAGAGTCTTCATGGGGCTCAACAGTAAGGCACTTCTCTTTAGTTTGATCCTAGGTCAAAGGTAGTTGAACAGCATTTTTCTAAAAATCTGTCCAATTCCCATCAAGGACATTTTTGTTCCCTGAGGGAATACCTCTTGGTTCTTTCTACGTGAAATTCCACGCCACTGACCAAGTCTATGAAAAAGTAGTAGGACACATTATTGTCTCTTTTTCCAGTTCTGACTCTTAAACTTTCTCATCTTCAAATTTCACCCGATGCCCCTTTCTTCCAGAAAAGCCAGTATCCAATCTGTGCTGAGGGCCCCTGAGTCTGCGGTGATGGAGTACATTGAAATGTTGACTCTGAGAGTGTGATTAAAAAATTAAAAAAAATAAGCAGTGAATGTCTTCCCACCCACATCCGGAAATTAAATCATCTGTAATGAAATCACAGAATTAGTATATGTGCTATCTATAGCTTTAAGTGAAAAAGAAGAAAAATTGTTGTAGAAAAGAGAACCTGGTCTACAAAATGAGTCATAGCAGCATTTCAGCATCTAAATTCTGTATCTCCTGCATTTGCTTTTTAAAAATCTGCCTCTCCACCTGCTAGAAGCATGGACAAAATTATAAGCATTGCTTAGAGCTTTGTATAACTCAAAAGGTGCTTCCTGGACCAGGCGCATCAGCATCACCTGGGAGCTTTTTAGAAATGCATAATCTTAGGCTCTACTCCAGATGTGCTCCACCTGAATCTGCATTTTAGCCAAATACTGAGGTGATTCTTATGCACATTAAAGAGAGAGAAGCACTGCCCTAGGGGAGATGTAGATATTCATCACTGCCACCCTCTTCTGCCTGTATCCCCAGACGATCACAAACAAAACATCTAACAGCTCAAAAATCCACCTCCGTGTGTTTATGCACATGGACCAATGTGGACTGGAATGAAAGACGTGAGTAAACACATTGAAATCCTATGTGGCACACAGTGCTCAACGCTTTCACATACATTTTCTCTTCTAATCTTTGCATCAATCTTTGTCAGGTGCTGAGACCCACACTGTTATTGTTATTATTATTATTGTTAATGTTTAAATGTACATAATACTAATGAAACAGGCTCAAAAAGGTCAATTAAGGTTAAATAACTTTCCTAATATTACACAACTAGCAAACACTGGACTATTATATTAGGATTATTGAATAGCTTCCTAATTGATCCCACTGATTTCAATCTTACTATCCTTCACATTGCTACCAGAATAATTCTTCTCATGCGCAAATCTAATTCTACCAGTTACCTGCTTAAAATCCTGTGATAGATTCCTATATTTAGGAAAAACCCCTTCTGACTTTTCCTTGCATATCTTTCTTTCTGTATGGTTACTATTATAATTTTAGATTCTTTCCAAACTAAATTATTTCTTACTCTCATAACTCGTTTAAATGTGCTCATCCTGCTGCTAGAACATTCTCCCTCCTTTTATTCATATGCTCAACTTAAATCCATTTTTTGAGGCCTGTTTCATCACATCCCCTAAGAAGCCTTCCCAAACATCTCGATCTGATATAAATGCAGGCATCTTACTTTATCAGCCCTTATCACATGCTATTAAGATTATTTCTTTCCTATCAGACTTACCCTTGGAACTGCAAGCTTTTGAGAGCAAGAAATATATTTTATTTCTTCCTTTCTCACCAATTTTTAGCACTCAACTTGGCCTACAACAGGACTTAACATTTATTGTGTGAAGTAAGGTAATGCAAAAATTTATTAGGACTGGATGGATCTGGGAAGATAAATGTTTAGATCAAAAATAATACTTCACGGGGCTGGTCAGTGGCGGTGCGGTTTAGTTCACGCTTTGGCAGCCCGGAGTTCGCGGGTTCGGATCCCGGGCGCCGGCTGACGCACTGCTTGTCAGCCATGCCGTGGCGGCGTCCCATACAAAGTAGAGGAAGATGGGCACGATGTTAGCCCAGGGCCAGTCTTCCTTAGCAAAAAGAGGAGGATTGGCAACGGATGTTGGCTGAGGGCTGGTCTTCCCCACAAAAAAAATAAAAGTAATAATAATAATAATACTTCACAAAAACTGAATTTGGTCCTAATTTTAAGGCACTATACTTTTGTCTTTTGCCTTTTTATCACCTTCCTGATATCCATGGGTGTGTTATCACTCTCAGAGGGAGAGTCAAAGTCATCAGGTGGACCCTCCTCTCGATAATAGCTGGAAGAGAGGTACTAGAAAGTTCTCTTCAATGAGACAGTATTTGGTTTCCATATTATATAAAATAATAACAGTTAGGCTTCATTGAATTTTGTTGTGTGATAAGTATGCTGTTAGTACTTTATAGTTATTTAGTTAACCCCAATTTTAAAAACACGAGAGGTTATATTATCACCCCATTTTGTAGATTAGTGAATTTTAGAAATTCACTAATTTAGAATTAGAAATTAGGAATTAGAAATCCCTCTAAATTAGGAAATTTAGAGAGACTATTGTGTTGCCCAAGTTCACACAGGCTGAAAACGACAGAACCCAGCACTCAAGCGTATACTTTCTCTGACTGCAATGTGACTGGGACAGAATGCGGAAGCTCTCCACCCTTCTGCGTTATCCCTTTAAGTCAGATTAAGCCCTAGGAGGATCAACAGGGTCCCTCTAGGGGTGGTGTTCCAGGACCTTGCTGTCCCCAGGAGTGGGTCTCTCCCCTGCAAGCTCTCTGAGCTGATAATTCATACTGACTCTGACTGGGGTGGGTGTGGGGGAGGGAATCCTGCTTTGCATCACAGATGAAATGACTCTTCTTACATGATCTTCACTGACTCTTTCAACCTAAAGTTCTCTACTTTATATATATATTCGGGTTCTATTCAAGTATTTTGGTACCTAGTCTCTAACTTTTCACCGATAACACATTGCTTCTCACTTATCCTTGGGCTAATTTACAGAGAATCTGGAACATACCCGTGACTTTTGAATTGAGGTCTTTGAAATCCAGGGAATGCTGCTTCCCACCACCAGTTTTTCTACCTGTAGGCATTTTTGCTCTTTCCAGCAAATAGAGTGCAGTGTTCACAGTAATTGTGACTTGTATGCTGGGACAGCTCATTATCACACCTAAGTGAGCCACAACCAATAGTCCATGGCACAAATATTTTTTTTTCATAATGTCAATCTAACTGTACTGTTAAGGTATTAAAGACCTATAAAATGTTGAAACTTTTAAATCATTTTAACATATTCTGTTACTTAATAGTCCCTTAGATTTCACACATTAAATTTCAGTCTACAATGAATTTTAAAGCCAAGTTTAAAGCTCTCAAAATAGAATTTTAATGGAAATGCTAAGATATTCTCAAGTATAGCTGCATAAAAGCTGCAGCAGCTTTTTTTTTTAAACCATTTCCATCACGGTTTAAAACATATGGCAGGTCTTTTCTGGAAGTTTTCTGATGGTATATAGGATTTGTAGTTACAAATATTCTGGCATTTAAATAAGCTCACTCAACTTCACCTTTCTGAATTACCAGAACTTAACTATTCATTGTCAACTGATTCATGAATATAGAACCAACCTCCATTTGGAACATATGGCCTAAAGACAATAAATTTAAATGCCTGATGTAAAGTAAATTAGAAATGGGATTGTAATGCTGATAGCTTTTTCTACAAGACACTTATAACATCTGTCCAGAAACTTTAATTTTTTTCAGATGTTTTTTACACATGCTGCTTCAAATCTCTATATGTGTATTGTAACTTTCCTTCAAGAGAATAATTAGAAAAGTTGGTTATTATTTAAGAATAAAACGGCATATGTATGACAAAATAAAACTGTATAATCTTGTCACTTTTGGAAGAGTCTTAAATTTTACCAATAGACCAAAAAACAATATTAGGAGGAGAATTAAATTGTGGGTTGAGGTTTGAGGAGGTAAAATGCCTTTAAATAGATTTCTGTATCAAAAACAATCACTATATGAGATGCAACACCCTTCCCTTCTAAGCTTTCCCATGTATGACAGGAGGTAGATTTGGAAACTGGATTTTCCATTGTCACCTGCCAGTACGGTTATTTCCACCAACGAGAGGTACTGCCAAAATATTTGGGGAATGGAAGAAAAGCAGAAGTAACGACTCTCCAGCCAACAGTGTGAGCAGGCACTTGGCTTTGGCAGACATCAGTTATGAGTTTTTGCCAGTAACTTCACGTATCCTTCTGAGACTCACCCACTTCATTTCTATGGACTCCCGAGAACATCAACGGCAATTTTCTACAATCCCTACACTCCCCAGTTTTGTGAAATTCACCAGGAGCTTTCTGATCCCCACTGTCCTAGTTCTTCCAACAACGATGCAAACCTCTTATTTCCAGAGTTAAATCCTTTGCTATTTTTTTTAATTTTTATTTCTTTTAATTGCAGTAATATTGGTTTATAACATTATATAACTTTCAGGTGTACATCATTATATTCAATTTCTGTGTAGATTACATCATGTTCACCATCCAAAGACTAATTAGGCACCACACTCATGTGCCTAATCACCCTTTCCGCCCTCCTCCCTCCCCCTTCCCCTCTGATAACCACCAATCCAATATCTGTCTCACCCTTTCCTATTTGAAATACCTCTAGCAGTTTCTGTTTTCATGACTTAGCTGCTACATCTACTATATGAATTTGTGATTTGCTTGAAGAAATTAGGCTAGATTTCTGTCACTTGGGAATATTAGTATAGATCTACAAATATAAACCAAATTTTTTCAATGATTCAAAGGCTTTTCATATATATGTATATAATTTCATATTTGCTTAAAGCCATGTGCACAGAATAGGAGCTCTATATTTATTCATTTTTTCAGAAAAATGTATATTGAGTGCCTGCTCTATGCCTGGCACAGTGCTAACAGTTGCACATATAGTGAAGAACAAATCGGATATTTTTCTGTCCCCATAGTTCTTGCGGTGTTAGAGACAGACATTAATAATATGTAAATGTATAGATGGGTAGATCAGTAGATCGATAGCTATAATCTAAAAGAGTGATAGATTTTGAGGCAATATACCAGAATACTGGAAGCTATAAGAATATTTAGAAGAGTACCTGATCTAATCTAGGGGATGTAAGGGGAGGGAGTCACTGAGTAAACTTTTCCTTATGAAATTTCCCTAAGGGAATAACATTTGTGTGGAAATCTGAAGGTTAGCATATCAGTTGGGGTTCAGCCAGGAAAGCAGAGTCATTACAATGGTTATGGAGTCAGGGATTTAGTATAGGTGTTAAACCTTGCACAGCCATGAGACGAGGTAAGGGAACTGAAGATTGGAAGGATCAGAAAATAAGTCGCTAACTTCTGCCTGAAGTGCTTTCTTGGGTGAGCTAGTCAAAGCTTGCAGAGGACTATGAGAAGCCAAGAAAACCCAGTCCCCTAAGGGGGCTGTGAAGGGATATTCCTATAGAATGTGAGAGGAAGCTGTTGTTTCTGCGTAACCTCCACCTCTGCTTTCTGGGGCCCTGTTATCAGATTGTCAGCGATTGGGTAGAGGAGCTGGACACAGCAAGGAGGAGAAGGACAAGCCCGAACCTACCAGGTACCTCCGCATCTCTCTGCCATCTGTGTGACCACAAAAGACATTGAGAGGGTAACGTTGTCACCTCACTTTCACCACTCCAATCTCCCGCAATTTGCTCTGTGGGCCACCTCTAACCTGCATTAACCCCGCAGGAAAGGGATTTTAGGCAGCTAACATCCCTATTGAACCAAGTGGCCAATAGAAAAATGTGGTCTACGTGAGTAGCAGTCAGCTAGATGAAGATTTCAGGAATAGGAGGAACAGAAGCTAGAGGCAGAGAGATCAGTATGCTGTGTTCAACATTTTAACTAGTTAATAGGAGGTAAACCGTCGCTCACATACAACTTCTTTTAATCAAAACTGTTATTTCCTAGTTTGGTTTTTGTGAGAAGTTGATCAAGCATTAAGAGCTGGATTTAAGCACTTCACATAATATCTTAAAAAAAGGGGGGGGGGAACAAAAGAAATCAATATCACAAGCATAGATAATAACAGGAAAACCTACACTTGTCATTTCTAACTTTTTCTTTAATGAACGCAGCCTATTAAGTCAAAGAACTTAACTTGAGAGTTAAGGAAGGTAACAGAGAGAGCTGGCAATTCAGACCTGTGATTGGCATATTTCACAGGAGTTAATGCGATCCTGAATGAACTCTCAGAATCGGTGACAGACACACAGATGCGCCTTCCTCTGGACAATTTCCTTTTTGTTCGGGCTATGAAAAAATTCACAGATTCAGATTCTTGCACGGAATTCTTATACACGGTGGAGCAAATTCTTATGTTATGTGACTTACACAGCTCGGATCTTCAGAAAGGGGCAAGTCTCACAGACAAAAGAGGATGATAAGTATTCATTTGATACTCAGTTCAATTGATCAATGGCCAATTTTTTTCCTTCTTTTAATTTTCTTTCTCCCTCTCTCTTTCTCTCTCTAGATTATCATTGGCTGTTGTTTTTAGGACCTATAATGACATAGACAATTTTTTATTAAAATTTTTTTTGGATTATTTATGATGTACGAGCAGGTGAGACAGTAAAAACACCCATTTTGTACTCATATAACAAATATCAAGAAACAAGTGGAAAAAAACAGCTCTTGGGAAAAGAAAAAAGAAAAGACAACTACCTCGTACAACAATCAGGGCTTTTCCTCAGTCTGGAAGATACTGTACCATTTGGATTTCATCCAGTCTTGATGAAAACATCAGTGAGAAACCTCAATACCATATGTTTTGTCTCATTTAATCAATGAAGTTGAACCAAAAGAAAATCAATAAAACATCACGGAAAAGTAGTTAGTATGTAATTTTAAATTTAAATTGTTAACACAGCAGTAGGAGCATCAGATCTCCTCTTTATTTTTCTCTATTTTCAGGGAGTGTAAAAACGAAGTAATTGCAATTTATAGACCTCATGAATATTTCCCAAATCAGATGTGGGTTCTTATGAGAAGGAACAAGAAAAAACCATTTGCTTGTATTTCTTATTTTTCGAGGAAGTAAAATTATCCCTTTTTGTTCCTGCTTTTGTTCCACAGATCTGCACGCAACTGCTGAGGGTCTATACCAATTTTTTTCTGTAATACGGTGAATGCGAAAAAGATCTAACACAGTCAATGAACTATCTTCTATTTAATAACAGTGAGAAAAGAAGCCTTCTATGCCACTTCTCAGACTCTTTGCTCTTAATCGATCTCTATTCTCAGTTTATATTGTGTTTCTAAGGAAAAGACATATGACACAGGGAATGCCTAACTGATACCAAAATATTTCTAAACCAGAAGGAATAGAACAGTTACGTGCATGACAGTCCTCCACCTCCTGACAAAGTATGAAACATAAATTTCTTCCCTTTCATGTAAACCGGTGGAGTGGTTTTCAACATCAGTTGATGGTGAACTCAGTCTCTACTCAAATATTTTTGAGAATATTGAATAAGATAACCCAAATAAGGCTACAGCAATCCCAGGTATAAATCACATTTTCAATAGGTGTACATTATCAAAATAATATTGCTATATTATTTTATGGACACTTCCAGAGAACTCCTTCACTATTTTATATTATTATGTAGATAAAGTATATAATTATCAACAGATATAATGTCTCTTGTGACCTTCAGTCAAGTTACATTTGCCTAAACATTTCAATTCAATTTAAGAAATATTTATTGAATGCCGACTTTTCTAAGTGCTGGGGATGAATCAGTGAATGAAATAGATAGCAAGAATATCTCTGCCTTGTAAATATGCTTAAATATTTTCACCTGGATTTTTTTCACCTCAAATTCAATGTAATTAAAATACTTAATTATCATCTTTTGTAAAGGTGTTACTATTCTATTTTTTTTTTTTTTTTGTGAGGAAGACCAGCCCTGAGCTAACATCCGTCGCCAATCCTCTCCTTTTTGCTGAGGAAGACTGGCCCTGGGCTAACATCCATGCCCATCTTCCTCCACTTTATATGGGACGCCGCCACGGCATGGCTGACAGGCAGTGCGTCGGCGGGCGCCCGGGATCCGAACCCGCTATCCCCGGGCTGCCAAGCGCGGACTAAACCGCTGCACCACCGGGCGGCCCCCAGGTGTTACTCTTCTTGCCTTCTCTATTTTTGCAAACACTACAAGCATCTGAACTGAATTTCTAATCTTTTCTACACCTTCTTTTGCAGTTTTCCAGTTCTTTCAATTCGTCATTTTTAATTATTTTCGCATTCATTTTAGTAAATGGTGTTTCATTTTTCCTCTTATCCTTTCCTTTGTTCTTTCAGCCATTAATTTTTTGAATTGGTATGTATTAAACATTTATATTTTGTGTTAGATACCATGCCTGAACTATGACAGTAGTTTCCTAATTGGCTTCCTTATCTCTGCAGTCTTTTCTAATCTGTTCTACACATTATCGCAAGATTAAGATTTTTCTTTTAGGGGCCGCCCGGTGGCGCAGTGGTTTAGTCGCACTTTGGCAGTCTGGAGTTCGGGGGTTTGGGTCCCGGGTGCCTGCCGATGCACTGCTTGTCAGCCACACTGTGGCGGCGTCCCATATAAAGTAGAGGAAGATGGGCACGGATGTTAGCCCAGGGCCAGTCTTCCTCAGCAAAAAGAGGAGGATTGGCGATGGATGTTAGCTCAGGGCTGGTCTTCCTCACACACAAAAAAGATCTTTCTTTTAAAACTAGTTTCATCAATGTCAATTTTCTTTCCATCAACTATCAATGACATCCATGTGCCAGCAGAATAAAGTTCATAGTTGTTAACTGATAGCAATATCTTGACATTTTCTTGTCTCAAAGCTGTTTTAACTTTATTAACTTCTTTACTTACAGGAACCTTTATTCCCGCAGGATGGTCTCTTTTACCAGTCCTCAGATGTACCTGTTTAGTTTTCTCCTTTGCATTTTTTTCTAATGCAAAAATACTTTCCCCACTCTCTATCTAAAGTTGATCAATCACTCAAAACCAAGCTTAAATCCTACTTCTTCCATGAAGTCTTTCCTAACCATTGCAACACAGTCTAAACTGTCCTTCTATTCCATTTCAGTATCACTTGGCACCTTTATTTCATACATAATCTTACACTACGTGGAATTCTATCTGTAATCTTGCGCTGAGCACATGCTCGCCGAATAGATGCTTAATATTATTATATACAACTCTTCTATAGCATGTATCGTCCTAATAAGAAATTTAGGGTGTCTATAGGAGATGATGTAATATATATTCTTCATAATTCTGTAATTTAAGGGATTTTTCAATAGCAATTTGACTGAGATCAATTTACATCCTACATGCTTTCAGTAGAAATTAACCATATGTAAAATGTGACTGTACGTTAATCTAAAAACGGAACTCTTAATTGGAGAGGAAATTGTGTGAATAAAATGCTGTGTGCAATGAGTACATTTTAAAATTGCAACAAATAGAAATAAGATTTGAATGAAATTTAAAACTTTATTAAAGTTTATAATTTTTTGAAATAAAGTTTAAATGATGCAATAACAACACTACTTTAGATCTAAAAGACCCAGTAAAAACTCTCAGAGCATAGTTACAAAACTGAAAATTGGGAAAAACAGACGAGAAATTTAAGTATCATATATATTGTTTTATTTGTAAAGTTGAGAAATATAGTAGCTATAAACGCTTTCTTAGAGTTTAGATGGCTAAAAAATATTAGAAAAAAAAACCTAAAAGCAATTATTCTTCTCCAATAGCAGGGTTGGGTGGGGAAGATGTAACTAAAGAAATTTATCCTGCAAGAAAAACACAAAAAAGAAAGGAAACAGGAGACAATTTAAAAAGAAAAAAACAGTCAAAACAGGAAACCTAAAGCCAGCTAGAAGATATGACTTAAATAAGTGTATCTATCAAAAGGAAAACATTTGGAATGTGTTTTAAAAATATATGAAATTATAAGAGATTTACCAAAAACAAATTGTCTCAGGAAGGTTGAATTTAAATAGTGTTCAAAGATCCAATACACAGGGGCGGGCCGGGTGTCTTAGTGGTTAAGTCCACGCACTCTGCTTCAGCAGCCTGCAGGTTCGGATCCTGTGCACAGACCTACACATCTCTTATCAAGCCATGCTGTGGCAGACGTCCCATATAAAGTAGAGGAAGATGGGCACAGATGTTAGCCCAGGGCCAGTCTTCCTCAGAAAAAAGAGGAGTATTAGCAATGGATGTTAGCTCAGGGCTGATCTTCCTCACCAAATAAAAAAAAGAACAAAAAATACAATAAACAAATGCAAAAAGTAGAATAAAATCCTGGGTCAAGATATTAATATTATACAAATTTAGAATTCATGACAAAAAGCATCAAATCAGACAAAAGAAGTAACTTTTTAATTATCACAGGGACCAATCCAATAAAAATATATAGATACAATGAATTAAATGTATGCAACAAAGAAGCAATAAAATATATTTTAAAAACCTGATGAAAATATAAGGACAAATTGAAAACAAGATCATAATGAAAGATTATCAAACCTCTGATAATTTTGACATCAAAGAGAAAATTAGGCAATCTTAATGATGCACACACAAGCATATTTTGCAAAGCAGAGTCAGGAATTGGATGTTTATTTATAGAATAGGTGTTTGTTATACATATTAGGCAATTTAAAAAATAAGTAAGGAACACTAAGTTAATTTTTTTCTAAGTTAAATCAGAATGTCCCTCTGTCAAAGAGGAATATAAATAGAGCTGTGTCAAAGTGGTCCCAGTGAAATGACCTCATCAAAATGCCACATTCCTAGAGATGGTGGAGGTGAGCCCAATATTTTGCATTAGTATTTGGAGGTAATCTTGGTTTTACCATCTGGATTTGTAACAGATTTTTTCTTTACCTTTGAAATCCAATATTTTTACCACAATATGTCTGGTAGGAGATTTTAAAATAATTTTTGTTAATAATTTGTTTAGATTTTCCTTCATTTAAATGAAGTATTGTTTCCTATCTTCAAATATGTTCTCTAATTGACTTGTTAGTTCATTTCTGCAGTCACGTCTGTTACCGATCTGATGGATCAGCCTTATCTATCCTCCATGCAAATCATCTTATTTTTCATTAATTGATCTCTTTTTGCAGTGCATTCAATTCCAGTTGTTTTCCACTTGGTTTTCTGTATCATTTATCATGAGTTTTGCTGCCAGCAGAATTGATATATTTGTCTTTTAAGTGAATTCTGAAACCCTTCCAATTCCTCTTTTATCTCTTATTTTATAGAATTCATTAAAAGTTTCCTTGAGAATGCAGAGTTTTACAAATGCGTCTTCCTATCCTAGGGTGCCTTCTTCTAAAGTATATTTTCTATCATTGGCACATCACACATATTTTCAGTCTCATATATTTTATTTCTTTCTTACTCCTATTAACATCTGCAATTCTCACCAAAAATTACTGTTCAGATGCATTCTTCATGGTTTCTCTCTCTGTTTAGCAGGGCATGATTTGAGTCCTTGTACCATAAAGGGACGTTTGAGCCAATGGTTTCTCAAGACCTGTTCAGCAGTGCCACTTCCTGCAACATGCATTAAAGGAGTGTGTTTGGAGATAGCAGCAGCAGAGAAAAGTTGTCACTCTATGCACTTTTTTTTCTGTGTTAAAATCTCTACATTTTGGACACCTTTGCTAAATTGAATGGAAGTCCCATCTATAGGGAAGTGGCTGTCTCTCAGATTTAAATTTGTTCATTGGGGGCTGGTCTGGTGGCGTAGCGGTTAAGTTCACACACTCTGCTTCGGCAGCCCGGGGTTCGCTAGTTCGGATCCTGGGCACGGACCTACACACCGCTCATCAAGCTGTGCTGTGGCAGGGGTCCCACATAAAGCAACTAGAAGGATGCACAACTATGACATAAAACTATCTACTGGGGCTTTGGGGAGGAAAAAAAAAGCAAAGAAGGAGGAAGAATGTCAACAAATGTTCGCTCACGGCCAATCTTCCTCAAAAAAACTAAACTCCTCTTTAAAAAATAAATGAATAAATTTGTTCATTGCTTTAGAGTGTGTCAGCCTCTTCAGAGGGAAGTTGAGTTTGGAAATGCTTTATAATTCATTGGCTTTCCATTTGGCTTCCCATATTGAAATAAATGTATAATGTATGAAAAATATAGAGAGACAAGGTTGCAATATAATACCAACTTTGTTAATGTGAGTGAATGAAATTTGAAGAGCAATCCATAAAAACAATTAACATTAACCACAAAAATGCAACATTGTAAAGCAATAGCAAAAGATTGAATTTACAATAAGATGTATCCATAATAAAATGAAACTGTTAAAAAAATACGGAGTCAGAATGTATTAATTGTGATCAGAGTCAGCACAGAATAAAGTCCATTTTTAAGAGACCAGCTTTGTCAGTGCTTATTAAAAGTCTAGGTGGTGTTGGTGTCCAGTGGAGGGTGCACTGTCTACACACCTTTGGTGCAAACCAAGTGCCACAGGAATAAAATTTCTCCTTAAGTGGATTTAAGGCCCCCAGCCTTTGCCTTCTCAGGCTAAGCTTTTAACATGTTCCTGCCCTTTACAAGTGATAGCAGACTGAAGTGTTCAAAGTGTTAATGCTATTTTCCTCAAGTAGGATCCACATCTATTTGCTCAATAACTCTATTGATCATGGATTGATTGATGTACATGCTGGCAATAATTCTGTCATCTACACAGTGTCAGTTATTTTGATCTGAAGAAGCTTTGTCATAACTTTTATGAGATGGTTGATGGTTATATGGGAGGTTTTTTTTTTTTGTTTAAAGATTATCCTATTATCAGTATTTCAAGATAGCTAATTACTACTGTCATTTCTTGAAAATATGTGACAAAATATTGTCCCCTGAATATAAGTTGAATAATGTATAATGAGTGGATCGAGGAATAACAATATAGCTGTCTTTTCTTACTTACAATATATGACTTTCCAATTAAACAATAAAGACAGAGATACATAAAACCAATAAAAAGTTAATTTGAATTCATCTATGGAAAAAGTTATTAAAAGAAAAACAAACCTGTGTCTCATCTTATGGGGTCCGGCAGTTCTGTACCTGCATGGATGCTTGCTCTCCGCCCACTCAATCGCCAACCCGCAAGTGGAGGTCTAATGGGTATGAGCCAGGAAGCATGCAAAATAGGATTTTCCTCCCAAGATGGGGAAATGGACACCAGAGAGAGCAAAACAGATATAAAGCATAAACCTCAAGGATTGCAAGATTGGCAAATTCATCAGTAACACATGTTTTTAACTCATGCCTGCCAGGTGAAACAGACATTCAACGACCAAAATTGGCTCCAGAAAAGAAAACCTAGACAGATCAACAACAATGGAAGAAATCAAGAAAGTTATTTAAAAAAGAAAAGAGAAGAAAAACTATTCCACAAAGCACCAGGCCCAGATGATTTTACAGTGGATTTCCCAGCAGTCTGACTCCAGGGCGTTTGTCATCTCTCCAGTCGAGCATGTAAGCGTTTTCAGAATGTCACTGTTTTAGGAACTGCCAGACTTAGAAACGGTTTCCTCCTCTGGGTCAGGCCTAATATGAATTCTTAAAACTGTAGTGAGGCAAAAAGTTTCAGAACACCAGGGGACAACTTTTACTTTCCTTTCATTCACCGTCCATGACAGTGCTGAGCAGAGTTCAGTTACTGGCCACACAGACTCCAGCCCTCTACCAAAACTGAGGTTTCTTCAGATGCATAGAAAATCCTGAGGTGACTTGGCTCAGTTGGTCGGGGGCGGATGTGGAGGAGTTTGACCTCTGCCATAGCCGAGCTGTATGGGCACCACCGGCTGACCGGTTAGGTGGCAGAAAGGTGTTCTCACTCCTTGTATTATCTCCCTTAGGACAGACTTGCGGGACTGCAGTGGTGTCTGGTCAAAAATCTTTTCAGCTGAGGGCAAGTTTATCTTCTCTAACAGAATCGTAGACAGCAAGTCAGCGTGATCTCCAGGGAGATCTTTGAACAGGGAGACTTTGAACCAGAGATTCTACAGATAATACATTTCCTGCTTACTCAGTAGAGTTTATCTTCTGGAAAAGGGTCACAGATATCTTACTGTAGCACCCTTAAGAAAAGATGTTTTTAATTCATCTGCTTCTCAAGAAAAAGAAAGAAATATGTATGATGTACTGGTGTTGGGGGGCATTGGGATTTTCCTGAGGGTCTCCCACGACACTGCCCCTCACCTCGTTGCCAATCCCTCTTGCCCACTTCTCCATTCCCTCTCTCTGTAAAGCTCCTGCAGGAAGTAGGCTCACGATTCCTCCAAATGTAGCGTGGTTTACTCTACATCTTGGCCCTGGGCTAACAATTGCTTCCTACTCCACCTGGTCCACCTTCCAACCCCGCCTCAGGGGATAGCTCCTGGGAAGCCTGCTCTGTCTTTCCCTCAAGATGGCTAGTTCAGGCCCCTCTGTGGTGTCACCTGTCCTTCACCTATTGCCAAGATACACTTTTCATTGTATTATAATTGCTTGCCTCACAGGCAGAAATTTCGTAGTACCTACCTCTGTTATCGCTAACATCTAGCAGAATGCAGAATAAATTATACTTATTCAATAATTTGATTGAATTTGATTAGATATCTTGGCAGCTTGTGGTTTATAAGCAGGCAAAATAGAAAGAATTTTCCAACATAAGTTTTGTTTGTTGTTATTTTTGACCATGTCATACACTAATCTGAAAGAAGCTAATACAAAAGCACTTGTTTTTATTAAACTAGTATTATGTAGGAAAGGAAAAAAAAGCTGACCATGTGTTCAGCCTACTATACAGTACTTACTGTGTCCCAGCACGGTATGAGGTAGCCGCATGCTGATCCCGTTTGATTTTCTCTGTGATCTTGCCAGAGAGAAGGTATTGGGCTCAATTTATAAATGTAAAAGCTGAAACTCAGAGAGATATTTGGTCAAGGTCATTTTGGAACTTTACCTAATCTGTCTAATCTGTCACTATTTGCCTTTAATCCTCCTGATTAGGGCTTTGTCGTGTTCATGTCATAATTTGAAAACAAAAATTTGTGTAGATTGGGACAAGTTTAACTTCAAAAATGTATTTTTTAAAAAGAAAATATAGAATGATTATGAATTTTTAAATTTCAGGTAAACTAATTTTAGCTTTTATCTGTACGTGTATCCTTTGATAAAAATAGGATCACACCGTAACATATTTTGTGACCTGTGTTTTTTACACAGTAGTACATTGTGAACATATTTCCATGTCAATAAGAAGTATTCTACTGCTTCATTTTTAGTATCTTGTGGATACATCATTGTTTGGTGCATCCCTCACTGATGAACACTTAATTTTTACTCAGATTTTGCTGTTAAAAACATTGTTATAACAACCTTAATGGTTAATTCTCTGCATACATCTTGTGCAAATAATCATTTCTTTGGGCTCCATTCCTCAAAGGGGAATTAAGATTTTGTGTGTGCTCTAAAGTTTTCCTATTCCTGTATTATGTATCTGTGCTGCTACAGATTATAAATTCCTCGAGGAATAACGCTTTCTGATTCCTCTATCTCAGCTGTGCATTGTTCTTTGCCTTTACAATGATTAAATTTCTCTTCCATATCTTTTGCCCTGAATATTTAGCAGTTTATAGGAAAATATATGGATAGGGAAAAAATTAAAGAGCTTGGTTTTTATTCCAAAAACTATATTAGGTATGTTTGGTTTTTGTCATAGATCTGTTCATCTGGCCTAGTTTTGTTTTGTTTTTATTGGTTTTTTTCATTGAAATCTTTAAATGTGATTTTTACTGTTGGGGAATAAGATTCAGTTAAAAAATAGCAAAGAGGAAAATAAAACACAGCAAACACTTTTCACCCACCAAAAGAGTCACCTGCGTTCAGTGGATGGTTATGGAATGAATCAAAAATAGAGCGTGGCTCGGTGAATGGTAGAGGGGAGCAGGAGGAAATCTCTCCACATCCTTCCTTTCTGCGGATGCTTTCCCATCATTCTCCTTCTCCTGTGTTAGGAGGAGTTAAAGGCCAGGCCCTCAGTGGAAGGTAGGGAGGATCCCAGGGGAGGAAGTGTCCAGAGTTGCCTAGGGCCAACATCTTGACACTGATGATATCTTCAGTGTTCCAAGCCGCCTGGTCCTGTGATTTACCAAGTCTTGACAAAGTGGTGACCGCCCGAAGCTGTCTTCATCAGCAACATCTTCTGAAAAATAATAAGTTTTTGCAGTTAAGTTTTAAAATGCTTGACTTCTTTCTCAGTTTGAACTCCCCCCCATCCTGTCATATCTTTTAAAACAAATTTTCTGTCAAGTTACAGTTTACTTTATATTCACTTTTAGCAAGTATATAGGCCTGTGACTAATCCAGAGATAATTATAGTGCCAATCCTATTGACAAAATCGAAATACTGAAATGGAAAAGCATATATTTCCACTCACTTTTCCCAATAATATTAACCTGTCACTTCGGTGCTGTATCAAAAATTCCTTGGCTTCTTTCCTTAAATCAAATTTGCCCAAAGCCACGAGAAATCACATTTTCATAAGCAACTTAGTCAGGCTACATCGATGAGCCCCAGGAGTGAGATTACCACATTGCCTCCATCAAAAACTTCTCTTGTGTGATATTAAGAACTTTGAAAACTGACTTATGCTTCTCTACAAAACTAACTCATCCTCAGGATTTAGGAGGATCTTAATTAGCTTCCTATGCTCTAGTTAACGTGCTAACCAGTTGAGTTTCTGTTTATGTGCACGTTTCTCATATAAGAACGACCACACTCATATTTGCACAATAATTTTGAATGAAAACTCATCATCATGAAAAATATAGCAACTTGGAGAGCTATAAACATGAAGAAGAATTTGCCAAAGAGGAAGAAAAACATTCATGAGGCAATTTGCACCTTTTTACCTAATTTGAATATTAATAGGCAGACTCCTACAAAAGTCACATACTGGAAGGAAACATTGATTGAAAACAGTCAAAGAAGATTTTTACCGGATAGTTACCATACAATTTAAAATGCACATTCCATTATTCATATACAGGGCTTTTTTTTTTTAAATAGTGCATCATAGAACATCAGAAGTGCAATATCAAATGCAAAGTCAATTTATAAACCTCTGGATAATAAACTTTTTCTTTTCCATTAAATAACAATAAGGCGAGGGAAACAAACCTCAATGATCAAGTCAAATGCTAGGCCACTAAGTGTTACATCAAATGCAAAAATACAAATGTTTCATATAATGTCTGTGCACCACACATGAAAAAATGGTGAGAGAAAGAGAGGGCCTGAGAAAGAGAAAGAATGAAGGCAGTGCAGAAGAGAGAGAAATGAACAGTAAAAGCTTTTTAGAGCTTATGATTAACAAGGGCGTCAATAAATATCCTAAAGTCAATGTAAGTCCATTTAAAAAGCTTTTAAATGCTCCTGGCAGTTGGTGGGCCCATTACCAGCAAAAATCTTCTGAACACACGGAAAGAATACCGTTGCCTAAGTAAACCTAAATGCAAACTAAGAATGAACTTCCTCAGTTTCCTGTGGTGAGTTCTGCCTAATGTATCGAGAGAAATGGGCAGCTACCTACCTGTTACCATGAACAATGTGTGCACACGTGCACACGCCCTCCGTGCATCACTTTTAATCAAAATGAAATCCTAGATGCCTAAACCTGGGTCTCCAGAGAGGCAGTGGATAAAAAGTAACTTGTCTTTTACCAGGAAGGCCTCAGCAGATAAATGATATGAGAAGTTTGATTAAAAACACCTGTTGAAGGCAGAATTGATCTTTGTTATTTTAGGAAGCTAGCAGCAGATAGCACATGAGGAGAATATTTCAGTCTTGGCTTGAATGTTTCTTTCCTAACTTAGTACATATCTGTATTAACTGTGTGTGTGTATTTTATGCATATATAACATATGTAACACACATATAATGTATTAAGGTGTCTACATAATTATATATGCTTTGTATTATTGTTAATGCCTTTTTATTTCTGTGCTTTTAGAGGCTTAAAATGACTTCATAAACATTGAGAGGGGAAGAGGCAGTTTATGTAGTAGCTGTAAAACCCCATCACCCATTTCCGTGGGGGAAAGAGATACAAAATAAGCCCACAGCCACAGATTTGTCATCCTTTCACCTTTATCACCTGCTTTTCTTTCTTGTGTCCTTCCACTTCCCCATATTCCACTTTTTTGGCAAAAGCAAACAATTTTTTTTTTAAATTTACTTCAACATGTGGAACTACTTCTACTGATTCAAACAACTGAAAAGCTTCCAATCCTTTTCAGAACTGTCGTGTATTGTACAAAGACATTCGACTCACTTCTCCCAGCTGCTAACTGAAAAGTATGAACATAAAAAGTAGTTGCTGATTAATTAAGATTTCACTTGAAAAGTGGAACTTCTAAATAGTTGATCACTCCCTATCTAGTGAATTGGTGATTCCAGACAAATTTAGCACTAAGAGATGTCCAGAATTGAATTCACCTGGACCTATCCAATGACTAACTAAACTCTTTCAGAAAAACACATAAATCAATATTTGAAATGATTTATCATGGTACAGTGGGGTTTAAGCAGTACAATTAATGCGTTAATTTAAATATCATTTTTGTACAGTAATAGAAGAAAAACGAATAACAAAAATCATATTAAAGACAACGTTTCCTTAACTCAACAAAAAATATTTTTACAACTGAACAACAAAAAAAATAGATTGCCCAAATTGTATACATGCTTAGATAATTATGGAAGGAAAAGGAGAAAAAAATTAAGAATACATATATCTAATAACCTGAAAGAATTTGTAGAATTTTTAGGGTCAATATTAGATAAATTTATTTTTATCTCTACTTTCTGAAGATTTCATTTGATTTTCATTTTGTTTAGCCAATAAACGGATAGTGTTTTAAATGTTGTAAATCATATTCTCTTGTCAGCTGTAAGGATGGGAAAAAATGTACACTTTAAAACAAAGCTTTGACTGAAAAGACAGCTTTGAACATATGTAAACAGTAGTTTTTTTTTTTTTTTTACTGTGTTTTGGGGAAGTTATATTTTTTTTTTTTTTTTTTTTTTTTGTGAGGAAGACCAGCCCTGAGCTAACATCCATCGCCAATCCTCCTCTTTTTGCTGAGGAAGACTGGCCCTGGGCTAACATCGTGCCCATCTTCCTCCACTTTATATGGGACCCCGCCACGGCATGGCTGACAGGCAGTGCATCGGCGGGCGCACGGGATCCGAACCGGCGAACCCCGGGCTGCCAAGCGCGAACTAAACCGCTGCGCCACCGGGCCGGCCCGGGGAAGTTATATTTTTAAGAGGTGTTTTTTCACTTTTGTTCAGTTTTGCTAAAAGCTTATCAAATATAAATTTGTTTCCAGTGCTGTCACTTTTACTGCAGGCTTTACTTTGTGTTCTTCTTCTCATCCATCCTAACATAGGTACATCACACGTGTCACATGAAGTCACGTGAAGCTTGTGTTGCTTCAGAGTCCCACACCATGCAAGGGTAACCCCCGAAGGACCCACGTCTTTGAGCAGTGTCACCTGTACCATGCACCTTCCTCTGGCAGTGTTCGAAAGCTTCTGAAACAAGGGTGGGTATATTTTCTACCCTGGTGGAATTATTGTGTCATGCCGGTGAATGATGTGTCTTAAAAGCAGAGTGCATACTTGCTCACCCAGGGTAAGGATTAGGTCACTAATTCTAGTAAGGCAAGTGTTGGATTTGCTAAGAGAGGAAAGGGACCATACTCGAAGGAGCCTCGGTGTCTACCCAACATTGCAAAATTTACTCAGGCTTAATAACTGGAAGGACACGAGAGACACCACAGGACATACTCACGTATAGTAGTGGGAAAAGATACAGGATAGCAGGAGAGAGAAAACCCAGGCGAGCAGCAGAGACTTCCAGTCTTCCAGTGGTAGCTGCCTGGGCTCTTCCTCAGTCATATAAGACGGACTTCATCTTCAGGTTTTGAAGTACCAAGATACACATGAGGTAACTCGCTCTCAGGGATGCCAAGGCACAAGTTTCTTTTCCTGAGGAATCGTGTATGCTCCACTTACCACAGAGCTAAAACTAGGCCGTGTAACTCATTAAATCAAGTGCAAACCATCAATACCTATGTTTTATTAAACAATGTTGATGAGATGGTACAGGTTGCCTCCGTGGGAAGACAACTTTTAAATAGTATCTTATAGATCACTCCCTAGTAGATTTCACCCTCTCTTGACCAAGAGTCAGTGCCATGGCTCCAGACATTCCTAAGCAGAAGCACAGAACCACCGTAGACTAGCTGCAAGCCTACCTTACAGAGTCCACCTCTTCTCCATGACCCCGGTCAAATATTCATAATTACAAATGCTCACCGTCGTTCTTCCTTTTGCCTCTTTTACAATGCTCTTAAAACAAAAGAAGCAGAAGGATATATAGCAGAATATCAATCATATGTATGTATCCGTCGATGAGGTTTAGATACTACTTTAAAGCAGGGGCCTGTAAATTATGACCCACTAGCCACATCTGACCTCAGGCATATATTTGCACAGCCCCAGAGATAAGATTATTTTTTATATTTTTAAAGGATTATTAAAACAAAGACAGTAAAATAAGAAAGAGATACTGTATGTGACCCAAAAAGTCTAAATTATTTACTCCCTGGCCTTATAAAGAAAAACTTTGCCTACTTTTGCTTTAGTCACGTTTCAGCTTACCAAATATTTCAACATACACTGTTAACAATCATCAAAAAGTCGGCTCCTCTTTTACCTCCTTTCACCAATGAAATTTGAATTTTATGAAAGGTATCAACAGATTGTTTCAAAATTTTATTTAACATTGGCATGATAGATAAGATTAATTTGATTGATTATACCAAAGCTTAAAAATATGTGTATTACTTATTAAATGCATTCAGAGATTGAATTAAAACCCCTAAAGATGTTCTTTTATGATTGATTAGCAAGAGAAAGAACTGTGTTTAATTAGTAATCAGTTCCTTGTCATGGTTCTTTCACAATTTGAAGAGTTGGGGGAGCAACTAGACCACCTATTCTCTACTACTTGTCCATTAAATTTTTAGTAGCTCTTCTCCATTTCTGAGCTATTTTTAATTAACTCAGAATATTTCTACCCACTTTAATTGTTATGATATTTTTTTCCATTCCTTTTATTTTCACAGCCTCTTCTCTTTTGAGTAATCCTAACACGTTTCCACTTTTCAATCCTATTTGGGGAGATGAACTAACAGGTCTGCAACAGCCTCGCTCACATCACCCTCCTCTTCCAACAGCAGGAGGGTCCTACATGTGCCCCAGTTGGAGGCCATCTTCTCAAAACAGCAATCATCACTCTGGTCATTGGCATAAAATTAAAGGACACTTTATTATCATCATATGTCCAATGTGAAATTACTTGCATTCTCAATGTTTCAGCAACCTCAGAAGTAATGTGCCATTCGGTATCTGGCAGTGGAGTTGGACAATTCCCCTTTTCAAGGTATACTTTACGTAGCCTCTCTTTTATGCGGTTCAGCATACTGGGAGTTGTCTATTGATATTTCTGCAAAAATTGCCACTGATGAGGATCATGAGTGAGGGCAAACACATCCTTCCATTTGGCAGCATGTAAGGTAAGGGAAATTACTACCTGTTGCCAAAATATAAAATCCATTTTAGCATTAGCTTCCCAGAAATCTGTTCATATCAGTCTATAAAGTGACTTAAAATCTTTGATTAAACATCTCTCTGTTTCATTTGTTTCTTGATTTCTCCCTTCAGCAATATATATAGTCTTTTTTAGTGATTATTGTTCTGGGTTGGAGGCATTCAGATCAACACTCAAATCTGTGGGGCCAGCCCGGTGGTGTAGTGGTTAAGTTTGCACACTTCACTTCTGGCAGCCCAGGGTTCGCAGATTCGGATCCTGGGGGCGGACCTACGTACTGCTCATCAAGCCATGCTGTGGCAGGCATCCCACATATAAAGTAGAGGAAGATGGGCACGGACGTTAGCCCAAGGCCAATCTTCCTCATCAAAAAGAGGAGGATTGGCAACGGATGTTAGCTCAGGGCTAATATTCCTCACACACACAGAAAAACAACAACAAACAAATCTGTGCAACCCGTTTTTGACATTGTGTCCCTCTCTATCATAGACAGGGTCATCAGCTGAACTCAGCAGACCCTGAGACCTCAGCCTCTTTCTCAATTATTTTCATTTTCATCAAAGAAAACAAAAGCATTCAAAGTACAGAATTATTGCCTGAATTCCCTTTGGTCTGAATTTCTTTTGTAGCCCATTGAACTATTTCCGCCACTGTGGTTCTACCTACAAGTTCCATTCTTTCTTTTCTTTCTATCAGTGGTGTCAGTGGTTTAGCAACCTCAAGTCAGGGGTGGCCTGGAGCCAGCCTGACTCTTTATTCCCATTTCTCTCATCTTTCTTTCTCTCCAAGAAAACATTAGCTAACATTTAATCAAGAAGTTGGGATCATTTGAATTATCACAGTGCCAACTGTGAAAAATTGGGTAATTGAAAGTTTCATAAAACTCCATTGGGTATACTCAAATAAGCCTTTGCTAAAAAATACCATTAACCAAGAGAAAGAAAGCACAAACGTTAGAGAGGTTGAAAACTTTCAGGTGCAGTTTCCAAGGTCCTTTTTGTAAAATTAAAGTTTTTATTTTGAATAATTGTAGATTCATATGCAGTTGTATTAAATTAAACAGAGAAATTCCATGCACTCTTTAATCTCTTTCCCCCAATGGTAACATCTTGAAAAATTAAAGTCAAATATCATAACCGGGAAATTGACATTGATTCAATTCACCAATCTTATTCAGATGTCCCAGTTTTACTTGTACTCATTTATGTGTATTTACTTCTATTAAGTTTTATCATGTGTAGATTCATGATTCCACCACCACAGTCAAGATACAAAACACTTCCATTAACACAAGGATCCACTGGGTATTATAATCACAACCACCCTCCCTCTGCCTCTTGACTCCCATACCGTGACAACCACTAATCTTTCCATTTCTATAATGCTGCCATTTCAGATGTTATGTAAATGGAATCATACAGTGTCACGCTGTGGGATATGCTTTCTTCACTCAACATATATCCTTTGAAATCCATACAAGTTGCTATGTGAATCAATAGTTTGTTCTTTTCATTGCTGAGTAATATTCCATGGTATGGTTTTTGAATGTTGAACCAGCCTTGGACCTGTGGAATAAATCCCATTTGGTCTGGTGTTTAATTCTTTTCATATATTGTTGGATTTGATTTGCTACTATTTTGTTGAAGATTTTTCTATCAAAGTTCACAACAGATATTGATTTATAGTTTTTTGTTGTTCTTCTTTATTTTTGGTCTGGTTTTCGTATCATGGTAACACTGGCCTCAAAAATAAGCTTGGTAGTGTTCCCTCCTGTTCTGTTTTCTGGAGAAATTGTGCAAAATTGGTGTCATCTTCTTTAAATATCTCATAGAATTCTCCAGTGAAACCATCTGAGCCTGGAGATTTCTTATTTGGGAAATTTTTGGTTAAGAATTCAATAACTTTAATGGCAACAGGACTATTCAAATTATATATTTCATCTCGGCTGAGTTTGGTAACACAAGGCTCATGAGGAACTGATCCATTACTTCTAAGTTGTTGAATTTATAAGCATAAAGATTTTCGTAATGTTCCCTTATTATACTTTTAATGGATGCAGGATTTGTAGTGGTACACTGTGTTTCATTCCTGATATTGATAATTTGTGTCTTCTCTCTTTCTATTTTTGTCAGTCTTACTAGAATTTTAGTAATTTAATTGATTTTTTAAAATGAACCTTTGTTTCATTGATTTCCTCTATTCTTATCATGTTTTGAATTACACTAATTTCTGCTCTTTATTAGAACCTTCTTTCTACTTGCTTTGTATTTATTTTGTACTACTTTTTCAAGTTTCTTAAGTTATAACTTTATTGATTTGAGATATTTCCTTATTTTTAAAAAATAAACTTTATTTTATAACAGTTTTAGGTGTTCAGAAAAATTGAGATGATCTTACAGAGAAATTCAATATATTTTATATGCACTTTCTCCTATTATCAGCATCTCAAATTAGTGTGGTACATTTCTTACAATTAATGAACAAATGTTGATACATTATTATTACCTAAATTCCGTGCTCTATTAGATTTTTTCAGTTTTGACTTAGTGTCATTTTTCTGTTCTAGAACCTCATTCAGGATACCACCTCACAGTTACTTCTCATATCTTCTTACACTTCTTAGCTGTGCAATTTTTCAAACTTTCCATGTCTTTGATGATCTTGACAGTTTTGAAGAGTACTGGTCAGTTGTCCAGCCAGAATGTCCCTCTTATTAGGGTTTGCCTGATGTTTATCTTATGATTAGACAGTTTATGGATTTTTAGAAGGAAAATAATGGAGATAAAGTGCCATTTTCATCACATGATATCAAGGGTACATGCTATCAACATGACCTATTGTTGTTGATCCACCTGCAAAACCATCTGGGCCTGGTGATTTCTTTTTCAGTTCTTTCAATGGATATGGGCCTATTTACATTACATATTTTACTTTGTGTGAGTTTTGATAATGTATGTCTTTCCAAGGATTGGTCCATTTCATCTAATTTATCAAATTTGTGAGCATAGAGTTGTTCACATCATTTCTTTCCTATTCAATAAATGTTCATGCAATCAATAGTGACAACTTTTATATCTAATATTGGTGATTTGTGTCTTGCTGTTTTTTTCTTAGTTAAGGTGGCTAAAGTTTATTAATTTAGTTTTGTTTTTTCAAGGAACCAGCTTTTGACTTCATTGATCTTTTTCTACTGTTTCCTTATTTTTGGTATTATTTATTTCTTCTATAATTTTTATTATTTCTTTCTTCTGCCTTCTTTAGGCTTAAATTGTTATTTCTCTAGTTTCCTAAGGTAGAAACATAGATTGTTGATTTTAGATCTTTCTTCTTTTCTGATCTATGCATTTAATACTATAATTTTCCCTCTAAGCACTGCTTTCTCTGCATCCCACAAATTTTAATGTTTTATTATCATTTTTATTTAGTTCAAGATATTTTAAAATTTCTCCTGACTTCTTTTTTGATCTATTATTTAGAAATGTGGTTTAATCTCCAAATATTTGGGAATTTCTAGTTAACTTTCTGATATTGGTTTCTAATTTAATTCAATTGTGATCTGAGAAGATATTTTGTATGATTTCTATTCTTTGAAATTTGTTCAGGTGGGTTTTATGACCCAGAATTTGGTTTATTTTGAATGCTCCATGTAAGCTTGAAAAAAATGTATATTCTGCTGTCGTTGGATGGAGTATTCTATAAATTTCAATTAGATCATATTAATTGATAATGGTTATCATATTAATTGATAATGGTTGATTCAGGTTAGCTATATGTTTACTGATTTTCTACCTGCTCGATATATTAATTACTGAAAGAGATATATTGAATTATCCAAATATAATAATGGATTTGTCTTAGGTGTTTTCCTTAGGAGCTTTCTAAAAGTCACCTCATTAACACAAACCCAGTTGTGGTGGAAAGGGGCTTGTTATGAATAATAAGACACCCATTTCACTTTTATGGCTCTAAAGCATTTTCAGGAACTGAGGACAAGATATCTAATATTAAGACAAAAGATGCTCCCGTTGCTCTTATTGCTCAGGAAATTCCAAGGGTTTGGGGAGCTGTGAGCCAGGAATAGTGGACAAAGACTAAATACATATGAGAAATATGTTTTCGTCATCTGAATGATCAAATATATATTTCTTACAAATTACAATATCACAACCACATACCACACACACACACAAAGAAATCTTTTATAAGGTCAAAGCTACAAGGTTTGATAGTTTTAACTCTATAAGTGTAACCTCTCTACTTGTGCTGGAAAGACAGCCTGAGGACTTGTTTGCTGGAGTTGTTTCAAATTCTTTTCACACTCTCCCTGGAAGATCAGTAGAACTACTGTGTAACCTTCACATCTGTTGAGCATTAACTCCACAATCACGGATTTCTATTTTCTTTCCAGCTGTGTGCCCTGTGAATCCGATTTGAACTGGAGAAAGAAATAAGGGAACAAGATACAATGGAATACGAATAGCTAGATATTTAACTTCTAAGCACTATCAACTTCAAAACCAGTCATGAATCTATATTTCTGACTTTACAAATGTTTATTTTCCCTTCTCTTAATAAAGGTTTTGTGTTAGTTGTCAGAACTGTCATTTTCCCTTTTTCTATTGTTTTCTCCTCTGTTGGTCCTATGGACAGAGCCGTTTTCTGTTGTGGTACCAAAGGAAAGATCATCCATCTGCTTGAAATAGAGCATTGCTTCAAAGTGTAAAATATTTATCTTACAGCAAGACAGGAACTGCAGAACAAACAAGACTGATTAAAGTAGAAGCATTTTTTGCTTGAGTAATCCAGCAGCTTTGCTAGGAGTTTGAGAATGTTAAAGAGACTAAGGAAGTTTCATTTCTGTTAAACAATATACAGTTATAGACATTTATTTGAGAAACAAAATAGTATAAGGTAATTTCCACAAGATCTCAAATTGTAACGAATGGTTACAATTCTCCTGGCCCTTCCTTTGTCCATGTCAATTTTTTCTTTTCTCGTGATGAGAAGCATGAACTATGTAGGGTTGCACTAAGCAACAGCAGTGCACATAGGGTTGATGTGTTAAAATATCAAGAAATAAATGAACACATTTTAAATAAAAACTCCAAATAAAATTTCTGCCAGCCCAATGAGTCTTTATACCTAGTTTCTATTTTCTAAGTCTTATTATCTGGTAAATAGGTCTCCTAAACTTTTCTATCCCCACTAACATTTTGTATTAACTCTGGTCACTAAAGTGCAGCTGCCAGACATTTCAGATAAATTCTTTCCAGGTGGTATTGCTAACATACTGCCAATGACTTGAGAGACTCAGAGTGCTGTAAGAATTCACAAACTCTGAAAAACCTTTGAAATCATCTTTTTAAAAGCGTATACTGAAGAAATGCTTTAAAAACAATAAAGAGCTAGAGAATTTCGTTAAATAAAACAGAAGGATATATCACTAGATCCTTGCCATTCTTTTCTATTAATAACTTATTATTTCAACTTCATGGTGTTCTATGAGAGGTGATAACAGAGATATTAGAATATAGAAACATGTATATCAAGATTCAAAATGAAAATATTTGGTGGGATCAATGAAACCACAACTCCTTCATATCATTCCAAGTTTCTTTCATGCTTGCATATTATACCACTGTTATAAAAGAAGGTGAGGAAAAATATGCTAGACTTCTTTGGTATGTAGCTAATGTACAACATAAACTATATTAATGTCACACTTTACATAAAGATGGACTAATGCATTTTTGTAAAAATTATAATATTTGTGTACAATTTCATAAATTTGATATATGTAAATTCTTCAGGTTTCTATGTAATATCACCAAATTCCTCCCACTTCAACATAAAATACAGAAGTTTATGACTTACATGAATTTGGTGATATTACACAGAAACCAGAAGAATTTACATTTCTTCACTCAGTGAAGAATATCTTTGCAGCTTCAACCCAACAAAGAAATAAAAATTTCTCCTCAGTTGCGGGGGTCCATACGGACACAGGATAGAGAACATTCACTGTTAAGTCATGTTTCTCAAAGAACTGAGCCTGCTCAGCTGCATCGGTATCATCTTAGGATTCTATTATATCAGAATGTATGAGCAGACTCAGGGATAGGTGTTGTGACAACATCTAAGAGAAACATTGAAATAGGGGAAGTCAGTGAGGCTGCAAAACACCGTCATTCCTAGGTTGAAATGCAGATTACACAACCATCATTTTGCAGAGCTTATTGAAGCAAGCCAACCTCAACAGTTATTAATAGATGAAAGATACACTTAAAATAAACTTTAAGCAATTATATGAGACTGGACACATTCTGTAAGTAGTAATTAAGACTGAAACAAAAAAATGATATTTTAGTATAGATCATTATCACAAATTCTAACTAGGACACACAAATGAGAAACAGATCTTAGAAAAAAAATAAAGAGCATAGATTCAACTAGAGCCAATACTATCCCTTATGTGAATTAAGAAGTTATTAATACAAGAAGCTTTGCCTCCCCCTTTGTTTTGCTTGTCACCATTAAAGTGCCCTTTTATGCTCCATGGATTCCTGATTTTATGAGTCTTGGTAGGCGACAGAGTCCACCTCGTGTTTTAGGTGCTGAGTATACTGCATAGGTTTTCAACCTCTCTTGCAGCTACAGTTCGGGCAGCCAGGCTCCCCCTGCCAGATAGATCAACACCAGGTAGTGAATTGGGAGCTAATGAAAATAGCAGCAGGAATCAAAGAGAATCTTTTTCCCTGGATTTTGTAGTTACAGAAGGATTGAGTCCCTGGAGCAGCAGGGACAGCCGAGGTGGTCGTTGGTGACAGCTGTGCAGGTTGAAGCATACAGCGCCCTGCAGGGGTGTTCCCCCGGCACTGGCTCTAGCCGAGTTTGGGCTTGGCTACTGGTCCTCTAGCCTCTGACTGTGGTTAAAGAACCTCTCAGTGATCCTGGGAGCCAACCAAGACCCACTTAATAAATTCCTTCTTTGCTTAAAGCAATCAGAGGCACTTCTGGCTGCTAATAATTAAGATGGATTTGATATAAGAATTTTTATGTAAATATTTTCTTATTTATATGAAAATCTAAAATATAAATCTTTTATACATTCCTTAGTTACTGCTTATGTTAATGCTTGTTAAATGAATATGACATAAATTATTCTAATTTTGTGGTGCAGTGTTAAATAATTTTTACCATACAGAATGCTGTCTATACTGGCTATAGTACTCATTACAATTGCCTTTACTTTGCTTAAATCCTATAAGTATTTTGATACTCCATTTAGAGAAAATTTAAAAAATAAACCAAAACTTGAAATGATTTACCCAAGGTCACAATGCCAGTAAATGGCAATAGAATCAATATCTTCTGTCTAAAACTCCGGGGTTTTCAACCTGGATTATGTTGCCTTTAAGAAGAGTTCCAAGGAAGAGGGAAATGCATATCTGTGTAAAGGGAACTCTAATTTTTGACCATAGGAAATAAGATTAGGCAATGTAGAGTTATAGTTTAAAATTATATACCTACATATCTATATCTTTATCTATATCTGTATCTTCCAAGTCTTACAGAACTTCAACAGTCTACTTATTTTCTTTGGAGTCACCCTGAATACTTGAGCACAACCTTCTTTAGAGAAGGATTAGAGAAACCACACCCACCATGCTTAAAAAGAAAACAAAATCTACATTGCTGCCACTGTCAAATTTCAATAGAATTCTGAGGGAGACAGAGAGGAAGAGAGAATGAGGGGGAAACAAAAGGTTTATCTCTGATTTTGCTTTATTGTGGCCAAATATATTTTTAGGGATTGATGTATGACAGAATAAACAAAATCAATTGTCACAGGATTGTCAAAGATTCCTTCAGCACGCTACCTGAAGCAGCACTAAGGGTCAAGAGGCTACGAAGGGGAAGCAGTGTTTCCTATGGGTGAATGGTCACCACGTTTTTCTAAACTTCTCTCCCTCCCTGAACACACCTCCTTAGACTCCCATTCTGGTATCGCTCCAGAGCAGTTCCTCTAGTGCTGACTGTGGAGTATGCATTAAAATTACATCAACAATAATTCACTGCATTTGATTTCTGAGTCTCAAATTAACAGCATTTAAGGATCATAATGTTTCGCTAGACTTGTAACAACCAAGGTCATGGAACTCTGTCTCGGTACTGTGCCCTAAAGCTTCTATTCTCTTATGTCACTCATGGAAATCTACAGCAGTACAGTGAGGGAACCACTTCTCATTGCGAACTCAGAAAACTACCGGATATCTGAGGCTGTTTCCACACTCACTTCTGTAAATCTTCCAAGTATCCACTTACATTCCTCATATTACAGCTGCTGTCTGTACCTACTTCACTCCCAATTGCCTGAGCCAACACACACACACACACACACACACAGACATGTGCAGACACATAAACACATGTCTGCATTATCCCAGCTTCCAAACATTCTCTCATTTATGTTAGTTCTTTGAAAATATAAAAACCTACTTGGTTATATATTAATCACTTAGAAGGGACTGACTAGGGCTAGGACTGAAGTTTGGAATTTCAAACTGCTCCCAGCCTGTAACATCACCGAACATGGTGCTCTCAGATAGAACCTATAGCCTTTTCTCGCCCCGTAGGCACAAGACAAATAGGACCCTCTAGAGACCCAACAGCTGTAAAGCATCTCCACCTGACGTACCCCAGCTCTCAGAGGTTCTCCTGGCAGTTACTATGTTGACACCTAATCCCACCTCTTTGAGAGTTTGTCAGAGGCACTGGAAGATCTTCACGGGCAACTGTTAAAAAAGAGAAAAGAAATTAACTGAGAGGGGTCATAATTCTACCTATTTCACTTTTTGTCTCAGCCTAAAGGAGAAAAAAGACAGAGCCATCTTTAACCTTTATAATTCATTTCGAGTATCTAGCTGGCTGACAAGGAGAGATACGGTGTTCTGAGAAGTGGAAATGCACCTAGAGTTGAAAGTTTTAGCAACCGTGACAGAATAGCATAAGGTTCTTAGAAGAGTGGGAGTGTTCAGAGAAAGTGTAGATTATAGTAATTTATTGAAATGTCTGTTAGAAAGTCATATCCTCTTTAATTGCACAAGATCTAGTTAAGAATCTAAAGAAGGGGAAGGATTTGCCCTCTTTTGGCCCCATCCCATCAGTACTTTTTAATTTTATAAATTAGAATTATAAATCTTTATTGGCCAAATGTCAGGATAATTTAAGGCACCATAATCATAGGGCTATGAATTCTCGAAGGAATTAATGATCACAGCCTGAGAGGATGAATCAAAGCTTGGAAAGTATGGCTGTAGGCCTGTTCCTTTTCTTTTTTTGTGGCTGAGGAAGATTCACACTGAGCTAATATCTGTATGAATCTTCCTCTATTTTGTATGTGGCCACAGCATGGACACTGACAAGTGGTGTAGGTCTGCACCTGGGAACTGAACCCAGGGCACCAAAGCAGAGCATGCCAAACTTGACCAGTAGGCCATCGGGCCAGCCTCCCTGTTCCTTTTCTTTACAGGAATAAAATTCATTTTGCTTTCTTTACTCTTTCCTTTTTGTATTCTTTTAGGTCCCAAATGCTGGCATTGAGGCAGACTGAGGGCAGTACTTTGTTCCCCAGCCTGGGAACTGGCTTCCATTGATTGGAACTTTACAAAGAGTTAATGGTAGGAGAGCATGTGAGCCTGGTCTCACTTCCTAACTTGCCTCTGGGTTTGTGATCCCAACCCGTGTGTCCAAGGACGAAATCTCAAGTCACCTCTGCTCTGAATGCTGGGATGAGCTTTCCTTTTCTTTGTAACCTTCTCATTCATAATTTTGTGCAGGATAGGTAATAAGAATTGGATTCAGGTTTGGTTTTCTGTTTAGGACTAAGCAAAGGAGGCCTGCTTTGTATCCAGGCCCTCAGGCCTATGTTGTTTAGGGAGAAAGATCTCAATTCCTTCTACTGAGTTTACTAATATTTTATGTTAGAGAATAGAGTTTCACCTGGTAATAAGGTGATAATTTGCCCTGATCTGTTCCTCAGGGGTAGTGAAGGGAGAAATCGTTAATCAAGGAAAAGATTTGGAAATTCCTATATGCCGTGATAACCTTGAATACATGAATTGCATCCCTTTCATAGGTATCAACTCTTTAAAAGGTAGAGAACTGAAGGAAGGAATTTTATCCATTCCAACTCCTTCACAAAAGGCTCCAGCTGTTTGCCCAGATTATGATCTTCCTCGGGCAGCCTAATCCAGTCACTGAGCTGAGGTAGAAAGGTCAGGACATTTCCACCTGACAGGGGGCACTCTGACTGGCAATACTCACTCTAGAGCCCCTCTAAGTTGGTTGTGGCTTTGTCAGCCCTGCATCACAGTTCACCTTTTTCCTCTGCCCAAGCCTGCTTCCTCTCTGTTCCTTTTAAAGGTTTTTATTTCTAAGAAACATCTTGAACACCAAACTCTGTGCCAGCGTCCATTCTGGAAAACCCAGCCTGTGAAATAAATATATAGGGTATATAAAAAATATACAACTGAGTATAGTGTATATGTATGAGTGTGTGTGTGTATCTGTTTGTGTATATGTGTGGTTTTGACTTCTTGCCCTGGGTCTTCTTGTTTGGGGTCCTAGTTAAGGAGCTGTGGGACATAGATAACAAACCTATTCAAGCATTTCTGTTTCCTCAAGTTTTAAATTCCTTCCTCTGCATTATTTCAAGAGAATTTTAGCTGCTTAAAATTTTCATCATTTAGCTGATATTAGATGCATGTTCGCATTAGCCACCCCAGCCAATGGTCAGAGCAACAAAAAGTTTAATAATTACCATATTCAATCCATATTCAAAACAGATTTAGGGCCGCCCGGTGGCGCAGCGGTTTAGTTCGCGCTTGGCAGCCCAGGGTTCACGGGTTCGGATCCCGGTCGCCCGCGGACACACTGCCTGTCAGCCATGCCGTGGTGGCGTCCCATATAAAGTGGAGGAAGATGGGCACGGATGTTAGCCCAGGGCCAGTCTTCCTCAGCAAAAAGAGGAGGATTGGCGACGGATGTTAGCTTAGGGCTGGTCTTCCTCACAAAAAAAAAAGAAACAAAAAACAGATTTAGCTTTTTTTGAGGCTATTCCAGTTGTGAGAAGGTTTAATAGCCTGAAGCCACTTGGGGAAGGGACAGATAGTTAAAAGGGATGATCATATGGTCATCTGATTAATAAGAGTTGGGAGAGGAAAATTAGCATGGTCAGTGCCTGTCCACTTATGAAATTATCTATTCCACTAGATCAGGTTTAAGAGTTGGTAAATTTAAAAAAAAAATGTGCTGCTGACAATGGCTATTTATAGCTACTCCTGGATGTAAGTCAGCAAGAAGGAGGGGACTGGGAAAAGAGAAAGAGAGAGAGAAGGAAGATGGATGTTGAGGCTTTGAGAGATGATTACATGTCTACAAGGGTCACCAGGACCTTTAGTGGTAAATCACTATTACCCACAAATTCCTATAATAGCAGTCAGTGCTCATTTATGAATATTTAGAAACAACTGTAGAATCTGTGGTTATATTTCACCCACATCAACCATATAATTACCACAAAACATTAACTAAATTTTTAAACATTTTCTCCAGTTCTTTGTTTTGATACCTCACTGTGTCTCTCCTTGAAGCACAGTCTGCTCTTTCTTCCCTGTGATGTCTCAACACACGCACAGAGTTCTGTCTGTAACATGTGACCTACTGCCCTAGCCATAACCGAGTAAACCAGTACCAATCCACCGATCTCTGATTAACTGGACCTAGAGGTCTTTAGGATGACTGATTGAATCTGTGCGGTAAGCAGCACAGTCCATGTTAGACCCTCAATAATTGGTAGCTATTAATATACTGATGTTATATTATTGATACAATCATCCCCTTTTTACTTTCTTCTTAACTTTCGGATTGCTTCTATTCTGCCAACTTCTTGGATTCTTTTACTTTCTATAAACAAATGATTAATTATATGAGATTCTCAATGTTGTGTCCTTTTCCTCATTTTCTCCTCTTCCTTCCCTCCACTCCCCTTCTCCCCTACCTTCTTCTTCTTTCTCTTCTCTCTCCTCTCCCAACCCTCTCTGTTTCATGGTGTCAACCACTTTTCCTAAGTAAATATTGTCCAACCTTGGCTTCTAACTTGCTCTCCAGTTCTGCAGTCTCATTTCAATTACATATCTCTAAAGGCTGACATTTTGAAATTGATTTTCTAATAGTTAGTGAAATAGAATATGGAAATGACAAATGCGAGGTGCTGAACTGATCAGTTCTGTCCTCTCTCCTCTTTTCATTTAGAAACAAGAATGGGCAGGGGCACGAGAGGAGTCAGAGGAGGAACTATAGTTCTTCCTGAAGGGAGATGAGTAGATTAAAAAACAAAGCATTTTCTTCTACAATTCCAGTAACTGATGTTAGAATGCTAGTTTGCAGTCTTCAGTAGACTTCTCATATGTCTCATGGCTCTACTTACCCCCACGTTAATGATGAGGAAACTGGTATTCAGAAAGGCTGAGCACCTTATGTAAGAGACTTCCTATATACACTGAATAGGAGGGATCCCAGGTCTGCAGAAGGAACACCATCTGGCATTCCTTACATTTGACACCAAGACTGATCTGTGTGAAGAAATAAAACAAGACGTCCCTTAAAGCTGCCACTGTTTCCACCAGCTGTAAATCAGGGTCTGGTGGTAGTGCTTAAGATAAAGGAGAGTGAGAGAAAGGTTCAACGGCTTCGTGTGAAATCCTCTGCTTTACCACGGTGCGCTGTGCAGGTCCAGCCCAGCATCTCTGTGCACAGGAGGTCTGAACCGTGGTGCCTTCTTGTGGAGTAAGGAGGGCAGCAGACTTTTTCGTCTTGTCAGTGGAAGACTTCTCCCAGATACTGTCTTACATGGGGCAGACGAATCAAACCAGCTCTGTCCCACCTAAAACCAGATTCTAGGTCACTTTAGGAGAGACTCAATTGAGTGTTTAATGTCACAAGCCTTGTTTTCAGTCAAATTGAGCTCTACTTGTGATTCTGGGGCACGCTAGCAGTGACACACTGGATGCTTTATTTGATCTATCTAAACCTCAAATTCCTCATGTATAAAATGGAGAAGAAACTAACAGTTCTTTTGAGAATTGATTGAGATACCACATATATAAGCATTTAAGTCAGTGTATAAAAGACAGTGTTGTAGTGACTACTCTTGTCATCATCATTATCATTAGTTTATCACTAAACTGTAGTGAAAAGGACACACATTTTGGGGTTAAACTGACGTGAGTTCAAATCCCTCTCCTACCAGTTACTCATTGTATGAACCTGGGCAGATTCTGTATCTTTCTCTGTGTTGCAGATTCCCTTTGTACTGGGTATGCGTACTACCCTACAGATTTGGAGTGAAGACTAAACAAGTCATGTATGTCAACTTCATGGAATGCATTATCCCTGAAAGATGGCCGGTTATGAACAAAGGCTCTCTTCTTGCCCTTTGCCTGAACATCTAATGATCGGAAGTTCTTAGCAAAACATATTTTTGGTCAAGCTACCCATGAGCCATGTAAGGGAGAAAAATAGTGCTTTCAATCTTGGACACTACCATATACTACCTTATCTTGCTTAACATTTTCTTAAGCACTTTGTTAATTCCTATATATTCCTACCCATACTCTACTCACTTTTTTCTTCTATTTTTAAATATTTGTCTTTAAAATAAAATACACAAAATTGCAGAAAAACAAAACATATACTCATGTACCCAACACAAAGATTAAAGAAATATTAACATTTTCACATTTTTTGTATGTCTATTTTTCTCTTTTTAGGAATAAAACTTTAAAGATATAGCTAAAGCTTTATCGTCCATCTCTTTGAGGTTCGTCCTTCCCAGAGATGCTCACAGTGAAATGTATCCATGCCATTCATGTCCTTATACTTTGTAACATATATCAGTATTCATCAAATATACTACTATTTGGTGTGTTCCCTGACTATTTGATAGAATTCATCTGAAAAACAACTATATCTTCGTGGTTAGATTTTTAATTACCAATTTCCTTTGTTTAATATTTAGAAGTCAATTTTACTTATAATTTGTAAAATACGTTTTAAGATCCATTTTTCTAATAAATGTTTGCTTAACTTTTTACTATAATGGTCATAAAGTTATTTACATGATAATTTTCTACTTTTCACTCTATCTGCAGTTATACTCTTCCTTTCAATCCCATTGTTATTACCTGTACATATGCTGTGTGTGTGTGTGTGTGATTGTTGATGTATTTGGACTCATTTATAGAATCTTATTTGGTGTGACTCTTAAATTTACTATTCATTTTCTATGAGTGTAGTTTTTTTCTTCCGTGTTATATTTTATTAATTAACTTCTCTTACCTACACTGATCTGAAAATATTATATCCTATATTCATTCTTTTAGGAATTACTCTAAGTATTTAACATGGCTAAAATTAAAAAAAAAAAAAAACATAATTCCAGGGTAATCGATACATCTTTCCCTTTCCTTAATAACAACAGAAAACCTTTAGAAGGTTTAAGTCTAAATTCACCCTTGTGTCATACATTACAGTTTTTTTCTTGTCTTTTACTTATATATTATGCAGCTCCCTTCCAAATTTATTATTAATCCTATTGCTTTATACAGCACATACTCACTAAAATTTTGTTATATTTTTATAAAGTCCTCTATGCTCTCTGGCTTTATTTACTACTTATTCATCCTGAGAGATTTCGTTTTTAATTCTGAAAGACATAATTTTGTAGTTCGTTCAGTCAAATTTGAGTTGAAATATTCAATATTTACCTAGAGATATTTTTATTTTACCCTCTTGAGTAATAGCTTAACTATTTATAGAATTCTATGTTGACAATTAGCTACCCTTTGAATGTAATTATACTATTATCTGACCTGTAGCCTTTATCGTTGATATTAAGAATTTTCCTTTCGTTATAACTGTTGTTCTTTCACATTATTCTGTATTTTCGTTCTAATTGCTTTCAGGATCTTTTTTTATTTTGATGTCTTATATTTTTACTCTGAAGTGTCTAAAATTTTATTCTACTAGAGACTTCTAATGCTTTTGAATCTGAGGATTTGTATTTTTCACCAATTCTAGAAATTTTTCAGCCATTTTCCCTTTGACTCTTGCTTCTCCATTTCTAACATACTTTGCGTCCATAATTTCTTTTTAAATCCCCACTGGACCTTCCCATTCTATTCTCCATGTGTCTTAACCAATATTTCAAGTTTTATATATTTTTTCTATCTCTGAGATGCAGTCTCTATTATTTCATCAAATGTTCCAACTCGCAGACTTTCTATTCGATTGTGTGTGCTTCAACACATCCATTGTGATTTTATTGTAACTCCCTTATTTCATTTCCACAAGTTTTCCAAGATTATTTTATTTATCTGTTGCACCCCATAATTTCGTGTTTTTTTCTTATTCTTTTTCTTTAATCACTTAAAATATTGTCTTTCATTCTGCTATTTTATTACCTTAATTGCTTCTGACACTAATCTTTTGGATGGTGATCGCTAAAGATTCTTATTCTTTGTCAATTGTTTCCGTGCCTACATAAGGGTGAGCGCGTCTGTCTGACCTCATTTTTAGCACAGCTTTTCCATTTTGTAGGTATTGGGCCCCAGCTAGATGGAGGAAGTTCACTCAATATGAGTCTGCTTGATCTTCGGGGATGTCTACAGTTCAGGAACACATTTTTTGTTACTTTCTTGGCTTAGGGTGTCTTAAATCGATTGGGGAAAGTAAATTTAATCCTCAATCCTATAAGAAGTGTAGGTCAAGGTTTTTATTTCCCAGAGGATTCTACCTTCTGTGGTCAGAGCTTCCTTTCCATCTCCCTCCGCCTGTAGGAGACGCTGTAATCACACTTACACCAAGTGCACCGATCTCTGGAGTTCTGCTTTTACGCAGACCTACCACTTGGTCTTCTGCTTTCAGAGAGGTATTAAACCTGAGGTCTTGGGCTGTTGTGGTCAGTGACTACCAGAACGTGCACACAGTTGTTTACGTGCTAATCATTCTGGTTTTTAGTTTCTTTTTTGTTTATGGCAAGTGGAGATTACCTTTTTTTATTAGCGGTGAGTTCAGTGATGTATTATGATTGCTTTATTGTTTATTTTATGCAGTATTTCTAGGTGCTTGAAACAAAGTGCAACCAAACTCAATTGATCCATCTCTTGGTCAGCGCGAAGCGGAAAAGCACAACCAAGGCCGAAGTGGGAAAAGAAAAAAGTTTACTGCCTGTACAAGCAATGGAGAACACTGGGGATAGCTCCCAAAGCAGTGTCTCCCCGAGCTTAGGGCCAGTGGAGACTTTATACACCAGAGTGCAGAGGATATAATACAACTGTGTAACGACTGGGCCCGATCAGGGCTCATGTGCTGGCCATTGCATAACAAATTCAAGGCACCATTATGTAATGAGGTCAAGGTACCATTATATAACAGGTTCAATGCAATCTGCGATGACATAACAAGTTCAATGCAACATGCCATTGCATAATGAGTTCAAGGAACATATCAGTACATAGTAAGCCCATGGTAACTTTTGGACACTTAGAGCTAGAGCAATTTGCATGGGTGTTACTGCAACTTTGTAAGTTTCACTGTAGGATGGCAACATCTGCAAAAACGGGGACATCAATCTCTGGAAAATTGCACATTTAGTTTTTCTCCTTGTCTGGAAAACATTTGATAGACTATGTTAGCTATGACTCAGTTTCTCAGTAACACTTTCCTTGCCTGGTTTCTGGTCACAAAAGGGCTTATTCATATTATGTTAACTCACTGTCTTGCCTATAATTGGAATTCCCTTCATGTTGAACTTTTTTTTTTTTTTTTTGTGGGGAAGACCAGCCCTGAGCTAACATCCGTTGCTAATCTTCCTCTTTTTGCTGAGGAAGACTGGCCCTGGGCTAACATCCGTGCCCATCTTCCTCTACTTTATATGGGACGCTGCCACGGCATGGCTGACAAGCAGTGCGTCGGCGGGCGCCCGGGATCCGAACCCGCGAACCCCAGGCTGCCAAGCGCGGACTAAACCGCTGCGCCACCGGGCGGACCCTATGTTGAACTTTTATAAGAAAGCTTAAAATGTGGATGTTTGAAGCTACCTCTATTCTAATATGCTAGGAATTCCTTTAAAAGAAAATTAGGAACATATTTTAGTCATTGTGTACTACCTCCTGGATTTGTGCAATAACCATATGCAACCATGATTATTATTTATTTCATAGTTTTTCTTACATAAACTCACTAAAATACAAAACAAATAAAAATAAGGCAAAACCAAAACCAAAATCTGAAGTGGATTATTTTTCCTGGAGCTAAACAATAATATCTAGTAAATCATGCTTTTTGAGAAACTATTTATAATTTCCTAGTTAAGTACTAAATTAGATATGTAACTACTTTTAATTTTGTCTGTTTTAACACCTAGATCCACATCTCTTGATGCTAAAGATTCATACCACACGTTAGGAAATTGAAATAGCAAAAGTCTGTATCACCTATGATCATAAAAACTAGATGAATATAATTGCCAATAAATTTATGCTGCATATTAGAATATTTATAGAGGAAATGCATAATGTATGTGAATTTTAATAGTTTACTGGATGATGAATAGATTATTTTTATAATATATTTATATTATCATATAATGTTATATATAACTTATTCTATATAATTTATGTTTTATATTATCATTACCCTTTAATCTCGGAAACAGTTAATTACACTTATTAGTTTTAATAATTCTTACCTTACTCCATCTTTTTTGATTTTTGTTTTTGAATTGTTGAAATATCACCTACTGGTACTTGCTTCTGAATTTTCCTACACTTTTAGATTATAAGCATGTTGAGGATTAAAAATGTGCCTTACTCATCTTGGAGTTCTTTATGTTGTCTAGTAAAGTACTTTGAGTGGAAATGAAAGTCAGTGTTAAATTGAATTAACTTGGTCAAAATAACCAAACCCACTTGGTATGTAAATGGTGACCTTGACAATTACTGAGCAATTGTTTCTGGTGGAATAAATTGGATTCTGATTCAGAGCATCATATGAGAAGCAATGTGTCTATAGTCATTCACTCACATGGGAAGAATACTAGTGCTTTTATTTCTGCATGCATTGATTGACATTTTTTAATGATTCTGATATTTTTGCTGTCACTAAACCTTCTATTAAGTTAAAAAGAAGTTGAAGTATCATGAAAGTATTTTCTTCCACTAAAATTGCATTTTTCCTTTCAAAATTAACATAAATATTGTTAGAAAAATGTAGCAATGAACTATAATAAATCTAATTCAGTTGCATTGTTACAGGTCATTATAAATCCCAATAAAATTGTTACTTTTCCTAATGAAAACATTATTGAAAACTATGACTCGATCTTATTGTTTTGCCCACAGAGGCATGAAAAACAATATTAAAAGCAAAGTTATTGTTCTGCTTTGCTTGAATTTGTTATTTCCAAAATCCAATTATAAAAACTTGGACTGTGATAAAGTAAAAACATATATTAATATATCAGTAACAGCTTGTCCAACTCTGTAGTGACAAATAAAGTTTTCCTAAAGCATATATATCCTGAAAGAGGAAACTTTCATTATAAAAAATTATAAGGCTAAATAAATTGAATTTTAATTTAATAAATATTTATCGAGTGCCTAGTGCTACTCAAGTGTTACCTTAGACACTAGAGATGCAAAAGTAGTCAGACATTGCTTCTGTTCTCAGAAAATTTAAAAATGTCATGATTGTAATGATAGAAGTATGTAAAGGCTTTCAAGGCAGCACAAGGGTAGGCTTTAATTCTGTTGCAGGAGTGAGATTTCTATACAGAAACATGAAAAGGAATTTGCCTCTTAAAACTGGGTTGTAGAGGTATTTCTCGGAGACAAAATAGAAAAATGCACAGAGGCATGTAACAGTATGACATATTAGGTGAAAGAAAGTCATTTGGTATTGTCTGATACATAGATCAGTGGAAAGTTCTAAGAGATGAGTTTGGAAAGAGAGTGTGTGGACATGCCTTGTAAACTACAATCTGATGGCATGAAATATCACAAAGAGCTTGTTTCTCCAGCTAAACACACTTTTAACATGTGACATTTGGCAGTAGATAGTGATATCTAGTCATGGGCATTTTCCTCAAATCAACATTCTGAAAACGGAAAAAGAAAACTAATAAATTATTCTGAGAAAAGATGTTGGCAGCAATTTGGAGCACATTTAACAAGAATTTGGAAATATGCTCTGATAGTTATGTAGATGCCTGTGGTGGCTGATAAAATATTTTCTGGGACTGATCGAATAACGTCTGACCAAAGGCATTTTCACAGAATCTGTTTGCTATTAACTGACAAGGTGAAGAATGTGGAAGCCTACATTTTTGTTATCTTGATTAGAGATGAGAACATAGTAAAATGATATCAGCTCCTCTTAGATGTACTTAATTATTAGAAGAAGGTCTGCCATTAGAATATCTCTTTTTTAATAACTTATTTTCTTCATTCAATAATTTATTGAGTATATATATATATATATGCATGAGTGTGTGTGCATATATATCAACATGGATGGATTTAGTCTTCACTAGCATTAATTTTGTAAAATATTTTTTCACTATTTAAAAGTACGGACTTTGTAATCAGGATTCCTAGAGTTTAAAGTTTGCCTTCACTATTTGCCTAGCATGTGAACTTGAATAAGTAATTTCACTTCTCTTAATATCAGTTTCTTCATCTTTACAGTGGGTATGCATGTACATTAGATATACATGTAAAATATCGCCACCTTGTCCCACACATAGCAAATTCAGATTGTTGTTCTTCTTGTTGTTATTATTAGAATAGTATTATTGTTATCATTAAGAATTTATACAGAAATCATATTTACTAATCCAGTGATGACCTACTACCAAAAACTATATATCAGTGGAAGTCAATATTTTGGTAATTGTCCACACCATAGGTAAAGAAAATAACTTTATGCATATCCTAACTATCTATCTCTTCTTATTTACACTTTCTATTTGTTTTCTTACAATTAAATCTCAAAGGACAGTGTAGGACATGATAGTCTGTTAAAGATACTACATATAAATTCTGTTTCAATGAGCCTTCTTGATAATATTGGGGAGCTGCCATTTTATCAGATTTTATTAGATTATTATTGATATTGCCTTATAATAAGGCTAATAAAAATCTTACCCTTGAAGTAAGAGAAATTTCAACTCTGTTATTTTCTTGTTTGTTTATCTTTCCAATATTAGTACTATCTTTAATCTTCAGTTGCTTCATGTATGAGTAAAATTAGTTAAAATTAGACAGCATAATATAGAAATCCAATTAATGAGCATACATGTAAGCTGTAATATATACTGATGTGCTGAAAGTTAATGAATAAATTGATTATTCTTGATTCCTCTTTGTTTATTCATTCATTCAAAAATATTTCCTGAGTCTATTAGATGCCCGGAATACATTTAGATGGGAACATTGAAACAAACAACATTAACTCTATTGGGCACAATCAGATCATTAAAAAATAAAAAATAGGGGCTGACCCTGTGGCCTAGTAGTTGGGTTTGACGATCTCTGCTTCAGTGGCCCTGGTTTGGTTCCCAGGCACAGATCTATACCACTCGTCAGCGGCCATGCTGTGGTGGCATCCCACATACAAAATAGAGGAAGATTGGCACAGATGTTAGCTCAGGGTGAATCTTCCCCAGCAAAAAAATTAAAATAAATAATATAAAAATAAACTGTATAATATGTTGGAAGGACTTAAGTACTATGAAGAAGAAGAAAACCGGGGAAAGAGAAAGGGAAGGTGTGCATGGTGGTGTTGGTAGGAGTGGAGGATGGTGTGTGTAGCTTTAAATAGAAGATCAGAGAAGAGCTCCCTGAGAAAGTGACATTTAAGTAAAGAGGTGAAAGTGTGAAGGGAATGAGCGTTGTGAATAGCTGAGAAAAAAGGGAAGAGTGAGTGTTTTGAAAAACAAGAAGGTCAGTGTGGCTGTAGCTAGAGGAATAGGAAGCAAGATCAAAGGGCCATGGGGGAGATGGTGGAGGGCCTTATAGGCCACTGTAATGACTCTGGCTTCACAACGCTGTGATGAAACTTCTGCAAAACAACCTCAAATACCATATAGACCGTGTGGCCATATGACATTTGGACCTACAGAGAAAGGCAGTATGAATATTGTAATTAAACAGTAGAAAATGCAATTTCTTATTGTGTAGATAAAAATTAAATATACATAAAAAGTTGTATTTTCTAGCTTGCTGTGTAATTGCGGTCTCCAGTGGAGCGAGCGGTGTTGTGTATCATCCTGAAGCAGCTACATAGCAATGGAACAAGCTATGACAAAAATACTTTGCTGTGAGCCATGCCAAACTCTCTGAATGTCAAAGATGAAGAGGAGAAGCAGTCAGAAGAAAAGGAATAGCAGATTTTTTAGAGATCAATAAAAAAGTCAGAATTAAATCTGCAGACTACACCAACTAAGACCTTCACCCTTCCGTGAACATTTCTTTATCAAAGTTGTTTTGCAGTGGAATACTCCTCAGCCATAAGAAATGATGAAATCCAGCCATTTGTGACAACATGGATGGACCTTGAAGGTATTATGCTGAGATAAATAAGTCAGAAGGATAAAGTCAAATACCCTATGATCTCACTCATAAGTAGAAGATAAAAACAACAGCAAACAATCACATACGGACAGAAATTAGATTGGTGGTTACCAGAGGGGAAGCAGGGAGGGAGGAGGATGAAATGAATGATTAGGCACATGTGTGTGGTGACGGATTGTAATTAGTCTTTGGGTGGTGACCATGATGTAATCTATACAGAAATAGAAATATAATCATGTACACCTGAAAAAAAATTGTTTTGTCTTATTCTATTTGACTAAGGATAAGAAAGAGCCCCTTGCCTACATACCACCAGATAAAGGGACAAACCAGCACAAGCAAAGGCTGAATCATCAGAGAAATTACTCAGAAAAATGGAAGAAGACATTAGACAAGCAAATCTAGTTCATCTCAAAGGAATCACAAGGAACATTCTCTCTCTAAAGAGCGTCTAAATGTTCATGAAAGAAACTGTAGGACACGAAGGACCTTAAAAGTAAACTAGCTAGTGTATTTGAGGAAAAAATAGAACAGAAAAATGTGATCGTGATGAAATCACATTAAAGCAACAAAAATAGAAACAGGAGAGTGAAAACACAGCAAATGGCGTGGGGTCTGTCTTGAACAAATCATAGGGAATGAAATGGGAAAGAACAAGGATTATAAAGTAACTAGAGAGAAGAAGATGTGTGTGGAGGACAGACAAAAGTGATCTAGCTTACCCATGGTGATCATGAATAAGAAAACAAAGAGGAAAAAATCCAAAAGATAATGGAATAAAATTTATCTTGACAAATTTACTGTATTTTTAGGATGAATGAAAAGTTTTATGACTTGCAACAAAGAGCCATGAAGGAAAACTCCAGATGCCCTCAGCCTTCTCCACATCCATCCAGAGAGAATAGAGTGCCCTCCACCAAGGTCTGAGGAAAGGTGTGTTTCAAGAATTATATTCCATGGGGCCGGCCCCATGGAGTGGCGAAGTGGTTAAATTCACACGCACCCCGACGAAGGGACTGATGCACCGCTTGTCAGCTATGCCGTGGCAGCGTCCTATATAAAGTAGAGGAAGATGGGCACGGATGTTAGCCCAGAGCCAGTCTTCCTCAGCAAAAAGAGGAGGATTGGCAATGGATGTCAGCTCAGGGCTAATCTTCCTCACAAAAACAAAAAAGAAAAAAGAAAATAATTGTATTCCAAGTAGACTTGTCCTTCAAGTATAGAGCAAAAAACATTTTTATATATGTAAAAAATCCAGAGAATAGAGTATTCGTGATTTCCTCCTGGAAAATTGCTAGAAAATAGAACAAATAGATAAATCAAAATAAGCAATTCAGTAATAGAGATGTGATAAAAAGACTGAAGATAATCACTAAATGTAATTGAATACAAAACTAAAACTGATCCTTAGTGCCAATCACAGTAGATTTTGAAATGAGAGTAATATTTTAAACACAAAAAGACCATTTGGCATCCTGAAAATCCCCTTCTATTAGGTAGTGTGACTTTGCACACACAGGCAGTTACAAGTCTCCAGGACTATTTTTCCTAATGCCAGAAATGGATGCAAGCCACTCAAGATCTAGCCCCAGAGAAAATGTCACTAGTGAGAGGTGTTGAAGTAGTTCAACAAGGAGGCCACTAGACTGAGAGGCCTCTGATGTCTTGGTAGCCTTTGTAAGCAAACCAAACCCTAAGCCTGAGGCGACTCCTGCACATCCACTCTACCCCAGAAAATGAAATTTAGGAACGGCCAATACAAACAGCCAACTAGGCTTTTCCAAATAAAGCAACTGCTTAAGCAAGGCACTTAAGCTACAGCCAATCAAACAATTTCCTTACTTCGCTTCCGTGTCTGCTCTATAAAAACCTTTCCCCTATCTCCTGTCAGCAGAGTGGCCTAATCACCTCCAGTTTGGCGCTGGCCAATTAGAATTGATCTTTGCTTAAATAAATTCTTGAAAATTTTAATGTGCCTCAGTCGATCTTTTAACAGAGGTCATAATGCTTGTTTCCAGAAAGCAGCATAAAACTCAATATGTACAGTACTTTGGGGGGCTCTAGAGCTACAAGAAAACATGAACTTTATTTAGCCTCCTTCTTCTTTGGCTTTGGTAAGTGGCTTAGCTGACTGTTATGGCACTGTCACCTTAATGATTGATGTTTTTAATTGGACAACTAAAAAAAATCAAAATCTTAATTCCCGTGTGAATGACCACCAATAGCTGGCAAGGATTCAGACTGGAAAAAACAATGCAAGTTCACCGAGACATTCTAGAGGCAGGTAACTAGGAATGAAAACAGAGTAGCTAGAAATGAAGTCAAGATATCTTTGCATGCAAATAGGCCCAGGATACTTTCTTGACCATCTCTGTATTACTCAATCCTTCATGATGTGTGACAGCGTGACACACTGGCTCTTATCTTGTGGTGTGCTATTCTATCTAGAGGTACCGGCCTATTTGTTGCTGGAATGTGGACTGCATTTTGGACCACTCCCTGCCTACAGTGGCAAAAGGTGTGCCCTTACAGAAGTGATTCTCTTTCTGTTTACAGGCTGTTTTCCTGGAAACGGAGCCATTGAATTATCATCATGAAGCACACTTAAAATCTAGTTCAGTTGAAAAGATGAATTTATATTTTGAATATAAAAGTAGCCCACTACTTTGCCCCTTATTCCCATTCCGAACAAAGGAAGACTCCTTAAGTCTGGGCTCCAGAGTCTTATGAGCTCATGTTATAATAGTATGTTTCAAGTATCAGCATGATCCTGTAACAAACAGATTCCTAGACGATCAGTAAATACAGTAGTGTTCCCCCTGGTCCTTTATACTGAGTATTGGGATTAGAGAAGCAGGCCCAGGATACCTTACTGTATTTAATGATGGACATTCCTGTGCTTAGAACCATCAGGATTATTGCTACATAAAACCAATAAGTTGATGATTGGAGTAATATCTTGTTTATATTTCAGTGAAAACAATGAAGAGGCCTATGAAATTTAACCAGTTATGATAATACAATGGATAGGGAAACAAAAACTTCTTTCAAAACTAAAGAAAAAATAAATTTAAACTTTGTTCTTTACACCTATTATTAAAGTCATGAAAGTCCATCTAAATATCTTTGTGAGGATGTAAAAAGAGAAGCCAAAATGGAAAATGTAATAAAACCAAAGGATAGAAATCACAAACCAGAAAAAAAAATCACCATACAATATAGTCTGAAGTTTTCCAGTAAAATTGGTTTGGAACAGCTACATAAACCAATTTGGTTCATTGACTTTTTGATGGTGTACATTTTGTCCTTTCAGATCTTATATTGAACATAATATATCACTGTATATGGAATGGATATAGTTTTTATTAGAGAGAGAGAGAAAAAGCTGGGTTTCATTAGATCTTATCAAGCTGAAAAACGGTGAGCTTCAGAAACAAATCGGGTCTTCATGCCAGAGAAAAGAAATTTTCTGTTGAAATGTTGACTTGCAGAGTTTATAGTAGAACACAAATTTAATAAATGTGTCCCGTATGATATTTCTTGTAAAATCTTCACTTTTGTGAGCTATAGATTGATTGATCTTTGATTTGGGCTTTTGCTGAACACACAGTTACATGTTGTATATCAAGTGTTTGAATGTTTGCTCTTTAGTAAATTTACTTAATTATTTGAAATTGTTTTTTTTTTTCGGAAAATCAACTTGAAAATGCAAATTCAGTCTTAAGTACATTTCTTAAACAAGATTTACCTTAAACTTCACATCTTACATAATTAATCACTTGAAATCATACACAGCATGCAAATTTTATAACACATACACTGATCACAATAAGCCCACTCAATCAAATCTTTTGTAGTTAACTTTCAACGAGAAACAGGATTACCCTTGCAAGATGTAGGAAATTATACGAAAACGGATAGGACTGTTTTATCCATTAAGCAAATCACAGATTCTGTCATCCTTTCTCCTAACTGAAGCCAAACAGCAAATGCTCTTAACAAGAAATAACACCCTGCAATTTCAAGACAACTAAATTGCTAAATAGAGCGATGAATTTTAAATCTTTTATCAGTCATGTAGCTGAAAGATATGGGAACAGGGAACTGGCTGTCATGTAGTGTTTAAATACTTTAAGCAAAAGAACAATTGCATCAGTTTGCAATTAACTTAAACCGTGCATTACAAAAATGTAAATAGATGTTCTATTTTTTAACCACTGCTATTTATTTTTTCTCTCAAAACTGTGTTATAATTTCACTTTAAATAGATATATACTTGTCACTACTGTCCAAATGTAACATGAACATGAAATTAAGTTTATGTATGTGTGAAATGAATGTAATAAAACAATTTCTGCTTTACTTTTGATGCTTATGATATCCCTCTCTCTGGAGAGAGTGTCTGGTTTTCCTTGACCACATAAACATCCCAGGCTAGATGCAGTCATATATCACTTAACAATGGGGATATGTTCTGAGAAATGCATCGTTAGGCGATTTCATTGCTGTGCGAACATCATAGAGTGTACTTACCCAAACCTAGATGGTGCAGCCTACTACACACCGAGGCTATATGGTGCTAATCGTATGGGACCACCATCATCCACGCGGTCTGTAGTTGACCGTTATGTGGAACATGACTGTATTTAATAACTTTGATACACAATTACTTATTTAAAACAAAACTCTGAGAAGAAAAGTAAGGAAATATAAATAGGTCAGAACAGTATTAAAAATTATAAAAAGGGAGAGATAAAGGAAAAGTTTAGTCTTTTCAGGTAATATATCCTATTTTTTAAAAGTACAGTACTAAAACAACAGCTTAATAATAATGTTAGACAAGAGAATTGAAAAAAAATGAGTTACTCCAATTATAAGTGTCAGTGAACACATTAGAGCAAGGAACACCACACATCGCTATGTCAAGGAGCAAATAAGATACAAAAGACAAGTAGTGAGAGCCTGATATTTAAAAAGCTAAGAACTCACACAGTATAATTACTAAAGAGGAAAACCCAATAGGTAGTATATTAGTTTATTAGAGCTGCCAGAAGAAAATACCACAAAATGAGTGGCTTAGAACAATAAAAAATTATTGTCTCTCAGTTCTGGAGGCCATAAGTCCTTCCGAGGACTGTGAGGGAGGAATCTGTTCCATGCACCTCTCCCAGCTGTCAGTGGTTTGATGACAATCTTTGGTGTTCCTTGGCTTCTGCTGCATCATTCTGATCTTTGCCTTCATCTTCACGTGGAGTTAGTTCTCCCTGTGTGCATGTCTGTATCCAAATTCCCCCTTTTTATGAGAATACCAGTTGTATTAGCTTAGGGGTCCACCCGACTCCATTATGACCTCTTCCTAACCTAAGTAGATCAGCAGTGACCCTATTTCCAAATAAGGTCACATTATGAGATACTGGGGATTAAGACTTCACCATATGAATTGGGGGGAAACAAAATTCAACCCACAACAGGTTGAAAACACATAAATATATATTCCATTTTGCATGTAATGAAAGAACTTCAAATTAAAATTAACAGTATGATACTTAAAAAAATCAACATTTAGATTTATCAATGATGATAAATCATTTTCATAAACTCCTGGTGACTTTTTATTTCTGTGTTGTCTTCCTTAGGGGAGGGAATCTGTCGATATGTATCAAATGTCTTCAAATTCAAATCATTTAACATGTGCTAATATACTCAAAGAAAATTATTTTAAAAGTAACTGCATGTTTTATAGAAAGATGTTCATCAAAACATTTTTTATTTATAAAATATTGGAAAAATAATTTTCAACTTTAGGGACTACTGGGACAAATTGGTTGATATGCATAACATAATAATATCTAGACACTAAGAAATTGTAGCTCAATTTCTTGTAGCATTTACTAATGTGAAAGGTATTAATCTAAGCATTTCATGTATATTACACAGAGAATCCTCACAAGGACCCTATGATGCATATGCTACTATTATTTCTGTTTGATTTTTGGTAAACTTTAGGTGTAAAAACTTTAAATAACTTGCCTCGAGTCACCCAGTTTTGTAAGTAGCAGGGCAGGGGTTAAAACCTAGGCAGTCTGGTCCCCAAGTCCATTTTCTTAACCACTTTGCTATATTAACTTCATAAGTTGATATTGAAATATGTATGACATCAGGTTGTTTAAATGAAACAAAGTGTAGGATGGTAGACATAATTTTCAATATTTTCAATATGTCGGGATATTAACAATCAACTGTTGTCTTGGAGTTGTGTGATTATCAGTGATTTTTACTGTTACTTATACTTTTGGTATTCTTTCCTAATATATTTCAAATTTTAAGATGAAACAACAATAACAATACTTAATAGGTGTTCATACGCATTTTTGACATACGTTTACTGGATCAAACGTAACAGTAAGCAAAATATTTGGTAATTTGAATTTTTGTTTCTCTCTAGGTAAGCTCTTGTCTAATTCAGGCTTCAGGCAGCGAGACACACTGACAAAATATGAAGAGATTGCATGTTTCATGTAATTAGCCGAGGGTCATTATCTATTAGAGTTTAGTTTGCATGGCTACCTTGGGGAACTATGGAACACTCAAGGTGCTTCGTGTGACCCCATTTGCCTATGGTCCCGTGTCCCTGATGAAGAGGCACGTGTCAAAGGAATTTTAGTCTGTTGCCAGGTTCTCTGGATACTTGATTTTGGTTACTTCCACACAGACTTATATTCACTAAAACTATTGGGGAAGGGTGGATTGGAGAGTTGTAGGGGCTTCAAAAATAAATAATGTACCATTGAACAATAAGCAGTAAGCAGAAGCACATGTTGCCAGCGAGAAGAAAAAAATAATCCAAGGAAAAGTAGCCTACATAACGTGAAATGGAGCAGAATGAGGAAACATGATGCCATCCCCCACCCCAGTTTCACATGTGTCCCCAGCATAAGTGTGTATTACAGTTATTGCCTGAATATAGAAGGTGGTGGAGGGAGGAGGATGCAACTGAAATATTAATTAGCTACATTAGTAAATAAAGTCAGTTAAATTGATTATTAAACAAAATCATTGTTTTTGGCTTTATCATGACTACAAAGACAAATATGACACTATCTGATCTCAATATGTATTGCTACACATCCAATCATATCACTCAAACCGAGACACTTAAAAATTATTATTTCAGGGGCCGGCCGGGTGGTGCAAGGGTTTAATTTGCGCTTGGCAGCCCGAGGTTTGCGAGTTCCGATCCCAGGCGCCCGCGGACGCAACGCTTGTCAGCCATGCCGTGGCGGCGTCCCATATAAAGTGGAGGAAGATGGGCACGATGTTAGCCCAGGGCCAGTCTTCCTCGGCAAAAAGGGGAAGATTAGCAATGGATGTTGGCTCTGGGCTGGTCTTCCTCACACACACACACACACACACACACAAAAAGAAACAAACAAAATTATTATTTCATTCAACATTTCTTGCTAGGAATGTGATATAGTGCAGTATAACAGAGGCTTATATCCCTAAAATAAATTAGGACTTCAGAAAAGGCCCTTAAACCTTGAAAAAAAAATTCCAAGAAAAGGCTAGTCAATAATACTTCTTAGAACAAGGAAGAAATTCAGATTTGAGAGCTGAGACACAAAGTCAGAGTTAGATCACTCACAAGGGTGGTAATTAGAGTGCTAAGATTTTTGTCCAGATAAAACTTTTTGTATCACTCATGGCAAAAGTCAAAATTTCCCCTACAAACTAGAACAGGGCTAGAGGTGTTTTGTTTATGGACTGGAACATAGGAAGGTACTATTGTCCATATTGAAGAAGGAAAATACAAGGGAATGGAGGTTGTTATAGCTTCTAAAATTTAGGTCTTTAAGATATTCTTCCTGCAAAATGTTCAGGATTAGTCTTACCTGAAATTGTGACTTTGGTCAATACTTTTTGTTCTAGTAGACTTTTCAATTATGGGTCTTCTACCTTTCATCATATCCAGTTTAATCATAGTTTTTTACAACATAAAATCTGAAAAATATATGATATCAACCATTCATACTATGTGGATTTAAATCAGTGTTATTGCTTTTTATTTTCTTCTATGGGGTATTTGAATTTTATGTTAACTTGAAGAGAAGCTTTTCCCTTTTAAAGAAATTTCAGGCACAGGTGAGAAGAGAAGGTGGGATTCTAAATCTTGACATGAATCTCTTCATGGTGATAAAATCCTCTCAAACAATGGTCAGGCCCTCTACCTACACAGAAAACTAGCCTTAAGTTGGGAAGATTCAAACTAGGTCAATGTTTATCATTATCACCTGTGCTCAGATTATTAGAATAATGGGTTAATTGGGGCAGCTCTCATTTTAATATGGAAAAAAATAGCTAGCATTATAATCCAGGGCATACAATTTTAATTTAGTTTTCCAAAGGTGTAAGTGAGGCCAAAGGTATTTGGAAATGTCCCTGATTCATATAGTACATATGTACGGTGCCAATGCACTGTTTATAATGCAAGGTGACAAACATCAGAAAATTTTTTTCATTCACTTTCTTTAATTTAGCATCAACATTTCCTTCACTCAAATATCAACATTCAGCCATACGCAAAACATGGGACATATTCTAACTAGTTGTCACCCAGGAGAACTTTTTGTTCACAGTGGCTAGACATGAGGTAGTACATGACCAACCTTCCAACGTAATGTCGCACTTCAGATGCCAACATTTGGGGCCAATTAAACTATGGAAGATGTGTGAAAGAAGAAAGAAACTGAAAGGGTCTGTTTCTCAGTGTCAAAAAAAAAAAAAAAACCCATAAAAAGGAGCCCGTGCAACCGTCCAGATTCTAATTGATACCCAGGGCCTACTTCCTTCCTCTCTCTGACTTATTAGCCACTTTGTGACCATTTGACTTTGACTGAAATCCCAATCTGATAATTAAGTTTTTGCTCTGTTTTCCTTATTCTAAAATCTTCCCTTGGTTACCTGATGACTATAACCAGCCTTATTTTATTTGCCCAAGTTTCTGGGGCTTCATGTCCATCCTCCCTCCTCTCGCAAAGTTGTCCAAATAGTTCTTTGATTGTGCTGGCAATGCTAAAAATTCTTGTTTACCCTGTTGTTAATATTTATTAATGCCTATTGTGTGGCATGGAATGTTCTATGTACTAGGGATGCAAAGATAAAACATAGTCACTCACCTCAAGGAATTCCGTTTAAAATAGAAAGTTACACTGTCTGTAGGTCTATCCCCATTTTGAGGGAGGAAACCAGGGAACCATGAGGAACAGAGGAGGTGCATCCAAATTAGATGGCAAGGGATAGGGGTGGCATTAGAGGTGAAGCGTTGTTAAGGAAGTGTTTCTAGAAAAGGTGATGCTTGAACTGACCGCGTAAGAATTGCTTTCCTGCCCAGTGTTACAATTTGACGTTGTTAAATTGACATTTAAGTGGAGCACAGGGTGCCAGATGCTGAGCCAGACTTCAGCAACAGATTGCAAGAGAAATTGAAACAGAGAAGTCCATTACTCACAGGTCCTGGAGGAAGTACACAGCTTGCTTCAACAAGCCACATGGGGAGGTCAAGACAAGGTGCAGACGGAGAGAGCGACAGGACCTGGGGCACGTATTTTTATTAGGGTCTATGGATGAAGGGCTTTGGGGTTCCCCTGGCTAAGCCTGGATTGGTCAACTTAAACCAAAAAGAGCAGAGTTTTGGTGAACTCCATAGGGGTCTTACCAAAACAATGTATAAGGAGAAGGCCCCAGGAGGCCGGGGGAGTCTGTTGATCACAAGGGCTGTTGGGGGAGTCACATCAGAAACTTTAACACTTGCTTGTGACTCTGCGGGTTTCTATCTAGGGCACATGCCTGCATGAGGGGCTAGTGTCTGTTTAAGGCCCTCACGGGCCACTTGGCCCAAGAAAATGGATGCTGAGGCAGCAATGCCATAGAGTAGCTTAGCTAAACTCTCAACACCCAGACTCACTTTTTCTCCCTATCAGTACCTTGGAAAAGCTCAGCTCTGTTTTTTATGTAAAATCAGCATTAACTTACAAGAGCAGTGAGGGACTCTTATGAGTGCAGAAGATTAGAGGAGCAATGAGCCAGGTGTCAGGATCTGTTAGTTCAAATTCCAGGTTCCCTTTGATCAAATTTGTGAGCAAGGGCAAGTTCACTCACATCTTCATGCTAAAGTTTTCATGTAGGAAATGTCAGAGATTTGGGTGTTCTCTGAAATCTCATATTTCATGAGCTACCTCTCGGAAGTATTCCAGGAAAAATGGTAACCCTTTGTTAGCAGCATTAGGGGGGAAATCTTATGAATAAGCTTTGGGTCTTTGTGCCACGTAATTTACTTTCCTTGTAACCTAACAAGAAAAGATAAATTTCACATCTACCAGCCAGTCTTTCCACTGCTCTTGACTGATAAGGAAAAAACTGACCTGGGATCTTTTTCACTATCAATAGGGCTTTACAAGGGACTATGTCAGGAGAGTAAAAAAAAACAGTTGTATTTATGTGAAAAAGAGAACCACATAGTTATTTTAAACTTTATCTGCCATTCATTTTCAGAAACTTGTTCCACATGGATATTATCTTGCAATGCTGTTATAACAGAATTGTAGAGAATATAGTAGAAATAAAAACTTAATCAAAAGCCAAGAGCAGAAATAAAACTGTGGAATCGATATTGAAATTGTAATATGATCAGTGCGGTCATAGAAGGAAGCCTCAGCTCTAATAGTACAATTTTAAAGGCATTTCAGAACATTCTTGTATTTCAGAATATGAGAGCTTAGCAAACAGAGACAGCAAGGCCACTTCAGACATACGCTTTCAAATCTGTGGAAGCTTAAAAGTCAACCATAAAGTTATTATTGTGCAATAAAGAAGTTTCAGTGTCAGTGTTGCATTCTAGTTGATGATATATGGCTCCAATCGGTTGACTTAACAGAATCCAACACCCAATATTCTTATTTTAGGTAATGCCTATTCACTTAACTAATTTAATACTATAGGTAAGGGGTCGGAAGCAGGGAGAATCAGAGAGATTTGTCATGGAGGGTTGTTGTAGAATTAACATTTGTAAGTTTCATTTCTACATGTATAATCAACAAACTGGACCATGATACGAATTTATTACCAGAAAACAAAGACTGGATAATTGAATAAGTTATTCCTGAACTATATGCTGTGGTGATGGTAAAAATCAGCTTCTATTCACAACCCAGAAGTTTCAAAGATTGGAAAATGGGATCCAATTTTTGACATGAAAATGGAAGCTAAAGACCTGCTACATTTTAAGAACTGTGAAGTATCCGAGATTTCACCCTTTCGGACACTAACAAGTAAGTCTGCCAGTTTTATGGATGAAGGCAGAAGACATGAGAATCCTGGGTCAGAGAAAAGGACTTTGTTGTCATGGCACGGCATGGGCTTAACATTCACATCAGTTTTCCTCGTTCCCCGAGTCCCACAGGGCAGCACAGAGCATCTCACGTGGATGCTGTTCACACGGTGGGTTGCATCACGGCTGAGGAACACTGAGTTTAGTTAACTCCAGTCTTTCATGTTGGGCTACAAGCAATCCTGTCCAATCTTTGCTCCCTCAGGGAAGACACTCCCTCTATCTTCCAACGCTGTTTGCAGTACAAGTATCCTTGAGAAGATAGACCAGAACAAAAGCTGTCAGGGCCTCTGCTCATCACATTGCAGAAAGGCAGGAGACAATGGAGAAGTGTCTTCTGAAGTGCTCATGCCTGGGAAACTTTAGTGCAGCAGGCATGCAGTTGGCTAGTTTGTTTATCAAGTCGTGGGTGTATTTCAAAATGTTGAAAGCTCCTTTTTTAATTTTCCTAAATACCCTTTCTCCCATCAGCTTGGTCTTTTGGCATTTCATATAATTACCTTGCTCACGTGGCCATTACTCTACTGACAAGCATTTTGTGATTATATTCTTGATGATCTGGGTGACATTTTGGGTTATTTGTGCACTCAGTAACATCTCTAATTGTTACTAAGATTGCTATTTCTGAACATCTTAATATTACCCTAAATATCTTAATAGTTCTAGTTTTCAAGTTGGGAGTTGCTACTGCCTTTATAAAGTTAAGTTGTGTGTTTACCTTTCTTTATTAATTTAAGAAAAAATAATGCATATCAGGATGAAATCTGCTGTTTAGAGAAAGAATCTCTAATTTTTCTAGAAGTTTCTAAACAAGGCTTTTTGTCATTTTTATTTCCTCTTTTTAGTAAGAGACTATTAATTTGGTAAGAGCGGTGAGAGTCATTGTTTGAGAAGTCCACTTGACTACCACCCAGATGTACAAGGGCTAGGAAAGCACCTGAGCCCCTAAAGATTTTCTCCCAAAAGTTTGCATCCAGCAAACAACACAGCAGAATCAGTTACACTGCGCACTTCTGCTTCAAAGGCAAGACGAAAGACTTGAGACAAAAATGTTCTCTCTCTAATGTCCTCACAAGCACCAGGTGATACAAACCACCTCTCTTAGCAGACAATACTGCAATGTTTGCACATAATATGAGCACCATCATTATTTTACGATTTATTTAATGATTTCATTTATCCATATGGAACCCGTTATTTATTTCTCACACTGGGTAGATTAAGGATCGTTTGTATAACTGGGTTTCAGAACCAGCCTGTCTTTAATTTAAGGATGATGACAAAGTCTATAAACATCTTGGATGATTCCTCTCTATTAATATTCATCTCACTCTAGTGAGGTCAAAGCTTAATTCAAATGATCGAACTCCTATTTTCGGGCAAAATGTTTAGAAAATTTTGATTTTGATTATGGATTACCAATTAAGATACTCACAGAACTCAGACAATTATGATAAATCAATGAAATGGGTCAGCAGATCAAGTTCACACTAGAATTCAGTGTCAGAGGGACAGTAAGGAATAGTAGAGTTTTGGAAAGTGCATGCCCTTTCTAAAGAAGAGCATCTGTTGCCCAGACTCAATCAATTGTGAGAATGTAGCATGCTGACAGATTTTCCAATATTTTCAAGAGAAAATTCAAAATTTTATGTAAACTCCCATATTTTTGGCTGCATTTAGATCAGCTTGTGAGCTGACAGATTTTGGCCCTTGCTTTTGAAAGGAAGTGGTGCTGAGAAACAGGTGCTATGAAATCTTTCATTGACTAATGAGCTACTAAATTAACTGTCCCAGTTGAAGAGAGCGCGGGCTATTTCTGAGAATGTAGAACACCCATGCCTCCTTGGCTGGCTTGTCGTGTATCTTTGATCTTGTGAAGAGGGCCTAAGTCATTAGTCTTTCTCATGTGTGATTTTTTGAATGAAAATTCTTCAATTGAGTAGGGAGAAAGGGAGAGGATATTTAAAAGCAAAAATTAATTAACTTGTTGAACTAATATCCTCAATGTCATTGAACAATATCAGATCCCCAAAAGGTAAAACAAGCACCCTCATGCATAGATCCTTGCAAATTTGCTCTTGGGAATGGTGATGCAAAGAAAATCTGGCCCATTTGTTCCGCATGGCTTTGAACCAATTCAGTTGGCTTACTGACCTCTTAAAAGGACCCATTTCTTCAGTTGAAATGTTAAAATGGAGAACCCAACCAATGATATGCTAAAGATTATATGGCCCATTCCCCCAAAGGGATGTTTACACTTAGGTGTTACTGTCAAACTTCACCTTAGACTCAGAAAGTTTATTTTCTTTTGGCATTAAATGGGTAACTACCCTTCCTTTATTTTCTTAACTATTATATAATGTTTTGGAAGTACTTTAATAATTTTCACAATCAATCCTGAATCTTAACAGAGGGGAAATTAATCCTTCTAGGTATTAATTATGTAAAAAGCACTCTGGGGTTTGAAGAGGTGTTTGTTATAGTATTGAATTAGTGATTAAATAATAATTATAGAATATAGTGAGTAAGATGAATATTGCAATCAAAAGCACTTGCAGAAAATTCTACTGTGAAATATTCTGACCTCCTCCCTGTAGTTGGCTCTCGGCCAATAGGAACTCAGAGCAAAAAGCAAGGGAGCAAGTATATAAAAAAAGAACTTTAGAAAAATCGATTGTATCTGGATTCAGGTCTTCATAAATACTACTTCTAGGATCAGTCATATGCTGGAAGTTGCAGAGTAGAATGCACCAACCTAAGGTTTGAAGGCTGCCACCCAAATGTCTCCTACCGTTATGAATTCTTCACTTGAGTGTCATTCTTTAGTGCTTTAGGGGTGTGCTTATCTGAATGTCTTAGGAAGTCTAACACTTGTAACTGTATTACTCCAAGAGGGTGGCATTTTTTAGGCCATTAGCTAGCTGGCAATCAGAAGGCAATAAATATCCTCAAGATTCAACATGATGTGATTAAATGGAGATTGATCTAGAATACTAAGTCACTTGCCAGGGAGTCTAACCCCTCCATTATACTTTGAAAAATCAGGAAACTCAGCTCTTCTGAAAACCTACCCTTACACCCTCTGTTATTCCTTTTTTTAATCTCTATATTCACATTCGACTTCTCTCCCATGGTTTATATTTAAGTATGATTAAGTTTTCCACATCTTAAAAACAAACTAACAAACAAAACACCTCCTTTGACTCTGCCCTGACCTCAGCCATCTTTCTTTTCTACCTCAGAGTCAGACTGCTGAAAAGCACTGTTTACACCTTCTCCCTACTTTCTCTGGTCTTTTGGTTACTGTTCAAACTGTTCCAACATGGTTTAAATTCCTATCAGTTCACATTCTTAGGTCCACTAGAGCCCAAGTAACTTTCTTGTTTATGCTTCTTAATCATATCTCTTCTTTAAAAGTTGAGCATAAAATCTGTACTCAAGGTTTCCAGAAAAACATTTTCAAAGGGCTCCTCTCCTTTCCAGGGAGGAACCAGTGGATGTTGTTGCACGTGACTGCTCGACTGGAGGGGCCATCTTACTTGACCTCTCTCCTGCATCATTTACATTCTTTTTCTTGTGCTATGTCTTTGAAATCCAGAGTGTTTTATACAATTACTATATATCTCAGTTTGGACTAGCATTTCAAATGCTCAAATAGATACATGTGGCTACCAGCTACTGTATTGGACAGCACAGCCCTACACCCTTGCCTAGTTAATTCATAATAATTTTTGTCATCTAACCTAATGCACTATTATTCTCAAAAATTCCTTCTGTGGTAGTCTTCTGTGGTAGTGTCCCTTTGATATATGGTGTCACAATATCACTTTTCTCTCAATAGCACTTATTTTGTTTTAAAATTATACATTTGTATAGAGTAATTTGTTTGACATCCCATCAAAGCAGGAAATGTATCTATTTTTTTCCTTCATTGTTTTTCCAGTCCTTAGCTTGATATCTGAGTCCTAATAGGCATCCAAGATATATATTATTTTAATGGATGCATAATGACCAAGTAATTGAATGTGTAGAAGGGAAAGGGAAATAGAAGTGGAATGACAAGGAAGACAAACTCTAAAACAAATGGTATGGGTTTCACTGGGATGGATTTAGACTTCCAATCTGATTCTCCTCCTTTATCTGGGTGATTTGGGCATGTTTCCTAGCATGATAATATTCATTAGCATTGGATCAAATTAGGCATGCAAAAAATATAACAATTGATTAAAACAATGTCATGATAATTGATAAAGACACTGTTCTGCCAATATTTATCTGAGGAGTACTGATGGTTGAACATTCACCAGGAGGATAGAATGGGAATCTGTTAAAGCTCATTATGCATTAATATGTATATGTAAGAATCCTTTATATTTTGAGTCCTTCTTTGTCCTCATCTAAGGGTATTTTCCTACTAAAGACCCCCCCAATTTTTTTTTTTGAAAAACACAGCAATTAACTAGCCTTAAAAAATAAAGAAATCCTACCATTTGCAACAACATGGATGGACCTGGAAGACATCATTCTAAATGAAATATATCAGTGACAGAAGGAAAAATACTGTATCATTCCTCTTACATGCAGTATCTAAAATAGTCAAACTCACAGAAGCAGAGAGTAGAATGGTGGTTACTAGGGGATGTGGGGAGGAGGAAATGGGGAAATGTTGCTCAATGGGCATAAAGTTACAGTTATACAAGATGAATAATTTTTAGAGATCTACTGTACAACATAGTGCTATACTTAATACAGTGTTGTGCACTTAAAAATTTGTTAAGGGGGTAGATCTCATGCTAAAGGTTCTCACCACAAAAAAAGTAAGGGGACACAGGAAATCTTTCAGAGATGATGGATTTGTTCATTACCTTGTATGTGGTGATGATGTCACAGGTATGTGCACATATGTCCAAACTCATCAAAGTGTGTACACTAAATATGTGCACCTTTTTGTATACTAAGTATACCTAAACAAAATTGAAAAAAAATCCATTTGAGTTTAGATTGGTGATAATAAAATGTGCTTATTTCATGAATCTACATGGTGTAGGATTAGGGAACATAAATGTCCTGAAGATAAAATTTGCAAAATTGTATTTGTTAACAGCATTGTTTTTATCCTAAGGCTGATTTACTAGTGGCCTTGAGAGGGCTGTGACAGGGTCAGGCATCTTATCTGTGTCAGGGATCCCCAAGACCACCCTCAGGCTCAGCGATTCATTAGAAGGACTCACAGGACTCAGAAGCTGTTGTCTCATGGTTACAGTTTATTACAGTGAGAGGAGACAGGTTAAAATCATCAAAGGGAAGAAACGTGTGGGGCAAAGTCTGGCAGAAACCAGGTAAAACTCCCAGGTGTTCCTTCCCAGTGGGGTTGCACAAATGTGCTTAATTCTCCCAGTAAGGATGTACAACAACATGCACTAAGTATCGCTAATTAGAGAAGCTCACCTGAGGCTTTGTGTCCAGACTTTTAGCGGGGGTCAGTCACATAGGCCAACTCAGACTCCAGATCCCCAAAGGAGAAACAAGGGTTCATCATAAATCACACTGTCAGCATAAACTGTCTGGTCAAACTGGGTACAGCATGGCCCAGTGCCTCAGGCTTACAAAGAAACTCTTACCAGGCAGAACATTCCACAAGCTGAAAGCTCAGCAACTGGAAGCTGGCCGAGGACCAGTCCTGAAAACAGGTTTTCTTGGACATGAACAGGATTTGACCAGTGTAGGCGTGCTGAATTAACCCTTTCCTGTATAATATCTAAATACAATAATGTCTAGACCAAGAACAAGGAATTTTCACCTCTGATGTCTCTTTCACAAGAGTCTGGAATCCATTCTCAGTTTTCATTTCTCCACAACAACCCCAACCAAGAGAAACTGGATTACACGATTGGCTTCAATTTTCAATTAGTATCATCTTCCCTGTGGGGAATTCTAAGGACAATCGGGGTTCTCTTAAGAAGGGGAAAGGGGAGCAATGAACACCGAAGAGGCAGTCAAACATATTTCTTACAGCACAATTTTTAACGTTGTTGATTCTGATAGAATAAAACATAATAGCATAATGCATTAGTCCAAGCATATGCTTGGACTGTTTTTACACACACACACACACACACACACACACACACACACACACACAAACGTGTATACATATATATCAGTATATATATATATATATATATATATCGATGTATCTGAGTATGTATTTAAGTGTGTATATGTATATGTACATCTGTAATGCTCTATGTTAAAAGAAGAAATTAGAAATAAACTGAAATCCTGCAACACATTGCTTTTATTTAAATATTCTTACTTTCAAACTTTGAGATCTTTTGCAATACCATCTTTCTTTTTCTGAATAAACTAACTTCTCATTTTCCTATCTCTGCCTCTAAACTTCTTTTCAATTCCCCAGAAAATGATTGTCAAAAACTCATAAAATATTAATGCCCCTCTGGATCCAGCTTCATTCAGTCCCAGTAGCTTATGTTCCCTTTTCTAAGCTTTTAGAGAAAATTGATGTACATAAAAATTGTCTCTTGTCCTGAATTCCTTTTACCTTTTAATGCTTCCTACTACACTTTGTCCTCATGACTAATGTTCTCATAATCCAATTTAAAGAAATTAATTCATTTTATATATTTCTAACCTAACTTTGTAGACACTTGAAATTTTAAATTTGACTTCAGAAAATTATCAGTGTTTCACTTCAAGTAATAATAAACGTTTTCTTAACAACTCCAGACAGATAGAACATTTTGAGAAAGAGGATCCACAGATGAGATAGCTACATGAACTATACACAAAGTCCTTCACCAATTCCTCATCAAGTTGGCTCTCCTCCTATTTTATCCTTTCTGTTTTTTCTTCCCAACATCCTTGCCCCTTTAGAAAGAACTCAACTATAAGCTTTAAAAACATAAGGAAATTAGAAAATAAAAGGGAGAATTTTGTTGAGGAGATAATATATTTAATTAATAAACCAGAATATGGCAAGAGGCATTTGAGGATTTTCATAATTGACCTCAAGTTGCTTGTCTAACCCGTGTGACTGACCTTTTCCCTCTTTATTCCTCTCACCTCCTCATTGTATAGAGGCCCGTATTCCCAATTCCCCAATAGAGTTTTTCAGTCCTTTCTTTCTTTCAATTCCCATTTCCTCTGACTGGCCAGTCTCTATCTATATTATCCCGTCTGCTTGGGTACCTCCTATTCTCCTTTATTTAGTTAACTCAAACACATCATTTTGCCAGGGACCTTTCTGATTTCTCTAGATAGAAGTGATTACTCCCTCTTCTAAGGCTCCACAACACCAAGTACAAATATCTACTAGCTCATATCACATTATACACACATTTGTATCCCTTCAATATCTGGTGCAATATCTGGCTCGTAGTAGATGATCAGTAAATCTATGCACTGGGAGAATTTTAAAGAAATACACCTGAGGTAAATACAAAGGCCTGTTATAAATTAGATAAGAGAGTGATTCATATGGGAGTGGGGAGGAAAGCACTATCGTGACTTAGAGAAGTCTTCACAAGAAGTGATCTGCAATAGTAGTCCTTACAGGATAAATAGAATTCCACCATCGGAGAATTATAGGAAGAGCATTGCAAACAGAAGGAACTGATAGAACAATAATCTATTTCATTAACTAGATTTTTTCCCTGCCGGCAACAGAAACTCATAGGGACAGCTTCAATAAAAAGATAAATCTGCTAAGAAGATATATATATATTTCTCATAGAATCAAAGGCAGGCCTTACAAATGGCCTAACCCAGAGAATCAGGGAATAAAACCCTGCTGAGGCTTACTTTTTCTCTTAAACATTCTTTGTTACTGTAGACTACACGTGGGTAGGGTAGGTACAGGGGGCAAGAAGCACGTGGTTTTAAATCAGACTCAGTTCTAAAAACCTCGCCTTGGTGTGGATCAAATAGGAAGCCTCAGAGAGCCCAGAGGTATCCAAGAGCAGTTTCAATAAATACGAGAGCACATCTTCTCCATACTTGTTCCAAAAATTAACTCTTTACCTGGCTGAGGCCTGTTTGCATTCCCCATTACCCCCACTCCTTTGAAATATACATATTTTTCTCTCTAACACGGATCTTGTTTATGGCTGCCTCTTATGAACTTATTGTGTTCCTTAAATTCCTCCAAACCTCTCTCAACCTATTCCTAATAGTATATTTAGGAAGCTTCTGGAAGCCTGTACACTGAACCTCACAAGGCAGACCCTAAACCTGGTCAACCCTACATGTTAGTCAGCGAAGGCTGGTTCCTCCTCTTTTCAGCCTCTGATTGTTGATCCTAATTATATGTCTTTCTTCATTAATCTTGACATATTTGGGCTAAGAATTCCTGTTATTCTTAGAGCTATCTTAGAATTCCATTGTCCAATATGGTAGCCTTTAGTCACATGTGGGCTTCTCAGTTTAAATTTAAAATAACTAAAACTAAATAATAAAATTAAAATTTCAGTCCCTTGATCACATTACCTGTATTTCATTAGCTGTATTTCAAATCCTCAATAGCCAGAAAACATTATTGGTATCACTCACCCCAAGAATAGAGTTAACAGCCCTACTCACCCTTTCAGTCTCCCAAAAAAGTCCTGTATGGATTGACTTCTACTACCTTATTTTTAAGTGAATTTCCTCTATCCTTCACGGAGATGTTACTGGACACTAAACAAATTGTATTTGTAAAAATAATTTGAAATTATTAATTATTACATAACTGTAAGATATAGGATGATATGGGCAATGCTTTTGCTGCACTCCTGATGTTTTCTTCTATATGAATACAACTTTGCTAGCACAAAACCCTGGCCTCACTCAGCTCCACTAATTATTTCTTTTCAGGAAGGAGGCGTTACCTAACTATTGATTTGCTTGGGATCAAAAACTGAACATAGTTTGCCATGGTTCTTTCTCTGGAAATCATCTGCCTTCCTGGAGCACAAGCTCTTAGTTGTTCTCAGTCAAGTGGTGTCCCTCCCTGGTGGGGGACCTGGAATGGTCCATTGACACTGGTGACTGAGTAAGTCTGTCAGCATCAGTAAGCTCACTAAACCAGAGATCTCCAATAGCCACTTTATTAGTAATAAATGTAATTAGTAATGAAGGTGGTCTGCCATGTTCCTTACCTTAATTTCTTGAAAGCTCAAGTAAGCAAGATACTTCCCATTAATGGGATATCATCAAACACTGAGAGATAAGATGAGATAGGAATTTCTCTCTGAAAGAAAAACTTTAAAAGCGAGGTGCTATAGGGGCCAGCCCCGTGGCCTAGTGGTGAAGTTTGGTGCACTCTGCTTCAGTTCCCAGGCGTGGACCTACACCACTTGTCAGCGGCCATCCTGTGGTGGCAACCCACATACAAAATAGAGGAAGATTGGTATGGATGTTAGCTCAGGGCAAATCTTCCTCAGCAAAAAATTAATAATAATAATAAATAAAAATAAAAGCAAGGTGCTATTATTAAAAGTAATATTGCCTCTGCATGTTATTTCTATCTATTCGAAGAATGTTTCTCTGTTGTCCAAACTACAAAATGAAGTATACTTACTTATGAAGAGAATTGGGGAAATTACCTCCTTGTACAGGATTCTAAATATTTATTTATAAACTCAATTCAGCTCTTTAAGAAATATGAAATTTTTGTCAACTTCTGGCATCTTTTTCAGGCTTGTTAAGTATGTAAACCTTCTTTGTCCAAACTAGAAGCAGACTGATCATTTGTATGGCAACATAGTTTCTTAGATGCATTCTGTAATTTTTTCAAAACTTTCATTAGTAGGTAACTCTCGGCAAATAAAGTCACTCAATGGCATACTATGTAGAAAGCAGCCTGATTTTTCAGAGGATTGTTTTATTAAAGCATCAAATATATTAAAATTTATTTAATAAAATTGATTTTCATGAATTTAATTTGGAGAGCGGGAATAAAGGGTGAGGAAGGAGACACAGGACACTGAAAAAAATCAGGTTTCCTTTTACAATGCTTACACTATAATTTCCAGTATTAAGTTTCACTATAAGGCACTTTGGTTGTACAAAATTGGTACCAATGTTGGTAGTGTAATAAGACATTTCTGTAAGGCTTTCTTACAAGTTAACGTCGTTGTTTTGTAGGCAAACCAATATGACACCAGTCATACTACATGTTAAACCTTTCCAGAGCTAATGAGGAAGGAACAGGGTTTGTAAAGGTGAGGTGGTTTCTGCAGAGGACAGGGTGTTTACAGGGAGATACCCAAGAAGTACCCGCTCCTGTTAACAATAAGACAGCCTAACATACGTGTTTACTTTGTGTCTTGGTGATTCCATTTTAAATGTCTGAAGCTTTCTAAGTACTTATGAATGTTCTGAAATTATGCAAGTGATTTCTGCATATATATTTTTCCCCAGTTTATTTATTTTCTTGATGGAGTCACAGGCAACATGTCCTTAGGAAATTTTATAAGCACTAGAATGTTCTCTAGGCAGTTAAAGATTCTGGGTGCTACGTCTTCTGAAACAATTAGAATCTGCTTCCTCTGATGAGTCCTTCTTCCAGGGTTTACTTGTTACTGATGACCAAGGTGTTTGTAACTGTTTAGTCCAAATCTTCTCAGTCTGTGCGGCTAGACAAGTAGAACGGAAATGCTGCTTATAAAGAATGAATTTGTTAAAACTTTTTACTAAGGAGACAATACTTTGGTAAAGTGCATAATCTCATTCTATGTGAATATTTTTTTGGAATTCTTCTATTTTGTACTGCATTAAAACTTAAATTGGTGATATAGCAGTACAAAATAAATTAACCAAATTTTGGTCAAAATATTATTTTTTGTGCTATAAACAAAATATGTTGTTGCCACTTTTATGTTTCTAGTGCCTGAGGACAATTCATTTAGAAAAGGAAAAGAGTACATTGGAAAAAAAATGCATGTTATTAAATATTTAATAAGAATTGGCATGGGCACACTTAGGCAAAGAAGCATTCAGTAAAATAAAAACAGTATGTTCCTCTTAAAAAAAATTCAATAGCTAGGTTAGTGGTCAAATTATACAGGTTACAATTACAGCAAGAGTAATATGATACTCTTTAAAGTTTCATAAAGTTGCCCTTGGGACACTTAAATCAAAGAGAAGATGACCAAGCAAACCTAATTGGTCTATATTTGGCTTTCATTACAGCCACAGAATTCCTTATTATACGTCGTTTTTATTTTTAAATATATTTTATCTGGCTTTGGAAAAGCAACTAAGATGCATGGAAACTGGAAAGATATTCAAGACTTTAAAATTTCATTATTTTACTTTCCAGAGGAGCCAGGAAAGAAAATACTTTAGAGGGAACACATCAAAACATCACTGGAACAGAATGTTTCCCATGGAAAATGGGGTACACTGAATTATATAAAAGGAGTGTCTTTGTACTTGTTCCGCTTGGTATTTTTTTTCCTCTGAAGAGTATGTAGTAGTTCTTGCTGGTATGAATTGAATCAGAGCTAGGATACACATTAAAGGGTATGTGGAATGGCTGAAAAGAAAGAATTGCTAATCTTAAATGGATACCTGGATGATAATGGAAAGAGTGGTTGTGATTGATTATTATATATAAATTTCAAATCATGCCATATACAAATGTAGGGGAACTTTTCACTGTTGGGGCTTCTTAGCATATGGACACCTTTTCTTTAGGTAATTCCCTACCTTAGGTATCTTGGTAGGAGGAAAATCTCTCTGCCATGACCGAAGCTGAAAATGCCAGGCACCATCTTGTCTTCCCTGAAACTAGGCTGTGGTCATGGGACCTGGACTACCTAATCTTCTTTTGTAGAAGTCAGTACTGCAGAGAATCGGGGATAATAGCAGCACCACAGTTCCAGGGACAGCTGCCACACTAGTGTAAGTTCTGAGAGGAAGACATAGTGCCAAGGAAACCAAGGAAGAAAGCAGATTTAAGAAGTATGCCAAGGAAAGAACTTCAGTATGTTTATGGTCGAGAGGCTTGGCTGCAAGGAAGTAGTCCAGAAACCTACTGTGATTCTGAAAGAATGATCTTGCCCCCAAATCAGTTACCTGTCCTAACAATTATTTGAATGATTGAACCTTAAAATAGTACTCTGGCCTAGAAACTTCAAAGAGCAGGAAACAGGCTGCAAAAGCTATCCATGCCCAAATACCCACTTTGGATGTAGTCACAGAGGATAGCAGACAAACCAGGTGACTCTCCCAGATGCTGGGAGCACAGGTCTGGGAGAACAAAGGACTAGGGAGTTCCTCTCAGAGAACAGAATTAGGGACTTCTCAAGGAAACTTCCTACCTCTAGGGCTTTCCCCATAGAATTCCATTATCACCATGAGTCAATGACAGTTGTTTGTCTCTTATTCATCATTTTCTACAACGGAAATTTTTATTGTACTTATTTTGTCCCTATTACACTACTGCATTTGAAGAGAGGGGTACTGAAAACTTGTTTTTTGTTTGTTTGTTTGTTTCACCATGGATTACAGGAATGGAAGGAATCTATTCCAGATCTGATGGAGAAAACTCACATAGACAATGTGAACATTGAAAGGAATGCAGTAAGTAGGTGGAAATGGGTCATCTCCAGTGTGTGGGGATGGGATTACATTTCGGAGGGAGAAGGGCTGTCCATGGGTATTTGGTGGCCATATATTACATATTATATCGATCAGTAGATGACCCAGATCATGAACATTATATGTGAACTTGGAAATAACGTACTTTCTGCAGTTGTTGGCAGTTTTGATTTATAAATAACAGGTTAAGTTGGTTCATAGTGTTGTTTAAATCTTCTCCATCTTTATTAAATTTTTGTCTATTCCTTCTTTTTTGAATGAATTAACAAATTGATTTTCAAATTAATATAGAAAGGCAAAGGACTAAGGACAGCTAAATCAATTGTGAAAAAGAAGGAGAAGGCTGGAGCAATTACCCTACATGATTTCAAGAACTAAAACTACATGAATCCAAACAGTGTGATATGGCATAATGACTGAAATACAAATCAGTGGAACAGAATAAAGGGTCCATAAATAGATCTACACTATATGGTTAATTGATTTTTCACAGATGTGCCAAAGCAATTAAATAGAGAAAAGATAGTCTTTTTAACAAATGTTTCTGGAACAAGCAGCTATCTATATGAAAAAAAGAACCTCAATTTTTACTTTACATAAAAGCAAAAAATAATTTTAAATGGACCATTGGTTTTCAATATACAAATTAAAACTACTCAATTTCCAGAGGATAACATAGGGTTTTTTGTGACACTAGACAGTTTTCTTAAAAATTATATCAAAAGCACAAATTATATCTGAAATTAATTGATAAATGGACATCACCAAGATTAAAATCTTTTGCTCTTTACTAGACATTTAATATAAGACAGTGGCAAGTCACAGACCAGGAGAAAAATTTTGTAAAACAGATGTCCATCAAAGACCTTGTATCCAGAATATATAAGGGACTTTCATGATAAGAAGACATATAACCTAATAAAAATATTGGCAAAATATTTCAACAAACATCTTCACAAAAGAAGATATATGAATGTTGAATCAGCCAAGAAGAAATTCTCATTACTGGTCATCATAGAAACACAAATTGAAGGTACAGTGAGACCCCTACACACACACACACACACACACACACACACACACACACGAATAGTGAAAGTAAAAAGACTGACACAACATAGTTTTGGCAAGGATGTGAAGCCATGCTATCTCTTATATTTTGCTGATGAGGATTCAGACCAGTACAGCCACGTTAAAAAACAGTATGATATGCCTTTACCATATGACGCAACCATCCCACTTCTAGACATTTATGTAAGAAAAATTAAAACTTATGCCTACTCAAAAATGTGTACACTAATATTCATATTAAAATAGTCATTATAGCCCCCACTAAAATCTCCAGCAAATGGTGAGTGGATAACCACACTGTTGTATATCCGTATCATGGAATTCTACTTAGCAATAAAAGGGAACAAAATATTAATACAATATACAACATGGATGAGTCTTGAAAATGTGCAAAATGAAAGAAGTCAAACAAAAAATACTATGTACAATAGATGAAATTCTAAGGAAGACAAAACTATAGTGACATAGCAGATCAGTGATTGCTTAGGGCAGGGTCTCTGGAAAGGAATTCATTTCAAAGGGAGAAGAAAATATTTTATGGTGTAGTAACTGTTTTTTGATTGTAGTGGTGGTTACTCAATTTTATACAATTAGCAAAATTCTACAAACTTTGCACATAATGTTGGTATTTTTTATTGTATGTAAATAATACTTTAATAAATAAAAGGAGGACAAAAGCCCAAAAGATCAATATATTTCACGACATTAACACAGAAAGGATATGAAAAATAGCATTACCTGATAGAAAGACTTGCCAATTAGTAATGGAAGAGAATTACAGCTACCACAAAATAAGAGTGAACAAAAATTACAGCAAACATCATATTTAATGGTGAAATATTGTCACATATCCTCAGATTGGGAACAAACAAGGACGATCATTATTACCACCTTTAATCACTTTTATTACACTGGAGACCAAAAAGTTAAGGAAAAGAAATAAAAGAATATGAATTAGAAGGAAGACATAAAACTCATTATTTGCAGATTCAATAGCTGAATACATAGGAAATCCAAAATGATGTATAAACTATTAAAATAAATCAGTGAATTTATCAAGGTCATTGTATACAAGGTCAATACGCAAAGGCAATTGCCATTTTCTGTTTGCCCAGATGGGGTAACCCTATTTCCTTTAGCTCTCCCTCTCGCGCACATAGCACAACAAATAAACTTAGGAAAGTTTTAAAAAGGTGCCAGGAAGAGGACCAACAGCCTAAGGACCTTGGGACTCTAGGGATACACCGGGGTGAGCTCCCTGTTTCCTTTTTGCCTCCCATAAATCCCAGACAGGCCACTGCAGAAGCCTCTAACCTAGAACCACCAGCAGGCACAAGGGGAGAGAAAAGCCCCAAGAAAAGCTTGTTCCTTCCTAGCCAGAACACCAGGAAAGGGATGACCTAACAATGGAAAACCTTTCTGGCAATACCCACTCTCCTCCCACCTAACACTAAAGGAAAAAACATGCCTTCCTCCAGTGGTTCCAATGGTGCTGAGCAGAGCTGATCTTCCACGCCACCCACCTGCAGCGGGAAGCACGTACTGGTGCTCCCATCCCCCACTGGGTGGCAGTGGCAGGATGGAGCAAGCAGCTAACCTGTTTGTTTCTAAGCAGGTAGTGTCCTAAAGGAGTCCTCTGGATGAGCACAAAGCTAATTCTCCATCTCCTGGCCAGTGGAAGTCAGCTCCTGGGTTAGTGTTAGCAGCACTGAGAAGGCAGGGGATCTTCCATCTACTGCCCAGTTCCTCTACTTGGATAGTATTGGCGGAACTGAGCTGGGAGCTGGTTATCTCCCACTCAGCAGAAGCTGCAGGTACTCTTAATTCCTCTTTCAAAGTGGACTCAGCGCTCAGCAGGGCTGAGCAGGGAGCTGATCTTCCATTCCCTGCAAAAGCAGGCGTGCTTGGATTTGCCTGCAAGGAAAATGTTAGTGGGGGAGGGGCCAGTGGTGTTTTGAAACACCACCCCCACCCAGAAGCACTGAGGCAGAGTAAGTGGTGGAAGGTGGAGCAGTGGGTACTCTGCTTCCACCCTTCCTTCTCGGTATTAGTAGAGCATAGTGGGGACTTTGGCCTCCAACACGCAGCAACGCAGAGGTGTGAGTCTGCCTTCTGCTTCCCCTTCAGTTCAGGAAACTGAAGGTACACACTCATCCCGCCCTAACACTACACTGCAGCAGGGGAACTGCCTGCCTAAAATAGAGGATTAAATCAGACTCAGACTCTACACTATAACATCAAAAATTCCAGGATACATTTGAAAATCACTCCTCATATCAAGAAGTAGGAAAATCACACCATGAATGAGAAGAGACACTCAAGAAATGTCAACACCAAATCGAAACAAATTTTGGAATTATCTGGAAAGAAAACATCCATCATAAAAAGGCTCTAACAAGCAATTACAAATTCTCTTGAAACAACTTTCCTTTTTTTAAAAAGGGGGAAAATCTCAGCAAAGAAATAGAAGTTATAAAAAAAAAGAAGTAAATGGAAATTTATGAAACTGAAAAATACAGTAACTGAAATTAAGGTATAGGGCTTAAAAGGAAATGAGCTATATACACTCCATTTGAGGTGGTAGAACATCTGTAACAGTAGATGACAATAAGTTATGTATGTGTATTGTAGTACCTAGAGAACCAATAGGAAACCGTACAAAGCAATAGATTCAAGAATATTATAAAAAAATCAAAATAGAATCCTAAAAAATGTTCAAATAACCTACAGAAAATTAAGAAAAGCTAGACAGGAAAACTACAGACAGAGATTGAAAAACAAGAAACAAAAAACAAATTATAAATGACAGATTTAAGCACTAACATAGCAATAAATATCTTATATCTAAATGGTCTAAATATACCAACTTAGAAAAAGAAATTGACAGAGTGGATAAAAAATATTATTCAACAATATTCTGTCTATAAGAAACTCATCTCAAGTACACTGAACTCGTTAGTTTAAAGGTAAAAGGATGGAAAAAATATATACAATACAAACATTAATCAAAGAAAAAAAGCAGGAGTGTCCATATTAATATCAGAAAAAGTAGATTTCAAAGGAAAGAAATTAATAGAGACAAAGAGGATTATTGCATAAAAATAAAAGGGTCAATCTACCAGGAAGGCATAACAATCCTAAATGTGTAAGCACAAAACAACAAAATCTCAAATTGCATGAAGCAAAAACTGATACAGCTGAAGGGAGAAATAGACAAATGCACAATTATAGTTGGAGGTTTCAATACCCAACTATCAGCATCTGGTAGAACTTACAGAGAATCAGCAGGGATATAGAACTTGACATCACCATCAACCAATCAAACCTAATCAACATATATAGAATACTCCACTCAAGAACACGGAATACACATTCTTTTCAAGCACCTACGGAACACATACAATGATATATCCTGGGCCGTAATACAAACCTCGGTAAATTTTTAAACCCTGATGTAATACAGAACATGTAATCATACCATAATGGAGTCAAATTAGAATTCAATAACAGAAAGCAACAGAGAAATCTCGAAACACTTGGCAATTATATAACACACTTCTAAATAATGCATGCATCAATGAAGTAATCCCAAAGGAAATTTTAAAAATACATAGAACTAAGTGAAAATGAACATACAACATATCAAAAGTAATAGAATTCAGCCAAAGTAGTGTAGAGGAATATTTATGGCACTAAATACTTACATTGGAAAAAATTTCTTAAATCTACCTTAAGAAACTAGAAATTAAAGGGCAAAACAGAGAGATGGGAGAAAGAAGGAAATAGCAAAGATAAAACAGAAATCAATGAAATTGAAAATAGGAAAATAATAATTAAAAAAAAACCCAATGAAACAGAGCTGGTTCTACAAAAAAAAAAGTAATAAAGAGTAATAAAACTCAAATCTCCAACATCAGGAATGAAACAGAAGACAGCAGATCTTGCAGCCATTAAAAAAAAAAGTAAAACTATTAACAACTTTATGCTCATATATCTGACAACTTGGAATTTGGACTAGTTCTTCAAAAAACTAGATACTACCAAAACTCAACCAAGATGAAACAAATCATCGAACAGTCTTATAAACATTAAGAAGTAGGATATTGAAATTGAGTACTTCAAAGTCTCCTCAACAGAAATCTCCAGACACAAGATTTCAGTGGAGAATTCTGCCAAACATTTAAAGATGAACTAGTATCAATTTTACTAATTCTTTTCTCAAATATAGTAGGAGGGAATACTTCCAAACTCATTTTATGAGGCTAGTATTACCCTGATACCAAACCAAAAACAGACAGTACAAACAAACAAACAAAAATACACACAAAGAAAACCACAGACTTAGGTTAAAAAAAAAAACCTTAATAAAGTAAATATTTGTTATTAACAAATCAAATCCAGCTACTTATAAAGATAATTATACAACGTGAGCAAGTGGGATTTAATCCAAGTACGTAAGGCTTGATCAGCATTCAGCATGAATCCATGTACCACTGTATCAATAGGTGTAAAAGGAAAAATCACATAATTATATTAACTGATGTATACAAAGCATTTGTCAGAATCCCATTCATGGTAAACTCTCACAAACCAGGAATAGAGAACTTCCTCATCTTGATAAAAAACATCTACAAAAAGCCTGCAGCTGGCATCATACTTAATGTTGTAAGACCTCATGTTTTCCCTTTAAAATCAGGAAAAAGGCTAAAGTGTGTCCTTTCACCACTCTTTTTCAATATAGTACTGGAGGTCTAGCTGTTGAAATGCAAGAAATAGAAGACATTTATATTCTAAAGGAAAAAATAAAACTCTCCCTATTTGTAGATGACATGATGTTCTACATAGAAAATCTCAAGGGATATTAAAAACAAAAACAAAAATCTCCTAGAACCAATAAGTAAGTCTATCAACTTCACAGGATACAAGATCACACACAAAAAATCAATTGCACTTCTATATACTAAAAATGCACATGTGGGAAGCAAAATTAAAATTATAATTCATTTGCAATCACTCCAAATACAATAAAATACTTAGGTGTACACTTAATTTAACAGAACACGTACAGGACTTGTATGCTGAAAATTACAAATACTGATGAAATTAAAGAAGCCCTAAATAAATGAAGAGACATACTGTATTCATGGATTGAAACACTTAATGTAGCAAATATATTTATTCTTCCCAAATTAGTCTATAGATTTAATGCCATTTGTATGAAAAATTTTAGGAATGTTTTTAGTAGACATAGACAAGCTTATTCTAAAATTTATATGGAAAGGCACAGGCCCTAGGATAAATAATAAAATTTCTGAAAAAAGAGAGAAGAGTCACTCTATTTGCTATTTAGAACTATAATATAGCTACAGTGATCAAGACAATGTGGTTTTAGTGGAACTATAGACACACAAATGAATGGAAATGTATAGAGAACCCAGAAGTAGACTCACACAAATATGCCCAGTTGATTCTGACAAAGATATAAAAGCAATAGAGGAAGGATAGGCTTTTTAACAAATAGTGCTGGAGCAACTGGTATCGGTAGGCAGTCAGGCACAAAGGAATAAATACATACACATACACACATACATACATACGCACATGCATACGTACACACATACATACAGAAATAGTAACCTTGATCTAAAACTCACACTTTATGCAAAAATTAACTCAAAATAGATCATAAACTTCAATATAAAACTATAAAACTTTTTTTAAAAAGTAGGACTAAATCTTTGGGATGTAAGGCCGCAAAGATTGATTAGATATGACACTAAAACCTTGTTCTGTGAAAGAAAATAATAATAAACTGAACCTCAGAAAATTAAAAAAAAAAACTTTTGCTGTGTGAAAGACTCTCTTTAGAGGATGAAAAGAAAAGCTGCAGCCTGAGTGATGATATTTGTAAACCACATATCTGATAAAGACTGGTGTCTTGATTACATGAAAAACTCTTAGAACTCAAAAGTAAAAAAGCAAACAATCCAATTAGAAAATGAGCAAAAGATATAAACTGAAGTTTCACCAGAGAGGATATACAGATGGAAAATAAGCACACAGAAGATATTAAACATCAGTATCCACTAGGGAAAGGCAAATTAAATCATAATAACATATCACTATACACCTATTAGAAGCTAAAATAAAAATATTGACAAAACCAAATGCTTGAAAAGATGCAGAGAAACCAGATCACTCCCACACTGCTAGTGGGAATGCAATACGGTATAGCCACCCTACAAAATAGTTTAGCAAGTTTCAGAAAACTAAACATACAAATAGCATATGATCTAGCGATTGCACTCTTGGACATTTATCTCAGAGAAATGAGAAGTGAGGTTTACACAAAAACCAATGTTCATAGCAGTTTTATTTGCATTAACCCCAAGCTGGAAGTTACCCGGATGTCTCTCAGTGGGTCAATGGTTTAACAACTGCAGCACATCCTTACCATGAAATACTACGCAAGTGATGAAAACCAACGGATTATTGATATGTGTAATGACTTGGATGAGCCTTCAGGGAACCAAGCTAAATAAAATATCAGATAACAAAAGAATACACACTCTATGATTTCATTTATGTGATATTCTTAAAATGACAAAATTATAATAATGTAGAACAGACCGTTTCCAGGAATGAAGGATGTGAACAATAAGGAAAGTGGTTGTGGCTATAAAAGGGCAACATAAGGGAGGGATCTTTGTGGTGATGTCGCTCGTGTTTGCCTGGACTGTAAAAATGTCAATACCTTGGTGGGGATATTGTACTATAGTTTTACAAAGTTTCCCTTGGGGGAAACGGTAAAGGGTGCATTAGATCTCTCTGTATTGTTTCTTACAAAGGGGGCTGAATCTAAAATCATCTCAAAATAAAAAGCTTACTTAATTAAAGCACTTGTATTTACTATATACCAGCAACAAATAAATAAAATTTTAAATTTAAAAATTATATTTACAATATCAATTACATTTAATGCTTTAAAATACCATATGAAACTTGTACAAATCATCTACAGTGAAAATTATGAAACATTATGAGGAAAATGGACAAAGATGCAAATGAATGAAGGCATATACCAGGCGTGTGGATTGGAAGACTCAATATTTTAAAGAAATCATTTTTTCAAATTTGTCTATGGATTCAGTGCAGTACCAATTACATTTTTCAGGGATTTAGATCAACAGATGCTGTTATACAGTACTCTGGATATCTGTTTATCAGTGTTCACTAAATGTGAACTAAAGCAAGGCCAGTGGTCAAGCCATTTCATTCTTAGGTTTAGATTCAATAGAAATGTGTACTCTACATGTTCATCAAAAGCTATATATAAACATTTTTTACCAGCACTATTGGTAATTGCCAAAAATTAGAAATAACCCAAATGTTTATCAGTAGTCAAATGGACTTAAATAACTGTACTTCAATTACATATAACTCCATGGATTAATCTCTTAAACAGAATATTGGGCAAAAAATCCAGAGCCAAAAAGTACAAAATATATATTTCACATATATAAAGTTCAAAAAGAGGCAAACTCATCTATATTATTAGAATTCAGAATAGGGCGTGCTCGGTAATGTCAAAGGAGCAGGAAGGGGTTTCTGGAATTCTGCTAATAATGATCTTTTATTCTGAATGTGGTTATGTTGACTTGATGTGATCTGTTAGAGAAAATTCATCGAGTTGTACACATGTAATTGGGTACATTTTTGTATATATGTTATACTTTAACAAAAACAATTTCAGCATTAAAGTAACATGATTACATAATTCAATAATTTAAATAATTATCAAATAAACATCACTGGACAAATAAATCATTGATCTTCTTAATGTCATATAGCTTCATCAAGCTACACACACACATTTCATTCTGTAGTCCAAATTGCATTGTATGTTGGTTAAACTGTATCCTAGAAAATCTGCATGACCTTGGATAACTTAAACTCTCTAAAATTTTGTTTCTCATTTTTAAAAGAAGGGCATTAGATTGACATCTCTAAAGGTCTTCTCATCACTCAAAAGCTATGTTTGCAAAGCATACTATGTTTATGTAAGCTGTTTGCAAAATATTTAAAACGCAACACCCTTTAAATTCAGTCTATAACCTAAAATTTTCAATACATCAGTAAAATTTGAAATGGCCCTGTATTTAAATATATCTTATTGGAAAGCACATTTTGTTCCTTGCAGATTTGATTTGAAGAAAATGTTCATGTTTCTCAACATGAAAGAACCATGAACTGCATACCAGCTAACTTGTGATAGCTTCTAGTTCTGACACAGAGCAGCTTTGTAACCTTGAATAAGTCACAAAACACACAATACACACACACACTCTTAATGAGGTAGTGGGAAAGAAAATGTACTTTTTTTTTTCTTTTTTCTACTACTGAAGCTCTGCTCTGCTCATTACCCTTCCATTACTTTTCTTTCAGTTTCCTCCCTTCGGACAATGATAATAAACTCCTGTTGATAGTTCATGAATTTCAATTTATATACCCAGGGCCACAACATTTTTGATGTGATGTCCCCAATGTTGTAACTTCCTGCCACTTACACTTTCAGAGAGCCCATCTTTAAACATTCAGGCTAGTATGTGAATCGGTTTTTGTTTCTTTAAATAGAAGACTTGTGGGTGTTTCAAAATAGATATGCATTAAATAAGTATTTATTCAACATTATAGATGTGAGAATTAAGAGACATTCCCTGGGACAAGGACAGTGAATGAGACAGCAGGGACTGAGGCTACATTTCCAGGTGCCTCATCCTCGGCAGGTGTCCAGCAGGCAAAGCATAAGGGAGGGTCTCTCTCTTGTGAGAAGGAGCACGTGTGTGTGCAGAAGGAGGAGAATTGCAGCACAGTCCCCCCAGTCCTTACGGCCGTTTCCTCAAAGTATTGGGATTTCACTTGGAGTTTACTTTCTTCTTTATACTTTTCCATAGTGACAATTATCTCACAATTACTATGCAATTTTGGTACAATTAGAAACTACATAAAGAAGCTATTTTATGGTGAAAAAATAATAATGCTATTCCAATACAATCCAATATCCTTACAATAAATAGTTTTATAAAACCTATTGTACACACTGTTTAAACAATGATTAAAAGTGAGAGATGACTGTGTGGGCTGTGCGTATTCTCCAGATTGCAAATGTCACGTCTCTTCCCCATCCTCTGAAGGCAACGATGACTTGATTTTGTTTTTATAATTCCCTTGCTCTTCTTTATTGTTGAATTGTATGTGGATATATTCCTAAGTAACATATCATCACTGGGCGGCGGAGCCAGGTTGCTCAATGTCGCGTGGTAAAGGAATTTACCAGACAACAGAAGAGACAATGAACCAGGATTTATTGGAGAGACACTCCGCAGACAGAGTGGGCACACTCAGAGGGAGGAGCTGCCCGAGTGGTTTTGCCATTACAGCTTTTATTTGCTTGCTTTGGGGTAGGGGGTCTTACCTTGTTTCCCAGTGCCCTCTCTGCTGGATTCTTTAGAAGTTTCATAGAAATGTAGTTGCCCTCTTTGTGGTACAAGTGTTAGTTTCTTGTCCTCCCACCTAGATGGGAGGTGGTGCTGTGGTGCTGGGGCCCAGGGCTTATCAGGCTGCACATCCAGACAGTGAGAGACAATGGTTATGGAAACTTGGGGTTACTTAATCTATAAGCCATAGTATGTTGCCAAATTTTTCTCGAGCATGTTGTGTTAACTATGTCACAGCAATGGCCCTCCATAGTGCCGGGCAGTCTGCTGACCATGACCCTCTAGTTCCCCTGCAGGGTAGATCCCTATACTAACCTGTCTGTCTCACATATTATCTAGTTTTGCTTTTTTTTGAATTTTATATAAAATAGTTCATTCTGTACATATGTTTCTGTGACTTTTTTTTTCATTGAATCTTATCTGTGAGACTTGTCCCTCATGACACCTGTAACAATCTTTAGTTCTTTTCATTGCTGAGCAGTGTTCCTTTGAAGGAGTAGAGTGCATTTTACTTATCCATTCTCCTGCCAATAGACAAAGGGATGTTTTCCTCTAGTACTAAAAATGCTGCCAAAATGTTAAAAGTATTCTCATGTACATGAACAAGAGATTCCTTATGTATGTGGAGAGGATGTACTGGATTGGAGGATATGTTTGATTTCATATCCATGTGCCTATTATCAACTATATTTCTCTTGACATATTGATTTTCACTACTGTATCTTTTCTATTGCATTATATTTTGATTATATTTTTCATTTTACATTTTTGGGGTATATATATTTTTTCTTTTCTAACTTAAATTAGATGCATAAGGGATGAGTAGTTGGTCTTTCTTCTTTTCTAATATAAGACTAAGGTTTTAAACGTCCTTAAACCATTGAAATAGCTACATCCTACAAGTTTTTGTTTTTCTATTTTTTTTTTTTTTTTTTTTTGAGGAAGACCAGCCCTGAGCTAACATCCGTTGCCAATCCTGGTCTTTTTGCTGAGGAAGATTGGCCCTGGGCTAACCCGTGCCCATCTTCCTCTACTTTATGTGGGACACCACCACAGCATGACTTGACAATCAGTGTGTTGGTCTGCACCTGGGATCCGAACCTGTGAACCCCGGGCCACCGAAGCAGAGCACGCGAAGTTAACCGCTATACCACTGGGTGGCCCCTTCACAATTTTGTGTTCATCTCTTGTAAGTATTTTAGCATTTGTAAACAAATTTTAAATTTAAAAATCTTATATATGTATAATGGAATACTACTCAGCCATAAAAGACAAAATTGTCCCATTTGCAACAACATGGATGGATCTGGAGGGTATTAAGTGTAATAAGCCAAAGAAAGACAAACACCATGTGGTTTCATTCATATGTGGGAGACAAACGAACACAAGGACAGAAAGAATAGTTTGGTGGTCACCAGGGAGGAGCAGGTTGGGGAATGGGAATGAGGGGTGAAGGGACACATTTATATGGTGACTGACAAACAACAATGTACAACTAAAATTTCATGATGTTATAAACTATTATAACATCAATAAAATTAAAAAATCTTACATATGTATGTATGTTTGTATTTATAATTTTTATTAAATTTTAAATTTGTTAATTTTTTAATTCTGGTAAGAGCAGAGAACATAATCTGGAGTGTATTGACTCTCTCAAATTTGTTGAGACTCTCTTGGTACCAATTATTATAAATATTAGGTTTGCTGGGGGTTTAAAAAAAAGGATTTCCAACAGTTGGATATCAAATGCTATAGATTTGATTTGATATGATACAGTTTTAGCTTGTATGTGTAGGTCTATGATCTATATCAAAAACTAAGATTCAATATTCATTTGTTTCCATGTGGATGTCCAGTTGCTCATAGAACCATTTTCTTTTCCCAATGAATTGCCTTGAAAACTTTTTCAAAAATAAATTTATGTGTATATATTTATAAACTCTCTATTATGCTTTATTCATCTGTATTTCTATCTCTCTAGCAACAATATACTCTCTTGATTATAGTAGCTTTATAGTAAGTCTTGCAATCAATCGATTTTTGATTGAAAATCAAAATATTTTTCAACTTTTTCTTTTCTATTTAAAAAAATTTCTTCAGCTGTTCTAGGTTTTTAGTATTTTCACAAATATTTTACAAAGAACTTAATTTCTTTTGAATAAACTGCATAAATTTTCAATAAAGCAACTGCATTGATTTGGATAGAATTGAAGTTTCACAGTTTTGAATCTCTTCTAACTAATAAATGTGGCATATGTCACCATTTATTTAGTTAGCCTTTATTTTCTCTAAATATTTTGGAGTTTGTAGTCTTGAAAACTTGTATGTCTTTTGAAAAATTTATTCCTTTATATTTATGTGTTTTGATGTTATAAGAGATTTCAAAAATTTATTTGCTAAATGTTGCTGCTGGTACATAAAAAATACAATTGATTTTAGTATTAACCTTGTGCCCTCTGACCTAAATATTTTCTTTATTAGTTCTTCTTCCTTATTTGTAGATTTCTTAGAATTTTCTGTATAAAATCAGCATGTCATTGGTAAACAGAAAGCTATTTACTTTTTCCTTTCAGAACTTCATGTTTTTTATGTATTGTCCTTGCCCTATTACAAGTTTTTTCAGCAACTGATTCTGAGTTTTTAAATCCCTCAGTTTTTGACTAAAGTATTTTGATTTCACCCTAAATCCTGAATGATATTTTAGGTGGATATATCTTTATATTGATAATTATTTTCTCTGACAATTTGAAGAAACCTGTGATTCCTGTTGAAACGTGCTCTTTCCTACCAATTTTTTAAATGTATACTTGAGTTTTTTCTCACTGGTTGATAAAAATTATCTCTTTGTCTTTGACATTATATAATTAAAGATTCTACTACTTAAATGCAGATTTGATGTTTTTCATTCTTATTTTTAAGCTTCATTTTAGTTATTTTCCTAATATGCATTTCCAGTTAATGAATTCTTTTAGGCTGAGTCTAATCTGTGAATCCCTTAATAGATTTCTTTATTTCTTTCATTTCTGAAATTTCATATCTTTTTCACTTCCTACTCATACTTTTTATAGTATCTTGTTATATGTTTTGGTCTTCCTCTGCTAAACCCTTTAACCATTTAAAAATAATTACATTATGGTATCTTTCAGATTGTTCTACTATTTTAATTCCTTAGGGTCTGTTGTCCTCTAGTCTATCATTTCCACTACATAGTTCTGCTTTATATTTTTTTATACTGAGCTTATTTGGAATGGAAATATTTTTACAAAGGCAATTATCTTCCCTTGGGAATCCTGTGCATCCTAATTTATGGAAGAAAGAGTATTATTAGGTAGGGACTAAATTATTTTACATTAATTCAATGGCTTGTGTTTCCTACAACGTACGTATAATATTAAAGCAGTTTTCTAAAATCTGTGTGTGCATGTGTGTGTTCTTATTAGGGGAAGCATTTTTCCCCAGGCTGTGCATAAGGCAAAACAAACAAATAAAACACAGTATTCTTCAGTTCAAGAGGCAGTGTGTTTCTTCCCCCTATTTCTGTAACTGTGTAGTCCTTCAAGGGACTGGCTCCATGTAATGTTTTGAGTTTCATTTTGTCACTAAACAAAGGCTTAACATTCTGTCTTATTGTGCGCATTAAAACCAAAATTCTTAGTCTAGGGCTCTTTGGGGACAAATGGGCTGCCTTTGTCCACATACCACCCCAACACAATGACTGTAGTTCCCAAATTTTTAGTGTGCTCTGCATTTCTGAGAGGTTTGGATTTAATTTTATTTCTTGTGATTTTACTTGGAATTGTAGCAACCCTCTCATGTATGCATAATTTCTACGTGCTTTTAATCTGAGGGTTCCATGTTCACTCAGCTTGTATTTGTTCTGAAATTCAGTCTCCATATGCACCTGAAATTTAAATTGTAACCGTCACTCAGAATCTCCCTCCATTCGTGTCCACTGTATTTTTCTTCCTACTGTCTGTGACTAAGGTGCTCTTTCCCCTTTTTTAGAACTTAAGCCCTTTTTTATGTTCTCCTGATGTCATGCCTTTCTCGTTCTCTACTGATTTCTTCTTTTCTGGCCTAAAATTAAAGTAGATCTCCTATACCTAAAAGAAAATAAATCTTTCACTTGATCCATGTGTCTTTTTATTCATCTGTCTTCAATTTATGCATAGCTCTTTCTCCATCAGATGTTTGTTATAACTTACTTTAATCTCCAGTGGTACAAATCAATGCTTTATCTATTGAGAATAGTGCTTACTACGCACATCTACTTCATCTATATGTCTACACACATACATTTTATTGATACACATTCATGCTATCTCCTTGTTTGCCGTTCATTTCCAGGTGTTGGCTCTCTCAGTTACCATTTTCATTGCCTTATCGAGAAGGACTGTGCTTCTCTTTATTTCTGGTGAATCCTAAAGTAATCAGAAAAGTGCTAGATAATTAGAAGATGCTTGAAAATACTTTTAATACTTGTAAATTAATCTGTTTGATGACTTACTATTTGATTGTTTGGAACATGTAAATGTTTAAGTGGTACCTTTCTAGGTTAAAGGAGTTTACAGCCTCACATGAATGAATCTGCTACAGTTTAGAGGTTGGTTGAAGAGCAACCATTGAGATTAAAGGTAATATAGCCCCATCGTCTATTAGTATCATTATCAGATGACCCCAAACCACTTGACTTTAATTAGTGATGGAGAGGTTCATTTATATTAATAAATTTGAGTTTTATATTTGAATATAAATATATGCGTATATAAACTGTATTTTGTATATATATTCAAACCACAACATCAGAACATACTACAGCACTAAATAGCATTCTGTATATTATATTTCTCTCCTAAGAATTAACTAATTAAGATTCTTTCAGCCCTTACTTCTGGAATAACTCATCCAATTTATAGTGAAAATTAAAACTAAAATGGTACTGTGTTGTAACAGAAAGGAAAGAGTCATTTACTAAGTATGAGTGGTTAATTTTCCCCAGTTTATATGTGTACAGTATATCTTGTACCTATTCAGTATCAAAAACCATGGTCTCTTTTAGAGCTATTTAGTAGATCAAACCCACACTTTTTTCTCTATCCCGTCAGATGAGCTGTATTATGAGTTATTACATTAGAATGTCTAGGATTTTCCTGAAGGAGGTAAATTTCATTTTATTATTATTATTTTTTGCTCTCCCAAGATCCCTATGTGTCTTTATTTATTGTTCTCTGCTTACTGTCAGCAATACAATCATTCTATTTCAAAGTAACCGAGTAGATTTTTGCCACTTAAAACGACAGGAATCAGAGAAAAAATAATCAGAAAGTATAAGGATAAAAAGTGTTCCACCTAGGTAATTAGTTTCCCTATGCATAATTAGTGTGTGTGTTTGTAAGATACATAGATGAATTTCTTTCTGCTTATCTTCCCAATAGAAAGTAGGAATAAGGAAAAAATACAATAAAAAAAGAAAATGATTCCAATTTTATTCATGAGTCCCAGTCACATTGTTTCTGGAATGTCAAACAAACTCGAAAGATATAAATACCATGTGAGCAATACACACTCCTATAATTTAACACCTGTCTCCCATGAATAGGCTATGGCATTTTCATGCTTATGTGTTAAAGCAATATGTTGCTTTTTGTGCTATGACTGTGGAATATCTGGGACAGAGCTGTGTACATTTTGAACTTGGCTGTAGCCTGCCTGTTCTGAGGCTTCATATGCATTTTTTTCCAATTAGACTCATTTCACCTTGCATGCTTTCTGAATTATGAGTGTCACTGCATTGTTGTTTAAATGTGACTATAATTCTAAAGGAGAGGGATTTAGGTTAACATAGACATAATAAAGAAGGTTTAGCTTTTAGTGTATCTTTTTTGGGGGAATATCAATGAGATAACTAGCATAACATTTTTGGTACAATATGTTTAAAAGTTGCTGGAAAAGTCGTGAAAAGTGCATACAACAAAATACTGTACTGCAGATTAATTGTATAATTGTACAGAGAGTATCACACCTCAGATGAGCTGAGAACATAGCCTAAAACACAGAGTTACAAAATAGCAACTATTTTGCCCCCCCTTCCATACTGTCCTTAGGCTTGTGCAGCCCAAGATACAAAAGGATCTGTTCGGACTGAAGTGCCAGATTCTGGAGGCAGACTCCATGGGTATGGATGGAGCAAAGCGTCAGGGTTAGATGAAATCATTTTGAGCCTTTATACACTCTGTGATCCTAAGAAAGTTACAGGGAGTGCTTAAGTCTCAGTTTCGCCTGTGAAATGAGGATAATAATGAAAACAACTTGCAGATTACTATGAAGTTCTATTTGCACAGTGTTCAGTACATGAGCTTCAGTATCACTGTCAGCTGTGCTTGTGTAGTGCTTACAAAGCCCCTCCACACTACGATGTAGAATGTGCCGTTACCACCCTGCTCCACGGAAAAGGAAACAAGGCACAAAGAAATGGAAGACTTGGCCAAGGTCACACTAGTAACGGAGCAGCCGGGGTTTGGCCCAAGCAGTCTGACTTGGCGTTCTTACTCATTGTGCTGTCCTTCCACTCACGTGGACGCAGCCTTACGATGATCCTCATTTCACCATCGCTCGCCACGCTCCTCAACGTTTCCTTGAGGCAGTTGAGGAATGACCTCTGGACTCGCTCGTACATCAACTCCTCGTTGCTTTTTTGTTTTGCAGAGGCTTTTTCTGAAAGTTAAAGATAAGATTTGCTTACATTCTGATTTTGTGGTAAGGTTTAATCTTGGAAGTTAAGGATTTGGGAATCAAGTAAGTGTTGTGAGGCGGGAGTAGGCTAGACACCTAGCAGTGGCGTCATTCCATTAGGTCAGTGAGCTGACTCTTTGAAAGACAAACTCCTAGGTTACAGGCAAACACCTAGTGTGCAATTCCTGTGCTGGCCAATTTGTTGCGGTGGAAGGTTGCTCTCTTATACGAGTCATGGAAGGAGAAGCAGGTTCCTATTTCCAGCGCTTGCCTTGCTCCCTTCTCCCTTTTCCTTAATAAAAAGCGGTGTTCCTGCTTATCCTTCATAACTTGCCATAACTGTGTAACTTCTGGATGGTGTGGATTAGGGGAAGGGGGGGACTAATGGAAACTCTACCTGCGGCAGTGGGCACGAGACTCTCCTAACTTTGAGTAAGTAGTTCTACTTTATCCTGCAGTTCCTGGGGTTCAACTTCATTATGGTTTTGTCAGGCCTTTCTACCTAGTCACTATATAAAGTTTTTAGGCAACTCAGTTTCTCCTACTCCCATATTCTTCCTCCACTCTGGAACAAGTCCTCCTAAAATTAAGAACACTCTTGTTGACCCTTGAAATATACCTTTTATTTTTCCTTGGGTCTACCTGATACTTTTTTGATGTCCTTCCCGCTTACCCAACAACAAATGTGTCTCGTGTCTGTGGACCAAATATTATACCTCCCACCTTCCAAGTTCTTAGTCATGTTTCAGCACTGAGGTTTTTACTGTATCAATTCAAAAATAGTCTCTTCTATCGCCAAACTCATTTTGTGATTATAGTCATTCCATAATTCAAAATTTAATTGTTCCCTAATGCCTTATTCTATATGTAAGCATTAATTTCTTCAAATCCCTTATATGCCTTGCATAATAATACATACATCATAGGTTTTCAATAAATACGTTGTTATTGAAACAGTGGCTATAACTTAGAAAATAAACTTGTTTTCGTTAAATAAAGGCAGGAAGATAGAAAATAGGATTTAGTGAAATGGTGAAAGGCACAAAAGACCAGTTGTACCAAATGCATCAGTGATAGATGTTTTCAGATTTCAAAAGAAAGGACAAAAAGTCAAACGTGAGAGGTCTTGTAACCGATCACTAGCAATCTTTTCAAACAGCTGTAAAATGTAATATCATTTTCTTCTTTTCTTTGCGAAAGTTTGGAGCGAATCTTGGACATATTCCCTTTCCCCCAGAAGAGATGTTGGCATTCAGATCTCAACATTTATTTTGTTTTAATTTTACGAGGAGAGAGAGTCTTTTAAAGTGTAGTTTATTTCTGAGGCGCTACACATTGTAGTAGTGTCGTTTCTTCTACATATTTCTAACATATTTTAAAAATTTAGCTAGTTTCCTGAAATGCAGTTACATTAATGTAGAAGATAATCTATCATTTCACAAGACAGAGAAGTAAAAATGTATCATCTCTTCATGAAAATATATCTTTATTTTTGTAGGTTCCAATTTCTTAGACTAACTCAGTGTTCTCAGATTTGAAATCCTAGTTTCACGGCGTTTTCTCCCAGCCTCTGACATCTACAAATGTCAGAATCAATTGATCTCAAGCATCATTGCTTCCCTGTCTCATGAGACTTCCTTTGAACCTTTACACACCTGTTTTAAACATCTTAGTGTTGCACTCTATAAATATCACAGTCAAAGCCAAGCTGCAATGACCAAGTCATAGTTTTACTTATTGTATGACAAATAGAAATTAATTTTTCTTGAGCTTATGATTGCTTTTCCTCTGTTTAGTCCCACCCATATATCTCACATATTCTACTTGAAACTTATGCTAAGTTAGTTTCTGAGGCCTTGGCTCAGTTCCAGGTTTGACTCCCTTGCCAATTATTTGCTGTCTGTGATTACTAGACTTGATTTACTCTAAGGTAGGGAAAGTCTGGATACATTAGTTTGAATGCTATATCCATGACCTAATATTGAACATCTATACTTTCTGTCACCTTTGTTAACACAGTAAAAGGTAGAAGAATCAAATTATCCTAAAGGCAAATCTTATATAATGTGCACATGCCATTATTTCTACCAATATTGTTTAGAAAATTTTGGTCACCTCCTAGGATATGTCCAGGTGATCATGAAGGCAAAGAATTATAGATATTTTTCCATGTCCAGTGAGGGAAGTGTTGATTCCTGATGCTTTCTGGAATCATTGTTTACATCCCATCCAAATACAATTTTTGTCTTCTAGATTACTTCTATATTATCACCAAAATTAATCTCAGTGTTGGGATTTCTCATTGGTGATTTTCATTGAATTGTCAACTGAATTTCAAAACACAATAAAATTTCAGGTTTAGAGAATTTAATATTAGGTGTTTGTCTACTCTTGGGTGACCTCAAAGATCCATGTATGAAGTAATTTATAATTTAGCTGAAACCTGGTTTAAATTGCAAGAATTGAAAATACTAGTGAATAACTCCGGTCGACCACTAGTGTCCTCATGGTAAGATTACTTTTGTAGTCCTCCTTGTTGTGAGTACATGTTTTGGGAGAAATCATTAATAACAGAGGTGTCTCCAGAAATTTCAATCATGCTACAGAATCCATTTAGAGATACTTCAGACTCTATGTAGAATTTCAGAAAGACACATTTTGAAATTTCTATGATTTTAGATAAACTGTAAATTTATGCATGTTATGGATGTGCAGAGGTTTTCACAATCAGCTTCAGGATACTTATTCTGTTTTTAGACAAGTTCATATGTTAGTCTCTTTGGAGGTATGTGCTGAAATACTAATTTACATGGAACTTCATGTAATTGTAACATTCCTGAGATTAATGCCATTCTGAGGACATTGATGTTTGTGTTTTATACTAAAGAACTATTTGCAATTATTCTTTAAGGGGAGACAATTTTGAGATACTTAAAATAATTAATTACTGAATTTAATTGACCTGTTTTGCCTTAAAGATAAAATAATATAATATAAAAATAATTTAAAAAATAACAGAAGCAGGTAGTGATTACAGGAATGTAAATTATAGAATAAACACCAGAGAAGCTGGTTGCACATTTTAATAAAAATTTAGGCAAAATACATTTCCTGGCAGCAGAGGGAGCTCTTATTATTACTTGCAAGTACCCCATACAGCAGCATTCCACACAAGATTAATTATGCTTTGGGGACAACTCAACCTGCTTACTTATTAAATCCTGTTCCCTAATGCAATCTAAAAGGCATAAGCAGCAAAATTAGAAGTGTTATGTACAAATGCATGTTTCATATTTCTATAATGTTGATGACAAAAGCATGTGTTTACAGTTTGGGTTTACATTGGAATCAGCAAATAGTTCACCTTAAATAATACTTCCCCCCTGAAATGGTGTCTTTGGAAATAAACTTAAAATGTTTCAATTTGACAGAGAGGTGCCTCGTATTTAGTAGATATTTTTTAAAGTGGTACTAAATTGACTTTTATTGATAGGAAAGAATGTGGTTGTTAACCCTTTTTCAAGCTCCTCAAAATTGTTTATTAGAAGTCCTGATATCAGTGTGAAGTCTTGTGATCTGCATCCCTTTAGACAATGGATCTGGTCATGGAGATGGAGGACAGTCTATAGGGAACACAGTGTTTCACGGAAGCAAATGATAGGTCAAATAGTTTGCTGTTAGTCTCTAACTAAATAACAATTAGCATTTCTGTCACAACGGGCTTAGTTCTGATTACCAATGTTAGTAGTACAGTTTATTATTTTTATTACTATTGTTTTTAACGCACTTGATGTGTTTATAAATACTTGGCTCATTCTGCCAATTACAGAACCTGAGACTATGAGTCTTTACATGTGGTTAGAGATGTGGCCAGAATGGGAGAGAGAAAAGACAAGGTACAGTTTTAGGCCTGATAAAGCTTGAAATATACCTACTGTGACAAGATTAGCGTAGAAAAAAACAAAAATAAAACAAAAAAAATTCAAGAAACTATATAATTTCAAGGTAAATTGTGTTTACATCATTATTTCAAGGAATTTTAGTGGGTTCTCATTATCTTTCAGCAGGGTTGGTTGACAATAGGATTCAGTGTGAGTGGTCTCTTTTCTCGTGAAGATTTAAGGAATTGGGGCAGAAAGATAAATGTAATTTGATTGATAGGGGCAATGTCAATGGACATCGACAGGAAGGAAGACTCAGTGAAGTCTTATTTGTTGAATTCATACCTATTATTGTCCAACTTTGGGATGCAGATATTACAGCCACAAGTAGGATATTTTCAGAAAGGTGGATTCTGGTTGGATGAACTGCACAATGTACCTTGTAAAATATTTTCAACAAATAAGACTTCGGTGACTCTTTGCTTCCTTCCCTCCATCTTTCCTCCCTCCCTACTGCTTCCTTCCTTCCTTCCTCGCTTCCTCCATTTATATTCTTTCCTTCTTTCTTTCTTTTCTTCTCCCCCTCCTTTTATTCTTGTATGCATTTGGTGTTTGTTTAGTATCTGCTATGTATCAAGAATTCTGCTAAGTATTGGAGATTCACTACACGACTAGGGTATCTGCCCTTGAAGAAAGTCCAATTCAGTAAAAATTATAATATCACTTTCATTTGCTTTAATATATCCTTCCATTTTAGGTACACTTTGTGGCAGTTCTTCTGAAGAATGTAAGGTCTGTCAGTGAATTTGAAGGTTATCTCTTTACTTCAAGTGAGAGGAAATATTCGATATCTAAAATATACAAGTTGTTAAAAAATAATGATTTTATCTGATTCTCTCAAGTACACATAGTAAATAGGTGTGGAGTAGTCTCCTGTGCCTTTGTCAAACCAGTGAATTATTTCCACCTTTGCCCAAGCAATGGTATTTAGTCACTAATGGTCTCTATTCTCTTGAATGCTGAGGTGAGTGAATTCTTAGCATCAAGTTGAAACCCACCTTTTTGGACTCTCCTATATTTTTTCCAGTCCACCTCATATTTATCCATCTGTGCTGGTGTTTGTGATCAATTTTCTCTCTCCCCATCCCTCGGACAATTTACTTCTGTGTGAAGTAAGTGTCTGAATAAGAATATCTAGCCACTTATTAATCTATTCTAACCTTAATCACACTTTTATTGGTAATATATTTTCTCTCACAGGGAGGCAATAATTAATAATTCAACAGAATCATCAGCTTTGGATAGTGATGTTTCTGCAGTGAACATGTAGGTTCTCACTGTGGTGGGAGTACAGGGCCCTTTGAATGAATGCATATTCCATTCAATCAAATTCACCTCTTCCTCGGCTATATTATTTTTATTATTGTTGTTGTTATTCTTATAGAATGTAGCTCTTAAGAAATTGGTTAGGGGCCGGCCCGGTGGCGCAGCGGTTTAGTCCGCGCTTGGCAGCCCGGGGTTCGCTGGTTCGGATCCCGGGCGCCCGCCGACGCACTGCCTGTCAGCCATGCCGTGGCGGCGTCCCATAGAAAGTAGAGGAAGATGGGCACGGATGTTAGCCCAGGGCCAGTCTTCCTCAGCAAAAAGAGGAGGATTAGCAACGGATGTTAGCTCAGGGCTGGTCTTCCTCACCAAAAAAAAAAAAAAAAAAAAAAGAAATTGGTTAGGACAGTTGTGTTAAAATGGTAGAAGATACAAGTAAAATATCTCTTGTAGGTAGAAGATTTTCCTTGTCTAGAATGGAGGTTTCCTTAGACAATATGCCACCCCCCAAACACAATCAGTAGTGCTCCTTGAGGAGGATGGCTAAGCTCAAGTCAAGCTTTCCCAGTTTCCTCTCACCAAACTACAAACTGCAAAATTCTAACATGGAGAAGCTTTCGCCCGACTTCTGGAGGGGAGGTTTAGCATAGTAAAGGGAACATGGCTTCTAAGTCTAAGAATTGTGAGTTAGAATCCTGGTTCCACCGTGTACCAGCTCCACAATCTCAGGCAAGTTATTTAACTGCTCTGAGACCCATTTGTCTCATCTGTAAATGAAGAAAAATAATGCTATTCCTAAGATAGCAGAGGAAGCATAATTAATATAAATAATGCATGCAATACCCTTGACATTGAGTTGACACAAAGTTAGTTCTTGCCACCATTTTAGGTTGTCTAAGTTAGAATTTGGCTCCTCAGTGAAAGTTGCTGTTTTTATTCCTGTATCCACAGCCCTTAACACAGATTAGGCAATGTAAATTGTGAAAGTATTACTGGATTTTAGTTGTTTCCATGGTTACTGTTGAGACTACCTTCTGTATAGACACATACATTCTCATTTGCAAAGTATTTAAAGATGACATTGTTGACATTGTTAATGCAATTATATAAGGTATATTTTGTAAAAGAGATTTTTTTCGATGGAGAAGACAGAAAGTTGAGAAATAAATCTGACCAAAATCTTTCGTGCATAGTTGAAGATCACTGCAAATTATCTTACTTTAAAAAGATATATTTGAAGGAGAGAGTCACAAGTTTCTTGAAAAACATGTTAATTGCAGGTGTTTTCTAGACTGAGTGTCATAGGGGAAAAAGGAAGTGAGCAAAAGAGAAGAAAATAAATTAACTACCTCTATGATTTCACGGAGAGACAAGAAAAAAAATTTAAACACCATCTGCAGTCTTTGTGCGTCGATAATTTTATTTATGTTACATTCCCCCGATCAAGGTGCTGAGGGCGTCGAACACAAAATTAAAATGAGATAATAATAATAAACAACAATAGTTAAGACATCCTAAAAATCCATATTGAACATAAACACAGGAATAAAGCCTGGGGAGAAGAAAGCATCCTTTTAATTCAAATCAAATAATCTACCCAACTGCATTCCTTGGCATGAGTGTCTGATGACCTGGGACCCATTTGCCTTGAGTAGAGCTTGACGTTGTAGTTGCCTTGGTCCTCTGTCAGGATTTGGAAACATAGATCATAACAGACCCGCGTGTGGAGATTCATATTGAGCCTAAGATGTTCAGACAGCTCTGATTTATCATTATAACTCCTTACAGCTTAGCAGGGTTATTGGCTGCTGTCATTATCGTGCTGTTGTATTTCTCAAGAGCTTTAGTTAGCGATGCTGCTGTTCCTATAAAGGCAAAAATGTGTCTCCGGCAACTTGAGATATTAACAAGGCTGGCAGCAAATTGCTGCAATGTTATTAAGCAAGATCAATTGTTCAAAGATGTTACCTTCAGTGATTGTCCAGCAACTGAACTAGAGAATGAATGTGTTCAGGTGTAAAATCTTCAGAAATACCTTGGGTCACAAGGATAAAGAGTAGACCTGAAGGGAAAGGATTAAAATGGAAAAATGGGTTTATCTAAAATGTAAACCAACAGAAATCGAGGCTTTGAACCTGTGAGAATCTTTGAGATTCATGAGGTCAGAATTTAGAAGGTACATGATTTAGATGGGAAAAAATTACCACTTTCCTTTTAGCAATCTCTAAGTAAAATTTATCATTTCTTTCAATTATTAATATGGGCAACAAATCATACTAGTTAGCAATGCCTCTGACTGTTACCAATAGAAACCATGGATATTTTCATATCTCATTACTGTTTGTTGCACATACCTAAATATATTGCTTGCATTCATTACTACTTAGAAAATTATGGTAATTATTATATCTGATCTGTAATACATCAATAAAGAAACACACATACTACTATAATACCAATTTCAGTTTATAATATATTGATAATTACATTTCAACATAATTCCTTTCCTTTGTGATCATATGTAATTTATTTTAAGCATTTCAAGATATTACTTTGAGAAAGTTCCTTAGCTTTCAATGGACTTTCAAAAAGTCCAGGCACACAATAGGTTAAGAACTGACTCACTGCTAACAGAAATGTATGCTTCAGAAGCTAAGAAAGTCATGGCCAAACAAACTTCCAGCACTAGTAAAATATCAGCACCTTTCAGAGACTAACAAAGAGAAAATTCTGTACTGATAAGCAATCCCCTCTTTTACAACTCAAGGAAACTGAGGAGTGAAGAGGTGGTGCCAAATGGCATCTCTCCACATACAAATACTCCTGCATCATCATAGCAAGATATGCTGGAACAGTGCCTGTCTTGCAGGTTTCTCACACTAGATGTAGAGTGGCTGGTGGGGGTGGCAAGATCACCGGCATGCTGTGATTGTGTTCTGACTTCCATCACAAAATTGGTGTTTGACTGCTAGCACCTACACTTTCAGAACTTACTTCTCCAGTTATGTAATGAGGAAGTTGGATACTTTTAGCTCTTTCAGGACTAAAAATCCTACTTCAGGTGTCAATATTCCCTTGATTAAAATGATTTTTTTGATCCTTAGTATAAGCAAATATGTTACTAAAGAGCTTTACAGTGGGATTTTATGGCATTGATTCTTCTACAATTCAACATGTTAAGATTACCCATCTTTTCACTACTAGTTAGAATTAATTAGGTATTAACCATTGTCAAAAGTTTCAAAAACCAGGTAGCTATGTCTTAAGAGATTCCAGCTATTCATTAGCGGCTCATGCAGGTTTCCCCTGAGATCAGCACTCGGCTTATCCCTGAGGAATTTCCGTCTCTCATCCAGTACAAATTGGCAGGACAGCTACTTTGATCGCTTGAAAATTTCTTTTTTCCACATGCTGCTTAAAAAAAAATTATGTTTCCAGTCTTTCTAAATTTACTAGTAAGATGCTTTCTCTCTTGAAGGGATTTTTCAGAGAGTAACTTAAAAACATACCTGTTTAATCTCAACCTTTTCTACCCCCTCTCTTTTCCTGGTTGGGCAATTGTATACTCATTTTAATCTTGGAAACTTGATAAATTAGGAGTAATGTTTGGAGCTGGGATCTTCTAATTTTTCAAGAAGACATTTAAACTCTTGAAAAGTTTTGCATATGCATGTGAGCTTTCCTTATGAAACTCCTTATTAGCCTACTTCTCCTATTAACCTGTGTGGGGACCAGAATTGGCCACCTCAAGCACTGAAGGAGGCTTTGACCTTGCCCGCTAACACTAACTGTCTGAAGGGATTTGGGATAGAAGGCCTGTCCCCAGGACAGGCCATCACCATGGATAACTCTGGGTATCGATAGACTGGGAGGGTCTTTGCTGGGCCCATTCCTATCAAAGTTCTGCTTTCCAGACATTTACATTTGTCAGGGAAATCTCCATTTGTAAAGATATCTCTTTCTCTGTAGCAGGAAGAAGGTGGGATGACCTCATCTCTAGAAACTTGTCAATGTGGAAGGTGAGGCCTTAAATCTGCATGATAACCTTACTGTGATTTTCTGGTAATCTCCCATAGCTGACCCAATCCCCAATATCTTCGTTTGTCTATTTAAGAGGAGAACCTCCGCCATTTTGTCAAGAGATACTCAGTTTCCCTGGTCTCTCCCATGTATACATGTTATAAAGCTTTGTTTGATTTTCTCCTGCTATTTGGCCTCATGTCAACTTAATTTGTAGCCCAGCCAGAAAGGACCCAGAGTGGGTACAGAATGCTCTTTCTCCCTTTCACCTATGAAGTGGCATTTTATAAAGAGAGTTTGAGGCTTTAGATTTTTTTCTAAGCATATTAATATAATGGATTGTCTTCCTATAGAATCCACACTTATTGTGGTTTTTTCCCATAAAATATTGAGAACAAAAAGAGATAAGGTTAAGAGGATTTTTTATTTTTTTAAAGGACTCTCTAGTTTCTTCAGCTAAACCTCTTCTAATTGCTCTTATGAAATGAATTGGGTTTCATGTGGAGGAGGTGTTGGGGTGGCTTAGTGTCATTTTGTAGCATAGAGAGTGGGTGATTTTACCATGAGGAATTTCCATGCCTGTGGCTTTGGTGTCTTGGATAATGCTATCAAGAAAAAAAAGCGGCCCATGAGCCTAGTAATAAAATTATAAACAAACAAACAAGGACAAGTATTTCTTGCCAATGACAGGCAGTTGTTTATAAGTATGCTTTAATCCACAAATTGCTTTCACTTAATTAATTAGTTTAATGTTTGCAAAGCACTTTCAGGATGAAAGGAATGAAAGGAACTATATAAATGTTAGAAATTTTTAATAGACAGTTCTCTCAGAGGCTGAGAGCTCACCAGCTGCCCATCTTCCTAGATGAGGACAGGAGAAATTGCCGTTAGAATTTCTCCAGGGCAGCAGAAAATGACCCTTTGATACTCTGGCATCTGAGCTTGTTGAGACTTTAAAAACCAACTTCTCCTTTCTTTGTACTTTTCTAAGTACAAAGGAACCTCTTTAAAAGGAGGGAAGGGTATGTGTAAGTAGTAAAGAAGATAAATAAATAAGAGGGGAGGGCTTCTATTACCACTCTTTCTACCTCTTGAGGTAGGACCTGGGGAGTGTCCTTTCTTTCCTCTCTCTCCATGAGGATGGCTGGGGCAGAAATAAGTAAGTGTGTGAGGGATAGCAGGATAATTCCCTTTGATGTGGTCTCACAGTGGCAGTCTTTGTATCTGAGACAGCTAATTAAATAGCAAATGAGTTAATTTAGATTTTGAACATTGTCACCTGAACTGCACCTCCTTTTAGGCATTCTTTCGAAAACAAAACTGATCATCATTATAATATAGAATTCCAGCTCCTTTTTTGTTGATCTACTCAACTGAGCAGATTCATATTAGGATCGTGAGCTAATTTTCAACATGAACAAAATCCAGAGAAGCTGTCTTAAGAAGACTCAAGATGTCACTATGATTCTAAAAGTAAAATTAATGCCTGTGTTTTAAAATGGTCTGTATTTTAACTCCACTGCAGGAGATTCATATAGAATATTAAACAATAATATAATTTTAGTGAAAAAAATCTTAACTGGAGAGGAGCAAATTTGAAAATATGTTTTTGATTTACAATCTCCCCAAGTAAAATTTGTATATTTTAAAATAACCGAGTACTAGATCTCATTATTAAAGTATTTGTATAAAGGAAATACATACATTTCTTGATCTCTTTTCATAAAAAATGAAACAGGGATTGAAAAATTTTTGATGTCTATTATGTATTTGGAGGCTTTTTATGAGCTGCTGGAAATCATCTCTTTTTAGAAATATAGGATGGCATATGTTGTCTAAAAAGAATGATTATTATTCAAATAAAATGTGCTCCCAAGGTGATACAAGCACTGTCATTTATTTCTCAGAGTTTGGAGGGGAGAGGGGATGTACAGCATCCTATTTTACTAAAAGACCAAATTAGAGGGAAAACCTAAAAGTTTCAGTTTATATTCCAAAATTCTGTGAAATATTTGACTCTACAGCAGCCAAATCTCTCAGAGATAAAAGTTGGTGTTTTGGAAATAAAATAATACTGAAAATTTAAAGAAATCTAGTCAAAATCACTTAATTTATTATTTAATTTTGGTCCATCAATGGAAAACTCAGTTTCTTCAGAATAAAGCTGTGCACATACTTGGTTAAAAACAGCCGGGCATTAGATGAGTTTAAACAATAGGGTTGGAGTACAACTCAAGGATTAACTTAAATTCGCCATATTTAGTAACATACTTAAAGAGATGGAAGCTTTGCTTATTCATGAAAATGCTTTTCTGTTCTTCAAAAAGTCATTTTGCTCTGACCAAAAACAAGACTATTTGTTTTTCTTTTTGGTGAGGAAGATTCACTTTAAGCTAACATCTGTTGCCAATCTTCCTCTTTTTTTTTTTTTTTTTGTTTTGGTTGAGGAAGATCAGCCCTGAGCTAATATCTGTGCTAATCTTCCTCTATGTTGTATGTAGGTCGCCACCACGGCATGGCTTGATGAGTGATGTAGGTCTGCGCCCAGGATCCGAACCCATAAGGGTTGGAAAATGTCAAGAATGTTGGCTGTTAAGAATGTGGGATCTGGAATAAGAACGGCAGTTAATGAATTGTGGCACCACATCTGATTAGTTAAAGACTGTTGTGAATATTATGTAACCACTGTGTACCTTGGTGTCCTCATCTGTAAAAGAAGAATAACTATAATACCTCTCTGTTAGGTTGATGTTAAGTTTTAAAGAAATAATACCTGTCAGGCACTTAGTTCAGTACCTGGTACATAGTGAACAGCTAATAAGCATTAGTCACGACTAATTGTAGGAAAGCCAGCAAACAAGAATGTGGAGGCTGGAGCCAGACTTTACAAGTTTGAAGCCAGATCTAACACTTATTAGGTATGTGGTCTTGGGCAAGTTATTAAAACTCTGTGTGTTCACCTTCCTATCTGTAAACAGAACTAATAGTACTCACTTTTAGGATTAAATATGGTAATATATGTAATTCATTTTAAAAAGTACCTGGCATTTGTTAAGTCCTATATAAGTGTTAGCTAGTAAAACTTTAATGAATATTAACCTATGTGATACGGACAATTATATAAGGTTGCAACGGTGTCTAGGTTTCAATCTTGTATAACTGTTTGGATCCATTCACTAAATGAGGAAAATCTGAAAGATACTAGGTTTGACGAGAAATTAACGAGCTTGATCAAGTATGTGCTGAATTCACTTCCCTTTGAGACATCCAAGTACAATATTGAGTCGGCATTTGGATACACAAGTTGGGAGCTTAGACAAATGGTCTGAACTAAATTTGGATAAAATTGTGGTGGTGGTGAGAAGGTGGTCACTGGAATACAGATGAAAACTGAAGCCACACTCATGGATGACACAGTCTATACTAGAAAACCTATAGAGGAAGAAAAAATAAAACTTTTAATCAAAACTCAAAATACAGTTTCTTTACGAAATCCTTGTGAATCTTCTGGGCAATCACCTAGAGCAGGTATAATTATATTTCTGTAGATTTTAATGTCTGTGAGATTATTGGCTTATGAGAGATGGGATCAGTTACAAGTCTGGATGTGGTCATTGGAAATAGAGTTTCTTCCTTTCTTCTTCATTCCTGGCATTGGGCAAATGGTTATGAGCCCTTTGATTATGAGCCATTGCAGGTAGTTCTTGAAACCTTGGGCGTGGACTGTAATAGATTGGGGACTTAGGAAAGGTAAGGACTAGTGGGTTTTATATGATGGGATAGAGACTTACAACATTGAACTAGACGGGCAAAGATCGAGAATCAGGGATGGGAATTTCTACAAATCAGAACTTACTTGGTTTGGGGTTCATGAAGACATACCCTTTGTGAATCTTTTGGATTCTATTCATACTCTGGATATTTGATATTTGTTCAGGGTTTGGCCTACACTCTGCTCTTTCTGCTTCCATTAGTTTTTGTTTCAGAACAGTTTTTTTTCTTCCATTTTCCTGCCTATCAAAATTTCATTGTTTTATCCTTTTGTTTCTAATGCAGTACAAATTCCTTTGAGGACTTATTTTTCTGTAATACATGTTAATGACAATAGAAATTAGAAAATAAAACTATTTCCCCTAACTTCACTTCTCCCTCCAATATATCTTTAATCTTGTATGTCCTAGATGTACAGAAAAGATTCATGATAGAAATTTAGAAATAGATAGATAGATTTCTGTCAATTCAGTCACATATTATTCAATTTGGAGTTAACAGTCTGCATAAAATGAATGGGGGGAGGACAGTATTGGGGATTGTGAAGGTGAATGGTGACAGATCTAGAGAAGTAATGGTAATGAGAGATGAGGGGGGCAGAAGAGAACAAAGGAAGCTTATTTTCACCCTTTCTGTCCTTTACCTACTTACCACAGTAGCAGTCCACAAGGCATGCCTCAGAGTCAGCATATATTCAGACCTCCCTGAACACACTTGCCCACAAGCATAATGTGAAAGTTCACCACTGGAAATGCTGATAATTGTTAGCATTAACCGTAATCCTGATAAGTTGCTTTTTGTCAGGGAGATGGGTTTCTAACTTTAAGACTAGGATGTCTTAACTCAAGAAAATAAACAAAAAGGAGATTTCCTAAATCTCCTTTATTCTTTGAATGGCACTTATGAACTTAATTCCCTGTTTTTGTCCCATATGCCCTGGATGATGCCAACTAAACTTGCAGTGATAGCAGCCAATCTTAGACACGTTTGCTGGCTGCCTGTAGCTGAGCCGAAGACCAGCTTCACTAAAGTCTGAATGCTCAGTGAAAGTTAGATGAACTATGACATCATGTTTTTTACTCCTCAATTAATAAGGGCTAGGGCCATTTTGAGCATTAGCCTTCAATCTCTCCAGAACTGTGACACTGGAATTGGCAAGACTAGTCTCTTTGTGCTCTTTCTTGACTGCCTGTTGGAGAGAAGATATTGGATGCTCAATAACTATGGAAGGGTTGTAACTAAAAGCAATTTATTTTAGAGATACTGGTAATCTACAGAGACTACTGAAAGTTGAAAACTTACTTTGCTTGATTTATATATTTCTTCAGAATGAGTACCTTTGAGTTGAATGTGATAAATGTCCTCTTATTTAAATGACAATTGTCATGACTCTTATTCTTGTGTAAGGTATAGCATAAAGGAGGAAGTAAGCCCACATAATCTGAAGATAAGGAAAAGAATATCTAGAAATGGATGAATAATGAATTAATGCATTGTCAAGAAGGTTCTAGAAGATAGTTTATATAAGGCATTGTACCTGCTGCATAAAGAGACTTTATATATGGTGATTGTTCGTTCTGTGAACAAATTATCGCGTGCATGTTAATCCTGAGGCAAGGGCACTAATAATTTCCAACACATGATTCTTATTTGTGTATACCACTTTACACGTTTAGTTCATTCTTTCCCTTACCCTCTAACACCTTTTTGTCCCCATACTCTCACCTAATACTTGCATTTTCATCTCTCAGTTGTTCTTTCCTACATGTTGACCATTGCTTAATCCTTGTACTGGAACTAGAGGTTCTAAGAAAAATCCTTCTTTTTCCTTTTCACAACTTGAGGAACTCCACTTGTATTCTTCTATCCATCAGTATTTTTTCACAATTTCTCTATCCATTTCTGAGAAGAAGGCAGACCTGGTAACCATGTCCCTCACATCCTATTAACATTGTAAGCAGATTAAAGAGGAGGGTGAGGAAGACAATGAAGAGTGAGACATAGGATTGAATTTTCGCATTCACTATATAATAGACTTTTTGCATATTGTCATATTTTACCAGATATGTGTCCAGGGAGTTATGATTAGGTAGGGGATAGGCCATGCTTCTGAATAAAATTATTTAAATGGATTCTAATAATTCCATATTTCCTCAGTGGAAAGCTTTTTTCTCACCTCCCTCCCTTCCTCCTTCCCTTAATCTTCCTTCTCTTAATGCAGCTGCCATGAATCACTTTTATAGCTTCCCTTGTGGTTCCTTGGCAATTACCAAGTTATATCATATACCACATCCTATTGCCCTCTTGTTAAACTCACCATTTCGCCCTTCAGTCCTAAACATTCTACTTGCCCACTTCCTATTTGCAAATTATTATTATTTCTACAGCCTCCACCTTATATATACGGGTCAAAGTCATGATTTTACATGAAATCTTTTAATTATTTGCCCACTCTGCACTCAGATAGCATGGTTATATAATCTTACATAATGAGTATTTCTAACTCTTTCTTATTTTGAGCTGATTTGTTTTCCTGGAACCAGTCACAAATACTTAGGTTCCAATTGCAGGGTAACCTCAGCATAGCCAGTTTTATATCCTCTGGACTTCCATATTATAATCATCTGTGTTCAATTCCATCTCATTTAAAAAGTTGTAAACTCTTTTTATTGATATTTTTCTCTCCAGTGTTTTGCTAAACTTTTATTAAACACTGAATGAGAAACACTAGTAAATTAAACAATGAACAGGAAATGTCCAGTGGTGTGAGAGGAGGCATAGGTATGGGATATACTATTCTTCTACATACAAATAATGGTTCATGAAATGCTCAGGCAGAGCTGGAACAAGCAGCTATAATGAGTCTTAAGTGCTCTAATTGTTTCACTGTGTCTAGACCAATGCCTACACCTTAAAAAAGAAAAATAACTACAATTCAGAGAATCCACACACCGTGTATAGAAACGCTGGTATTTGTCTATTATAACAGGATGGCCTAAATGAAAGAAAACTCTTCTGACTCCATCAACACTGTGAATGAGCTTTTCTTGCATTTATGAATAAGGAAGCCCATTTATTTTATCATTATTTGTTTTATTACTAATAACAGGCTCTTGCGCCTACGCACGTGGATAATAGCAAAGAAAGCAATCACTGGGAAAAATACAGACTGTACATAATACGACCATCTTTACCATGCATTCAGAGTAATTGCAATAAATTGTTATTGCCCTCAAAATCGAGTCTTTGTCCCAGCGTTCCAGAAGGAATTGCAGATTTATCAAATAGTTTCTGCTTTGCAATGAAGGCAATCATTAGCAATTTGGTTAGACCACTTAAACTTATTTAATAGTCAGAAATGTTAAAGTCCTTTGGAGATTCTCTAGTTAATAGAATTAACCTGTAGTGTAATTAGACATGTCTGAATTGAAGTCCTTTTTCAATGATAATACTTACAATAAAAGTAGTCTCCAGGGATAAAGAGGTTAGTATTCACATTAGTGGTAAATTCATTATCAGAACCACATTCTTTCTTTTGGTCTTTCATCCCTGAAGGATTCTACAGCTGGGTAGATTTGGAGCTTTGCTCTTTCTCATCAACTATTTTGCCTGTTTTTATTTCAAGGAATATTGACTTTCATCATAATTTCCTAATCTGAACTTTAATGACAAAATGATCTGCCTTGTCTTTTCCTGCTCCTATCAGGAAATGCAGAGTTGGTACAAGCAAAGACAGGACAGTCTCTCCAACCAGCTTGAAAATTGGCAAGGACATTCTTAAGAAATCAAATCACTGTAGCCAAATTCATATTGGAGTTCCTAAAGATGATCTAAATACCAGTGCTCACACTTCATCTCTTTTAAACAATTCTTCCCAAATTAATACCAATAATGCAGATGGCTCCAGGATACCATGTTTCAGCATCACCATGTTTATAAAGAACTAATAATTAAGGTGTCCTCGTTTACCTGTTTCTAATATTTACACAAATGCAAATATATGTGCATACATTTTCTTTCTTTCTGTACTGTGTTGTCCTCTCTGTGCAAGATGAGCACCATATCAGTGGATGATACTGAATCTCTTTTATCTGCCATTGTAGGCAGCGTATGCCATACATTTTCTTCTTTGGAAGTCTTTCAAAGAAGACTTCCTGCACCTATTTGACCTCAGAGAGCCTTATATGGCTTATATTTATGGTTTTATTTAGTACAGAAACAGGCAATGAGTTAGAGTTTACACTTTGAGGTTTACACAGGGTTAGAAAATCATTGTGTTATTATTAGCTAATCTCTGAAATCCTTTGTCTCTTCCTGGTCACCCAGGACATAAGTATACACAACTTCTAGGCATTGTAAACAAACAAACAAAAACTACACGTTACCTAAAACTCCCTGGGATGGAGCATGGTAGTGTTATCCACTCTCCCTCTCAAGGAACTTTGTGGCCAAATCAGATAGGATATCACTCTTTTCTGGACTTGTGGGTTTCTTTGTTTATACAGTTCCTCTTGTTCTGTTTTGTGTCATATTTATGTCATTTTTAGATATATGTTATATTCTATAGCAAATTTATAATCCCACACAGGAACTTTGTTATACATATTTTGTACCCTTGTAATGATTAATTTATTGTTTGAGCTTCACAATTTTTGTTGTGATGATCGAGTAAAATAAATCATGTGCAGATGCTGTGAACCATCACTGGCTGCACAATTGCAAGGTAGCCCACCGTGTGTTGAAGTCATGTTGACTAGATAAGGAAAATTTGCTTTTCTTCATTCAAAAGTAGCTACATGAAAAGAAAAAAAAATTAATATATAATTCATTTTAGAATATGCTATAAATTATATGTTATTTCATTTAATCCTCACAAGCTGATCAAGTGTCTCCATTTCCCAATGAAGAAAATGAAGTTTCAAGAGATTAGGTAAAAGCTCAAGTCTATAGTATAGATATCTGTGCTTTAGTCACTCCCAGATCTTCTGAAGTTAATATTCATGCTTTCTTCTGTCGTGTATTACCTATGTGTTAGGATTACTACGTAAGTAAACTGATATATGGCCTGTGAAAATTTTTGCTGTTTAATATCATGCCCTATATAGTATGAATTACTTTCTCTATGAAACCAAGGGAAGTTTAAACAACATTATGTTCTCCTATTTTAACTAGGCCACTTGAGTTAACATAGAAGAATGTAAGATTTTACACTCAACCTCCAGCCAGATATTCCTTTAAGAAGTAGATTCTGGTCCAATCATTCACAAGGTATTATTGTAAAGGTTCCTGGCCCCCATCTATAGAAACATGTCTCCAGCTTATAGACCAATGACTAAATTTTCATAATGATGGAATTGTGCCTTTGTTATTGTGCCTAGCACAGTACTTGACACATAGAAGTTGCTCCGTAAGGAACATTCATTAAATGAGCAGATGAGGAAACCAAGGAAGGAAATAAAGACGACAGTGTATTGTGGGAGATGGGCTACGACCAGCAGCTGGGTGAACTGGCTAGCAGTCTGGATCGTTTACTAACTACCTAAATGTCCTGCAAAAGGCATCTATTTTTTTGAAGTTCTGTTTTCTCACCATTAATGTCTTATATCTATAATATCCCTTCCAGCACAAACATTTTCTAATTCTCTGGATTGCTCAAGAAGGTACTAATGTCCTTTATTCTTTCAATCACAAAATTTAAGGTGATATTAATACATATGGACTTCACAATCTCTAATCAATAGTGTAGTCTATTGGCTGTGCGCCGATTTTCAAGTTCTAACACATCCTGGGGCATCCTCCCTGACATCTTTTATTGGTGAGACCATTGCATGTTTCTTGCTGTTTGAGTTTTCTCTCATCATCTATCTTACCTGTACTCAGCCTGTAGCTCTGCTAACAAAGCCCAATTTAATGTTATGAACACGAACAGAAGCAAAGACTAAAAGAAACACAGTCATGCATTGCTCACCGACAGGGGTCCATTCTGAGAAACATGTTGTTAGGTGATTTTGCCACTGTTTGAGCATCATACAGTGTACTTACACAAACCTAGATACTACACGCTTAGGCTCTATGGTACTAATCTTATGGGATCACCGTCTTATACGTTGTCTGTCATTGACTGAAATGTCATTATGCAGCACAAGACTGTATAAATGGTTAGAATATTAGTCAGAATACTTTAGGTTATTTTACAGTAAGAAATGACCATACCAAATCACAGTATCTTAAAATAAGATGAAAATAATGTAAAGAACTATGAAAGGGCTGAGATTTTCCCCGGTTTGTGAGATAACAAGGTAACCTAAGACAGATGTACAGATGCTGGCAGAAGACACAGATTCCTGGGTTAGAGATGAAAGATCTTGTTACTCAAAGCCTGGCAGGCAGCATGAGCTACATGTTTGTATCAGTTCCTCTTTCTCTGCAAGTCCCAAGAAGATGAAGGCAGGTGTCTTAGGGGTATGCAGCACACACAATGGGTCTGTGCCACAGCTGCAGAAACCTGAGCTTAAAAACCCCCAACAGGGCCAACCTCAGTGGCCTAGTGGTTAAGTTTGGTGTGCTCTGCTTCAGCAGCCTGGGTTTAGTTCTCAGGCACGGACCTACACTACTCGTCAGTGGCTGTGCTGTGGCAGCAGCTCACATACAAAATTAGAGGAAGGTTGGCCACCAATGTTAGCTCAGGACAAATCTTCCTCAGTTAAAAAAAGAAAAACCCCCAACATTATAAAGGGGGCTGCAAACAAACCTGCTCAATCTTTGCCCCAGAGGGAGATATTATCTTTATCTTCCTGGTCAGGAAACAAAACTGCCTTGTGCCCTAGAGGGAGACACTACTTAATTATCCAGGAATGTTTGCTATGCAAAAGCGTACTCTAGAGCAAAAACAATCATAAGACAAGTAGAAACACCATGGAGACTTGTTCCCCAATCATACATTTCTCACTTTAGCAACGTGTCTGTTTTGGATTGAGTGGGGTCTCTGTTCAGTGGGGTCTCAAAGGCTAAGACTGACAGAGGTTCCATCTAGATATTTTCCTTTTAGAGTACCATTCATGAAGAAGAGAACCCAGCAAATATTGATGCTTCAAACTTTACTCCAAAGGGACACATACCACTTCAACTTCCATTTTGTTGGTAAAAGCAAGTGCTTATTCACGAATATTTTTCTATGATTACCTAAGAAGTTGAGGTCCAGGAATACTAGCTGATGAGCACTAATAATGCAAGCAGTTGAATTCCAAACTGAATGAATTACCACACCCAAACTTTGCTAACAAGTTATTTTTTGCTTGAAGATCTCAAACAGCCACAATGATCTGTCATCAGAGTCTATGAATTGTTTGAGCAATTATATTCTGACATGATCAAACTCGCAAGAACAATCAGACAGGTTGTATGAAAAATTAGCACCTCCCTAGGTACCAAGTGTGGGCTAGTCGTGTGCTGCTTGCTAAGGGTCAAATGGTGGTTAAGGCAACATGATGTCTGTCTTCAGGTAGCTGAAATTTTAGTGTTAGAGACAGAAAACAAACAAGCAAGCAAACAAAATAATCATAGTTTATGGTAAGTGCTAAGAAGAAAATAGAGTATCGTGGATTAAGAGGGCAAGGGTCATCAGATAATTCCTATGCAAATCTGATGAGTAGGGGTTCTTCAAAGTGTTCTAGGATAGAAAGCATCAAATATAAAGTCCCTGAATTAGAATAGAGCTAGACTTGTTATAAATACTAATTGATAATCTGTGTGCCTCCATAACGACCTCAAAAGTTTAAAAAAGTTGGTTAGGCAATTTATGCAGAGAAACATTTCATAGGAATAAATATAAAAAGCCTTGCTCTTGGTACAACCACCCACACCTAGAGTTGGAGTGCTGAGGCTTTATTAACAGTAGCACATGTGAAAATGACCTTGAGAATTCAATTGACTATCAGATCAATGTTTTAAAGTGGAATATAAAAAATCTGACTCAATAATAACATAAACATATAAAGTGCAGAAGAAAAATAAAAGTATACTTCACTGTGTTCTGTGCAGTTATACTTCATTCAGTTCTAGGAAGACATCTAGTTTTGTGAAAAGCTGGAATTCATACAGAACAGTGTTAATAAGATAAGGATGTACATGGTTTCAGTTGGGACTGTATCAAGTCCAGGGGATGTTTAGAAATGTGTGGGGGCTATTTTGTAGTAGTCACAATGAGTTATAGATGCCACTTAGAATTTAAGAAAAGGAGCATGAATGCTAAGTATCTGGCATTACACGCAGAATTCCACACAATTAAGATTTATCCCTCCCAAAATTTCCAATACTGTCCCCTTTGAGAAATAGCTATCATCTATCTGTCTATCTATCGTCCATCATCTATCATCTATCTATATCTTTATCTATCCACCTGTCTGTCTGTCTATCCATCTATCTATCCATCCATCCATCTATCTACAAAATGATATTTTATTTTATGTGGAAAGACCTGAGAACATTTAATTTGGGGAAGAGAATAGCTGCCATCTCATAAAGAGTTCAGTCAAGTAACAAAGTCTTCTGTGTAGCAGCAAATTGAAATGAGGTTAATAAAGAGAACTTATAGGAAGGAAGGGGAGGAACAGATTTTAACTCAATATGAGGAAGAAATCTTTAAGGTTCATAATCGGAGACAAAACCTGGAAAAATGGTCATATCTAATTCACTGGCTTTCTTTTGACGGTAACCATTTTATCAAGTTTCAATTTATCTTTCACTTGCTTAGCACAACTTGGAAGAATTTAACTTTGTCCAAAGAAGAGTCAAAATTTCCTGTTTTTGAGAATCTCTGTCTTGTGTACCATGAAGGTCAGCTACATTTAAGAAGATGGACTGTTCAGCTTTACACTCCCGGGCTAGCTGCCAATGGCTCTTCTCAGCTTGTAGAGAAAACAAGAAGAACCTAAGTCTTAGGTTCTGATTCTACATGAAATATTTTTGAAGAGTAACTTTACTTCACGTGTGCAGACTTGATTTCCTTGGTGGAGGATGAGCTTGACGTTGCTATTGTTGGTTGACGTTGGAGCATTTGCACTGTTTTGCTTCTTGCAGTTCAGAGAGGATATTCTTGGTAAATACACTTGATGGATTATTATTCAATAATTATTTTTATCAAAACATACAGTTGATTTCCATGCTACTTTTGTCCAGAGTCAGACAAATAACAACCCCAATCCCATATATCAATGTATTGGAGCATTACATACTCTATGTAAATTTGGCTTTCAATACAAAGTTTTCATTTCATTGTCAGAAACAATGAAAGTAAGAAAACGGTGGAGCAATATCTGCAAAGTGCTGAAGGGAAAAACAAAACAAAACAAAACAAAACTAGCAACCTAAAGTTCTTTACCAGGAAAAAATATCTTTCAAATACTAAGGCAAAATACAGATATTTTCAGACAAATAAGAACTGAAAGGAGTAATCACATTGTAAGAAATGTTAAAGAATTAAAATGAAACCAGAAGGAAATCTCCATTCCTACATAAAGGAATTAAGACCACTGATTTGATTATCACAAGGTTAAACATAAAAGGCTTTTAAAAATAAATATTTAAATCTCTTAAAAATCTAATTATTTAAGTAAAAATAATGACAATGTATTGTGGGATTTATAATATATGCAGAAGTAAAATAAATGACATACAATAATGCAAATTCTGAGAGAATAGAAATGAGAAAATATATAGTTCTAAGTTGCTTATACTAAATTGAAGTGGTATAACGTCACTTGAAGGTAGACTGGGGGAAGTTAAAATGTAGGTTACAAATACCAAGACAATTAGTAAACTAAAACACCAAAAATTATACCTAATAATCCAACCAAAGAAATAAAATAGAATTATAAATATTACTCAATTAATCCCAGAAAGAGAAGAAAGAGATGGGAAGGGAGTGGAGAACAGATGGGGCAAATAGAAAACAAATAGAAAGTGGTATATTCCAACCCAATCACGTCAACCCAACCATAATCACGTTAAATATAATTAGTCTCTTATCCTGACTTTTAAAACAAACACAATTGTTTATTTATTTTTGGTAAGGAAGATTAGCCCTGAGCTAATATCTGTTACCAATCGTCCTCTTTTTGCTGAGGGAGATTGGCCCTGGGCGAATATCCATTCCCATTTTCCTCCACTTTATATGTGTGATGCCTGCCACAGCATGACTTGATAAGCAGTGCATAGGTCTGCACCCAAGATCCGAACTTGTGAACCCCAGGGCCACTGAAACGGAGCACGTGAACTTAATTACTATGCCACAGGGCCGGCCCCTAAACACAATCATTTTCAAAAAGACAGTTACTATTTCATTTATAAAAATTATAGAAATCAAAACGTGTCATAAAGCTTTATCTATAGTTCATAAAAAATACATTCCAACTTGCACTTTAATGAGCAATTAGTTTCAAATCCAAATATGATGCAAATGGTTGGTAATTTATTTGTCAATAAAACAAGCATCTTCTTTCATGATTAAACAGCTTTCCTTCCATCTTATTGGAAAAAACTCAAATTTTGCCATAAATGTATCATTGGAAAGTCTATTTAAATCTAGGTATGAAGAAGTAGTTTGTAATTTCACTTGAAACAATGACAGAAGCTTGGGGAAAAGGTGTTTGGAGAGATACAGAGACCAGCCAAGCTATTCAAGTCCTCAAGGGCTAGGGTGCTGAAGAGTGTGAAATATATCGAGATGAGCCCTATATTTGCTGCACCTTTTCCCCTCAGGGCATTTGCCATTTCAAATCAAGTGACATGGAAAAGAAATACAAGCTGTGTAAATAGAGCTTGTGGAAGACTCCCTTGACTAAGAAGAAAAAGATTAGATTTGGTGCCACTCAAACAGTCAAGATTTGAGAAAACAGGTTTCCAGACTGTGACATTGTGATCTACAATAAGAAATGTATATATATTTGATCTTCATCCCTATTCCTGGCATCAGCTCCTAAAACCCTGTAATTTCCTAAGTGATAAGAGCAATGGGAGCATCTTTTGTTACAATATTTGGTATTTTGTCCTCAGTTCCTGAGATAACTCCAGAGCAATAAAGGTGAAAGAAGTGTGTTTTGTTATTCATAACAAGACCCTTTCAACCACACCTGAGTTTATGTTAGTGCGGTGGTTTTTGGAAAGTTCTTAGATAACCACAGAATGGGGGCAGGTTGTCAGGGGAACCAACCTTTGGTTAGAGGTTTGGGTCTTTGAGTCCCATCATGACCTCTGCACTAGAGGACCTCTGCACTGTAGAGAGGAACTAAAAGTAGAATCAATCACCAATGGGCAATGATTTAATTAATCCTGCCTATATAATGAAGCCTCCATAAAAATCCTAAACGATTGGGGTGCAGAGAGCTTCTGGTTGGTGACCATGTGGAGGGATGGGAGAGTGGAGTGCCTGGAAAGAGCACGGAGCTCTGCATCCCTTCCCACATTTCTTACTTTATGCATCTCTTCTATCTGGTTGTTCGAGAACTGTATCCCTTTAAAATAAACTGTCATCAAGTAGGTAAACTATTTTCCTGAGTCCTGTGAGTGGCTCCATCAAATTATTGAACCTGAGGAGAAGGTCATGCGAACTTCTGATTTGTAGCCGACTGCTCAGAAACTCAGGTGACAACCTGGGACTTTGGATTGGGATATGCAGTGGGGACAGTCTTGAGGGACCAAGCCCTTAACTTGAGGTGTCTGTGTTAACCCCAGGTAGATTGTGACAGAATTGAATTGAATTGTAGGACAACCAGTTGGTGACAACAGAGAATTGGAGAACTATTTGGTGTGGGAAAGCCCCACTCACCTGGTGTCAGAAGAGAAGCATTTTGTAATTAGACAGAAAACAGAGGAGTTTTTTCCTTTCACTGACCAAAATGGAAGCCAGAGAAATAACCAACATTCTGCTTCCAGTTTTTTCCTTAAGGTATTTGCTGATTTCTAAACTGTGCATGTCAGCAACAAAAAGAAAAGAAAGAAAGCAAATGCTGCTGCTGCTGCTGATGATGATAGATAAAACAAAATAAAACTGACTGACAAACCCACTAAAAGGCTAAAAATACAAACAGAGCTTTCCTCTCAGAAAAATTTGAAATCCATCCTTGATATTTCTTAATTCCAGTTTGTATAAGATCATCTGTTGGTATTTTATCTGTCTGCTAGAAGAAACGGATATTCTCTCTACAATTTTTCGTAATCTCAGCACCCTGTGTAAAATTAATCACCCTTCCAGGCAACATGGCCAAATGACTGAAATCAAAAGGAAAAAATAAATCAACAAAAATAAGATGTGATCTAATTATTGATGTTGTCAGACACAGAACCTAAAATAACTATGATGATTATTTTAACTTGTCATGAAATGATAATATATAAAGTTTACAAATCTTAAATGTAATGATCAATGTAATTTTAAAAGTATGTATTTCTATGGCTATCGCCCATATGGAGATGTAGGATATGACCATCTCATCAGAAGGATCCTTTATGACCTAGCAAGTCAGCATTCACCAGAGCTCACCATACTAATAATGCTATCACCCAAAATTAGGTTAGTTTAGGGTGGGGGGTGAGCAAAATGGGTGAAGAGAGTCAAAACGTAGAAAGTTCCAATTATAAAATAAATAAGTGACGGGAGTATAATGAACAGAATGACTATAGTTAATAATACTCTTGCATATTTACAAGTTGCTGAGAGTAGACCTTGGAAGTTCTCATCACAAGGAAACATTTCTGTAGCTACGGTCGGTGACACATGTTAAGCAGACTTTCTGTGGTGATCATTTTGTAATATACACAAATATCAAATCATTATTAAGTTGCACTCCTGAAACTAATATAATTTTGTGTGTCAATTACACCTTAATAAAATAAACCTATAAAAATTAAGTTAATTTGTTTTGAGGAAAAATGCAGACAAATAATCTTTGAAACATGTCTAGAACTTGAAAAAAAGATGTTTTTAAAGAATCATTTGTAGCTTTCATTTTTGTGTGTATGTGTGTGAGGAAGATTGTCCCTGAGCCCATCTTCCTCTATTTTGTGTATGGGACACCTGCCACAGCATGGCCCGATGAGCGGTGTGTAAGTCCACACCCGGGATCCAGACCTGTGAATCCTGGGCCGCCAAAGCAGAGCACGCAAACTTAATCACTGCACCACCAGGCCGGCCCCTATAGCTTTTGTTTTAATTTTACTTCTTTATGTTTTAAGTTCCAGGATTGTATTCCAAATCTCACACTGAATTTAACTTACATGTCTCTTTAAACACTTTTATTCCGGAACAATTTTTCAGACTTTCTTGTCCTTCATGACACTGATGTTTTGAAGGGTATGGGTCAGTATTTAGCAGACTTTAACTCAATTTAGATTCATATGATGTTTCTTCCTGACCCTATTCAGATATGTCTTTGACAGCAACCTTAGAGAGAGTCCTCTGTCCTTCCCAGTGTGTCACATCAGGAGGCACGGGCTGTTGGTTTGTCCCATTATTCATGACGTTAAATTGATCACTCAGTGGAAGTCCTGTCCTCCGGGTTTTTCCACAAAGATGTTACTGTTCTCTCTTTCTAATTAATAGGTCATTTATAGAGATACTTTGAAATAATGTAAATATTGTGTTTCTTGTCAACTTTGTTCCACTAGTTTCAACATCCATTAGTGATAAATGTCTGAATCAATTACCACATTGGTAATGGTTACAAAATGGTCTATAGTAGCAAACTCATCTAAAAGAAACTGTTTTTTTACCTTAAGGTCACTTTTTCATAAAAAAGATTAAGTAGCTTTTAAATTTTCTAAAATAGTCATTGAGGCATTCTTTATTGCCAAAGGCATTTTGGGTTGAAATCATCTGGAAAGTGCTAGGTAAATACAGGCACACTAAATTGTGTGGTTTGGGCATAGAGATTAATGGAGACAGCAACAAAATATATGCATAAAAGGAATAGATTTATAAAATGATGAGAGATATGTGTATAATTACCGATTTTGTTTGTATGTCTGGATTTCCATGGGCCTGTTGCACCACAAGGTAGAAATAACAAGAATATCCACAGTAAGTGTTGTTTTATTATTCATAGTACTCTGGGAGCTAGAATAGATTTGAGAATTGTTCAAACAAGGTAGATGTTTGAGATTCAGGATAATGAATGAGATTTTTCCCAGAGAGAGCATTTTACATGGAAACAGGAGAAAGCTCAGAACAAATGCATGGAGACACCAAATTTTGAAAGGGCATAACGTAGAAGGAATTCAGAAATAGTTCTCACAGAGGCAGTAGAGTCATGAGAGTGGAGTCCACGCCAGTGAAGATGAAAGGCACTGTTCCTTTGAGAATGAGAGGAGTCTCGTCAGGGTGCCTACCCCAATCTGGAGCCAGGAGGGTGGTCAGAGATTTCCAGAGAAAGGTGCCATCTATGCTGAGGATGAAAGGAGGAAAGGAATCTGACGCATGATGTTCTAATTAGAGGGGCATCATGTAAGAAGGTCTAGGGTGAGCATGTTCAGGTCAGGCCACTGGCGCTAATCATAGTCCCAGTGCACTGAGTCCCCATAGCCCTGAGTGTAAGCCAGGGTGTGATGTGAGGAGACGGGAGAAGTAAGCAGTGACAAGAGTGAAGAGGAAGTCTACTGGAGTGAAACTGAGGCTTTCACTCCTGGAAACAGACAAACAAACAAAACAACCTCAGCTCTACCTAAGGAAAGATTTTCCATGTTTCCCTTACTCCTGCCTTGAATACGGCCAAGAATTTTGAAAATGAAAATTAGAAACAGCTTGAAATATTGATGGCGTCTTTGGGTGGCTGAACTAGCACAGGTAACTGCCTATATCCAGACTCCACCTTTGTGAAGAAAAATGCTTTTTAATTTAAACTGTTTATTCCTTAATAGTTTAATAAACAAAGGTATTTATTTACTTACTTAAAGCTGAGGCCATTCCTCACCAATATAGGGAGGGAAGAGAAAGGCTAATGAGAACATTTTCCTCACAGGAGAAAGTCCAAGACTAAAATTTTGTTTTGAAAGTCACTGTTTTTGGAATATCTGATGCGGATGTCCAGGGTCCTGAGGGTGTAATTTAGAGACCTTCTCAGGGAGGGAGGGGAGACTGAGAGAGAGCCGAAGTCTGGGAAATGCCCACTTTAAACAGAGCAGCCTGGCTACTTCTAAGTGCTGAGATTTCCACCAAGAACAATGTTCTGCTTCTACAATATTTGAAAATGACTGAGTCATAATCTTCTGAGTTATATAAATAGCTACTTAAAATATTAACCATATTGAGTTTGTTTTTAAAGTTTATTTTACATTTCCCTGTCAGAAACTTCTACCTATTCTTAGATTAAAAGGTTGGTTGACAGCAGGAATTTGACCTAATTGTAGATAATATTATTTATGACATTTATGATGCTCGGAGCTTTAAGCTGGGGAAGTTTTGCTAATTTTCCAGAGAAGTATTATTGAAATTTAAAAACAGATTGAGGGGCCGCCTGGTGGCGCAGCGGTTTGGTTCACGCTTGGCAGCCTGGGGTTCGCGGGTTCGGATCCCAGGCGCCGGCCGACGCACTGCCTGTCAGCCATGCTGCGGCGGCGTCCCATATAAAGTGGAGGAAGATGGGCACGATGTTAGCCCAGGGCCAGTCTTCCTCAGCAAAAAGGGGAGGATTGGCGACGGATGTTAGCTCAGGGCTGGTCATCCCCACAAAAAGAAAAAAACTAAAAATAAAAAATAAAAACAGATTGATACTTTAAAAGTGTTAAACTTTGTTTTGTTTTTCATGGCTTAGTTGCAGTTTTGCAGATTATATTCTTGGTAGAAAATGACTTGTAACTTAAAATTAGCCTCCGAGAGTTAAATAAAATAGTGATGAATACAGAAGAGATTTAGAACAAATGTTCACCTTTTTAAATCTCCTTCTACTAGTATTAAATAATAAATTATTATCATAAACAGCAATTTTTGAAAATATTTGAATTTCAAGATTTAATGTCAAATACTACCTTTATTTTTCCCTGGACAAACCTCTTTCAGTTCCTTTATTTGAAAAATAATATAAGATTAGAAGATGATCCAAGATTATTCTTTCTATGTCTCAATTCATTTTAAGGATTTAGATAAAAGTAAATATAAAATACAATGTAGAAATTATTTTAATGTGGTAATTGATTTTAAAAGGATATGCAAAGAAATGAACATATATTTGAGATGTTGGAAATCATAAAAATGAGACTAGGCATGCAGACACGGATGGGAGGCCTCTGGGAATGCCTACCTATGCTCATATAGAGGTGATTTGCATGGTCAAATACAACGTTGTTGTTGTTTTTCTACTAGACTTTATTTTTTTAAGTAGTTTTAAGTTTACAACAAAATTGAGCAGAAAGTCCAGACGGTTTCCTTATGTATAAGCCCCTTGCCTCACACATGCACCATCAACATCTCTCACCAGAACGGTACATTTGTTACAATCAGTGAACCGACACTGACACATCATTGTCAGCCTAAGTCCATAGTTTACACTAGAGTTCACTTTTGTTATTGTACTTTTTATGAGTTTTAACAAAGGAATAGTGATGTGTATCCACCATTATATTATAGGATATACAACGGGTTTTTCAACGGAGATCAAGTAGAAGAGGAGACAGAGAGTTGATTAGGGATTGCCAGGGGCTAGGGGAAGGGCATAAAGAGACCCCCGTCTCTTGGATTTTCCCTTTGTGGACTTTTCATGTAAATGGAATCATACAATGGGGGACCCTTTGTGTCTGTCCTCTTCCACTCAGCATAACATTGTCAAGGTATATCAGTGTTGTAGAATGTATCTAACTTTCATCCTTTTTGCGGGTGAATAATATTCCTTTGTAAGCATATAACATATTTTGTTTATCCATTCATCAATTGATGGGCATTTGGGTTGTTTTTCCACTTTCTGGTTATTATCAATATTGCTGCTGTGAACATTTATGTACAAGTTTTTCTGTAAACGTATGTTTTCAATTCTCTTGGCTATATAGCTAGGAGTGGAATTGGTAAGTTACATAGTGATGCAATGTTTAACTATTTCAGGAACTGCCAAACTGTTTTCCAAAGCAGTTGCAAAATTTTACATGTCCACCAGCAGTGTATGAGGGTTTCATTTCTCTGCATCCTTGCTAAAACTTGATGTTGTCCGTCGTTTTTATTAGTCATCATAATGTGTGTTGTGATACCTCATTATGATTTTGATTTCATTTTCCTAATGACAAATGATGTTAAGCCTCTTTTCATGTGGTTATTGGCCATTTGAATATCTTTTTGGGATAAATGTCTATTCAAATACTTTGCCTATTTTTAAATTGTGTTATGTATCTTCTTCTTGTTGAGTTGCAGGACTTCTTTATATATTCTGGACACAGGTCTCTTATCAAATATATGATCCACAAATAATTTCTCCTGTTCTGTGAGTTGTGATTTAACTTTCTGGATTTTGTCCTTTGAACCACAAAAGTTATTAATTTTATGAAGTCTACTTATCTATTTTTTTGTCTGTTGTGCGTACCATTAATGTCATATGTAAGAAACTATTGCCTTACCCAAAGTCATGAAAATTTACCTATATGTTTTCTTCTAAGATGTTTATAATTTTAACTCTTATATTTAAGTTTTTGATCCATGTTGAGTTAATTTTTGTATATGGTGTGATGTAGAGGTCCAAATTTATTCTTAATGTGTGGATATCCAACTTTCTCAGCATCATTTTTTGTAAAGATTTTCATTCCCCATTGAATTTTCTTGGCACCCTAGTCAAAAATGAATTGACCAAAAGTGTAAAGATTTCTTTCTGGACTCTCAGTTGATTTGTGTGTCCGTGCTTATTTCAGTTTCACATTGTCTTGATTACTGTAGCTTTGTGGTAAATTTTGAAATTAGGAAACTTGAGTTCTGCAACTTTGTTCTTTTTTAATATTGTTTTGGCCATTTTGTGTCCTTTGCATTTCCATATTAGGAGCAGCTGGTCAATTTCTGGGAAAGGAAAAACAACAGCTAGGTTTTGAGATTTTGATAGGGAGAGAATTGAAAGTGTAAAATAATCTTGGTAATATTAATAACAATATTTAGTCTTCTAATTCATGAACACAGGATGTCTTTCTTCTTTTGGGATCTTCTTTAATTTCTTTCAAAAATGTTTTATTATTTTCAGTGTATAAGTCATGAACTTCTTTAGTTAAATTTACTCCTAAATAATTTATTCTTTTTGAGGCTATTGTAAATGGAATTTTTTAAATCTTATTTTCAGATTCTATATTGCTAGTGTTTAGAAATGTGATTGATTTTTTGTGTTGGTCTTGTTTCTCCAAGCGTAATGAATCTGTTTATTAGATCAAATAGTGTTTTGCAGATTTCTGAAGATATTTTATACACAAGATCTTGTCATCTGTGAATAGAAATAGTTTTACTTCTTCATTTCCAAACTGATTACCTTTTATTTCCTTTTCTTGACTAATTTCTCTGGCTAGCATCTCCAGCACAGTGTTGAATACACATGGCAAGAATAGACATCACTGTCTTTTTCCTGATCTTAGGGGGTCATCTTTCAGTCTCACCATTAAGTATCATGTCAGCTGTGGGTTTTTCATAGATTCCTTCTATCAGATTGAGGAAGTTATTTTCTATTACTAGTTTGTTGAGTGGTTTTATCATTAAAAGTTGTGAGAAAATTTCAAATACTTTTTCTGTGTCAATTGAGATGATCATGTGATATTTGTCCTTTAATTGTTAATATGGTGCATTACATCAATCGATTTTTCAAAGTTAAACAAACCTTACATTCCTGAGATAAATCTTCCTTGGTCATGGGATATAATTCTTTTTATAAATTATTGGATTCAATTTGTTAGTCTTTGTTGAGGATTTCTGCATCTATACTCACATGAGATTTTTGTCTCTACTTTTCTTTCCTGTGAGGATTTTATCTGGTTAATAATGACTCATAAAATGAGTTGGGAAGTGCTCCCTCATTTTTTATTTGTTGGAAGTGTTTGTGAAAGATTAGTGCTAATTCTTTAAATGTTTGATAGAATTCACCAGTGAAGATATCTTTCCCTGGGGTTTTATCTAAGAGAAGTTTAAAATTATTAATTTCTTATCTTTATTTGTCATAGCCCTATTCCTATTCTCTATTTACTCTTGATGTTCAAAAAATTGTGTTTTTCAAGGAAGTTGTCTAGTCCATCTAAGTCCTCTAATTTGTTCATAGTATTCCTTTATAATGCTTTTTATTTCTATAAAGTCAGTAATGATGTCCCCTCTTTTATTTCCAATTTTAATAATTTGACTTTTTTCTTTTGTTTTGTTGGTTAGTATAGCTAAAGATTTTCAATTTTGTTGTTCTTTTCAAAGAACCGGATTTGGTTGCCTTGATTTTTTTTTCCTATGCTCTATTTCCCTAGTTTTTGCTCTAGTCTTTATGACCCTTCCTTCTACTTGCTTTGAGTTTAGGTTATTCTTCCTTTTCTAGTTTCTTAAGGTAGAAGGTTATGCTATGGATTTGAGATAGTTTTCTTCTTTTTAAAATAGATTTTTATGCAGAGTCTGGCTCTGTATTATGTGCTTAAAAAATAGCAACTGTAATTATTATGCAAAATAAAAACCACAGAATTCTAAAAGCATTTTGTTTACAGAGAATTAGTTGTATGTGTAACAGTCTTTTGTAGCCCCTTTCGTTAACAGGAAAATTTCATATATGTGCCTGTGTCTCAAAAATCATATTCATTTAGAGATGCATGCTTCCTAATAAAAAAAAAAAGCTAATACAGACAATAAAAATATCAGAAATTTAGATTCAGAACAAACTGGGTCAAATTTTTACTTTTATTCACTGTGTGACTATAGCCAAATTACTTAACCATTCTGTTCCAAGTATTGATACATAGATTATTATTACCCCAGCAGTTTTCCAGCACAGTGCTTGGCATGTTGGATTTCAGAGACTGAGTACACTGTCTTGCTTTTCTCTTATAGCAGCAGGGACCAGTGTCTGCTAATATTAGTAGCATTCCCATAATTTAGAGTTAGAACATAGAGAGTAATTTGGGACTTAAACATACCTTTTACCTATTTTGTAGTTTTGCTTAGGATCTGTTAAGTTATAATTTTCAGGATGTATTGATGATTCATTACTGATATATTCTTTAAATGTGAATTAAGTGCAATCGTGAAAATACTTAACACTACCAAACAATACACTTAAAAATGACTAAGATGGTAAATTTTGCTATGTACTTTTAACCACATTTAAAAATAAACAAGAAATAAATGGGTTTTTAAAATTTTTTTGCTGTGGAAGATTCACCCTGAGCTAACATCTGTGCCAAGCTTCCTCTTTTTGTATGTGGCCACTGACACAGCCTGGCCACTGACAGACGAGTGGTGTAGGTCTGCGCTGAGGAACTGAACCTGGGCCGCCAAAGCAGAATGCACTGAACTTAACCACTAGGCCACTGGGGCTGGCCCAAGAAAGAAACATTTTTTTTTTTAAGTTGTTTCTAGCTATAAATTGGCCTCTATGCACTTCTTTCCCTACATCTGATAATTTTTGGTATGTGTGTTTTTATTTTCATTTATCTCACTATTTTTGAATTTCCTTTGCAAATTCTTCTTGATCCACTGTTTTCTTAGGAGTGGGATGTTTACTTTTCACATATTTACAAATTTTCAAATTGTCCTTCCATATTGATTTATAATTTCATTCATTGTGATCAGAGGGAATACATTTTATCAATTCCTTTTAAATTTGTAGAAACTTTTTTTAATAGCCCAACACATGGTCTATCCTGGTGAATATTACATGTGTACTTGAGAAGAATATGTATTTTGCTGCTGTAAATTGGAGGGTTCTGAAGATGTCTATTATGTCTAGTTGTTTTATAATGTTTTCTAGATCTTCTCTTTCTTTTTTGATCTTTATTGTTGTTCCATCCCCTACTGAAAATGGGATATTAAAATTTCTAAGTATGATTGTGGAATTCTCTAATTTTCTCTTCAAATCCAAGTTTTTTAAAGATTTTATTTTTTTAGAGCAATTTTGGATTTGTAACAGAACTGAGAGTGTGGTCCCTAGATTTTGTATATACCTCCTGCCCACACACGTGCATAACCTCCCCAATATCAACATCACTCACTAGAATGGCATATTTTTTTTAACAAAGATGAACCTACTTTGGCACATTATAATCACCCAATGTCCATAGTTTACCTTAGGGTTCACCCTCAGTGTTAACATGCTCTGAGTTTGGACAAATATATGACATATATCCATCATTATAATATTATACAGAGTAGTTTTACTGCCCTAAAATTGACCTGTGCTTTGCCTATTCATCTCTATCATTCTCCAGCCCTGGCACTTACTAAACTTTTTATGGTCTTCATAGTTTTACTTTGTCCAGAATGTCATATAGTAGGAATCATACAGTATGTCATCGTTTCAAATTTACTTTTTTCACTTAGTAATATGCACTTAAGTTTCCTCCATGTCTCTTCAGGGCTTAATAGCTACTTTCATTTTAGCTCTGAATAATATTTCATTGTCTGGATGCACCACAGTTTATTTATCTGTTCACCTACTGAAGGACAATTTGGTTGTTTCCAAGTTTTGATAATTATGAATAAAACTGCTATAAACATTATGTACAGGTTTTTGCATTGACATAGGTTTTCAACTCCTCTGAGCAAATACTGGGAGTGTAATTTCTGGATCATAAGTTTTGGACTTCTTGACAACACCGAGTCTTTGTATTTGTGAACACGGAAGATTTCTCCATTTATTTAGTTCTTCTTTGATTTTTTTTCATCAGAGTTTTGTAGTTTTCCCCAAATAATTCTTGTACATATTTTGTTAGACTTATTCCTAAGTATCTCTTTTTTTGAGGTGTACTAATGTAAATGGCATTGTGTTTTTAATTTTATTACTTATAAAGTTATAGTTGTTCATTATTAGTATATTGGAAGGCAAATTGACTTTTTATTTCAATCTTGTATCCTACACCTTGCTTTAATCACTGATTAGTTTCAAGGAGTGTTTTTGTAAATTCTTTCAGCTTTTCTACATAAATGAGGATGTCATCCAAGCAAAGACAGTTTCATGTTATCCTTCCCAATCTGTATAGCTTTTATTTCCTTTTTTTCTTTGTTGCATTAGCAAGGACTTCCAATATGATGTTGGAAAGGAGTGGTGAGAGGGGACATCCTTGCCTTGTGTCTGATCTTAGTGGGAAAACTTTCAGTTTCTCACCATTAAGAATGAAGTTGCCTGTAGGTTTTTTTGTAGATATCTTTACCAAGTTAAAAATGTTCTCCTCTATTCCTAGTTTACTGAGAGTTTTTATCACAAATGGGTGTTGGATTTTGTCAAATGCTCTTTCTGCATCTATTGATATGATTATGTGATTTTTCTTTTTTAGTTTGTTGATGTGATGGATTATATTAGTTGATTTTTGAATGTTGAACGAGTCTTGTGTAACTGGGATAAATCCCACTTGATCATGGTGTATAATTTTTTAAAATATATTTTTGGATTTGATTACTAATATTTTGCTGAAGACTTTTGCATGAAATCAAAACATTGCCAATGTTCATTAAAGATATTGGTCTATAGGTTTCTTTTCTTATAATGTCTAGTTTTGGTATTAGGATAATGCTGACCTCATAGAATGAGTTAAGAACTATTCTCTCTCTTCTGTCCTCTGAGAGAGATTGTAGAAAATTGGTATAATTTCTTCCTTAAATGTTTGGTAGAATTCACTAGTGAACTCATCTGGGCCTGGTGCTTTCTGTGTTGAGTGGTTATTAAATTTTAATTTAAATTGCTTTAATAGATATAGACCTATTCAGATTGTTTAGCTCTTCTTATGTGATTTTTGGTAGATTGTGTCTTTCAGAGAATTGTTCCATTTCATCTAGGTTATCAAATTTGTGAGCATAGAATTGTCCATAGCATTTCTTTATTATCCTTTTAATTTCTATGAGATCTGTAGTGATGTCCCCTCTTTTATTTCTGATAATAGTAATTTGTGTCTTCTCTTTTTATTTAGTCAGGCTAGAGGCTTATCAATTTTATTGATCTTTTCAAAGAACCAGCTTTTGGTTTCATTGATTTTTAATATATGCACTCAATGTTTTAAATTTTTCTCTAGTACTGCTTTTGCTGCACCCCAGAGATTTTGATAAGTTGTGTTTCATTTTCATTTACTTCAAAATGATTTTGAATTTTTCTTGAGATTTTTCTTTTACCCATGTGTTACTTAGAAGTATGTTGTTTAATCTCCACATATTTTGGGATTTTCTAGTTAGCTTTCTGTTATTGATTTCTAGTTTAATTTCATTGTGGTCTGAGAGTAGACAATGTATGATTTCTACTCTTTTAAATTTGTTAGGGTGTGTTTTATGGCCCATAGTGTGGCCTTGGTGAATATCCCATGTGAGCTTGAGATAAATGTGTCTTCTGCTTTTGTTGGATGAAGTAGTCTATAGAGGTCCATTAAATTCAGTTGACTGATGATATTGTTGAGTTTAGCTATGTTGATACTGATTTTATGCCTGCTGGATTTGTCCATTTCTGAGAGAGGAGTGTTGAAATTCCAACTATGAGAGTGAATTCATCTATTTCTCCTTGCAGTTCTGTCAGTTTTTGCCTCATGTAGTTTGATGCTCTGTTGTTAGGTGCATACACATTAAGAATTGTTATGTGGGGCCAGCCCAGTGGCCTAATGCTTAAGTTTGCATGCTCCACTTCGGCGGCCTGGGGTTTGCAGGTTAAGATCCCGGGTGTGGACCTATGCACTGCTTATCGAGCCATGCTGTGGTGGTGTCCCACATATAAAGTAAAGGAAGGTGGGCATGGATGTTAGCCCAGGGCTAGGTTTCCTCAGCAAAAAGAGGAGGATTGGCAACAGATGTTAGCTCCAGGCTAATCTTCCTTGCAAAAAAAAAAAAAATGTTATGTATTCTTGGAGAATTGACTCCCTCATCATTATGTAATACTCTTCTTTATCCCTGATAACTTTCCTTACTTTGAAGTCTACTCTGTCTGAAATTAATAGAGTTACTTCTGCTTTCTTTTCATTAGTGTTAGCATGGTATATTTTTCTCCATCTGTTTACTTTTAATCTATATATATCTTTATATTTAAACTGGATTTCTTGTAGACAATATATATTTGGCTCATTTTTTTGTCCATTCTGACAATCTATGTCTTTTAATTGGTGCATTTAAAATGCTGACATTAAAAGTGATTATTAATATAGTTGGATTGGTATCTACCATATTCATGACCATATTCTATTCGTTGCCCTTGTTCTGTGTTCCTATTGTTGTTTTTCACTCTTTCTTTGCTTTTTATGGTTTTAGTTGAACATTTTATGATTCTATTTTCTCTCCTTTCTTAGTACATCACTTATTTATTTATTTTTAGCCATTGCCCTAGAGTTTGCAATATACACTTTCAATAAATCTGAGTCCACTTTCAAGTAACATTATATGACTTCAGGAGTGGTATGAGTACCTTATAATAATAAAGTACTCTTGTTCCTTTCTCCTCTCCCTTGATTCATTGCTGTCATTCATTTCACTTATATATAAGCATACATAATTGAATACATTGTTGTCACTTTTATTTTGAACAAATGTTAACTGTTATATCACTTAAGAATAAGAAATATATGTGCTTTAATTTTTTCATTTTTTCCTTTTTCCATGCTCTTACTTTCTTTATGTACACACAAATTTCTGACATATATTATTTTCTTTCTCTCTGAAGAACTGCTTTTAACATTTCTTGTAAAGTGGGTCTACAAAAAAAAAATCCCTCAATTTTTGTTTGTCTGAGAAAGTCTTTATTTCTTCTTCATTTTTTCTTTGTGTGTGTGTGAGGAAGATTAGCCCTGAACTAATCTTGATTGCTGATTCTCCTCTTTTTTCTGAGGAAGACTGGCCCTGGGCTAACATCTGTGCCCATCTTCCTCTACTTTATATGAGAGACACCTGCCACAGCATGACAGTGGTTTCTCGTCTGTGCCCAGGATCGAACCTGTGAACCCTGGGCTGCCAGAAGCAGAGCACATTAAGTTAACTGCTACACCACCAAGCTGTTCCTTTTCATTTTTGAAGGATAATTTTACAGGGTACACAATCCTAGATTGGTGGGGTTTTTCCTGTCAACACTTTAAATATTTCATCCCACTCTCTTGCTTGAATGGTTTTAAGGAGGAGTTGGATGTAGTTTTATCTTTGTTGTTCTACTGGTGAAGTTATTTTTTCCCTCTGGCTTCTTGAAGGGTTTTTTCTTTATCTTTGATTTTCTGTAGTTTGAAAATGATATTCCTAGGTGCCTTTTCTTTTTCCCATTTTATCATGCTTTGTGTTCTCTGAGCTTGCTGAATCTGTGATTTGGTGCCTGACATTAAATTGGGGAAATTCTCAGTCATTACCATTTCAAATATTTCTTCTGTTCCTTTCATTCTTTCTTCCCCTTCTGATATTGCCATTATGTATTTGTTATACCTTTTTGTAGTTGTCCCATGATTCTGGGATATTCTGTTCTGTTTTTTTCAGTCTTTGTTCCCTTTGTTTTTCAGTTTTTGAATATTCTATTGAAATATCTTCTAGCTCAGAGATTCTTTCCTCAGCTGTGTCTAGTCTACTAATAAGCCCATCAAAGGCACTCTTCATTTCTGTTACAGTGTTTTCTATCTATATCTTTTCTTTGGTTTGGTTTTGGTTTGTTTCTCAGCATTTCCATTCCTCTACTTACTTTGCCCATCTGTTCTTGCATGCTCTCTACTTTATCCCTTAGAGCCCTTAGCATATTAATCATAATTGTGTTTTTTTTTAATTTCTTGTCTGATAAAGCCAATATCTCTTTATGTCTGGTTCTTTACCTTGCTCTATCTCTTCAAATAGGGTTTTTTGCCTTTTGGCATGCCTTGTAATTTTTTTTCTTGATGTCCACACGTTATGTACTGGATCAATGGAACTGCTGTAAATAGGTCTTTAGTAATGTGGTGGTGAGGTGGATGGGGAGGGAAAGCATTCCTTATTCTTGTGATTAGGTCTCAGTCTTTTAATGAGCCTGGATTCTTCTCAAATCTGAATCTTTTACATAAAATAGTTATTATTTCCATCAGCTTTTTGCTGACCACACATTTATAAAATGCGCCATCTAGTTTCTTATGTAAATCAATCAATACACAAATTGAATAGGGTAAGAATGAGTAGAGGAACAGTCACCTCACAAGAAACCTCCTCCCAGACTGACATCATCCCACATTGGGAATTATTTGGATATTTCATTCAAGCAGATATTATTTCCCCTATCAACATTCCTTTCTTAAAAAAAGAAAAACAGAAACAAAAACAAAAAAATGAGACTGCGAGAGAACTGAAGTGTTGTCGGAGAATAACTAATACTCTTTATAACTTTCCCGTACCACTAACACTAACAAAGACAAAAACAACTCAGGTTAAGACTTTAAAGAAATGTTTAGTGTTGCCTCTCTTTGTGAATGTATATATTGAATATTGAATTGATTTTATAAAACTTTGGAGGATATTAAACCCTAACTCCTTTTTCTATGAGTTTCAAAAATACTCTTTAACCTTAGCTAACTAACAATCCTGGCCAGGAAAATATCAGACCTATTTAAAGTATGAAAATCTTGAGACTCATAGAGAAGAAATGACTTATGAGTTATCAAGGTTCACACAGCCAGCACAGGGAGCAGCACTGTTGTCTGATTCGGACAGTCTAGGGAAGGCGCCAAATTTGGAGGTGGAGACAATTAACAGGCTGCCTATTTTGTTCTACATTGTTTAGCTTGACTCACATTTATGTTGATGCCATCAAACCATTTTCTAGTTCAAAATGGTACCTGGGGACAAATTTATTAAAACGCTGAACTTCATGCCTTGTGCACAGTTGGTATTTGAAATATATTTGGTGAATGAAAAAATGGAGGAATGAATGAAAATATAGACTTCCACTCTTTTATTCTTCCATGCCTCTCTCCACTGACCTCTACTCCAAATCTACTCCCATTATCACCTACATTCCCCTGATTCAGAACGCTTCAACTAATCTAAATTATTTTGCTCATACAAAATAAGCCAAATGCTCTGTTACTCACTTCTCCTTTCTTTCAGCTCACACCAAATATTTTTATGCCAGTCTTAGTAACCACTAGACAGTGAGCACCTTAAAACAGGTCCAAGATCAGGATGCAGGCAGGGTTGAGTTCTGGTGAAGACCCTCTCTCCAGTTGCAGATTGCCGACTTACTGTATTCTTATATGGCAGAGAGCAGAGAGAGGAAGCAAACTCTCTTGTGACTACTATAAAGTCACTAATCCCAACATTAGAGCTCCACTTTAATGACCTCATCTAATGCTAATTACTTCACAAAAGCCCCATCTCCTAATAGTTTCACATCCCTGGATAGGTTTTCAACATATGACTTTGGGGGGACAGAAACATTCAGTCCATAGCAAAACTCTCTCTATATATTATATTTGGTTATATAATAGTTTGTTATGTTATACATATATGATAGTAAAACATATCATAATTATGATATTCTTTACATCTGCAGCAATTACAATCTTCATCTATACACAGTATTGCAATTAATGGTGAGACAGAATAGAAGCATAAAAACATCAAAATAATTTATGTAAATACAATCTGAAAAGTACCCATACATTTAGTTTTTACTGAAAGTTTTCAAATTTAATTAGACATTTAAAACTTTTATTTAGCTGCTTACATTTGAAAGCACTTCATCAGTAACCACTTCAAATGCTTAAAGTACAATAATTAATTAGTTGTTCCTCACAAAATGCCTCAGAAAATGAGCCTTGCTCTTCCTCTTCTATAAATTAAGAAAGACATCTCTAAGTGGATTAAGCTCTCATGACACCATAGCAGCTGTTATTTTTTTCAATCACAAGAGTATATTTTAGAATATTTTTCTAATAATTCCTTTAAATGTGTACATTATTTCAAACGAAAAATGTTAATACCAATGGCTATAGGAGGGAGAGGTGCAGTGTTCAACAATCATATATTGAAGGCCTAGTTCTCGACTGTTTAATTCTTTTCATACATAACTTGCCTATGTAATTAGACCCATTTCACATTTTACCACATGCACAAATAGTGCCTCTTACTAAATTAGATGTGTAAACTTGAGCCCAATTTCTTGCTCTAGGGCTCAGTTTATTTGTTATATAAAGCTATATCAATTTTAGAGAGTTGTTAAATTGACTGAATTAATATAAAGTCCTTAGCATAATGTTGGACACATGTTGGGTATTCAGCAACGGGTGAGTTTCTTCCCCTACATCTCTTCAATATTTCTATATGTATCCATGATTACACTGTCCAGGGGCGGACACAATCGTGTACCAGTGGCTTGAATAAACTTAATAATGAAAAGTTAACTGGTATAATACAGGTCCTTTGGCTAAAGGCTTGAGCCTCAAAGAGCAGTTATGTGTGTAAACTAACAACTCACGGTCAACTTGTCCCCTTTATGTGTTTCTCCTTTTGTCAACATGCCTGTGTAATTGCTCCTTCCTCAAATATCTAACTCCGACCGCAACTCTCCATCTCAGCAGATGTAATTACTACGTCTTTCACCAAAAAAAAAAGTTTCAAGTGACATAATATGAACTCCATCAACTCTCTACTCTTCAAGTTGAGGTTTTCTCCCATTTCCTCCTTATTTATGCACAAATATGTTTGAAACTATTGAGCCCATCTTTGTCTCTTCTCTAGATGAAGAAAAGAACACTTGCTTGCATTGTCAGTATAAGCCACAAAATATCCCCTGGTGGAAAATAATGATTCTATTCCATCAGTCGTGAATGTGGGATGGAGTAGGAAAAAGCAGAGATTTTTTTCTGTAGTTATTTAGTGTCTAACTGAAAACAAAGTTTCAATAATTTTTTGCTGAGATATTTTGCTCAAAATGATATACAGTGACATTATAACTTGGCTGCTCTCTCTGTTCGTGATTTTACCCAGGTAGGACAGATTTATGGCTGAGGTCTGAACTATAAATTAAAGTCTGCCATGGTTAATCTGATAAATGTTCCACAAAGTTGGCACAATCATGTGCTTGTAAAGAGAAGCAATATTCTCCGCCGTGTATGTGTTTGTTCTGTGGAAATCATGTCTATATCCAAAGGCCTAATTGAGAATAGGTCTACAATGTAATCATAAGCAAACATTGTTTTAAAAGCTTATATTTAGAGAGTACAGTTCAGATAAAGTATTGATTCTTTCCAGAGGGTGCAAGCTGGAGAAAACAAATGCAAATTGGCCAGCAAAAATTTGGGCATGACCGGACTCAAAAAATGAAAGGAACTAATAGGTTTGCCTGCCAGCAATGTTGCAATTCTGCTTAGCAGATGATCATTTGGCACCTTAGAACATGGGAATGATTGACTTTACCTGACCAACATTTCACAGATCCTGGACTGGTGCAGGTAGAGGGGGTAATTACTTCAGTCACCCAAGGGGAAAAGAGGGAGCAGGTGTTAGGCTGCCAGCTCAGCTCGAGTTTCAACTCATTTCAAATATAAATGTAGCTAGTGGTAGGAGCCAAGAAATTTGGGTCAGTTGAGATTTTTTGCCATCTCAATTGGGGGATTATAATTGAGTTTTTGCCTCTCTGACCTGATTCTTTCTAATGCCTTTCCCATATTGGTAACTTTAAATTTTAACTTTTCCCTAAGCTCTTTGTGTTCTTGCAGAGTCGCTGAGTATAGAACACACGTGCTGTTTCAGTAACAACCGACAAATTTGTCTTTTGAGAGATTTACTGCATCCGCTTGCCTGACAGAGGAGCCGATCACAGGAAGGAGAGATTTAGATTTAGATTTAGATTTTGTCTGTTTGTTTCACGGAGTTCTGTATGCTCTGTTGTAGCCAGAGGAGGACTGGAGGAGGGAAGGCGGCGAGAGTGAGTGACAGCGAAGGAAAGTGATTTTTTAAAAAGAGCAAATTTAAATGATGGGAAAGAACCTAGGTAGGAAAAAGTGATATCTCGTTTTTTTCTCCTTAAAAAAAACTTAATAGGGAAAATTTGATAGTTAAGTACTAAACGTGATTAATCCTGATCTGTTACTCAAAATGACCTACTGTGTCTCAGTATCTTATTTGCCTTCTCCTGCTCATACTTACTGATGTGTTTGTGCATTTTTTTTTTTTTTTTTGTGGGGAAGACCAGCCCTGAGCTAACATCTGTTGCCAATCTTCCTCCACTTTATATGGGACGCCGCCACGGCATGGCTGACAGGCAGTGCGTCCGCGGGCGCCTGGGATCCGAACCAGCGAACCCCGGGCTGCCAAGCGCGGACTAAACCGCTGCGCCACCGGGCGGCCCCTGTTTGTGCATTTTTGTAAGGATGTCTCATTTTCCAACTACATTTCTTGCTAACGGAGGCTTGTCTTGTTCAAGGTCGAATTTGGGTGGTGGAGGGTGTTTATCTGTGAACTTCCCTATTTAGCCATTCTTGATAGGAAAAAATTGTGCTCTCTTAAAGTATTACAAGTTCCCCTATTTTGTAACCATAGACTACTGAGCACAACTACCTCTCTCAAATGACACGGAGACATTAATATGAACACATTTCCTCTGGTAAACCACTGCCCCCAATATCCTCAGAGGCTACTGAGGAATCTAGGACTGCTTGCCCTATAATGAATGGATGCGCATCACAAGTTCTTTCAAGTTTCAACAGATATTTATTTCCTCACTCCAATTTCAGGTGGTAGGTTTTCACTTCTTGCAACTGCTTTGTAACTGCTGCTTTCTGCATCCACTAATTTGCCTCCTTCAGTGTGCTCTGGCCTGGGAAAAACGATCATCGCCTTTGTAGAACTGAGTGCAGAATTCTCTCTGAAGGTCTCATCTCAGAGTGAACCACACAATCTTTTGTGCATTATTTTATTGCTAAGAGGAAAATTTTTGTTTCATTCTGGATTTCAGTCGTAGTCCAGATGGTCAAGGTTGTTGCATACCAAACCTTAAAAAAGGTATTTCTTTTTTTTTCAGTTTGTTTTTATAGCTTTCCTTTTTACATAAATATATTTCATTTGATGTCATTTCCTGCTTGAACTTTTCCTCATTCTCTGATTTAAAATTGATGCTTTATCTTCCAACTCCCAGAGGTCTAATCTGTTATACTGGATGGATGACTGCCTGGCATTAATTTATGTGTGAAAATTACTCTGCTTGAGTGATATAACATTTCTCTTAGCATTATTTTATGCACAGACCTGACTATATTATGATTAAGGCTAACACAGATTTTTTTTTCTTTATGTAGCATACATTAAATAGAACTTAAGTAGCCTAATTCATTCATCACACGTAATTTATGACTTGCAAATCCTAATTTGTAACTTTCCATTTCTGTGGCCATCTTCGGAACACAGTTGCCCACTCAAGAGGAGACACTTCAAGTAAGAAAATAAGGAACTTCAAGAGGCCCCAGGAAGTTCTGGTATATGAAATTTCTAATTGTATTCATCATTATCAATATATTGACATGTGCATTTTGGGGGAACATATTCAAAAATCTAACAACAAGTGTTTTCAGAAAGTTTCTCCTTGCTTAGTAACCTGACCACAGGTACTGGGGTCACATAGACTTTAATTTCAGTCTTGCCTCTTCCACTTATACGTGTGTAATCTTGAGAACTTGAATCAGTTTCCTGAGGGTCCATTTCTGCCTCCATAAAATGGTTGTAATATTTATTTGAGTGAGGTGGTGTGTACGAATGCCTTGCAACTTACTAAGTAAATGGTGGATGCTTCATTAATTATATTTTAATCATTTGGCTGTTTGAGATTTCTCTACTATTATTTAAACCCTATTTATGTATTTCATTCTCAATGGAATTGGAAAATTTAGCTTAACATTCCCCAGAATAACCCTTTAATGTCTATTGATCGAACTTGAGATATCCTTGTGACTCTCCTTCAGCCGCAATCTTTTCTTTACTTTTAACTTTTTATCATTAGTATCTTTTTGGTATAACCTTTAGGATATCACAAACAAAATCAGGTGTACTTGTAGAATTTGGAGCAGCGTACTTACTTATTCTGTGACTTTGGGCCAGGTATATACACTTAGGAGCTTCTGTGATCTCACATGTGAATGGGGATAACAAATACCTCCCTTTTAAATATTGTAAAGGTTAAATAAGTTAATACACATGAAAGCTCATACTGAAAAGCCTCCCAAATGTGGCACCTTCACAAACCATGCCTTTTTCTTCTACAGGTCTGCTTTGGGGTCCTGCAGCAGGAACCACACACAACAGCCAGTAAGATCTCCTTGTTCCGACGCATCTGCAAGTCCTCTGATTTGTTCAGGGCTTTTCTGACTTATGATTTTGCAAGTCTTTTTTCCCACAATATTTTATCCTAATGCTTTAAACTGGCTCAAGTCATTGGCCTCCCTTCACAGTTATGATTTCTACTCCCCTCCTGATTATACTTTTGTGGGCAGTTTTGGTCAAACTATTTCTTTTGTCCAATCCAGGATTGTCCACACTCAGCATAGCCTTACCCCCACAAAGTTATTCAAGTGCGGACAGTCCAGTAGTGACGAGCACTCAGAACACATTTTTCCTTCTCAAATTTAATTCCGACGTTCCTGGAGTCGTGGTGCTCGTCTAGATGGGAAGCTTTCAAATGGGCGAACCAGAATCATTCACAGAATTTTGATGGGAATAACAACTAGTCTAGACATTGCCACAAAAGGAACAGTGATAAGAACTGAAAATTGCTTTTATGTTAAAGGAAAACTCTTTTCAGGTATCTGATAGGCTGCCATAAGGAAACAACTTTTCTCCTTCTCTAATACTGGAAAATGGGATTAAATTGGAAGAATGAAAATGAGAGGATTACAGGTAAAAAAAGAAAGCCCAATATGAAAAGAATAATAGAAATGTGGTAATGAACTCCCTGCTACTAAAGATATGACAAAGAAAATGAACAACATCTCCTTCTTCCCAATTTCCACCACGTGGGGGTAAGATGTGGAGAACACAGAGAGAGAATTAATGCCCAGAGCAGATTGTTAGGATAATTGACCATTAGGGTATATCCAGTGCCAACATTCTCCAATCCTAGTTGACTTGTCTGAGATGGGACACAAAGGAAGAGACTTTTTCTCTAAGAAAATAGCATATGGGCCCCAGTTATGATGTGGAGAGCTTTAAGTAACCAAAAGTAATAAACAGCAGTTAGCTATCAATATAATGATAGACTATATAGAAGATAGGTATGAAATTCAGGATGTGACTCCTAAAGAAAAGATAGGTGAGGACTGCAACCATGTTTTCGGTTGAAATAATGAAGGCTCACCCTTAGAAGATAGTCATTGTGATTGTGTCTGTGTATCTGGCATTTTCCAACAGGTGAGTTTTCATACTTAGCTATGACCTTCAGCCTTACTCTGTGTTTACTCCCCCTGTGATTAATGAAGGAAAGCCAGATAGAACACTTGACATGCCCCAGCCTCAGAAATAATTCCAGAAAATATGCCATGTACTAAGGCATAAATATTTTGTAAACCATTTGCTATTAGTAATATTACTAACAAATAGTAGTCACAATCTACATGTAAATAATTATACATAAATCACTTAATCAATGATGGATTTTTTGTGAAATATTAATTTTTTTTGTAAAAATTTTTTAAAACATTTCTACAAATCTTATACACAAAATCATTATTGTTTTATAAGCTAGAAAACTAATATTTCTTGGAAATTGAACTAGTATAGCATTAGAACCTAAAATATTACAGTCTGGGAGATGCCAGAATTTGGAAGTAGACCTACAAAGTTTTTTAATGCCACTGTAGCTGAGAAGGCTTTGACTGACAGGAAAACCTAGAATAGTCTGGGTGGGGAGGCGAATTTTGAGTTAAGGTCTGGTGATTTCACTTATACAACAACATCGTTCAGGAAAATTTCAACCACCTCACCTGTATTTAAGGGCTTGGGGGTGTCCTGGGTTATTGAAAAGGAAATTGTCCACACAAATTAGTTCCAATAGAGTATAGATAGTTCTCAGCTCTGTTAGTGACAAATGGGCTCTCTCCTGGTTGTTATTGATGGGAGATTCTGGTGAGAGAGACACACACGCTTTAAATCTATCTACCTACTTACCTACTTACCTATCTATCATCTGTCTATGTAATCTATCTATCATCTACCTGTTCAGCTAGCTAGCTACCTATGTAGTGTAGTGTTCTTTTGGGTGGGAAAGGTCTGTGGTTTAGCTCCCATAAGATTCTGTGGTACTGGCATGTGCCAAGGGGAAAATGCACCTTTTAATCTCTCACCATGGGAAGCCTAATTGATTGACCACCCCAACTACTGTGCCCTAAAATCCATCATTGTGTTCATGTTGAGGACACATTTCCCACAGGATGCTGTTGGGCAGTAAGTGAGCACGGCAGAGATGCTAAGGTGGACCCATTCCTGGGATATGCGAGACAGCTCTGATGACAGGCTTTGGCTGTGGGAGGCTCCATCAGACCTGCTAAATCTCATAGCTTTAAGCTGCAGTCTTAGAAGCTTTTTTCCTTCCCTCTATCTTTTGCAAGATTCAGACCCGTATTGCAGACGGATGGCTTCTGACTCCATTCCCATTTTTTTCTGACCTGCTTTCACCTAGTAAATCTTGTGATGTTTGTTACCGTCTTGGGCCCTGCTCCTCGGAGGACTGGACTAACACAAGCAATGGATGATTGCTTCCACTCAGGTAGAAGATGAGACATGGTTGTAGGAAGAAGGTGAGTGGGTAACTGCTTTGAATTCCAGAAGGCAGGCATTTGAAACTTAAATGCCAGAAGGGATTTTATAATGATTATGGATAACAACATCATGCTTATGCATATCTATCTGGGAAAGTACAGGAACTTTGATGTTCCTTAGTATAAACTTCTTTAATCGTGTCATGGAGATGTAAGCTTACAAGCTAACCACCTTGGCACAGTGAGGAGTATTACATATATGCCAAACCACAGTGTCTGTTTCTAGAAATGTGAACAAGGAGAATACCAACACAAAGTTTTGTGTGGGATGCAGTGCAACATGCCAAAGACTTGTTTTATTCTAAATATCAGGGATTAAGCATAGATTTTTTTTTAAACTAACTGGTAGTCCTTATACAAATTGTCCAGAAGTGGAGAAATATTATTAAGGAAACACTGAACCCTAGGTAGGCCTTATCATTGTTGGTGCTGTGACTAGCACAGGCATGCTTCCATTTGCTATAGCTGTTTCTTTTCTCCAAAAATAAATTCTCCTATAAAGCCTTGATTTTATGCAGATGCAAGTGCTAAAGTGAGACAGGAAAAAGCAGTCATTCATCAAACACATAGATTTTGGGGTTTAATTACTTTTTAAATATTTCCTATAATTCTTCTGTTCCAGATGTCTAGTCTAGTTTACCCTCTACATATCCTGGAGCTTTTTGCAACATTTATAGTAAATTATAAAATTCTTGGATTAATTTGGAGTTTGAGGAGTTTGTGAATTCATTTTATTAGATGTATTTTTCTAATGACTTTTAGTTTTTAAATGGTTGGTTAAGAATTTAGTGGCAAGTATTTAAAATTTTGGATTGACATCATTTATGGGGAAAATGAAAGCATGTTATTTGGTTATCAGAGGTGCATAAAGACAGCAAGCTGAATTTCTTAGCTTGACAACTCAATGTCTATTTCTTAGCCTAGTTTTCATGAGGAGTGTGGTAATCTGTTAATTGTCAATCTTTAAATTTAGTATAAAGAAGCTCTTGTAAGGAAGGAACATCAAAATAGGGTGAAGACAATAGTAAAATGTTCTAGATGGGATCTGAATGTCTCTGCCTATCACATAAAGAATGCCATTATGATAAAAATCAAAGAAATAGACTCAGGGGCTCTAATTTGATGCCACCTAGTTATTTCCGGAGTATTAGTTTCTTCCTATTTGTTCATACTTCTGGTTCTACTGTATTTCTCCCATACATTTTACTTAACAGTAAAGACAAGATGTATAAAAAAATTAATCTGACATTTCTAAACAGAACTAGCAAAATTCTTAAATGCTCTTCCAACATCTGATCTGTTTGTATACTTAGACCTGCTGGTGCGTACTGGAAGTATTGGTGGCCTTTGCCTTGGTGGAAGTACAGTATCAGGTTCTGTCATTCAACTTAAAGAACTCTTCAAGATCTAGTAAAGCAAATAGCAACAGGAATATATATGGTGAATGGTCTCAAATTTGAATCTTAAGTGAGATTACAGTAGAAGAACATAGCAAAGTATCTCACCAAATGTAGGAGAGGAAAAATAGAATGACAGCAAGAAAAGCAAAGTAGCCTGGAACAGGAGGAGCAGATGAAGGAATAACCTAACAGGAGAGAAAGTCAGAGAAGTGACATAACCAGATAACATAGGGCCTTTTAGGTCATAACAAGGAGTTTGGTTTTCCCTGTCATATGAGAAGACATTGGGAGATTTTGACCAAAAGAGTGACATCAGATTTCCGTTTGAAGAAGACTATTCTTCTTGCCATATTGATGATAAACTGCAAGAAACCACTTAAAAGGGGAGGGGCGCTGGTGGTTTCAACGAGGCTGGTGACAGTGGTCTAATTAAAACTGATGGAATTCAGAACATATTAAAGGGAAAGCAGATAGGCTTTCTGACTGACCAGAGTGACGTTAGAGATTTAGAGAGAACTGAACGTGGCACCAATGTTTTGGCCTGAGCTACTAGACTGGAGTTGCTATTACCCAGGATGGAGAAGATATGAGAAGAGCTCAGTCTTGGACATACTGAGTCTGAGATCTCTATTGGTCATCCAAAAGGAAAATGTTGAGGGAACAGTTGGATACTTGCTTCTGGAATTAAGGAATGATATAAGGAGGGAATAATCAGCACGTAGATGCTGTTTAAAGAGATGAGACTGGAGGAATTCAAACAGAGAGAAGAGGTCCAAGGGCTGAGACCCGGGGCAACCCAACTATTAGAAATTTGGAGAAATCAACACAAGAGACTAAGAAACAAGGTCAGAAATGTAAGGGGAAATCCAGTGATTTTCCGAAAAACAAAAGAGGAAAGTATTTTATGTAGAAAATGATTACCAATGCCAACTGTTGCTACGAGGTCAAATAAGAAAGGCCTGAGAGATGACCATTAGATGTGAAACGTGAATGCTGTTGGTGAACACATAATGGCCTACAAATCTTATTTTAAAAAGGGGGAATTCCTATTATTAAAATATCAATATGTCTTGACTTGTTTTCATTTAGTGATTAATTAGCTGGCATATAGGAAGATAAGGGCTTACCCAATAGAAAAATAAAAGGCAAAATCAAAACTCTTGGCCTTTTGTAGAATACTCATACATGATAGAAATAAAAAATAATATAAAACAATATAAACTAGTAGAATAAAAAGAGAAAATATATACTCAATAATTTCCACATCTGGATATACAAATATTTAAAATTTATTGTATACCTGTGTGGAAACAATCTCAGAATTTATCTTTTTTGGCAAAATTAACACTTGGAAATATTGGTTTTCTTTTCTTTTTTTTTTTTTTTTCCAATTATCTTATTGTGATGTGGAGGGCGTTTTACTTATTACCTTGGGTTGTTCAAAGGCTTCCTGAAATCCTATTTGTTACCAAGTGTGAAAGGTCATCACCACTGTCATTTGATGATATTAAGCACAGCAACACGTGCCATTGAAGAGAATAATTTCCTGTTTAATTGGAGTAGGAGTTTCTCTGGACCGTCAGCCAGCTATCTGCTTTTAACTGTGATGTTAGAAGAAAACTGAATTGGAAGAACCGTGGACAATGCTAGAAATAAGTAGCATTAAATAATCTAAAATTGGGAGATATCTAAAGTTTAAGGTCAATTATTAGGACCATCACACAGACACAAACAACTTAAATTTTAGTTTCATTTTGCCCTGTTAGAAACAGAAAAAACTTAACATTTTATTGCCCTCATCGTCTCGGTCAGAGTGAGAGAAATAATTACCCTTACAACGCCTTTCATTCTGTGACCTCCAAAGTCACAGCCACAGTCATAGATAGGGGATGATTTTTCCCTAAATTATCTCACTAATTGCTTAACATTATGCTTCACTTTGGTGAGATAAAGTGGTTGGAGTGAGAAGAGAATTACAAAAATTTACCTAACAAGTATTCCCAGAATTTAGATGTCAATATAAAGAGCCTTTACTGTCTCGAAAGATTTCAGCAGCATTTCTTTGGTCCTGGTTTGTAGATAGTCACTGTCTTGATTCGCAGATGATGGCAAAGTTCATGTCATATTCCTGAACAGATCATTTCACTGAATGCTTTAGAAGAAAAAAATTGATACAACGAAGAAAAATGCAAAATTGATCGCAGTGTTTTTTTTAATCAGATGGAAATAATTACTTCTGAAGATACCATGCCGCATTTGAAGGTTTGCTCAGGACCTAGAAAGCATTTAAAGCAGGCTTCTTTTGAATTGCTTCATTTGTGGCGTTTTTTAGTTATGTACACATTCCATGCCAGATTTTTAAAAATAATCTATTACCATATAGTTTATTAATTGTGGTAGCTCAAAGTGGAAGGATGTGCTATTCCATTTCATCATTTTCCAGCTCTGGAAGGGGAGAGTGTTAACTAAAACTTAACACACACACATACACACACTCATGCCCAATATTTATGATACAATACATGGATGAATTGATATGTAGATATCCATGTAAATGTCAAGGATTATATTTTGTGAAACAAAAACATTTTTCCCCCCAAAATTTGCCTGGCTTCTAAAGGGTCTGAAAATTTTATCATTAGTGAAATATTCAGCTTGTCACATTGGTCATTATCACTAAAGCACAAATTAAATTTTTAGTTTGGCTACCTAGTCGCTTAAATTGGACTTTGGTTTAGTGAGATAGGAATCAGGCGGGATTTATTTCAGAGACACAGAGGTCAGAATTGCTATTCACTTTGTAAGTCATTCTACTAATCAAGGCCCTCTGCTGAAATTGGAAAAATCTCTCTAATGGACACAAGTCTCACTGGGAAGTACACTAGCTATAATGCACTAATATATATTTTATTAAAAAGAAAACAGTAACAACAGCAAAAACCACAGCAGGCATATACACTCATATTCTTGCTATAGGACTATGGTAACTCTCCTACACTCTTTTTTTTTTTTTGGTAAACACTTTATTGAGATATAATTCACATAGCATATATTCTACCATGTAAAGTATACAATTCAGTGGTTTTGAATATAATATGAAGTTGTGCAACCATCACAAAAATCAATTTTAGAACCCCCAAAGAAACCCCATTCTTATTAGTGGTGATTCCCCATTTACCCTCAACCCCTCCAGCCCCTGATAACCACCAATCTATTTTCTGTCTCTATGGATTTGCTTAGTCTCGACATTTCATACAAATGGAATCATACAATATGTGGTCCTATGTGACTGGATTCTTTCATGTAGCATAATGTTTTCAAGTTTCATCCATGTTGTAGCATGTATCAGTACTTCACCTTTTTATTGCTGAATAATATTCCATTATATGATATACCACATTTCATTTATCCATCCATCAGTTGATAAACATTTGTTGTTTTCACTATTCGGTTATTATGAATAATGCTAGGAACATTCACGTCCGAGTTTTTATGTGGATGTATGGCTGCATTTCTCTTGGGTGGAATTGCTAAGAGTGCATTACTAGGAGTGGAATTCTTAAGTAGAATTACTAGGAGTGGAATTGCTGGATCATATGGTGACTCTATGTTTAACCTTTCCAAAAATTGCCAGACTGTTTTCTAAAATGGCTGCACCATTTTACACTTCCAGTAACATGTATAAATGTTGCAAATTCTCCACATCCTGATCAATACTTGTTATTATCTATTTTTTTTGGTTACAGCCATCCTAGTAAACATGAAGAAGTGTCTCATTGGGGTTTTGATTCACATTTCCCTGATTACTCTTGCCATAGACTGAATATTTCTTTCCCCCTAAAATTCATATGTTGAAACCAATTCCCCCAATGTGATGGTACTTGGAGATGGGGACTTTAGGATATGTAATTTTGTTAGATATTGACACATTTCCTCCTATGGGTTGTACCATTTTGGATTCCCAACTGCAATGTATGATGGTTCTGGTATCCCTGAGTTTTTGCCAATCTGGTAGTTTTAACATTGTAATTTTAATTTTCATTTCTCTAATTATTAGTGAGGTTGAAAATCTTCATATGTTTGAAGGTTTTTTATATATCTCTTTCTGTGAGCTAGCTGTTCATGTCTTTTGCCCTCTTTATCATTGAGTTCTTGGTCATTTTTTTTTTCTCAATTTCTAGAAGCAATGTATTTATTAGGGAGGTGAATCTTTTATCTGAGATATAAGCTGATAATATTTTTTTCCCAATTTACCTTTTGTCTTTGGACTTTGCTTGTATTTTTTTATTGTTATGTAGAAATTTTTTTAAATGTAGTCAAAATGATCAATATTTCATTTTGGGATTTCTGGAATTTGAGTCATAGGAAGGATTTCCATGCTTTAAGGCACCAAAGAAAGTCATCCCTGCTTTCCTCTAGTATATTTACCGTTTTATATTTTTTAAATTTATTAAGTTTATTAAGTTAAGTTTATTCCGATTTTGTGCAACCAAGCTCCAGAACTTTTTCATTTTGCAAAACTGAAACTCTATACCAATTAAACAACTTCCCATTTCTTCCTCCCCCAACCCTTGACAACCTATAGAGCAGAAGTTGTAAGTTCTCTGGGTGCCCCATAAGGACACTTGCGCACCAGATGGTAATAGATAAACTCTCCAAAAATTCAAGGGCCTGCCAAATTACTTAAATTTTAAGAGTCTTCAGCATGCTGAGACATCTGTTCCAAAGTAAAGAACATGTTATTATACCTTGTACCTCCAAAAAACTAAGAAAAAGGCACATCACTTGCAGGCCTCTTCAGATTTTGCAGACTTGGGGATACTATAAAAAAAATCATTTATTGTGTCTTGGAAGGGCCACAACTTTGAACAGGGCACAGAAAATAAGAGGGAGGACATGTGACCCAACAGATCCCATGATTTTGTAGGTATTGTGATACATAAAAACTTTCTCTGAATTTCTGGAACACTTTTAGGGAAGTTGCAGTACAGACCCACTAAAGCCTCTGGAATATGCCATGCCATATTTATCAGATAAAGATTTATCATCTGAAAAGCAGCTTCTGCTGTGATCCTTGTCCTGAGTAGATGCTGAGCAACTGACATGGGACATCAAATGATTATACAGTCAGGAATGGTCTACAAAGTCATAAACTGGTGAGCATATCAGTAAACCATAGTATGGTAGAAGTGTTTTATTCAAGATTGGGCCTAAGCTGGCCCAGAGGACATTAGTACATTATAAAAGAGGTGGCCATGGATCCCCAAGCCACCTATCACTGTTGGACTGTGCCTCTCCCTCAACATACACCTATTACCCCATGGAGTGTTATCTACAACCAGTGATGGAGTTGGAATAAATATCTGGGCCTAATTCATGGTTGGGACGGCTTGATAGATTGTTGAGGGCTGAAAAGGGACTGCTGCTGCACTACAGCCTCACATGGGAATGGTCCTGAAAGATAGCATTGAGGGGAATCCTCTTGGTCAGCAGGCCTTTGAACAATTTAAGGGGTCATAACCTGGTATGAAAGGAGAAGCATCCTGACTTAGCAATACACCTGGACTTCCGGACAGCTGAAAGAGCCTGGCTGGTAGGTCAGGAATTTTGAATGAGCAAAAATGGAAGATTAAAGGCAAAGAAGTTTGGGAAAGTATGTGGTAGTAGTGGGCAAACATTTGCAGATCATTATTTCTCTCACCAATGACCACCCACAAGCTGCTCTATGAAAAGACACCTGTATCTAAGTTTTAGAACCTCCAGTCATAAATTGAAGTTGGGTTTGTGGAAACCTGTAGACCTGTAGACAAGGCTCTCTCCTTTCTGAGTTATATATAAAGTAGTGGCTTTAATTCTCTCCTTTGATGTGTCAAAATTACAAAGTTTTTCCTTGTTTGTTTTTTAACTAGTGTGCAAATGATTGACTTAGCTTCTCTACATATTTTTCTTTGCACACCCTTTTCAAGATCTATTTTGGAAAACATTCACAGCTTGTTGATGTTGCTTTATGGACTATAGTGCTACATTGGTCAGGTCACCCTAGACTTGTGTATAGCTGAATGAGAGATAAGTGACAAGATGTTTATGTCAATCAGTGATAACTTTTGTGTATAATCAGTATCCAATTCTCTGAACTCACTGAGCAATCCCGAGATAGCTCACTGTGCTGAATTGCCCACATGTGTACTATGCTAATGATGCTGCTCAGATTCCAGGGGAGCAGTTGAAGGAAATAATGCCCATTGACATGGTTAGAGAATGAGCAGATGGAGTCCCATTGCAGTCATGGTTTGCCTAATATCTTTTTCCCTTCCTTAGGGGCTGAAGGCTGCTTTGGGATGATGGCCATTAGAATGAGACAAACTTGGAGTTGGATGTGGGAAAAATGTTTTATTAATCTGTCAATTTTGATATAATCAAAAATTCTATCAGTGAAAGCAGACACATAACAAACTTCCCACAGAACATCTTGCATTTTCCTTGTGAATAGCCTTCCTTTAGGAACTGCTTCTTATTCACCTTCACAGATTTGTGGTCCCAGGTTGTAGGACTCTTCCGTGAGACCTGCTTTTTATCCTGCATTTTTGAACACTTGCATTGAAGCTCAGGTCAAAATGCCTCTTTGTTTCCTAAATCAATAATCACTGTGAATGCTATATAGGTTGCTCTTTTTTCTTAGGTCCCCAGGCCACAGGTCAGCCCATCCTTTACTCTAAGCCAACACAGCCTCTCATTTTTCCAGCCAGGCTTGGGACCCTAGAGCCTTTTCTTGCTGGGAAATCAATTCTAACAGAGAGAAAATCTTTGTCATATATATCTGTTTATTTCAGCCTAGAATTTGCTAGCACAAAATAGTGGGCAGTAAATATTCAGTATGTGACTAAATAAATAAATGGAGAAATGAATTATTTAGTTTGAAGGGTAACATTATTCTTCTGGAATAATGCTAATAATTTTGCTGATGTGATCTTTAGGCTAAAAGTGGCTCTTTTAGCATCATGCCATGGGAGCAGGAGTGTGCAGGATTCCATCGGAATTAACGTTGAGGAAAAAGCCATTTTAAAAACCTAGCAAAATATGTCGGATCTCAGGGAATCCTACAGACCCTAGTGGGAACTCAAATTTTGCCTCCTTTCAACTCACCTCTGCCTTGAGCCCCTTCCTTCATTTCACCCAAAGAAGGAGAAGAAAATTATTGGGCAGGTAAAACCTGTGGACATTAGTGGGACTTTACTGCTACTGGTTGGATTTCTTAGAGTGATGGGGGTTGGGATTGAACATTTAGCCCTATGTGGGTTGGTATTCTCAGATGAGAATGTGGGTTTTCCCACAAGACCGGAATATTAGATTTAAAAGAAATGTTGCTTCTTCAGAATTGTCTCTGCCTCAAAAGTCCCAGGTGGAAATACTGGGGCTGCTCCTCTCTAAACCTTAAAGAACAGCTGCGCTCCTTCTAGCTGCTTCCTCTGTAGAATGGACTCCTTTGCCACCTCTAAATCTTCCTTTACACACCATCAGAAGGTTAGTCTGGAATTCAGGTGAGGGCTAGAGGGGAAGGGTCACAAGGAGGCCATTTGACCTACGTTTAGTTTTGTAATTTCTTTGTGTCATTAATGACACATGTCACATGAGTTCCCCATGGGGTTTAGCACAGTACACTGTGGCCTGTGGTTTGGAGAAGCTCTCTCGCGGTGATAAACGATAGTAGTGAACACTTATAAAGTGGATTACGTACGTGCTTTACGTATATTGACCACATTTTAACATCACAATGTGCCTGTGGACAAAAGTCCTATTATCACCATCCTCATTTTGAGTATTTCAGACATAAAATTAATACATTTGCTCAACTTCATATAGCTGTTAAGAGAAGTAATTGGAATGAAAACTGAAGTAGTCTGGCTCCATATTCCACTCTCCGAATTTCTTCACTATAATCCTTCTGCATAAAGAGAGCAGACATTTGACAGACCTGACTTCTGGACACACTTTTCTAAGGAAACTCAAAGTATGGAAACACTGGATAAGATTAACTGAGTAATTCATTGGTTTTACATGTACCTCTTCAATGCCTACTTTGTGGCAAGTTTTATGTTTCATTGTTGGCCTACATCTCTGGCCAATAATCAGTGCAAATGATTATAAAATAATAATCAAAATGATAATATAAATAAGGTAAGGGTACTTTTATCTTGTCTAACATTTAAGTAAAACAACTGAAAATAATAATAAAAAATTAGCATTAGTAAAATAAAATTTTGGAGATAGTTACATATTGAAGAGGTAAATTAGAAGGAATGAGAGAAAAGAGACTTTGTGTAAAATTATATTTCCAGGCTAGAAAATATACAATGTGAGAACTTGAGATTTATGAAAGTAGAACAAAATAACTATTGCATGCATCTAGGACTTAGTGGTACTTGTCTTTGACCTGTGTCAGAGGAAAGAGAAACTATCTCATCAGGCTGTTAGTAAAAAGAAAATGAAACGAAGCATCCGATAGAAGTTTTAATTATAACGCACTATACAATGAAATATTTCAAAAAAATATTGTGGTCCAGATATAGGAAGGGAAATTCACTTAGCAAATCTAGGTTTGCCTTTATATTCCTTGATCCACCTTCTTCTAATTAGACTGGTCAGACAAAAATAGACATAAGTGCAGACTTTATTCTTAAAGACCTGTAACCCTTTTTCTACTAATACATTAGGAATAGTTTCATTCTTTCTTAACTCCCCTAATGCCCCTGGATGAAACCTGACCTTTGCCCTCACACCCTAGTCCTAAACAGACATGTTCTCTTATTTCTTTGCATATGGATAGCAACATTTCTCTCTCAACCAAAGTTTCTTCACTGCAAAATTAAGACTGAGAATAACTACTTTAAACAAAATGTTTAATTACTACACATGTTCCTTAAGATTTCATCATTAAAACATCTTTTACAGCTGAGTGTTGTATTCTAAGTTCTCTAGTGAATACTTTGTTCTAAGAACCATCCAAGAATTACTTTCTCTAGAAACCCCTTCCAGACTCCTTAGGCTAGTAATTCTCGAAATGTGGTTTCTGGAACAGCTCTTTTGCAACACCTGGGAGCTGTTTAGAAATGAAATTTGGGGCCATGTCTTGTCTACCAAATCAGAAACTCTGGGTTAGTGCCCAGAAGTCTCTGATTTAAAAAAGCCACTAGGTAATTATGATGCAGTTTGGGAACTAGTAGCCTAGATTACATTTCTCTCTTTTATGTTCTAGTATTATCATGTGTATATGTCATTCATCACATTTAACATACTTTATCTATATTATCTGTTCATTTTTTCTGTATCTACTAGTCAATCCTCCACTATTTTTTTGGGAAATGATGTTGTATTCCCTAATTTTTGCACTTCTTAGTGACTAGTAGAATGTCTGTCAAATTCCAGGGCAGACATTTTTGTAAGAAAAATTTATAAAGAGTTGTTCTTGCCTCTATTTTTCTTATAAATGGTTCTAACACTTTCTTCTCATGGAAGATATTTTGTTCTGAAAAGATTGAAAAATCTTGTGACTTAATAAAATGTCTGCTCTAGATTTACTAGGACAGCAATGCATAAAAGTTAATGTATCTTAGATCTTAAAAAGTACATGCTGACTTCCAGTTCTGAACAAGGTGGAGTAGACACACCTCCCCCTACTGCTGCCACGATTATAGCTAAAAACCCTGGGCATCATACACAAAACAGACTTGGGAAGACTATGAAAGAGGGAGAGAAGGTATCCTTGCCAGGGACCTCAGGACCTGAGGAGTGACACAGCAGTAAATTCCATGGGTCTGGGGTTTGCTTTTTTCTTCGTATATCCCACTGGGTGTTGGAGAAGTGTGCAAACTAGAAACAGCAATGAGTGTAGACAAAAAAAAAAAAAAAAAAAATCCATAAGAATCACCTGTTCTCAATAGCCAGAAGATAAGGAGAGGAGCAGCCTGACAGTAATCTTCCAATTCTGACAAAATGCCATGAAAAAAATCTCTGATCCCATAATCCCCATCAGCAAAGAAAGAGGGGGGAGCCTGGACTTCCACTCTTGCCTCGTTGTCATGAGTCACCCTTCTTCTTCCCCGTAGTGGTGTCAGAGAAGACAGGTCGGAAGCTGGGACTGTCATCCCTACCCTTGTTGTTCAGTGCCATCAAGTTGGCTTTGAATCCTGGTGACCCTACGAATGAGTGATATCCACAATGTCCTGCCCTAACGGCACCACTCAGCTCCTGTAGACTCATGCCTATGGCTTCCTTAATGGAGTCACCATCTCGTATTTGGTCTTCCTCTTTTCCTGCTGTCTTCTACTTTTTCCAGCATTACTGTCTTTTCCAAAGAATCCTGCCTTCTCATGATGGGCCCAAAGTAGGACAGCTTCAGTTTTATCATTTTTGACTCTAGTGACACTTTGGGCTTAATTTGCTCTAGGACCCACTTGTTCATCGTTCTGGCAGTCCAGGGTATCTGTAGAGCTCTCCTCCAACACCATATTTCAAATGAATCCATTTTTTCCTGTCAGCCTTCTTCACTGTCCAGCTTTCGACCCTGTTGTACATAGTGATTGGGAATAAAAGGGTGTGGATAATCTCGTTCTTGGTCTCTAATGACACTTCCTTACACTTAATGATTTTTCTTAATTCTTTCATTGCTGTCCTTCCAAGTCTCAGTCTTCTCTTGATTTCTTGGCTGCAATCTCCATTTAAATTGACAACTGAACCAAGGTGAGCAAAATGTTCAACAATTTCAATGTCTTCATTGTCTACATCAAAGTTGTGTAGTTCTTCTGTGGTCATGATTTTTGTCTTCTTGTTGTTCAAATGCAGACCTGCTTTGGCACTTTCTCCTTCACTCTCATCAGAAGGTATTTCAAGTCATTGCTGCTTTTTGCCAGTCAGATGGTGTCATCTGCGTATCTGAGATTTTTTATTTCTTCCACCAATTTTCACTCCTCCTTCATCTGAGTCTAGCCCAGTTTTTCACATGATTTGTTAGCCATACAGATTAATCTGGTTGGGAGATAAAATGCACCCTGGTCTGACAACTTTGCCTCTAGGAAACCATTCTGTCTCTCCATATTCTGTCCTGACAGTGGATTTTTGTCCATAATACGGGTTATGCATCAGGACAGTCAAGTACTGAGGCACGCCTATTTCTTTCAGAGCAGTTCATAGCTTTTCATGATCCACTCAGTCAAAGCTTTTACTGCATTTTGTAAAACATAGACTAACCTTCCTCTGAAATTCTTTGGAGCACTCCAGTAGCCAACGAATAATCACAGTTAGATCTTGTGTGCCTCCTGCTTTTTGAAATCCAGCTTGGACATCAGGCATTTCTTGCTCCATATAAGGTAAAAACCTTTGTTGTGGCACCTTGAGCATCACTTTACTTGCGTGGGAAGTTAAGGCAATGGTCCTATAGTTACTGCACTCCTTGGCATCTCCTTTCCTGGGGATTGTGATGTGAATTAAGTGTTTCCAGTCTGTAGACCACTGTTTCATTTTCCATATTTGTTGGCATATTCTTCTTAGGATTTTGACGGGTTCAGTCTCTGTGGCTTGATAATTCTATTGATATCCCATCTACCTTGGTAACTTATTTCTTCCAGTACTTTCAGGGCAGCTTTTACTTCACTTTCTAAAATTACAGGTTTTTCCTCATGGGAATCTTCTTCGAAGGAGCCTGTCATCCTTTTGTCTCTTCTGTATAGATCTTCAGTGGAAGGTTTCCACTTTCCCTTTGTTTTCTCCTAATCGGATAGTGTGCTTCCCAGTTGGTCATTCAGCATTCTTAATCTAGGTTCACATTTCCCTTTGATTTCTTGAATCTTCTGAAAGAGACCTCCTGTTCCTCCTTTTTTGTTGTTCTCTTTGTCTCTGTGTGACAGTTGCTGAAAAGCTGCATTCAGGATTCTAACCTTGCTTTTGTCACCTTTTACTTTTGCTTCTTGCCTGTCTTTAACAATTTTTAGTGTTTCTTCTGTCATCATCTTGATTTTTCTTTTCTTTTTACTTCAGGCATTGCCTTTTTACTTTTTTACTCTTTATTCTTTTACTTCAGACATTCTTCCTTAATAGTATTTCTGGTTCTTGGTCAATTAAGTTTAACAATGCAAATCTGGTTTTTTATGTAGGCTTTAAATTCGTCGGGAATGTTGTTTATGCTATATTTTGGCACTATGGCTCTTTTAGAGTTCTTCTTCAGCTCTACTCTGATATTTGATGGTAACAGCTTGTGGTCAGTACCACAGTCTGCTCCTGGTCGTGTTCTGGCAGAGAGATACAGCTTCTCCATCTCCTGCTTCCAATTACATAGTCTATTTGATGTCTGTGTGGGCCATCTGGTGATGTCCGTGTAGACAGTCGTCTGTTCTGTTGCTTGAAGCATGCATTTGCGATGGACAGATTGTTGGCTTCACAGAAGTCCGTGAGCTGGTCTCCTGCTTCCTTTCTGACCCGTAGTCCAAATTTTCTGATGGTATTTGATTCCACTTTATTTCCTGCTTTTGTGTTTCGGTCATCTATAATTATCAGCATGTCTTGTTTTGGTATATGATCAATTTCTTCTTGGATATTTACATAAAAACTTTCAATTTCATCTTCTTCAGCATCTCTAGTTGGAGCATAGACTTGGGTGATGGTTATGTTAGTAGATTTTCCCAGAAGTCTGATTGATATTATTTAGTCAGACCTTGCATTATAGCCCCTAACTACCTGTGCTACGTCTTGCCTCAGTTTTAGAGCCACTCTGTTTCTTCTGAATTTGTCATTTCCAGAGTAGAACACTTTTTGTTGTCTGACTGAAAGTGTCCCACTCCAGTCTGTTTTAGTTCACTTGATGCCAAGTACTGCAATATTTAAGCCTTCCATTTCTTTCTTTACAATTTGTGGTTTACCTTGGTTCATGCTTCTCACATTCCGTGTTCCAGTTTCATGTGTGGTACAGCCTCGGACTTTCCTTTCACCTTTGTGCACTTCAGCCCCAGACGTCCTTCTGGCTTTAGTCTGGTTGCATCATTAGCAACAGTTCTATTCGTACTTGTTCTTTGCTCTTCCCTGGTAACAGAGTGCCTTCTGACCTGGGGTCTCATCTTCCAGCACTATCTCATATTTCATTTTGGACTGTCTCATCATAGGGTTTTTAATGTAAAATAAAAGTTTAAAAGAAAGAGAAAAAAAAGGAAAATACAGCAGTGGTTTACCATTGCCTTCTGCTTCATGGTGTGTGTGTCCAAACCACATGTGCTTAGGTCTTTGGTGTTGCAACCACCAAACTCCTGTAAAACGTAGGTGCCATATCACTGCCCTACTAGTTCAATATTTGAAAACCAGTCAGTGTAATCTATCATCTTAACAGGCTAAAAATCACATGATAATATCAATTGACATGGAAAATTATTTGATAAAATTCACTATTCATAATAAAAATCAGAAATTCTATGACTAGAAGAGAACCTCCTCAGCGTGACAATGAACTTCTGAGAAAGGACTTACTGCTAACATCATCCTTAATGGTCTAAGACTGAATGCTTTCCCCCTAAGATTGGGAACAAGAAAGGATGTTCACACTTGTCAATCTCATTTAACACAGTGCTGAAGTTCTAACAGCACAATAAGGCAAGAAAAAAAATACATACATTTCTGAAAGGAAGAGATAATACTGTCTCTATTTGCAGTTGAAATGCTGTTATATGTAGCAAATCCAAGGAATCTATAAAAAAATTTCAGAGAACTACTAAGTGAGTAGAGCACAGTCACATATATATCAACATTCAATAATCAATTACTATCTATGTACTAGCAATGAATATGTAGGAACCAAAATTAAAATACAATATCATTACAATTGCTCACAAAAAAAGAAATGCTTAGATATAAGTCAAAAAAAACATAAATACTATAAAAAGTTCTTAAAAATAATGTAACAGAAATTGTATCCTGAGAACTACAAAATGCTGATGAAAGAAATTAGAATAAAATAAATAGACATATTATGTTTATGGATTGGGAAACTTAGAATAGTAGAGATTTCAATTGTCCAAAATGATGTATAAGTTTAATGCAATTCCTAACAGAATACTACCAATTTTTTAATTAATATAGACAAAATTATTCTTAAATTTATATGGAAATGCAAAGGAATTAGAAAGACTAAAAGAATTTTGAAAAAGAAGAATAAAATAGGAAAAATGACTCTTCAATATTAAGGGTTAATATAAAGATACAGGAATCAAGATTGTGTGATATTGGCAGAGAGATAGACATACAAAAGAACCCGGATTAGACCCACACAAGTAGAGAAAATACAAAAGATGCAAAATCAATTCAATGGAGGAAGGATAGTTTTTCCAATAATTGGGAGTAGAGCAATCGGATCATATAGGCAAAAAAAAAAAAAAGTCATAGATTTAAATGTAGAACATAAAAATATAAAACTTTTTCAAGAAAATATAAAGGAAAATCTTTGGGACTTAGGGCTTGGTGAAGAGTTCTTAGACGTGATATATCAAAAGCATGATATATAAAATAAAAATTAGATGATTTGGACTTCATCAAAATTATAAACTTTTGTCTTGCAAAGATCCTGTTAAGAGGATGAAAAGACAGACTATATATGGTAAGCAAACCCCCATCTGACAAAGGTGTTGTATCTAGAATACATAAAGTACTCTTAAAACTCAACAGTAAACAAAAATATAAAACAATGTAGTTGGAAATTGGACACTTCACCAAAAAGGTTATATAGACGGCAAATAAGCATAGGAAAATATGTTCTTCACTGGCCATTAGAGAAATGAGAATTAAGACCATGATGAGACATCACACCACATATTTCAGAAAAACTAAAATAAAAAAATAATAACCGTACTAAGTGCTGGCATGAATGCAGGGAAACTGTCACTCATAATTGGCTGGTGGGAATGTAAACTTGGATATACACTCTTGAAAATGGTTTGAGATTTTCTTAAGCAACTAAATGTATTCTTAATATGCAACCTAGCAACTGCTCTCCTGAGCATTTATCCCAGATGAGTAAAGAGTAATTTCTACACATACACACAAGCCTGTGTATGAATGTTCACAGCAGCTTTTTCTCTAATAGCCAATAACTGAAAACAACTATAATAACTAAAAATAACTTCAGTCCATGAACGGTTATAAAAACTATGGTGTGCCAATACCATAGACTACTACTCAGCAATAACAAAAAATGAACTATTGATACACACAAGTTGGATGGATCTCAGGGGCATAATGCTAAGTAAAAGAAAGCCAATCTCAAAAGGCTTTATCCTATAAGATTCTATTCATATAACATCCTTTTTTTTTTTTTTTGGTGAGGAAGATTAGCCCTGAGCTAACATCCATGCCCGTCTTCCTCTATTTTGTATGTGGGACGCCACCACACATGGTTTGGTAAGCAGTGCGTAGGTCCAAGCCTAGAATTCAAACCTGCGAACCCCAGGCCGTGGAAGCAGAGCGTGAACTTAACCACTATGCCCCTGGACCCAGCCCCTTATATAATGTTCTTAAAATGACAAAATTATAGCGATAGAGAATACATTAGTGATTGCCAGGGTTTAAGGACGGGAGGACGGGAGGACGGGGTGGGTGGAGTCAGTATAAAAGGAGAGCAAAAGGAGATCTTTTTGGTGATGAAATATTTGTGTATCTCAACTGCAATGGCGGTTACATGAATCTACACTTGTGACAAAATGGCATAGAACTAAGCACACTCATTGTACCAATGTCAATTTCCTGGTTCTGATATCAATCTGTAATTACTTATGATATAATCATTCGGCGAAACTGGGTGAAAGATACACCGTACCTCTGCTATTTTTGTAACTTCCTGTGAATACATAATTATTTCAAAATACAGAGTTAAAAAAATAAAAACGTATGTTAGGAAGGCAGATGAGGAATTGAACTGTTCTGGGTGCAGTGTGCTGTGAGAGTCTATGAAGAGATTTAAGGTAAATGACATTCAGAAATGCATTACATTCCATTGGTCAATGTTTGGCTTTGTTGTTAATCAAGACTATGCTTCATCCCAGTCAGAACAAGTAAATGGCTTGGGAATAAGGTAAATACAGGTCAGAGAAGATAGCAATCTTTAGGAACAGATTAGAAGAGATAGATTTTAAGGCAAGAAGACCCTAAGATTCAAGGGCAGAAATGATGGTCTTGAAGTCAGAAAGGACTTCAGGAATATGCCATCAAGCTCTAGGAGAGCCCTTGAGGAGGAAAGTTGAGAAGCTTCTTCGACTTGCTCCGGGCCGATTCAGCTTCTACTACTACTACTCTGTTTTTAAGATACCTGATTATAAATGGACAGAATCTCATTCCTTTAGACCTTAGGGAGTCAAGAAATGGTCCCCAGATCTCAGATCCTTCATTAAATGGATTAAAAAAGAAAAAACAAATGACATTATCATGATGCACTCTGGTTTTCCCAAGGGTGTTTATGCCTTCTTTGGGACTACCAGATGGGATCTTGGTCAGATCTTGAACCCCTCCCACACAACTGTTTAGTTTCTGAGGATCCCATCTCCTTTGAACAAAGGCGATGGGAATTAAAGAGGCTTTTAGTGAAAATTGAGCAAAGCATCAATTCCAAAGCATTTTATGTCCTTTAGCCTCATTTGCCCTGATGCCCGCCTGGAGCAGATGGTTGGATGACGGTTCTCTTCGCACCATGTTAATAGTCATTATCACTGTGTCATTTGAAGTGTGGCTTCCATCCTGTTCACTTCTCTCCTTCTCCCTTTATGTACATTTTCCTTTCACATGTGCCACAAATCCCTGGTATTTTTTATGCCTTTTTTCACCTGCCATAGAGATCCTTCTTGATATGGAAAGAAAGTAATGATGAGCCTGTGATGTATGAGGTGAGTAATGAAGTGTTCAACTCAACAACAGCTCTCCTGAACATCGTGGAGGCAGGAAGTGTGTACTTTTCTCATCAGCAGTCACACCTGTGGGATTGCCGCTTTTAAAAATTAAGATACTCAGGACAACCTTCCATTTTATGATACTTAAAGAAACAGTCATTAAGATGTGTATTCTGTGACTTGTATTGCACATAAAATGTAAAGGTGATTTATTTAATTAAATGGTACTGAATCAATGCTAATTCATAAATAAAACTGCTAATTTATGGATGCCTCTGAGACTTCCACTAATCTGTCAAATCACCTCTTGGAAGTGCAGTACTTGGTACTAAAGCTTACATTCTTATATATTTTTCCTTCTCTTCAGTTCCTCTGTTAGAAAACCTGACAAAGAATGAATGTAGAAGTTCAACTGCTAGCAACATTTACTTGTTCTCTTGTGGCAGAACATTCTGAAAAACAGCAGGTCTAATATGCAGTGTCATTTTAAAGGGAAAATGCAGTGAATTTGGGAAGATGTGTTCAATACAGGACTAGAATGTGTGTGCTTGAAAGGATAAAGGAGAATGGGCAATAGAGAACACGACCTATAGTCAAATGGAATGAGATCAATGAGAACACACGATGAATCCAAGAACTGTGTCTTCTCCTGAGAAAATCTAAAATTCACCCATCCTATAATTTAACTTTCCTCCTGATGTTAGCATAGATGGGATATGCCAAAGTAGTTTTACATATAAATTCTTGTGCATATCAGTAATATTCATTACTACTATTCACAGATGATTATGCTATTTTTAAGTGTTTATGGAAGATTCTAAAACAATTCTATGTATCCTTTTAAATCTATGCGTTTTTAGTATGAAAATTATTATCTGTGAATCTTCATACTTAATTTGCAAACACTCTATGGTTTTCTTTTAAATAATCATAAAATAACAAAAATTTTAAAGTACCGTTATAAAATTTCCAATCCATAAATCACAGCAAATGCTACAACTTGGCAAAGCGTCGTTCATGTCTTCTGTGTGATGAGCATCTGTAACAGTTTTATGAGCTAGGTATGCTGTGTGCTTGATACAATGAGATACACAATGGATTTTAAAAATCCATACAAAATATTAAAAATGCCAAATTTGAATTACAGGTTGAAGAAAACTCCATTTACACAGGTAGCATGACTACTTAAGAAAGTGAATTTAAATGTGAATAATCTATTCCTTAAAAGTGAGTTAGGGCGTACTTATCATGTTTCAAAGCATCAATTGATTTCTGTCTTTGAAAGATTCTCTAATAGAAAATAAACTTTGTAATGAACTGCATTTTTAATAAGTACATTAGAAATGAATAGTGACTGTGAAAAAAGATACATGTAAATTTTTACTGTCTTCAAAATCAAGCACGTTAAGACAAATTAGGGATTGTCTACTCATTTAAATGCTATGAAATACTTAACTTGAAAAATCAACTTTTCTCCAGAAACAGAAACAATATCATAGTATATCTATCAAACTAAACCTGAAATACTTTGATAAACCAGTTTAGTTTAGACAATTTATAAAGCTTTCCTAATTTCCCAATTTAATAAGTATACATGTAATTTTCACGGGAAGATACACCAGGCTCTTTTTCTCTTTTGGATTGCTTTGTTTTTAAATTCTCACATATATTCTTTTTTTTTTGTGGGAAGACCAGCCCTGAGCTAACATCCGTCGCCAATCCTCCTCTTTTTGCTGAGGAAGACTGGCCCTGGGCTAACATCCGTGCCCATCTTCCTCCACTTTATATGGGACGCCGCCACAGCATGGCTGACAAGCAGTGCGTCAGCGGGCGCCCGGGATCCGAACCGGCGAACCCCGGGCTGCCAAGCGCGGACTAAACCGCTGCGTCACCGGGCGGCCCCTCTCACATATATTCTTACTTCTCCTTTTAACAAAAAAACCTACTGATTTTTTTGCAGTCTTCTAATTTTCCCTTTGCCAATGAGCAAAAATCTTCATTCTAGAATTACTGCTAACTGTATTACAACCTGTTTCTTGTCAACAACGTGTGATATGAAGTTAACATACATTAACATGTGAAGTGAAGATACATTAACGCATTGGGAGGAACAATGTGAAGGAAGTTGGGAGAAGAAATAAAGGGAAGGGAAAAAGTTATGAATCACAAATGTGCACCGACATAAGTAGAAAGACAGTGACAGTGAAAAAGATGAACGATAATTTGTAAGGAAATGATTTAAAAAGAGAGCAGCTATAGGTTACTTTATTGAATCATCCAGAGGTATCACAGAAAACAGGAGAAAGAATAGATGCAGGGAGGGCACATGGTGTTTCCTGGACCTGAGAGAAGTCTCAGGTCCTCCTTGAACTGCTTCTTTTGATTCTTAATTAAATCAATATCAATATATGCTACTTGATTGAAAAATCACATTTTTTTCCTCTTTCTACTTATATTTGAATTTTTTGTCCTTTTTACTTTCTGTTCTTTGTTGGACAAATTTCAAACAAATATTCCAGGGTGAAATAAGTCACTTTGTGTAACCGCCAGTGCTCTTACTAGAGATCATGAAAGTTCAGCTGTGGATGTTCTTCTCTACATGAGATACCAACTCTTGGGTACTTTTACTCAACTGTGGTTCTCTGTAAATCTGGTTAATCTATTCAAAATGGATCTTAGTCTATGTGAGAATATATTTCATGAACATGAGAGGGCAAATGGAATATTCTCCTTATTACATCTCTTCCTATGATATGGTATTTTTGAAAAATAACTCCCTAACTAGTATCATCCATATAAATTATCTCCTTTTCTTTTGGATTTTATTGTTTGGCTGTGAAGTACTGCAGAGAATTTGTTTTTTCTGTATCAACGACAACAACAAGAAATCAGTCAGTGCAACTGTTTCCAACAAATTTCCTTGTTTGAGATATCACTCAATTTTTAAACCCTTATATGTTGCTTCAAATTGAGCTTTAATTTTATCATTATAGTTCTCAAGATCATCTTTTCATAAACTTCATTGGTTTGGTCTTTATCTTTGCATTGATTTGTACATTATCTTATACAAAAAGTCAATTTAATCCAAATCAGTTTTCAATGTCAGGACCAAAACAACTGGATTCAAAATAGTTCATCTCTGCCACTTTGAATTATCTTCACAGCTCTTCTCAACCAGAATATCATAACACCATAAAATACTACATTAAAAGGACAGAAATTGATGTTATTAATACAATAAAAATGCACATAATTAAGAATATAGCAACCTAATAGTCAAAATTTGGATAAGCTTATGAGAGTTACTCATTTGAATATGTTTCACTATGGGAGGAAAAAGTTAAGAATTACTCATCTAGCTCACCCACAGAGAATTCTATAAAAGACTACTGTATACCTAGTTTTGTGTATTCTTGGCACCAGACCTTTGCCTAGAAAGTAATATATTAGTCTTCTATTGCTGCTCTAACAAATTATTACAAACTTAATGGCTTAAAATAGTAAAGATTTACTGTCTCACTGTTCCCTAGGTCATATGGATATGCCTCATTTGGCTAAAATCATTATGGTGGCAGCGTTATACTCCTTTTTGGAGCCTCTAGGGAAGAATCTGTTTCCTTGCCTTTCCAGCTTTTAGAGGCTGCCGACTTTCCTTGGCTCTTGGCCACCTTCTTCTGTCATCAAAGACAACAGCATCACAATCTCTCTGACTCTACTGCAGTTGTCACATCTCTCTGCCTGCAACCGGGAAAGCCTTTTAAGGACTCATATAATTAGATTGGGCCCAACTTGATAATACCAGGTAATATACCTATTTCAAGGTTCTCAACCTAAATCACACTTGCAAAGTCCCTCATGTAAGATAACATATTCACAGGTTCTGGAGGATTAGGACATGGACAGCTTTGGGTGGCCATTATTCTTTCTACCCGAGTAGGATACACTTAACTCCTGGCATGTATATGTAGCAATATTTGAAGATGATTTGACATAAAATTTTGTTTCTAAAACAAAAAGATTATTGAAAATGGCATATCTTCCACTCTATAACACATGAAGATTCTATTTACTCTACATTACCTATATATTACGTTAACCCTGCAAAAGTCACAGACTCTGTGGTTATGTGGTGCAATCTTATAGTGTCACATTTTAAAAAATGAATCAAAATATGTAGTCAATTAAAATTTCATCACTGACAATAAAAAGATCAGTGATTGCCAGGTGTTAACGGGATATGGAGGGATAAATAGGTGAAGCATAGAAGATTTTAGTGGAACTATTTTGATCTGTTACTCCAGTGATAGATACATGTCTTTACACATTTGTCAAGACCCATAGAATGTACAAGACCAAAAGTGAACCCTAATGTAAACTATGTAGGTTCATCGATTGTAACAAATGTACTCGGGTGTGGGATGTTGACAGTGGGGGAGGCTGTGCACGTGTGGAAGCAGGGGGTCTGCAGGAAATCTCTGTACTTTCCACTCAAATTTGCTGTGAATGTAAAACTGCTCTGAAAAATAAAATCTGTTCAAGAAGAAAAAGAAATCATTGCTTACTTCCACAGTTTATTGTTTGTTAAGGAAAATCCAGCTCAATGTTCCTGCCTCTCTAATACTGTCTTCTATGCTTCCTTCTATTCTCTTTAATTTACATGCATCCTTTACTCTATGAAGTCTCTCATTCACTAACTCGCCCCTGAAACAAAACAAAAAGTCCTCCTCTGCTCAAGGCTGTTAGGTTTTACTCTCGTCTTCAGATCTTTATGTAGATTAACATCTCTTCTGTTAGAATCATTTGTTCTCTTCCCCAGGTCCTGTGCATTTTTTGTCTACTATACATCACCTTAAAAGTTTACACATTTCTTGCAGGGGAATGGAGATGGGAATAGAAGTGGTTGAATTGGTCAGGTAGATTGCTAATTACAGGTAGATTGCTCTCTTTGGATCAATGAGGGAGACTGGTGAAGAGGAGATATTTGTGGCTATTTTTATGTTACTATATTTACATATTTTTATCTCCTTACACAATGAGCTGGGTCCAATGGTTAGCAAAGAAAATGGTGACAGTCTTTTCCTGAAGTGGCAACAGTAATAGTTCCCAGTTAGATAATTCTTTCTTCTCCGGGTCCTATATTAAAATTTGTCCCATCTTTCTGCATCAGAGTATGGCTTTTGGACAATATATAACTGAATTCATTGGAAAGCATCTCAATCTTTTCTCCAACATGCTTCTCTCCTTCTTTTCTTCTTTTTCTTTCTTTGTACGGTAACTTTATGATGCTGAACCTCTTATTCTAAGTTGAGCATTCATAATCCAATTCTGTTCTTTTTGGTAACTCCCCTTTTTTCTACTGGAACAGCAGCCTCTTTCAGCTGTTTTCTGCACTCTATGGTGAGGGAAAGTGCTTTAAAGCATCTATTTTGAAGGAAGAGACTTTATTGCTCAGAGTCTAAAGGAGAAAATGGGCCTTCCAATGCAAAGAACAGACACCATTGTATTTTTTTAATGAAACCATTAAATATTGCCCAGGCAGCAGTACCCGAAGAGAAGTTCAAATTCTTTCATCTTCAATATGCTATTTGATATTGTAAAAAGAGGGGACTGTGATACTCTAGCAAGTATTTTGGAAAAATAATGCCAAAAGTTAGGGTAGATTGAGGATCTTTAAAATGGGGGGAGAACAGGGTGACCATTTGCAACAAGAAAGGAAAGTAGAATATAAAAAATCCCCAGAATACAGACATGATAAAGGGTTTTGCCATAAATAGGTAGATGGAGAATCCCACCCTAAATTTTCCTGACACTCTGATTAGCTAACTAACTGATTGAAATATGTATTCACTTAGGAGAAATTCAGTGAGTAGCTCTTGAGCATCTACATGAACCAGTAGTTTTGTCAGAATTTCTAAGGAAAAAAACCAAAATTGCATACAAATCCTGCTTTAAGAAATATATAATGCACTAGCAGAGGATGAATACACTTAAGAGGTTTGACCCTATAAATGTTATAGGAGTCTAGAGAAGGAAGGAATTTTACCTGGGAAGATCAAGAAAGCAACCTACAGCTTTGAATCAATAGGACTGAGACATCTTGAAGTAGGGAGGGAACAATTTAGGAGGTGGGACTCCAGAGGAAAAGGAAGTAATAATAGATGCAGCAGAGAGTTCACCTGCACGTGTGGATAAGGGGCGTCTGTGAGCATGCCTCTGCAGTCACAGAAAACTATGCTTAAGCTGACTAAACCATAAGGAAATTTACTGTTTCACATAACAGAGTCCAGAGGTAAGCAGGCTCCAGCCAGAGAAATGCAGTGTTTCAGTAACGTTTCTATGCACATCTTTCAGTTCTGCCCTTTTCAAGATGCTGGCCCTTCCTCAAGTGGTTCTCCTTCATGGCTACAGAATGGTGGCTATTGGCCCCTGGGGCATCATATCTGTTTGTTGTTTATCTCTGGGAGAAGTGGAGTGGGAAACTCCACACCTAACCGTGAAGTACAAACTCTTCCCTCTTGATTCAACTTACATCCCTTGACTCCCCAGGGCTAGTAACTGTTGCTGAGTTATTCTGACACTGATTTGCTTAGAGAATGCTCTGGAGACAGGAAAAAGTTAGGCACTATATCGAAAATGGAGTTTTGCAAGAAAGGAGGGTTCCATACGTATAGGGCCAAACAGTGTCCTCACCCAGGATAGTTTAAAGCCATACGGTGGATAATTTGAAACACCAAGAATAGGAATTTGTATGCATTCTAAAATACTACATTGCAGATATTTGAGAATGGAATGACACAGATAGAGTGGTACTTTGAAAATATTAACACAGCCGTGGGGTATAAGATGAATTAGAGTTGGTAGGGGGAGGAGAGCTTGGGACAGATAAAACGAAACATTGAAGCAGTAATGAAGGAAACGGATTTAGTCAGGTAGCTATGAAAATGGAGAAGATAAGACAGACGCGAGACATATATAGAAAACGGATGTAAGGATTTTTAAACTGATTCAATTTAAGGGCAAGGGCAAGTAAAAGATAACATGTTTGAGTGGGAGGATGGTGGTGGAGTGATGTAAGAGAGGTACCACAGAAGGAGAGGGCACGCAGGCAGCAGCAAAGATGCTGAGGTCAGCTTCAGCCCACTGAATGGAGGGAATCAAAGGAATTTCTTCTGGCCACAAACTCTTGGAAAATGAGGAATGAAAAAAAATTAAAGGGCCAAGACCATCAGAGCATGGTGGTTTTGAAAGAAAATCTGAAACGAGGAGGGGAGAAATAGGAGACAGTCTTCTGATTGGGAAATAGCTCATAAGAGATTCGTTAAATATGTTCTTTAATTGTCTTCCTAATGGTAACATAAGATGTATATAACATACTCATATCCACATATGTAGTTTTTATAAAGATAAATAGAGAATAGCATGTACTCAGTTTAGAGAGAAATTGTAAGTTTATACTCTGGTTTCCAAATGAAAACTAAGATTGCAGGTTATGTTTGAATCTCTTTGCTTTCACAGAATATCTTGATTCTAATTACAATAACATAATTACCTACTTTTTTATACTCAATATGAATATAATAATTCCAGATAGCAATATCAATTTTACCACCAGAAAAAAGAGACTATTCAACGCAGTTTGGTCAGTCCTCATCATTAGAATTATTCAAAAAGGATACACAGCTAACACACATGGGGCGTTTCTCCTCTTTGTGATTATATCACCAACTTTATACGCAAGTAGGGTCATATATTTCTATTTGAATTTTGTTAATTTTAGGGAAGTTTTTTTCCTTCTTTATTAATTTCATTTATATAAACACATGCAAAACTTAGGGAAATAGTCAAATGATTCCAAAGCCTAAATTATAAATCAAGTTATACTCATAGACATCTAGCTTCTATACATGTCCACCTAATTCTGTTCCCTTCATCCTCTTATAGGCAAACACTTTTGTCTTTCATTTATCTTTTAATTTCTTCCTTTTGAAAACATAAGCATACGAAATGCATACACATGTACACATATACCATGTTTTATCCCTCTCTACACAGACTTAGCATACTATTCAAATAGTCTGCAGATTGTTTTACTCAACCATGTATCCATATATATTCATAATACTATATTATTAACTGTACTATGAGATCTTCCCCATTCATTTTTCAGCAGCGTTAGATAGATATACCATAGTTCACTAAATCAGTCCTTTCTTAAGGGGCGTTTGAGTTACTTCCAGTCCTCTGCTGTTGAAAATAGTGCTATTATGGGGTTGGCCTGGCATCCTAGAGGTTAAGTTCGTGCACTCTGCTTTGGCAGCCTCGTGTTTGCAGGTTCAGATCCCAGGCACAGACCTACGCAGCTCATCAAGCCATGCTGTGGTGATGTCCCACATACAGAATAGAGGAAGATGGGCACGGATGTTAGCTCAGGGCAATCTTACTCAGTAAAAAGAGGACGATTGGCAACAGGTGTTGGTTCAGAGTCAATCTTCCTCACCAAAAAATATATACTTTCATAGTTTTTTCGTATTGGTTTCACTCCATTCATATGTTTACTCTGAGAGTTGTTTTTTGCTTTTCTCCGTTATATCTTCACAGGTTATATTTTAAAAATATAGAGGTTAGTGATTTCAGTGATTTGATACACTGCTACCTAACCAAAGTTTCATGTTGTTTGTAGTAGTTTTTTCATTGATTCTGTTGGGTTTTCAAAATATTTATAAACAATGTCTGCCAATAGGGATAATTTCCCCTTTTTCATTCCAATGTTTTTGCATCTAATTGCATTGGCTACCACCTCCAAATCAAGATTACGAATTAGTAAAGAGTTAGAAAGCATTTTTGATGTGTCCCTGAGAAGATTCTGATATTTCCCCATCATGGAAACATAAACAACTCAGTTTCATAGGATCACATTTGAACAAACTCACCTATCAGTGGAGTCAGTTCCAGGTAGTTAAGTTTTGGGGACTGTGACTGATGTAAACGTGGTGGAGGGAAAGAGCTTGGTGACACTCTCCTCTCATCACCTGCTCTCCCCACATTTTATCCCACCCCGAGCCCCCTTACATCCACTACTTCTGGGTGAGCATTCAGGACTAGGCTCATTGAAACAGTCTATCTACATTGCTTTCTCTCACTACCTTTGTTTCCAATACCAGGGACAACAAGAGCTCTTATATGGGTGATAAGGTATGACTTGGGGCAGAAGAAATGGTCCTGAGAGACCAGAGAGGCCTGTGGAGGTGATATCAGATCATGGCTCATCTGTTAAAAATGTTTTATTTCCCATTTGTGTGTATACTAGCCTCAGAATCCTTACAGGGAGACCAGGCGATTGAACCAAAAAACGAATTGAGTATTGTTAGAAGATTTCCTGGCTCAAAACATATCTTTGCATCTATAAATCCCCCAGAAACCAGAGAATTGTACAAAAATACATTTCATCATCAATCATGAATAGAATTGAATAGCTATCAAATCACTAATTTTTTGTAGAAGCCAAAATTCTTCATGCTACTTACATGGCATTCTGTGGATGTACTTAACCTCGCCCATTTGACTGAGGGGAATATCATTCCAAGTTTTTGGTTGTGGCACCATCTTCAGTTTTCACAAAATATACAGATGAGCACGATAGTATATTGTCATTTGCAAGGTCTCTGTTTCTGCTTCACTTGGGAGATTATTGTAAATGGGTGGATACCTTATGACCTCTTTGTCCATTCACCCTGTGGTGATAAAACCAAAGAGCTCATTTCTGTTGGCACATTTTTATTCAGTTAAACCTCTGTGCTCCTTGCATCCCAGAATTTCTCTAACAGCTCTCCTCCAAGGAACATTACTGACTGACAACCCTGTAACACTTAAATGTAGTTGTACACTGGGAATATTTTTAGACACAATGCTAAAAATATCACAAAAGTATTTTGTTTATTTTTTTCAGAAATGGTCATTTTCCAACATATTTATTGCTTTCTGTGGGAACAATATTAATGCAATTAGTGTGAATATGTGGAAATACTAAGACACAGGGAGAAAATAAGCAGGAAAAAGAACACTGCTCTAACTATTGGAAAGGAAAAATACGGTGATATTAACATCTGAGAAGTATATCAACATACATAAAATAATAATAACAAACCATAAATAAATATAGTCATATATATGTATATCTATATATTTATATAATGCCAATTGTATAATTATAAACTCTATAAAATTATAAGTAAAACATATGTGTTTGTGTGTAGCAGGGCTATTTCTCCTTAGGCTAACACACACAAACAGCAATTCTTGTCATATTTAACAATGTTTCTATCTTCACTACCCTAAATCAGCTAGTTTTCATAATTACAAAGCTTAAGCCTTGAAATCTAAAACTTTCCCTTAGAGTTTCCTTTCAAAAATATCAGGTCATTTAATGTGTAGATGGGAGCCTAAAAGCCTTCTAAGGAAAGGGCTTAAGGTGTTTTCCTTTTTGTAAATTGTGTAGAACTATAAAGTATTATGATGCTGACGATCAAGATTAATTAAGGCAACATAGTTCGCTTCCTGAAGTTTCTGTAATCCACAGTAGAAAGTGTGAAAGCACTGGAGAATATAAAAAATGTGTTTTTAAAGTGAAAGAAATAACAATTAAATAAAACAAAATGCCAATATAAAAATGTCTGTCATCTTCTATTTTTTTTGAACCAAAATAGAGCATTTTAGGTGGGAAATTGAGACACTAAGGCATTGCTATCATGATTAACTCTTAACTTTTCATTATAATTCATTCTTCTTATCAGAAGTTAAGCCTGAAAATGGGAAACAGAAGTAATCTTCTCTTTTGAGCTGCTATCATTGTCAATCTAACTCTTTCTCTGCTCCAGTGAACCTAAATTAATAAAAGTAATATAATGGAATGGGTAATTCAATAGGTGTGAACAAATGTATCCGAATGCAAATGGCCTTACATTACGAGGTGGCTTTTTCATGTCCCTGGAAGTGTCCTTTGATTAATACTTGGCCTGCTTTCAATTGCCTCTACTTGTCGCAATCGGAAGGTATCTTTCTAACCTGAAAATAATACACAATTTAATTCCCTACTATTAGGCTATTTCAGCATTTTACTTGAACTGTCTGACTCACCAGTAGTATTTAATTAATCATAAAATTAAAAAAATGGACTTTCCTTGTTTAATGAAAACTGTACCTTTTAGAGTAATCATTAGGGCTACATTATTGACCAACCACATGAAGCTTAAAAATTCTCTTACCGTGATAGTGTTGTTGATGGTGAATCTACAGAGTGTGGTTGAAGTGACAAGAAATTGCCTTTCAATGACTGGACACTTTGTCTCTCTGTCTCCTACAATCTCGGCCTCTCTCTTCTTTTTTAACCTCCTCTCTCTTTTCTACACTTCTGTTTTTCTTCTCCCTTCTCCTCGCTTTATCTCTTTGTTTGCAGTACAATGGTGAACGATATGATTTAAGGTTCACTACAATAAGGAACAAGAATGATGGTAACAAAGAAGTATGATAAGTGAAGAGAGAGGAACACAAAGCAAGGACATGCTTGTTGTAAGGAAGGAGGTCAAGGACATGAGCGGAGGTGAAATTAAATGATGGAAACCATGTAAGGGGTTTGCCAGGAACTGTAACAAGAGTGTTGTCTTAAACCAATGAGAGTTAATTGATTTGGAGTATACTCTAAGTTTGTATGTTAAAACAGAAATTGCATCTGTTTCTTTGTTGAAGAAAGAGCAGCACTTCTTTTATACTAACGGTGTGGTAGTGCTTCTGTAGATAGTGTATTGATTCTCAAATCAACTTGCTCTTACATCTTGAGTTTTGATACTTCCTGTATTTGTTATAATATAGAGACACAAAGAGGAATCATTAAAAGGAGTTCTGTAGTGTTAATATAAGCGAATGAATGAATGAAAAATGAATCTGAAATCTTTTTCACCAATAAGAATGTTCATAACCCTGCAAATGGCACAGAGCAAAATAAGAGCATTTTGAGACGACTTCAGATAGTTAGGAGGAACTGAGCTTATACAACTTGAAATGCAGATAATAGGAACTAACTACTCATAACTTTGACTACTGACTGCAATGAATATCTCAAATGGATTTTATCTAAGCTGTAAATGCATTATGCTTTTTTTAATTCTATAATTTTTTATTTATTAAACTACTTTTATGTAAGAAAATTATGTAACTTGAGTGGGCTAACTTATGAATTAAAGGCTTGGGGAGTTTATAAAATGTGAATTCAATATTTGGAGAATTTTAGGACTTAATTTAGTGAAGTTTCTTTATGATTTCTTAACTATTAAGGATATTCACATGAACGTAATGAAGAGAAATAAAAGGTAAACGATTAAGAGGATGGTAAGGAAGGAACAGGGGATAGTAAAATTTAAATACTACAAGAGAAAATATACAAAAATTAAAGATTGCTTTTGTAACCAAGGGCCCCACAGAACCAGTTCAGCTGACTCTATCTCTTATCAACAGAATGATTAAGAATTGCCTTTCAGAAAATCTGCAAAGTCACATAGCCAGGGCATGCGCAAAAGAAGAAATCGTGACCTGAAATGACTATGAAACCAAAGATTCTCCTTCTCTTGGAACCCAAGGGCCAGGACACAACCAGAACTTGAAAGCTGGACCCTTACCAGAAGTGAGACATCCCTCATTCTGGTAGATCTGGCATTAAAATTCCTTCCCCACCTCATCAAAAATGTTTAGAACCTCATCATAAATGTTTAGAACCCTGTCACAAATGTTCAAAACCTTACCATATGGTATTTGACCTTCTCGCTTTGAGTTATTTTGCTTAGCATAATACCCTCAATGTCTATCCACGTTGTCACAAATGGCTGGATTTCATTGTTTCTTATGGCTGAGTAGTATTCCATTGTGTATATATAGTGTACGCTCTCACTCATAAGTAGAAGATAAAAACAACAATGAGCAAACACATAGAGACAGAGATTGGATTGGTGGCTACCAGAGGGGCAAGGGGAGGGAGGAGGGCGAAAATGATGATTAGGCACAAGTGTGTGGTGATGGATTGTAATTAGTCTTTGGGTGGTGAACATGATGTAATTTATGCAGAAATATAAGTATAATGCTGTACACCTGAAATTTATATAATTTTAGGAACCAATGTTACCACAATAAAAAAAAAACTTACCATAAATGCTTGAAGCCCACCAATCAAATCTTGTCCCACCAGCAATTCCCTGTGCCAGCCTGTTCTCCCTAACCTCTTAAATTTCACCCCAAATCCTGAATCCAGGAGACAGATCTGAGGGCACAAGGCCCCTGTTCTCCCTGCAGATTGATCTCACAGAATAAAGCTGATCTCTTTCCCCAAAGGCTGATGCTGTAATCAGTTGGCTTGTTTATGTGCGTTGAGCAGACAACCCCAATTTTGTGCCGTAACACTTTTGATATTAGTCCAATGATCACAATTTTTTCACAAAAAGAAGCACTTTAATAAAATATGTTTAATTATGCCGTGAAATATGTCATGATATTTTTCTAGAAAATAATCAACAAATTGTTAGCCAAGTTTTTAAGTGTTCCAAGGCACAACAAAATAGCATTTTATATGTTTTATTTATTTTGTTTTTCCTTGAACTATTAGGGAAGTTTTCTTTCTTTTTAGAAACTTTAGTTCATTTATAAGAGAACCAAATGCATGGCTATTAAAGCCTAAAATATTTTAAATCCAAATGATAGTTGATAAAATTAAAGGTAATAGTATATGCACAGAGTAAAACTTAGCCATATACTATATGATAATGGAATGCTAACAGTAATAAGGGCTGTTTTCTATATTTATCACAGTTACATGGTAATGGATCAAATATTCAGAAGTATTTTTGATATAAATATTCCACACCATGTTTTCTTACTCTCAATCTCACTCCAGAAAGTTTATCATATTAAATTTTTTCAAGAGGTGATTTAAAAACTCCATGTAAAACACTAAATTTTATTTATTGATTCATCAACCATAGAAAATATCCAATCACTCTCCAATGTGAAAATAATATTTTAACTCATACAATCTTCCCTCTCTTTTATTCCATATATGATAGTACAGCCATGTGCTGCATAATGAAGTTTTGGTCAACAACAGATGGCATATACGGCAGTCCCATAAGGTTAGTACCATATAGTCTAGGTGTGTAGTAAGTTATACCATCTAGGTTTGTGTAAGTACACCTTATGTTGTTCACACAATGACAAAATCACCTGAAAACGCATTTCTCAGAATGTATCCCTGTTGTTAAGCAGGCATGACTATGTATATTTATTTTAGTTTTCTATTATGTTTATATTATTGGTTGGTCTTACTATTTTCATCACTTTGTAATATCTTGTGATTTCCAATTTTTAAGGCTATAATTCTGTTACCTGAAACACAAAATACCTTCTAGGCTTTGACTAAATGACTTAAAAATCTTAAAACTGTTTATATTAATAAACTGCTATATTAATGTATGAGGATTACATTTTGTTTGCTAAAAGTCTTATGGACTGAATTTTGTTCTCCCCAAAATACATAATTTGAATCCCTAACCCTCAGTACCTCAGAATGCGGCCGTTTGAAAGTAGTCCTTTAAAGAGGTAATTATTTTCAAAATGAAGCCATGAGAATGGGCCCTAATCCAACGTGACTGGTGTCCTTACAAGAAGAGGAAATTTGGACACACAGAGAGACACCAAGGATGTGTGTGCATGGAGGAAAGACCCTGTGAGGGCACAGCGAGAAGGCGGCTGCTACAAGCCACGAGAGAGGCCTCCGGAGAAACCAAACCTGCCAACACCTTGATGTTGGGCTTCCAGCCTCCAGAACTGTGAGAATACAAATTTCTGTTGTTTAAGCTGCCTAGACTGTGGTATTTTGTTATGACAGCCTTGTCAAAAATAATCCATGGTCTAAATTCACGAAAATTGACACTAAAAAGAGCATTTTATTAAGATCTGGGATGTTACTTGAGTCATGATCTTTTAGTGTATGTTTTATTTTCCCTGGAGTTTTTCATTCTTTTTTATTTATTTATTTTTTTTGCATTAGTTGCCATTGCCACATCCTCAAGATTTTAAAGCTCTTAAACTTAATACTATAAATTCTATCTATTTCTTAATCTCCCAAGATACTTGTCCCCCATAGATCACACCTTCCGGCTCTGTGTAGGCTGCTCTCTAGGTCTGCTGCGGAGCCCTCATCTAGACACAATGCTCGGACTGTCCTGCCTTGTATATGTCATTTCTTGAAATCCATGTTTTCCCTTTCTTGGTTTCCAAATTTGTCTCACTGAAGTACATCTTCAAAGAAATTACAAATAAAAGATTTATGGTATGTTAATTTTTCACATCTTTACACATTTGTAAACATTTTTCTGGACATTTATTGATGCTTTGGGAAAATAAAGAATTTTAGGTTAAAAGTATATCTTCAAATTTTGCGGCAGTTTGTTATTTTCTAGCAGTAAGTTAAACTGTCATGCTACAGATCTCACTTGAATTAAAAAGGGCTTAATTCTTGCAAGAAAATATCGACATAAGAAGTATTTTTGTGTGTCTGTGCAAATTTTATTCAATTTCTTTAGAGAAGAAGCCTGGTGTTTTCCTGGATGTAGACTCCGGGAAATAGACATATATTCCAGGCATTGACTGAGGATAGAGTAGAGGCGTGTAGTATAAGGATGATTATATATGCAGTGTGGGGATAATATGATGGAAGTGTCATCCAAGAATCAGTTATCTCATGTATATATTAACCTCAATTAATCCCGTTTTCTTCTCCACTTCTCACCTCCACCAACCACAGTACCTGCTGGCTTAGACATCAGAGGCTTTCCAGTGTCTTGTCTGGCAGATTGGCTCCCAGAATTTATACAGCTATTTGCTCCTCCCAACTCAATCAGTTAAAGTAAAGCTAACTGTAAAAGGTAAAACCCGAAATCTCATTTATAGAAAGTTCCAAAACTATCCAGGTAGATCATTTGAGAATACATGTATATGTGTGTGTGTGTGTTTGTACACATACATATGCAAATAGTTACTTCTTATTAGCATTATTATTGGCATAATTCTATCTATAAACTAGATTCGTTAAATCCTAATTCCATAGTCTTTTGACAGCACAACTTACTGGGATCTCATTGAATTTGAGAGCTGAAAAATACCCAGAGGGCAGGAACACTCGAAGGAAGAGTACTCTTGAGCCTGAAGCACAGCTCACCCAACATCTCACCCATCAGACAAGTGATGTCAAGGTAAAATCTATGTGAGTTTTAACCAAAGAATCATAACTTGAGTAGTGAAAAATGTGAGCATTGTGGGAGGAATTATAAGAGAAAGAAAAATATGATGAAGTAAACAAGTTATAGAGGTGATAACATGCTTTTTTCCCTTTTTTTGTGTTGTTTTGGAATTTGTTTATGGCAACATAGAGATGACCCTTTTTTCTATCCAAAATGTCTATAGCTGCCTTTAGAATGATAATTAATTGTTTCTATGGAAAATGAAACCCATACAAGTTAAGATTTAGCACAATAGAAGTTTTCTGAAATAATATCTTGATCTTATTTACATTATTTACAAACTTAATGATTAAAACAACAAAGAATGCCCATATTAAATTCTTTCTCCTGTTGTGAAATTTTCCCAATCAATCCTTAGTGTGCATGAAATCAATAGAGAGAAAACCACGCCAGCTGCTTATAAATCCAGCATCAATGATTGGTTTCTATATATTTTTACACCTTAAGAATCTCAACATTGTTTATATTAAGCAAGTTTGTTTTTGTTTGTTTTGGCTAAGAGGATTAAAATCTATTCTAGTGAGCAGTGGCTTGAATCATTAAAAATATTACTATTCTGGGGCCAGCCTGTGGTATAGTGGTTAAGTTCACACACTCCATTTTGGTGGCCCAGGGTTCACAGGTTTGGATCCCAGGCGTGGACCTACGCACCACTCATCAAGCCATGCTGTGGCAGGTGTCCCACATACAAAATAGAGGAAGATGGGCACAGATGTTAGCTCAGGGCCCATCTTCCTCAGCAAAAAGAGGATGATTTGCAATGAATGTTAGCTCATGACCAATTTCCCTCACCAAAAATAAATAAATAACTAAAAATATATTACTGTTCTGGCATATTTGCAGGACTGTAGCAATGTAGTGAAGCAAGTACCCCTAATAAAGACACAGCTTCACCTGGAGCCTAGTGCTTGCTTAGCACTGACTAGTTCTGCTGACCTTGGATGAAGCATATAAACTCTTTTGGGCTCACTCCATTATTCCATCTTAATAGTTTTGTTTTGTTTTGGCTAAGAAACTTTTTTGCTGAGGAGGATTTGCCCTGAGCTAACATCCACTGCCAATCTTCCTCTTTTTGTATGTGAGCCACCACCACAGCATGGCCACTGACAGGTGAGTGGTGTAGGTCTGTGCCTGGGAACTGAAGCTGGGCTGCTGAAGTGGAGCATGCCGAACTTAACCACTAGGCCACCGGGGTTGGCCCGCATTTTGTTTAGTAGTTAAGTAAGCTAATTCCTGTACATTATAGGTAGTGTGTATAATAATTATTGTTACCATTTAAAATCTTTGTTGAACTAGATCATTTTTAGTGTTCTCTCCAAATCTACAATATTTTATAATTTTGTTAAAGATATTGTCACGATTTATTACTGTTGACAAGTCCAAGATAGAAAAACAATAATATAGAAATCATTCTGAGAAGCTTTCAGTCTATTAGAGTTCAGAAAACAGAAAATACTAAGTAATCAACTCCTATTAAAATGGACTCAGCCCATAATCTTACTCTGCATCTCAGAATATGTAATGTTGCTTAACGATCAGGGTGTTTGTGCTTCTTTTTGACTGTAAAAAATAATGATCCTTCATTATAATAAAATATTCCACTATTGCATAGTCTGTGTTTTATGAATTACTCTACACACACTTGGTGTCAATTATAGGCCATAGAATAAAAGGTAACACTTCAGCCTTCAGGCTGAATCATTTATTTGGAGCTTACTGATGTGTTCTTAATTCAATTTGAAGTCTCTCTCCACCCACAGTTTGTGGAGAAAGAGATGTAACATTTTTCATCATCGGCAGTGGCTGGAGAATGCATCAACATGACAAATATTTTCCAGGAGGAAAAAGAAAAGGCATACTCTGTGAATAACAACATCTCTCACTCAAAGGAAATAAAAGATAATCATAGCAATATTTATAACATTTCTTTTCTCTCAAAGGGCCTCCAAGCACTTTAGAAATGTTAACGATGATCTGGTTCTGCAGGATTCACGTCTCCTGTCACTGAAATGGAATCATGTTTAACAGTGCATGGGGATGACAGACCTGCAGAAAGCTCTGCTGGATTTATGATTGCTTCTTTAAGACTGAAAGGGAGGTCCTGATATTCCACATTGCCCACGCTAGGATGTGTATCCATTACAGAACCAAACGCATATGCAAAATGTGATGGATAACATAGCATTCATCTGCTTTCAGATAAAAGTGTTGATGAAGCGTCACAGGATACTCTGCTCCACACCATCTGGGAATGGAGATGACATTATACCATTTAATAAGAGCATTAATAAGAATTTAAAAACATGTAATGTGTTCTTGTGAATTAACATTATTTTGCTTCTTCTGCCTATTTTAAAAAAAGAATGAATGCCCAGAATCCTACATTAATGCACGTATAGAATAGTACAAGCATAACTCTTATTTCCAATATAGAAACATTTATATGTGGTTGCTGAATTTCCCCATGGACAGTATATGGCAGACTTGAACAATGATGATATGTTACAAATTCTATAATGATGAGCAACATTGCCTGCACTATTATAAATAGACGTTGAGGTTTTATAAATACAGTCATATGTGCATGGATAGCCATGCATACGTGTGTATTTAACATATATTAGTTTCACCAAGCTTTGATTTATATCATGTGCTATTATTCACTTCACAACTAGTAACAGTTAAAAGTGGAAAGAAAAGACTATACGGAAATATGTTCCAGTTTTTTCATTCCATTATTATCTAACCTATTTTGTAGCCAAATTTTATTTGTTCACGTCTTCATGCATTCAGCAAATATTTTGTGGTAATTACTAGACCTTATTCTAGGCATTATGCATTTAAAGAGAAATATGATGCATTTGTTGTCTTCAGGAAGGTCGTACTCTTCTGGAAGAGAGAAATACAAAAAGAGCAAATAGAGCTCCATAAGAACATCGGGGCAGCCCATAAATTCTGTAAAAGATGAGGCGGGGTGATTTACAGAGGAGGCACATTTGAATTGGGTCTTAAAGACTGAGTAGAAGATGCCAGCCAAAGTGAGCATTCCTGTCAGGGTTCTAATTGTAAAATTAAAATGCATTTCTAGCATTGACTGCCATAAAGATATTGCCCCATCAGTTTCAAGTTTGAGTGAGTGAAACATAGCATAAGTTGCAACAAAATGTCATCAAAATACCTACTGATGTACCCTGCCCCCATCACGTAAGGGGACACATCCTGGCTTGAATTAGACCTAACATTGGCTTTTCAAAACAGGATGCTAACTCCCAGATCTACAACACTTCCTCATGCCACATACCCATTTCCCTCTAGGTACCACTTATAATCACACCCACGATACATTTTAAGTTTTGTATCTAACTCTCTTTTTTTCTGCCTCTTGTCTTAATCTCCTAATGCAAAGTCCCGTTTATGAGCATCCTCATGGGTGTCTTCCATATTCAGGTTGAATAGGCTACCAAGAGACATTCTTTGTTTCTTTCCTCTTATTTTTCTTTTTTCCTCTCCTCTGGGTACTGATATGTGCCTTGGACATCTCTGCTGTTTCTGTTAGGCAAGAGCCTAATTTGGCTGGACCTCACAACTCTCTTTGCCTGGGATGGAAACAGCCATCAGTTCTCCCAGATTTTCACAAGCGACCTTTATTCTGTGCAACTGTTAATGCACAAGAACCCCCCTGATTGGCAATTTATTAGGAGGTCAGAGAGAGAAACTCAGCTTGTTATGCCTAGCTTGTTTTCCTAGATGTTCAGCTCACTTCTGAAGGCTCCTTCATCCCTCATATCAATGAATGTTGCCAGACCACAAACTGACCAGGTATAACCAAGCAGGACTGAAATCCCAAAGTGAAACAGAAACAAAGTATAGGTAGATATTATGGATTGAATTGTGTCTCCCCAAAAAAGATATTTTGAAATCCAAACCTCCAGTACTTCAGAATGTGATCTTATTTGGAAAAAGAATGTTCACAGATACAATCAATTTAAAATGAGATCATTTAGTGGCTGGCCCAGTGGTGCAGTGGTTAAGTTCACATGCTCTGCGTTGGTGGCAAAGGTTCAGATCCTGGGTGCAGACCTACGCACCGCTGGTCAACCCATGCTGTGGCAGGTGTCCCACATATAAGGTAGAGGAAGATGGGCACGGATATTAGCCCAGGGCCAGTCTTCCTCAGCAAAAAGACGAGGATTGGCAACAGGTATTAGCTCAGGGCTAATCTTCTTCATGAAAAAAAAAGAAAGAAAGAAAAATAAAATAAAATAAAATGATGTCACTAGGATAAGCCTTAATCCAATATGATTGCTGTCTTTATAAAAAGGGGAAATTTGGACAAGAGATGGACGTGCACAGAGGGAAGATGATGTTAAGAGATACAAGGAGAACATGTGGAGATGAAGGCAGAGATTGGAGTAAGGCGCCTACAAGCCAAAGATCACTCCCCACCTTCGGAAGGAACCTATCCCACCAATACCTTGATCTCAGACTTCCAGCCTGCAGAACTGTGAGAGAGTGAATTTCTGTTGTTTAAACCACCCAGTCTGTGGCGCTGGGTTACGGCAGTCTAGTTGCTAGCGAACTAATGCAGCAGACGGGCCCCAGTTCCACTCCCGGTCTCCAAAATGGTCACATTCGGGGAATGAGCGTCTGCTTTCATCCCCACTAGTTGTGAGACTTTGAGGTGACAGGTACATTGTGTCTTGTACATTGATGTTTCTTTGCGGCTCGAGCCTATTGTTTTGCACACTACAGGAATGGAATTAATTTTTGCTAAATACATTTCAAGATGGAAAAATGCACGAAGCTATTGAATAAAATAATTCTTAGTTTCACAAGGAAAGAAAAACAAGGAAAAATCGATGTAAACGGTCATGGAAAAACAAAATTACTTACTTCATTTTGTTTAATATATACTGTATCTACATACATGCACGTATTTTCTCAAAATCATCAGTATTTATGACTGTGAACTTTCAATGAAAGCAGATATATTTTGTAGAAATACCCTAATGCCTATGTATTTATAATTTTACAACAGCTTGTTTTCTTCATGAATATTAATTATGGTTTTAATCTCACTCTATATTAATGGAACTGAAAAAACAATGTTGATTATTACATTGTTTTGTTTTACATTATAATACTTTTTTAGCAACAATGAATCTAGCCTGGTTTAGAAAACATTAATACAAGCAGAACCACAAATTAATTTGAAGGTTAGTAGCTAAATATATCAAAACCACAATGCTACAGACTAATAGGCCTTTCTATACTATGAATTGTCTGTGTTATTATTACTGAGACTTCTATTAGCTCTCTTCTAAGCGTACTCATTGACTGGAGAATTGGTTCAATACTAACATATCACCAATTACGCACTACTCTAAGGAAGGGAATGTCATACCGCTACAGGGCCATTGTCAATAATAATGATGCCTATGTATGCTTTCTTATAGAAAGTCTGAAGAAACAGAAAACTAATTTTTTTCACGTCATAAATAAACATTACTGACGGCGTCAATGTAAAAAACTGCTCCAACCATATTCACTTTAAAAAATAAAAACAAAAACTATTTGAAATGTAAAATTATACATCTTGGAAGAGATTTTTAAAGAAGGTCAATTTAAAAACTAATCTTAAACTTTTCTTCTAATTCTTAGCTATCTCTTTTCGACATTATATAGACACAGTCGAAGAAATGGAAATATTATAATATGTGGTGGTGGGAAGCAGTAGAGGATGAATTCTATGTGGAGGTAATTTTTTGCTCCATGATCCTGATTTCTTTTCTTAGCACAAGATCAAATATTCAGTTATCTTTCTTGAGTTTGAATTTCAAAGTGAATATTAGCTGAAACAATGGCCTGAATTCATATCGGAAAATCTTTAGACCACAAATCAAATTGATTCTCATAATTAAGAACAACTCGTGCAGGTCAATTTAATTTTTAATAAATCTGGTTGTGTGTAGAATTACAACAAACATAAAAATTCTTAAAACTCTGCCTTTTACATAAAAGAAATTTCGGGGGAAACAACTTGACTTCTGACTGGCAATGATGAAGGGAAGAAATCTAACTGACTAAGGACAACTGCTGATGACTTCTTGGAAATTATTAACATGATTTTCCTGGAAAATCAACATATACTCTATTTTGATTGAACGTCTGTTCCATGAGCTGTTGTGATAGATGACTGGGACACGCAAGATAGGCGATTGACACAAGTTCTACACAAATACAATTATAAGAACACAGCAAATCAATGTATAAATGAAAGCTGACCCACATAGTTGAAACTATAAATGTTTTGGCAAGGAATTCATCCACTAAACTCTCATAGGACTTTCATCTCTGTGGGAGAAACTGAGTTCAGTTCTGTACAGTACCTAAAAATTAACCACAGTCACTGTTCTCAAGGATCTTATAGACCAGGAGGGAGATACTTTATATGTAAACACAATTACACCAGGAAGTAGTATATGTTGTACATTTCACAAGAAATGTAGAAGGAAAAGAGTGAAAAAAGAATTCAAACGAGTAAAACGTCACTACTGGTTGGGATGATGATATAAATTGTCTTAAAAGATAGAGTGAATCTGAAACTTGCCAAGCTGGGGAGAGGTAGAGTGCATAACATTGTAAAAACCTTTTTCCCTAAAGGAACCCCTTTATGAATTTCAGATCTAAAATTGTTTTTTTGAGGTAGTATTCTATCATAACACCTCTTTGTTTGGAATAATAGAGACACCATTGATCATTATGCATTATGATAATGTTTTACTCCCTCTCAACTAAACTCATTTAAATGTTAAAATCACTGGATTAAGTCTCTAAAAACATGTCAACATAATCTGGACAGGTGAAGTGCAACGTCTTCAAGGTGGGCCTCGTGGAAGAAAACTACACGTGAAGCTTGTGTTCACATTTAAATTTCTCACTTTTACATAATAATGTATAAAATTTATTGAGTTAACTATTTAGGGCCAAGTTTTTTGCATACATTATTTCATTGAATACTCCTAGAACTTTGTGTAGCAGGCCCTCTTAAAATCCTTATCTTATAAACGAGGAGTTAAGTAAGCGGGTCCCACATCCGGTAAGCCGTGGAGAGGAATTTGGACCCTGTAGGTTGATACCAGAGCCTGTGTGCTTGAACCAGGATGCTCTCCAGAAACCTCCAGCTCCTTAATTATCCCTCTTCATGGCATCTTCTTTGCCTTTAATGTCAGAGCAGAAACATTCATAATATAAATTACGAGTTCATATGACAAAGTACGAGCATACTTTTATGGTATCCTCCCAGTCCGAGAACGTCAGTATATAGCTCTCTGAGCTGTCATGTTGCAACATAAAAGTGAACCATATATTATTCCCTTTCATTTTGGTGTAATGAAAATACTTCCTTCTCACTCATTGCTAGTAATTTTCTTTAAAAGTAGATGCAAGCCTCAACGCCTTTCAAAACACAAACTCTTTCCACATTTTTCTCATTATGTTTTTGCTCTAAGCACTCTTTGTAGTTTATATTACTTCATTATTTACTAGGCTTTGATTTTATTTATTATAGGAACTATCAACTTGATTGCTATGTCTGAGTTATTTGCTTCTTAGTATTTAGATGCTAATTACATGCAATATATATTTTTATATCTCTTCCAAGTCTACGCTGGGTGACTTTGAGGAAGTTCCTTTGGTTCTGTGGTTTACAGTTTTCACAAGTGATTGAACTGATCTGAATGACTTCTACAATTCCTGTTAGCTCTGAATGTTGCATGCTAAATCACCTCCTTCCCAAAGAGGTGAGATCTAAACTGTTTTGACCATCAAGGGAATGAAGATCACATGGTCACACTGGGCTCCATCCCCTAGGCTTGGAGCAGGGGGAGTGGAAGAGCCCAGAGCGCTGGCTCATAGGGACAGGCCAGTACAGTCAGTTTTGCATACAGTCGAAGGAATAACCTTCCCCTTTATAGGTTACTATATAGAATTTCAGTGAGATTTTTTCTAATTCCCAAGCCTGTTTTTGCCATTTTACCCCAGGAACTTTTATTAAGCAGGTAATGTTTAATAAACCAATGGTCAAATAAATAAATAACTGCTATAATCTTTGACAAAATATTATAATTCAAGTAGTTACTAAATTTATGCCATTTATTTTCCATATTTCATCTCATATTAGTCTTAAGTTTGTATCTATTATAGTTGTAAGTACTTTGAATTATTCACTTTGTACCTGCTTTACAGTAAAATATTTCCCCTGTCAGCACCCCAAAATTATGTGCTAAAATGTTAAATGAGAAAAATAAAAGAGAGATACTAGGGTAGATAACGCTAAATTTTGGTAAAGATTTTATAAATTCCCTTGTTTAGAAGCTAAGATTTAGGTTATGGTTTGACTCTGAATTATAGCTGTAGTTATGAAACATCAGAGCTTAATCAGGACAGTCTTCCTCACACAAAAAAATCAGAGCTTATTTAGCTGACTGAATTATAAATTAGTAAATTACTCAGTATTATGTGAAATAAGAAGATAACTGAAAATCCCAAGTAAAAGTGGTTCAAATTATTGCAATTTTAAACTTGCTTTTTGCAATATTTACTTTGTATATCTGCAAGAATTTCTCCTTAGAATAAGTTATTGCTTTCTAAGAGTAATCTGTGAAGTTTTCCCAGTACAATGAAAACCGTGTTATCTAACACTCCCATCTAATGCTAAAAGAAAAAATTAAACAAGAAAATGTGTCTTTACACCATTACCAACAGGCTTTATCATTGGAACATCCAAAAAATGAAATCCCAAATAATTCATCTGTCCCCAGAACAATTGCTTTCTCAAGCCAACTTCCCTTAAAAGTTTCATGTTTAGAAACCATAGGTTGAATTCTATCTGAATTGAATAAAATGTCTCTTTTCCTCATGACCAGCATGAGAAAAACAAGAAATGCCACTGGATGTATTTTCACTGGCCATGAGAGAGAAAGAACAGATATTTGAACACAAATCCTCATGCTGTAATTATTTGCTATCCAATGGCTTTATTTAATGTAGATGGAGCCTAAGTTACTTTAGTTCACATATAAAAGCTTCTCCCTCTGCCTTATTGATTATAAAAATTTCTTACATAAACTTATAAAAATATACAACACACACCTGATTGTACACACACAAACCTATCTATTTTCATGAACTTAAGACATAATTACAACTTCATATTTTTGTACTGCCAATTTCCATGTATATATTAGTGTGTATAATATTGCATCTTAAATTTGGATATTAAGAAGTTTGCTTTCTTTCAACAGATATATATCATATTAGTTGCAATATTTTCCTTTAGTTTATATCTGATTGGGCTAATAAACATTTTAATTTTTATGAGTTAGACTGAGAAGTCATGACATTAAGAATTGGAGTTCCAAGGAATTAACTGGAGCTTCTGAGGCAGGACAAGTTATATTTCACACCAGACTAAAAAGCCTATAAATAACTTTAAATTGACAGATTCTTATTATTTTTTAAAAAAGGAAACAAAAGGAGAAGAGGCAACATAGAAAAAATGAAGAGAAAGGAGAAGACAAATGTAAATGACCATGAAGAGGTGAGGTCAGATAACCTCTTGCTTGTTCTTCAGTCCCTTTATCACTATTTTTCCAACTTAACTGATTCTCCATTACTGCTTATGCCAAAACAGTTCTTCACCCGTCGTCATTACTATCACCTGTTTAATCCATGATTATCTTACTTTGTTCATTAAAGAGTTTAAGGGGCCAGCCCTGTGACATAGAGGTTAAGTTTGACATGCTCCACTTTGGTGGTCTGGGTTCATAAGTTTGGATCCTGGGCACAGACCTACACCATTCATCAGCTATGCTGTGGCAGGGACCTACATATAAAGAGGAGGAAGATTGGCACAGATGTTAGCTCAGGGCAAATCTCCCTTAGCAAAAAAAAAAAAGAAAGAAAGAAAGAAAAGAAAAGAGTTTGACCTCTTTCACAGTCTTCACCTCAAGTTCTGTAAACCTCTTAGGTGACTTTGACATCCGAGTGGGTGAAACACCACATATGGCCATGTATCTGTTCTACCAGCCTGGCATTCCACTATCTTTACTGCCCTCGTCCTTAAATTTCTTTGACAAGAAAATGACTATTTTATAATTATTCTATCTTACTGTCTAACTTTGTTTTTCTGCACCATGTTAAATGGCATCCTCCACTCACTTCTCTCCTCACAGGTGGGTTCGAATTTTGTCTTTGGATCCTCCAAATGTAGGTACAATGACAGCTTTGTTTTAGCTGGACTTCTAAAACACTAAAAAATCCATTTCTTGCTCTTCAAAATAGCAACTTCGTGCTATAACTACATTTCAATTATGTTTAATTGCTATGTCTTCTTTTCCTGTGCCAGCATCACATTGTTATAATTATTGAGGAGAAAAATACTGTCCCCCAAATTCTTTTCTAATTGCTTTTTTTCATTTCATGGTTATTTTTACACATTTATTCATCCTGATTAATTTTAGAATTTTTGTCATGTTGAAAAAACCATAATGGAATTTCAAGTAAAATTGCATTTCATGTATAGATATTTGGAGGCAATTGGCATCCTTTTGATAGTGAGTCTTCCAATTTAATAATAGAATATTTATTTCTGTATTCAATACTTCATTAATGCCATATATTTTATAACTTTTATATAGGTTCTGTACTTTTCTTCTTAAACTATTTTCTAGACACATTTTGCTGTTGGAAGTGACATCTGTTTCCCCATTGTATTCTCAAAGACCTAATTTTTCACTTATAGGATAGAAAAATATTTTTGTGAATTTGTGTCTAACTACCTTATTAAAATTTCAAATTATATCTAGTGGTAACAAGTTAGCAATTGTAACATCTGTAAGCAATGATGCTTTTCTTTTTTTAGAAGTAACACCTGTGTTTCTATTTAATGTCATATTGATTCGAATTGTCAAATAATGTCAATGTCAGTAGTCATATGGAAAATTTCTTTTCTTTGTGATAATTGAAATATTTCTAGATATTTACTATTAAGAAAAATGTTGACTGTTAATTTGAGGCAGATTTAATTTTATTCTTTTTACTTGGCATTATTAATTTCTACTTTACTAGCTTTTATTGTTAGTTTTTAAAATGAGCAAATTCTACATTTTATACTTTTTCAGAAACTATTGAGATTGTTCATTTTTTCTATGACTTATTACTACCCATGGATTATATTCATCTATTTCCTAATTTTGAACAATCTTTGAATCTCTTAAATAAATATATTTCCATTGCTTGTGAATATTTCTGTTAGCTTCTATTTGCTAATGTTATAGATAATATTTGCATCAATGTTAATAAATTATATTTTCTGTAGTATCTTATTTGATTTTCAATTTTTTCTATAGTCTGGAAGTGTTCAAATAACTTAAAAAACTAATCATTTTAAAAGATTTATAATCACTTAGCCCAGGAATTTTTCTAATGATAATTCCACAACAATTAATTTGTGTAAGAATTATAGTATTAAATTTCAAATCTATAATGACATTGTATCTGACCCTCTATCTTTTATTCACTTCACCCAAGCCATAATGGCCTTTTTGTTATTTCTTACATATATCAAGCCATTCTACGTCATACCATCTGCAATTGCTCTTACCTCCACCTATAAATATCACCTCTACCTGTATTTGAGGAGCTCACTCTCTCACATCATTCAGATCTTTACTTTAATGTTATCACCTTAGAGAGGCTTTCATTAACCACTATCCCATCTAGACTAGCATTCCTCTTTCTTTTTCTTCAAATTTCCTCTTCTTTCCTTGCACAAGATTTTTTATCAATTTTATTTTTATTTTTTGCAGAGAAAGATTCGCCCCGAGCTAACATCTGCTGCCAATATTCCTCTTTTTTTTTCTTCCCAAAGCCCCAGTGCATGGTGGTATATCCTAGTTGTAAGTCCTTCTTGCTCTTCTATGTGAGCAGCCACCATAGCATGGCTACCGACAGACGGGTGGTGTGGTTCCATGACTGGGAAACGAATCCAGGCTGCTGAAGCAGTGAGAGCACTGAATTTAACCACTAGGCCATCAGGACTGGCTCATCAATTTTAAGTCAGTTTAATAGTTTATATTTTTTTGAAAGTAATCCATGCTGTTACTATTTATACTCATCAGCATTGTGGGTAATCTAATATACTATTAAAAGTTTTATAACCTTTCTCAAACATATATATGTATGTTTTATATAGCCTTTTTCTTACTACTAATTTTATATTTTCTTTCTTTTTCATTTCATAATCAAACTTCAGAGATTATTATTGTTTTCTATTTTCTTAGTCTTTTGAATTCACATAAATATTTAATTTTGTTATTTCTTCTCAATGTTTTCCCTTCTTATTTATTTTCTCTCTTTTCTTGTGTTTATTTTGGTGATCATTTTTGAAGTGCTCAAATTGAACTTTTAGTTCCTTTAAGTTGTGTTTCTTCTCAATGAGCACTGAATATACACAGTTTTCTGTAACAATGCTTGAAAGTAGAAGTATGGAGACTCTAAGAAATGTTGAAGAAGAAATACTAGAAATCAAAAGCACTGAAACAGAAATGAAGACTGCTTTTGATAGGCACAGCTGGAGACTGGACACGGTCAAGGAAAGAATCAGTGATCTTGAAGACAGGCCACTAGTCGCTTCCCAGCTGAAATAATAAGTAAAAAAGGAATGAAAAAAAAGAACAGAGAATCCAAGAACTGTGGTAAAATTTCAAATAGTGTAACATGCATGTAATTTGAATAACTGAAAGAGAGGAGAGAATGGATCAGGGGAAGCATTTGAAACAATAATGGTAGCTAATGTTTAAAAAAATTAGTGAAAACATAGATCCAGGGAGCTCAGAGAACACCAACCAGGATAAATATTAAGAAAGTACACCTGGGCTTGCCAGAGTCAAACTGCAGTCAAACCACAGACAATGAGAAATACTGCAAAAAGCAAGAGGAAAAAAGCAACTTACTTATGGAGGAATAAGGATAAAAATTGCAATGGACTTAGAAAGAATGCATTAAGAGATCGGATGAAAAGATTTAATGTGTTACAAGGGAAATCCCACCAACTTAAAATTTTATGTCCTTCAAAATTATCCTTCAAAACAAAGGAAAAGCAAAGCCATTCCCAGACAAATAGAAAGTGAGGGAATTCATCACCAAAGGCCTGATCTGTAAGAAATGTTAAAAGAAGTTCTCTGGGCAGAAGAAAAATTATATAGGTCAGAAATTTCGCTCTACACACACAAAAAAAGAGAAATAAAGAAAGAATAAATAAAAATAGAATAAATTATACTGATTTTAAAAGAATTTATTAATGATTCCAAAAGTTATCTGTTTAAAATAATAACAATGTATTGGTGATTATAGCGTACAGATAATTGAAATGAAGGACAACAATCTCACAAGGGATGGGAGTGAGGAATCATAAGACACCTGCATTACACACAAAGTCATATGGTGTTGCTTGGAAGTGGAAATAAATTAATTGAAATCACATATTGTATAATCTTTTGCTGCTATATACCTATTAGAATTGCCAAAATACAGAAAACTGACGGCCCAACCTCTAGCAATGATGTGGAGCAACAGAATCATGGAAACTTTTCTGCTGGGAGTGCAAAACGCAGACATTTTGGGCAACATTTTGGTGGTGTTTTACAATGCTAAAAATAGTCTTATCCTATTATCCATCAACTGTGCTTGTCGGTTCTACCAAACTGATTTGAAAATTTATGTCCATTCAAAAACCTACACGTGAATGCTTATAGCAGCTTTATTACTAATTGGCCCCAAACTGGGAGTAACTAAGATATCCTTTAACAGGTGAATGGATAAACCAACTGTGGTGTATCCATGCAATGGTATACTCTTCAGTAGTAAACAAAAATGAAGGAAATAACAAGCCACTTAAAATATGCATAAACCTCAAATGTTTGGTAAGTGAAAATGACTAGTCGAAAAAGGTCACCTACTACTTGATTCCATTTAAATGATAAGCTGGAAAAAGCAAATTTTTGGAGACGTTACACAGATAAATCATTACCAGGCATTTGGAGGGAAGGTCAACTGACTGGGTGAAGCACAGAGATTTTTAGTTCAGGGAAACGATTCTGTATGATACTGCAACGGTAGATACACAACACTAAACATTTGTCAAAACTCGTAGAACCTTACAGCAGAAAGAGCGTAACTGAATGTATGCCAATTAAAAAAATATCTTTTAAAAACTTCAGATTGTGACAAAAGAGTCTAACTGGATTACAAGTGTATAAAATAACCTCACTAAATTGTTGATTTAAAAAAAAGTGCCAGCCTATGAAATGTTGGAAATAAATGGAGTCTGTGAGATTAAAGGCAACAGTAATTGTATATAAGCACTTTAGTTGGTAAAGTTGTTTCCCACTGAGGTAGAGGTTAACAATTTTAAAACCTCTCTATATTTATACTGGAATTGAAAAATTAAATAAACGAATGGCAAACGGATGGCGTTAGATTTCTCACTTTGGAATGGGAGTTAGCAGATAAGCAAGGAGAGGAGACTAGAATGAACCATTTGGATTAGAGTTGGAGACGTCTATGTTAAATCACATTTAAATTAATATAGAGATAGATGGAGATCTATAGATACAGATGACATAGACAGATATAGGTATGTGTATATACATGGTTAGTATACACACATATGTCTCCTCCATCTCTTGGTTGAGAGAGCCTAGAAACAATAACAAATCTGTAGCAACGAGCACACTTAATCTCCAGTTCTTGGTTCTAATAACCATATTCCAGTATAAGGGACAAATTCTCCTTGGAGAAATGGCTGATTCTAGGACTGGGACAGGGAATATACAGGAGAATTCTGGAGAATCTTATTGTGCCAGGAAGTAAAGAAACGCAGAAAAGCAACCAACCAACCAATCACAACGATGACGGCTATGTCAAAAGGAGACAGGAGCCAACTGAGAAAGCTCCCAATGGCCAAAGCCGGAACAATCTGAATAAAAATATTGTAATTATTATAACCCAAAGTATAAAAGAAATATCCATGAGTTCATATTGCTACAATATATGATTGAATAAATAAATGGTTCAGAATAGACATGTCTTCTAGCAGAAAAATGCCAAATAACATATGTAGATACTCCCCCTCAAAGAACTGGAACATAATTCCCCACTCATTCAATGTGGGCTACACATGCTGGCTCTCCTGTAAAGAGTACAGTATGGAAGGAGGGGAAAAAAGAGTATCTTTAGGGTAGAGAAACCCAACAAAGCCACCTTAGCCAGTGATTGAGATTAACACAAAAGATATAGGTCACGTTGATACTATGTGTCCTTGGTATGATGGGATGAAAATGGCACTTTACCTCTGTGGTTTTTCTCCCCAGAACTCATAACTTCAGTCTAATCATAAGGAAAATATCAGAAAATTCCCAAATCAGGGACACTCCACAAAATAACTGACCACTATTCCTCAAAACTGTTAAGGTTATCAAAAACGTGAAAAGTCTTGGGGGCCGGGCCGGGGCAGGCCTGGTGGCTTAGTGGTTAAGTTTGTACCCTCCGCTTCAGCAGCCCAGGGTTTGCAGGTTCAGATCCTGGGTGTGGACCGATGTACTGCTTGTCAGCCATGCTGTGCCTGCGTCCCATATAAAGTAGAGGAAGATGGGCACGGATGATAGCCCAGGGCCAATCTTCCTCAGCAAAAAAAAAAAAAAAAAAGAGGAGGATTGGCAGCAGATGTTACTCAGGGCTGGTCTTCCTCACACACACAAAAAAGGCAAGAAGTCTGAAAAATTGTCACAGCCAAGAGCAGCCGAAGGAGACAGGATGACTGAATGTAATATGGCATCCTGGATGGGATCCCAGAAAAGAAAACGGCCTGAGGGAAAAACCAATGAAATCTAAATAAAGTGTAGTGTTTAGTTAATAGAACGTATCAATATCTGCTCAAATGTGCCCTATGAATGTAAGACGTTGATAACAAGGCAGAAACTTGGTGTGCGGTGTCTGAGAACTCGCTGTACCATCTTCACAACTTTTGTGAATCAAATCTACTCTAAGAAAATTTAGTAAAATTTTTAAAATGTTATCAAGTATCTTGATAAAACACACAGATTCCAGGGAAAATTGTTCATTAAATTGGACTGGATTGCTTATAAGTTTTTAATTACCATGGCCGAACTTGTGTACAACAGTTCATACAAATACAGGAATAATTTTGTTTTTTCTGATTTCAACTAGACAACAGAATGATGCTTTTTCTTTTGTGAAGCACAATCATCACTTTTACTCCTCTTCTTAACCAAATATGTGCCGAGTGTTAGTATTTCTACTTATTCATTTCTATCTATTTATTTAATTCAGGGTGATTGGGGATAAGACCTGTTGGAATGTTTTAAGTATTAAACAGAACAACTCTAAAGCCTGAATTAGCTACCCAAATTGTCACAAAATTTATTCGTTTCCTGAAATGCTACTTTTGAAGAGAAGCATAATCCGGTATTCAACCCTTAGAAAGGTGATGACGTTGTGGAGAGCATGGGAGATTCAAACTAATTCCTGGAACTCAGCAGCAATACAGGACGAACCTCAGGCAATGACTTTATTTATCTTAGTACATGTTTTAATCCCCAAACTGGTTCCCAATAGTATGAAAAAATCATTTTCTAAACTACTATATAAATTTGTAATAAAAACAAAAATGAGATATGAGGAGGGGGAAGCATTGTGAAAATTTTCCATTATTATATATTTTAGAACAATCTGGAATATTTCTAAGGAAATGTGTGCAAGCAAATTCAAAGTCAAAATAGCAGAAGCAATCATTCAAATGAAATCTAAATCACAGTTTTAATTCTTTCACAGATTTAATATCGATTTTTTTCCTCATCATTTCCTCCTACAATCGATTTGTCTGAAACCTCCTCCATCCTTTAGTAGCTGCACTTTGGGAAGATAAAAAGAAATGAATGTTGTCATTTTAGTTGAGCATGCGTGTAAGTCTGGCTCAGTCCTTACACCCAGTGGGACTTACAGTCACACTAGGCTGTCGCTCTGGCACGTTTTATAGTGACTGAGCAACACTGTGGTCAGAATTTGTATCCTCATTCATGGTTCTGTGTGTGATGCATTATAGCAAATCTCCACGAATTGAACTAATTCACACCATGATTTTCTTCCGACCACATCTAATCGAAGTATTATCACTTCATTTCTGACTTATTTTCAATGGAGTTTATATCTTCTTAGATGTTCTGTCCTGCAGGATGTCATTCAGATTCTTTTATTTTCTCATACTTTTGAAAGCCAAAGGTTTATAATACCCTCAATATTGTGCCTCTAGATCTGGTAACAGATTATGTCCTGTGAAAAGTTTCTTTGTTTGTGCCATGGCTAGAAGTAGAGTCTCAATGCAAAATATGTCAGTAAAATAAAAGAACATGCAGAGATTTAAAGTTAGACCTAAAACAACAGATCACCGACTATATGAATTTAAACATTATACTTCATTATATATACTTTTTTCCACCCTTACTGAGATACAATTAATAAATAAAATTGTATAAGTTTAAGATGTATAACATGATGATTTGATATATGTATACATTGTGAAATGATTACCACAATAATAAAGTTAGTTAACACATCCGTCACCTAACAGTTATCTCTGTGTCTGGTAGAACACTTATGATCTCTCTTTTAGCAAATTTCAAGTATAGAGCGCAGTATTGTTTACTGTAGCTGTTCATTTGTTGTTAGTACCCTGAGTGGATTCCACCTCCTAGCGCCCCGTGGACAGCAGAGTGGAATCTTGCTCTGTCTTTTTGCTCCATCCTCTCACTTTCTGGCGCTCTATCAGACAATGCTCCCTTGCTATTCATACGGCTTTCATGGCCAATTTTTTTCAGAAGTGAGTGTCCAGGTCCTTCTTTCTAGTTTGTCTGGGTCTAGAAGCTTCACTGAAACCTGTCCACTGTGGTACTTGAAATCCCGGGGGCATAGCTTTCAGCATCATAGCAACACCCTGCCTCCACACGATGACAACTGGTAGATGGGTGGTGTGCTTCCCTGACGGGGACACGAACCCAGGCCGTCGTGGTGAGAGTGCGAAATCTTGACCACTAGACCACCAGGACTGGCTATGCTGTTCATTAGATCCACAGAAATTATTCATCTTATAACTGAAAGTTTGTTTACTTATTCACCGCTTTTGTAGTTTTATTTTTTTGAGCTTCTGGTACGTGTCAACTGAGAATCTGACACAGTCCTTTCCCTAGGAAACTCATAGGCTGGTAGAAGGCACAGATTCGAGATGAGTAGGCTATAATAATGGCAAATATATAGTGTTATATGCTGCAAGGGCTGTTCAAGCTCAAGGAAGAGAGTAACTGAATGAAAAGAAGAGATTGTGTTGTGTAAATTACATAATAATTTTAGTTGCGAATATTTTAATTATTTATTTTTACGCAATTTCCTCTCTTTAAAGATTCTAAAAGAAATGTACAGAAATATATCTCTTTTATAGTTTTTGATTGTTAAATTTAGTCTGGTTGCTTATTTTGACTGCTAAATTTACATCTCATAAAACAGTGTCAAATGATTTATGGTCAATATTGAAAGTCTAATATTTTAAGCACATATTTTTAGTTTTGATGCATTTTTGTCATCTTGAAAACTAAGAACCTAGAATTTATAATTTCAGTCATCTTGTTTCTTCGTGCTCAGCACAACTCGAAAAGTTATGAGAGAAAATTAATAACGTTCACGACAGAGTCTCAATGTTTTAATATTTAATGTTCAAATTGGCATAGATGAAAGTTGAAAAATTAGGTCTAACATCTACGTTTACTTACTCTTTTCGTGGCTCACATGTGCACAAACACATACATTTCACTCTGTCCATTTCACTTTATCTCACAGGTAACATTTCACTTAAGCATGCTGGGATCAACTTTGTGCTTCTCAGACTTCCATGATGACCGCCCTTCTTCACAGGCTTTTTGTGTGCTTTCCAACCAGACCCGAATACAGAGGAAAACTACATCTGTGTATCTCCTGCCAAGAAATGGAGTTTCACATGCAACAGCTGGCTGAATGCAAGTTCCTGAGCAAATGATTTGTGATTGGATTTGCCTCTCCTACAGACTCTACCGTTGGTTCAAGTGTTCTGTTCCATTTGAGATTATAAAAGCCTGAAAGCGATCACAAGGTGAATTTCAGTAAATTGAATTTATGATGGGTGTGAAGGATAATTTGCTGACAGCTTTAAATTGTAACACTTCTTTCAATTGTAAATATATCCAAATTGCTTTGTTTTTCTCATAAGAGATTCAGCACCTTAAAACAAAGATTTGCTGTAAAACCAGCTCTTCAACAACCATCTGCTCCCTGTCTCCAAAGCCCTGAGACAGGTGACATAGAACGCTGGCTGTGTAAGCGCCGTTTTAAAGCTTTGGCAACGGACAGGAATTCATTCTTTACATTTGTATCAGTAACAGAATCTACAGTCTCTTTAAAAAGTAAAAAACATCAGACCTGTTTCAAGTATGTTTGTCTAGTTTGGAGTACACGCCCTGGCCCAACCTGAAACTGCATAAATCTCACTGAAATATGTGATGTTCCTATTTTCATTCTGCTTGAATATTTGTGTGTTTAATGTTTTGAGAGATTCACCAGGTATTTATTCAAATTATATAAATATAATTTATATAGAAATTATATATATACATATATATATATAAAATGACTACATATTATAAAAATTAGAAGTGTATAGGGGCCAGCTCAGTGGTGTAGTGGTTAAGTTCGCGTGCTCTGCTTGGGTGGCCTGGGGTTCGCGGGTTCGGATCCCGGGCACCTGCAACGCACTGCTTGCTGTGGGGGCGTCCCATATAAAGTGGAGGAAGATGGGCATGGATGTCAGCCCAGGGCCAGTCTTCCTCAGCAAAAAAGAGGAGGATTGGCAACGGATGTTAGCTCAAGGCTAGTCTTCCTCACACACACACACAAAAAATTAGAAGAGTATAGAGAATCCTTCCTCTGGAGAGCTCCATGATCTATAAAAATCCACGTCAATATATGTAGAAATGTAGAATATTAATAGAAGGTGCTATGCAAAAATAGTACATGAACTAACAAATGTGAAAATGTATACAAAGTCACTAGTGATCAGATAAATACACTGATATATCATTGTATATTCACTGGATTAACAGAAAATAAAGTGTGAAATAGAAACCACAAGAAAGGATGTGGAGGCAACTGGAATGCTTATGCACTACTAATGAGAGTGTACATTGTTACAACCACTTTGGAAAACCATTTGACATTTTCTAGCAACGATGAAGATATATGTACATCTATGACTTAGCAATTTCACTTCTAATCACATACCTTAGAGCCACTCTGTCAAATGGGAATATAATGCAACAGCCATAAGTAAATTTAAATTTTTTAGTAGCCACATTAAAAAGCAAAAAGTAATAGGTGATTCAGATTTCAATAATGTATTTTATTTAACTCATATCTAAAATATTATCGTTTCAACATGTAATTAATATAAAAGTATTTATGAGAAATTTTGTGCTTTTTTTTTTTTTGTATTGTCTTCAAAATCAGGTGTCTATTTCATACTTAGAGCACATCCAAATTGGAACAATCACATTTGAAGTGCTTAATAGCCACATGTGGCCAGTGTCTACTGTCCTGGTCATGTGGCCATAGAAAATGCTTTCACACATGCATCAGGAAGCACGCAAGAATGTTCACTGTGACATGGTTATTAATGGTCTATATTGGTCAAGGCTGAGTCAGTAAAACAGAGCCCGTGGCCGTGATTCGATAGAGGGAATTTAAAATAGAAAGTTGCTTACGTTAGTGTTGAAAGTGCTGAAAACCCCCCAAATCAAACAGACAAACAATGAGCCAACCCAGAGATGAGCATCAGCGGCCACATCTCTCGGGCTGACAGAATAAAAAGAAAATGTGGTATCTTTACAAAGTCCAAACTCCTTAGAGTCACTTAAAGATCTTTTAATGCTCTTGCCCCTGTGCTTCTCTATTTTTAACTCCAAAAAACTTCCCTGCTCTCTCCACATCAGCCGACATGCCATTCCCAGAATATGCTCTTTTGCTCTTTTATTTCGCACCTTTGTGCTGCGGCACGTATAGTGTAAGTTGCCCCATATCCTCTTAACAACACTCCTCCTGATCACCTTCTGCTTTCCCTAACCTCAGGCAGGTGTAAACTTCTCCAATAAGACTGTGCCCACCCTCTCCTCACCCACACTTGCCACGCTGGGTTAACCACCCTTCTAGACAACCACAGCGCCCCTAGGCGTACTCTGATTTAAACACTTCTTGTATCTTTTTATAATACTAGTCTTACTTTCTCCACTGTATCAGAATGTATTTGAGAGGGAGTATTTCCAGAATGCCTGTATCACCAGCTGCTTGCACAAAGTTGGTATGAAAGCAAGATTTAGGAGTGAACTGAACAGTTGAGATGTTCAAATAAAAAAAGTAACAAAACCTGTTTCTGAATTTAAATGATTTGGTTTGTAATATGCTTTCCAATATTATATCAGTTGCAATGATTTGGCCTATCTCTGTTGCTAGCCAGGACAGAGACGAAGTGCAATGAAAACTATAGATAATCAACGTCATCTGCTCACTATAATTTAGTATAGAAACTATTAATACTTCATTTTATGTATTTATAACTGCATAATTCATCATAGCTCATGTATTACAAATAACATAGAATGGGAGAAAATATAAAGTAATTTTTACACAGAGAGAAATGATAAAGTAAATATTGAAATTTCCTTGCAGCTATGACAACAATCCAAAAAAAAGAAGATAAATTTCTTGTTTTTAAATAATGAAAGGCTGAATTTGTTTTTGAAACTTTTTTTTTACTTTACATTTGTTATATGTCACATTAAAAAAAAAAAAAAAAAAAAAACTTCTACTGGGAACTATTTATCCCTTTTAGTGAACCCAGGAGAGCTGAGGAGGAAAACTTTCAAATAACTCAGCCAGGCAGAATGACTTACTGTGAAACTCTGGAATCAGACCTGAAAACTGATTGGGTTTCTTTTCTGGAATTAAGTCTAAAAGAGTTGCCAAATATCTATAGAATAGCTGAAAGACTGAAAGAATATGTGGAAAAGTAAATTGTATCTTTTTTAACATAATAATATATGTGGAAATCTTTGAAGATCTTTGCTTCCATATTTAGAACAAGAGGAAAATATATGTTAATTCTTATCAGAAATACATTACAAACACCAATCAAGTTAAGAAGTATATTAGCTTTGGCTAGATATATTGAGATTTGTCATTTTTGTTGGAATTAAAACCAGTTATATTTTTCTAGCAGATACGTATCCTGAAGCACTGGGAAAGTGGAGCCATCTGGAAACAATGCTTTTGGGGTGTGTGTGTGTGTGTGTGTGTGTGTGTGTGTGTGTGTGTGTGAGTGTCCCTGTGGTAGAGGGTCCATATGGGTGAGTCAATCCAATTTAGAATCTCTCTCAAAATTCTGATTTGAGGACCACAGGTGAAAATATGCATTTACATAGCAAAGATAGTGTGGGTACCAGAGTTGGCCACATAAAACACTGAAGGAGGCTTTGACCTTCCCCACCCGCACGAAGTGTCTCAAGGGATAAGGCCCGTCCCTGGGATAGGCCATCACCATGGATACCTTATCACCATGGATAACTCTGGGTATCCACAGACTGGGAGGGCCTTTGCTGGGCACGTTTTTATCAAAGTTCTGTTTACCAGACATTTACATTTGTAAGGGAAATCTCCATTTGCAAAGGTATCTCCTCTGTACCAGGAAGAAGGAGGGATGACTTTATCTCTAGGGATCTTGTGTGGAAGGTGGAAACTTAGGTCTGCATACTCTTGTTTACTGTGCTTTTCTTGTAATCCATCATGACTGACACCCCCAAACCCCCCCAAAATCCCCATTTGTCTATATGAGAGGAGAACCTCCACCATTCTGAGAAAGATACTCATTTTCCCTGGGGCTCTCCCATGTATACATGTTATAAAGCTTGTTTGATTTTCTCCTGCTATTCAGCCGCACATCAATTTAATTCGTAGCCCAGCCAGAAAGGACCCAGAGTGGGTAGATAATGCTCTTTCTCCCCTTCAATAGACATAGAGTTTCAACCATTGTCCAATCATTTCCATGAATATGGGTAGTCTGACTTGATGATTCTCTTTCCAGAAGTAGACAGATTTTTAAAAAATTTTTTTCATCTATTCTATTTGGCTACTTTTTTGCATCAAAAATATTAGGTGGGTTTTGACACTTTAATTCACTTTGTTTTACAGGACTTATTTTCTTTAGCAAACAAATATCCTGAGCACATAAGATGTCTAACAAAAAATGGAGGCTTCTATATATAGTATGTGACCTTAAAGGGAAATCTGTCTGGCCAAAGTATCTAGAATTAATCCCATCTAGATAAGATGCTATGAAGTCCTTTTATGTTCTGTGTTCTCAATCTTTTCTGTGTTGCCTGTTTTAGTACTAATTGTTGAGTAGTTGTCTTCTTCCTTGAAATTATTCAGAGGAAATGAGAGCTTTCTTTCTTTGTGGCTTGAGAGACTCATTCACCACTCTTCAGAATCAGTGCAAGAGACTCCTAGCACCACATGTGACCCAGGATGGAGATGGGGATCTAGTCAGAAGGGGTACCGCGAAAACTGTTCTCCATGGTTTTTATCACGTAAAATGTGATTTTCCGCACTTCAAATTATGTTAGTTTGATTTGTGTGGCTGAAATTCTTATATCCCTATTAATTTTGATTATTTTAAAAATTCTTGGTATTTTAAATCATTAAAGTAACCTTGATTTGACTATTTATGGATTAATTTAGCTCAGTTTTCTAGGTAAATAGATTTGGGAAACTTCAACTATACAACTGTATAGATATTCTGAAAAATATTTGCAGAATATCTTCTTCCTAAATTTTATGTTGATATATGTAGAAATGTAAGTATATAGACGGTCAAATCCACCTCAAAATCTGTAAAAATTCTTCTAATATTTCTCACTTAGCTTATCTCATTATTCCATGAATCACACGAAAGATGGAGAGTATATGTAATCTGACATGATTTTTTATGTGAGATAATTTTTTAAGAAACAAAACATAAGCTGAATTTATGACAACATTATGTATTTGGAAGAAACATCAACATGGAAAATACAAAGCTTTAAATTATTTTTTAACAACAGCGCATATGTTTAAAATAATTTATAAGTTAACCTAGCACTAGCTTTTCAAAAATGTACTGTTGCATGCTGCCAGTTTGGCCAAAATATTTTTGTTAATTTTGATGAAAATAAAACTGATAAGATTATCTTGCAAAAGTATGTATTTCTTAAAGCTTATTAAATTAAGGTTGCCACTGTTCCTGAGAGAAAATCTGTGTGAAGGAACCTGGTGAAGATAAATCAGCCATCACTCTCAACTATCACTATGTCAAATGAGACAGGCCTTTGCTCATAGCCTGCAACTGAGAACACCAAGCAGAGACTAGAATTAATGATGTAATGATGCTATGCATACATGAAAAAAGAGGGAATGAAATCCTATAAGATGTATTAAAGAAATAATTAAAATGAAAGTCTGAGAAATATTTTTATCTTATTAATATAAAACTTCTAAATAAGTTTAATAAAATATAATTTATACTTTTGAGATTTAGCCCATGAATAAAATGGCTGTTTTTTTTCTGATTTCTGCTATCTTTTGCTTTCCATTACAGCTGTGAAGCATCCAACATGTCTTGGGAGACTTGGGAGTTGTTTGCTACATCAGATTTCTTGTTCGGTTATATAAGATGGACCAATAGCAAAAAAGAGCCACAGGAAATTATTTTTTTATAGAAAAGAAATCATGTTCAAAAGGAGAAAAATCTTCTCTCTTAAATTTTGTGGGAATGCTCTTCATTGCAGCTATAAGGATTTTTCTTCATTCATCTCTACTTCAGAAAACCAGCATTACCATCTATGTAGTGGTTTGGATTTCTTTTGGTTTTGAAGGGCCAGGTTGTTCTTAAGTCCCATAATGAAAAAAAAATCTATATCATGTTGACTTGGCTACCAAATGGATTCCAACCAAGTCCATAATCACGTGTCCATTTTTATTTTTATGAGCAAAGTTATTTTCTTTGGCTTTCAGATAACCAAGAAATTAGCTGATTGGAAATGTTACCAAAACCAGCTGAATTGAATGTAATTCATGTCTCTACTTGACATTTATACCAGGTTACAATTTGTGAAAAAGTATGGAATTTAAAAGCCTAAGCTGCTTTGTAATCTTTACATTGTGCTCTGACTCCCGCATAATAACTGAAAATAGTAATAGTGGCGTTGCTGGATAATCAGCACACATGATGAGTGACCATGTGTTGGGTGATGTGCATTAACCAATTTTATTCTAACAAGATTAGATGCTTAAAGTAAAATAATATTTCAAGTACAATCCATATGAATACATTTCTGGTCATTACATTTATATTGTTCAACATTTCTACATGGCATATATATTACGTTGACTTTTACATTCAGAGAAAAGAAGGAAGACTATACTACTTGCTAAATGCCTTCTAATGCAAATTTAGTCATCATCTATTTATATTGTAGTATATTTAGATAATAGGAATCCAATTATAATGTCCAAAATTCTACAGGAGTTTAGAAAATTTAACAACAGAGGAATCCATTGATCTAGGAAAATAGTTTAGAAAATTATGCTCAGAATCTTAGCAAATATAATGTAACAAAAAGAAAGACTTCTGACATTTCTCTAGGTTAAAGAGCAAATCATCTTAGCTCAGGATTATTCTTATGAATATTTCATTCTTACCTTTAAAAAGCAAATTTTTTGAGGGCTGGCCCCATGGTGTAGTGGTTAAGTTGGCATGCTCTGCTTTGGCGGCCCAGGGTTCATAGGTTCCGATCCTGGGTGCAGAACTATGCATCGCTTATGAAGCCATGCTATGGCAGGCATTCCACATATAAGGTACAGGAAGATGGGCATGGCTGTTAGCCCAGGGCCAATCTTCCTCAGCAAAAAAAAAAGAGGAGGATTCGCAACGGACTTTAGCTCAGGGCTAATCTTCCTCACAAAAAAAAGAAAATAAATTGTTTTGATATGAATTTTGAATACCATTTTTTGCTATATAAAAACATTTACACAATTACTATAATTTTTTAAACATAAAAGCAAGTGAATGGAATTAAATGCAAAATGCACCCAAATGTAAAATGCAACTGTGTGCTTCCTGAGAACAATTGGAATCATCAGATAACCCAGGACAAATAGATTTATTGACAAGATGGAAAGAGGGGGAAAAACAGTAGCTGAGTGAATATAAAAATATCAGATAAGCTGCGGGATTATGTATTGCATCATATAAACCTTCTGGACTGTGTCTCCAAGCAAAATATATCTGTCCTTTAAGTTCTTCTGGTACCAAGCTGCAGAATTTGGAGAGTTATTCCAAAATTTAAAATTGATGGAACAATTAAATAAGAGAAAGGCAACACACTGCCCAAGAGAAACAGGCTAATTTTAAAAGAGCACTTCACCATTATTATATTTAAATGGGGTTTTCGATCACTTGATCTGACCCTGCGTGGTGCATAGCAACAGCAGTTGCACAATATATTTGAATGAGGATTATCATAATTTGCTAAGAGGTGCTACAGGGGATTAGGAAACATGGAAGGCCAGGACTGCACTTCCACAACAGACATCACTGCCAGATAATTAACCTTGCTGTTTGTTTAGCATCCGCCGAACGCCTCATTACTGATTCAGTCAATTATCTCCTGGTAATGACCGCTACAGAAGGTAGAATTGCTTAATTAAAATTATTTAGACCAAGGAGGAACTTTGATTGGGCCATGCATATTAGAAAGGCTTGATTAATCTCAATGAGATACACAACTCACTTAAAGCTTTACTTTATTATATCAAAATGCCAAATTCATTCTTTTTCCAATCAAAAATAAAATATTTTTTGCTTTGCCAATTACATTAAAAGAAATAAAACAGCAAGGGGGTGAATGACAAGCAGCTTTTTCAGTGCCAATTTTACTATAGGGAGGTTTGAAGAATGAAAGTAGAATCCAACTTATTTCATAAGATGCAATTGATATAAATTAGAATTCATTATTGCTTGAAGGAATGTTATGTACCCAGGTGGGCAAACTCGGCAGTGTGTACACACCAGTTAAAAGATGCAGACACACGTCGTCTTCGCCTTTTGTCATAAGTGTCCACAGGTGAATTCTCTAGTCCTTTCTTCATATTAACATGGCCACCTGAATTGGCCTGTTAATACTCTTTGTGTATGAGTCAGAATGCTTTGGGTTTAGATCAAATCTCTTCCACTTCAGCACCAGTAGCAGTTCAACAGTGTTTAGTGGTCTTCCTTTCAGCACAGACTTTTTTTGTCCTAAATGAAGATAGTCTTCACTGTTTTGCCTCAATTTTGATTCTAGCTAGATCAAAGAACAGTATTTTATCTTCTTGGCTTCTCAGAATAAAAATTCAAAAGTGAACTTTACCAAGGCACAGTTAAGTCTTATCTGACTGGGTTTTTTCTTTTTTTGTTGGGGAGCAGTGTTTTTGTTTGTTGGTTTTACATATGGTGCCTCATTTCAAAATTTTCAAAAACTTCACGAAGATGCTAATAATAACCACATAAGCTTTCCAATAAATACACTTATTCTTTAGTGAGCCAGAAATTACTCTTGATTGCACATACTACGCTGCAAATACATTAAGTTCTTATAGAGTATAGGAAATTACTGCTCAAAGGCAGTGAAAGCGCATCCCAGCATTTCTTAAATGTTATACAGGTTCCTCCACAATACTCCCCTCCCTGTTAAGTCAAGCGGTCAACTGGCATTTCAATTTGCACTGTGGAAATATTGACAACAAAAGATAATTATACTACTTAAGAGCTAAAACAGATAGTGAGATAACCTTTCAACACTGTGATTATCACAAGCTCTAGGAATATTATCCTTACTTGGAAATATGCACAACTGAGATTCAAGAAAAACATAGTGGGGAAATGTTTTCTTTTCTCTACAACTAGGAAAGTAATAGCACTCTTACATGTTATAATAACAAAAATAATAATATCAACAAAAAAGCAACCAACAAACAAAAAACAATTTAAAATAAAGTTCTCAAAGAGTGCATTCCTCAACATGTTGCAGAATTATATATTAGCCTTTATTAAAAAACTGTATATGATTATCATGCTCTCGGACTCAATGCAAGTTAGAATTAAGAAAATCACTAAAATATCTCTACAGATACTTTTTAATGTATGTATCCATGGAAACAAGTAAACAACAAAATTACTTCAAAATAGCTCTTAGAATATACTAAATAACACCATGAAATACTTAGTATTTAATGGTAATACATTACACATCAAAATTTGAGAGATCAAGCTTAAATGAGATTTGTAAGGAAGTTTTCTGCTCTATGATTGTACTAGAAAATATAGAAGAAATAAAACTAAGGGCTGAACATTCAAGCACAGAGATTAGAAAACTGAGAAAATTAAAAGAGCCAGCACTGGAGATATAATAAAGATAAGAGTGGAAATTATTGCAATTAAAAAATGCTATAATAGAAAATTACCATAATTCTTCAAAAACTAATAGGACAAACTTCTAGCACATTTGATTCATAAAATCAAAGAGCACAAATAAGAAATACAAGAGTAAGAGGTCAGACAAACTGTAGCTGAACACAGATTTTACATAAGAATACTTGAAAAGAATAGACCAGGCAACTTAAAAAATTTATATGAAAGGAACAATTTCATAGAGAATTACACCTAAAAATTGACTTTAAAGCACATACTCAATGATTTGTGTAAAGAAATACGTAGATTGAGTGGAAGAAAGAAGCTGATGTTTTTTCATTGATGACTTAATCATGAATACAGAAAATGAAAAATATGAAATGGCTCTTATTCAACCACTCTTCATTTACAAAAAAATGAAAATGGACAAATTTATGTGATTGAACTTAATATGAGAAAATCTACACACAAAAACTATTAAAAATAAAATTTAACTGTGATTGAAAATAAATTTTGTTTCTATGCGCTGGTTGTACAAGAGAGAAAAATTACATTTTAAAATGCTAAGAAGTAGGGGCCGGCCCAGTGGCATAGTGGTTAAGTTCACATGCTCTGCTTCGGTGGCCTGGGGTTCACAGGTTCCAATCCCAGGCACAGACCTATGCACTGCTTATCAAGCCATGCTGTGGTGGGCGTCCCTCATATAAAGTAAAGGAAAATGGGCACAGATGTTAGCCCAGGGCTAATCTTCCTCACCAAAAAATAAATAAATAAAAAATAAAATGCTAAGAAGCAAAATCTATGAACTGCCAATACATAAAAATGGGAGAATATTGTATAGAACTATTAATAAAATAATTATGACTTTACTTAAAGACATACAAAAATTCCTAAATAAGTGAAAATTTATACCCCCAACTTACAAAGATTAAATATTAAAAAGACACTTATTCATGTCAAATTAATCTTTGAATTTGGTTAAATCTGATAAATATTCAATATATTTCCTCAAAGAAATTGACAATCTGATCATAAAACTTTTGTGGAACAGAAAGGAAAAAAGTTAATTAAAAAGTCTTACTATATGAATAACAAGTCATTCAAACAATAGATTATTCATATATTAAATAGTAATATTGAATCTCTATTTTACACCATATATGAAATTGGTTTTAGGTGAATAAAAACATATATATTAAAACTTTAAAATATTTGGGAGAAAAGAAAATAGCCTGCAGTACCGGGAAATTTCTTAAAGTAGACACAAAATGCACAAAATAGGATTGAAAGATACAATTATAGTAAAATGAAAATATTCTGTACAATGAAAATACATCATAAAATTTGGTAAAAGAAGACATAGATGGGAGAAAGTATTTAGAACTTTATGTCTGACCAATTTTTATCATCCAGAATATATGAAGATCATCTAGAAACTCAAATACTAAAAGATTAACAGTCCAATAGAAAAAAATCAAAACATGGGTAAATGCCATGAACCAGTGGGCGATAACACTTGAGAAATGTTCGGTTTTCCAGAGCAATGAAAATTAAAACAGCAGTGCAATACCATTTCAAAGTCATCTATTGATAAAACATTTGTCTGGTAAGACTAAGCAACTTAATACTAGGTTGGTGATCTGATGGGGAAGGAAACTTTCATACACTTCTACGGTACCGCTGTATCATCAGTTTGGGAATCCTTCATCAGTATCAATCAACTCTGAAGAGTCACTCACTGCAGGTCAGAGATCTCCATTATTAGATATAGCTCTAGGGATTCTCATGCACGTGTGCTCATGCAGACTTGCACAACTGAGTTTATTGAAATACTGTTAATAAAAGAAAAAAATAGAAAAAATCTTTAACGCCCAAGAACAAATGGAATTCCCTAGAGCAGTTAAAAAGGAATGATTTATCAACACGGATTTAGCTCATAAATATAATGTTGTGATTTTTTTAAAGGAAGCTACCTAACAACACATTTGGCATGATTGTATTTAAATAAGGTATTAAACATGCAACACGCTATATATTGATTACTGACACAAACTGTAACAATATGCGTGGGAATTATAAACACTAAATTTAAGAGAGTGTTTCTATCTGAAACAAATTAAGGAATATTGGATTGAGGATGAATATATATGCAAATTTCATTCAACTTCTAATGTTTTATTTTCAAAAGAATCTGAATTAAACATGGTTAAGTGGTAATATTTGACTTAGCTGACTGTTGCTTATATAGATGGTCATTATATTATTCTCTGTTTTCACTATTCTTGAACTATCTTGTTAATAAAATGGTTTAAATGACATTTCCCACCTTCTTATAAGTATAATTATCTTGATCTTTAACATAAATTCTCTTTCTCAAAACTCTTCTATAGCCACTGAATCACTCTGAATGAAAGTGCTAGCAAAAGTATGCTCCCTCTATGCAAAAGAGATATACATACAGCCTCAGAGTCTGTCATTTATAAACCAACATACTTACCCTGGAGCCTAAAATATCTGTTGGAATTATTTGGATGAACAGCCAAGACAGCAACCCTGATAATGATGAATGCAACTGTATGTGGATGAATGAAAACCACCATTCTGATTCACAGAGGACAAAACTTTCCTCTCAGCACCATCATTCAGTACTAAGAATTCAGTAGTAAAATATCTTTCATGAATGACCAGATAATTAGCAATGCTTATTTTTCCCTAAGCAGTGTTTCTAAGAAAGTATGTGATACAAACAAAAGATATCACCAACTATTTCCTCGTGTATTATCAATCCTGGCACGCAAGGCCTCCAAAATGTGGTCCAACTCACCTTTGCAAGACCTAGTCCACTGCTCAGCTGTGTGATCCTAGAACCAGGAGGACCTGGCCTCAAATCATGGGTCTGTTACACTTTCACCATGTTGTCTACAGAAGTCACTTAATCTGTCTGGGCTTCAGTTGTTTTCGTCTCTGTACTATGCATCTTACAGGTTTGTGAGAATTAACCAAAACAACACACTTGAAAATACCAGACCATGCTCATTCCATGAAAAGTGTATCAATCAAGGCTTAATCAGGAAAACAGAAACCATTTCAAGTAATTACAACAAAGGAAATGCAGGGGCCAACTATGATGGAGGAGCCTAGATGCCACAGGAGACAGAACAGAAACCCAGAAATTCTCAAAAGCTGGAGTCAATGGCATCACCAGGCTAAAGGCACAGAAGGAGGAAAAGATATTACTAGATCACAAGAGCTGAGGTCTCCCAGGAAAAGCTGGAACAAATGCAGGTGGCCCATCTGGAAACACAGAGGAGATGCAGCCATTACTAGAGATGACAGTTGAGGCCAAGAGAGTCCTGGCTTCTCCCTTCCTTCCTCCTTTCGTTCTCCAACCAGTGTCACATATTTTCAAAAGCAGTAGGAAGCCAGATGACACAGTGACCTTAGAAAGGAACTCTCAGGAGTCAGTGTCCTCTCCTACTACCTATCCATCTTGGAAAAGGACAAGGGCAAGAAATAGACACGAAGACTGTGGTACTAAAATTCACACAGTGTTATGGATTTTGGTTTAATACTGTGAAGAATTAAAAGCCAAACAACAGACTTAGACAAATGAAAAAAGATTATTACCTTTGTATACTCTGAACTCCTTGAAAATAAACAAGAAGACAAACACCTTAATAGGAAAAATGACAAAAAATTCATGAGAGAAATTCACAGAAAATGACATAAAATGTCCATATATGTGAATAGAAGTTAAATATCCTTAATGTCAAACACATGACTATTCAGAATGACAATCTCATAAACACATGTTGCTAAACAATGTATTGTTATTATCTTCCAAAGTGGAGACATAAATAGAAAATAATCTGTATATAAAATATTTGAATATTTTTTCCACAAGTGATTTTAATTAACGGAGAAAACTGAAAATGCCATAAGTATTAAAATGAAAGTAAAAATTTCCTGTAATGTTATTATCCAGCTAGCAAATTGGTATATTTCACTCAATATACAGTATATAGAAGCAGATGTGGTAAGCATATATAAATATTCATATATCTATTGATGATGACTTGACTAACCTTTTTTCCATTTGAGCGAGAAATTTTACTAACATTCAATGTACTTCAAGGACATGGTTTTCTATGACTGTATGATATTCCATTTTATACCTTCACTGAAAATTATATATCCACTTTTACATTGTTAGACCTTTAAGTTTTTCCAAATTTAATTAGTATAAACAATATTGTGATAAAACGATTATACAATATATTTAAAATGGCACTAAAACATTTCTTTTCACGTAAATAAAATTAAGAAATAATAGTTTCTTAATTATTTCTTAACTGCTTGCTCTTGTTAAGGCTGAAAGAAAATTGTGCTCTTAGATGTATTGAGTGAATGATGACTTGGTACTTTGGATAAGAATTTTTCAATGTGTCTCAAAAATCTTAAAATAATCTAACACTTCGATGTGGCAAGTTATTTCTAATAATGTATCTAAGGAAATTTATGATATAAGTGTTCAAATTACAGTACCATTTTTGTTTATTGCACTATCATTTATAATATGGAATGATAAGAAATATATGATGTTTATTAGAATAGAATTAGAAAAATAAATTACTATATCCATAAATTAGAGTTTAAGTTTATTTAAAATGCTGACACAAATTTATACTTATTGAATTGAAAAAGCAAACAAGAAAGGTTTAAAACCATATATGGAACATGAACTAAAAAAATATGTACATGAATATGAATGTGCATTTTTGCATTTGTGTATACATGTGTTGAGTTGGCTAATATTCTCTCGTCTCCTTTTGTCCTCTACTAAACAGATTATTTATTTATAATTTGCACTTCCTTATGGACTTGAGAACCTTTAGAACTTTCGCCTAGTTATTTAAATCTATCTGATGAAGACAGAAGAATCATACTATATTCTAAAAGCTAAAATGTCAAGTAAGTCCCAAATCATTGAATGCTTATGAATAAGTGTAAAAGATAACTAAATGCCAACAAATAAATTAAAAAAAAACCCTCAGAATTTTACCTATAGATTTGAAGCAGATTTTTTTGTTCTTCCTACTGCCAGCCCACCCCTTATCTTCCCACCATTCAGTGATTTTTGAAGGCAGCTAAAATTGTGGGAATATTGTGAAAATGAAAGCTTTCTGAAATTTATGTACATCTCCAAGAAAAATACAAACCTTTGACACAGGTTTAAATTATTTCCCTGCTTGCCTCCCATGTGGTTACTTGGCTTCAGGAGAAAACAACAGGATATTCCAAGTTTGGACTTCCACATTAGTCTTCTTCATTGTTGCCAACCCTTCTCCTACAGAGAACAAAGTATAGGCCAAGCAGGATGTGCTCCAAAATGCTGAGAGTGGTAATCCATGCAAATAGGCTTAAAGGTCACTTTCCTTTCCTCTGTGTACCTTTGTATATTTGATGATTGTTCATTTCTATTTTTTACAAAAACAACAGGGTTGATGATCAAATGAAAAATATCAAATCTATTTTTTATTATGAAAAAGTAGTAGATATGGCTTTCCTTTGTTTTCACCACTTTTCAATCCTGTCTGCTATTTCTTTCCTGGATTGTTTTCATAATTTTATTTACGTCGTTCTTCCTAGAATGACTTCTGCTTTCTTGGGCCTCAACAGGGTCTGCCCACCAGCTTTTCAAGTCATTTCCTGAACACTTTAGCTCTTCATGACCTTTTTTATATTTAATTTTTTATGCTGATGATGCATCATCATGTACTATCTTGCATATCACCTTCTGTATGTGTGTACTCACACACCGACATACATTTCCTAGCAATGAATAAGAAAGTGAATGTGGAAGAGTGAATCAGCTGTCAAGTGCCAACATGATGCCTTAGCTCAGCTGAAGAATTAAAGTCCCCAAAAGGCTGCATATGAAAGGCATTTTACATGTGTGTAGTACACAGACGTGTCGGTTGTGGAAAATTCAATCTAAGAAATAAGAAGTTTGCTTTTATTTTCTATGCCCTCTCTAATGTCTATCAAACTAATTCACCTAGGAAATAATAAATAATTTACTCTTGATTATCAGTATTAAGTGACAGGAGGAGATCGCTGTAAGGTAATTATGAGTTGCAGATATGTGTGTTACATTTTCTCTAGGAGTCACATGGGACATTCATAAGCTTGTTACAAGTAAAGCTTTCACAGTAGATATACCACACGTGACACTTTGAACATGCGCTCATCCTTCAGGGACTGATTTGCACCTGAGCGTCCTTTTTTCCCTCCCAAATGCAATCAACTTAAAATAGAAACTGCAGAGAAATCACAATGGATTCAAGTGCGTGTCAAATCTGCGATTTCTGTATAAAAAACAATGAACACAATGCAAGGCACTTTAAAGCTTATTTCCTCCAGAAAGAGAGTGTAATCAGAATGTAATGAGCATTGAAATTAATAAATTAAAAATAAATGTCCATAAAAGAAAAATATGTATTTCAGTCAGACTGTAATTATGTTTTCAACATTGCAAATTAATTCCCCAAAGGAATCTCTTTCAATGTGCCAAATTTATTATCCATTCTCATCTTTTTATCTAAAGCTCACCTTTTCTAACTTGACTAAACCATCACATTAGTAAAAAATAAAACAAGAGGTGTTTATTAATGCACGCTTTGACATTCTATCATCTCAATTCTCTTACTGATTTTAAATGTTTTTAATGGTGACACAGAAACAAATGGAGCCACCTGTAGTTTTGTCACCAGCCATGGACCCGATCCTGCTTCTCTTGTCCTGCCTAAACTCTGACCTTTGTGTTTGACCTAATTCTCTTCTCTTCTTGAAAGGTGAAGGTGTTCCTTTATCTAACACCCTGGGGCCTTGGGCTTATGCCGTTTTCAGCTATGTTCCAGGAAGAAGCTTTAAGAGACAACCTCCCTGGACCCAAGCCACTCTGAACTGGCCGAGACCGGCCCAGAGCACAACCACCAGACTGACACCTGCACAGAGAGGCAGAGAGTTGTACTAAAGTAACATGCCCTCATTAACATCGTAAATTCCCCTCTTCTAGGACAGGTGAAGCAGCCATTTTTAGGTCACATTATGTATGTAGAAGCATGATTTCAAACCACTCATGTGCAATCTTATGCCCACCTCTACATGTGACATGAAAGTGCCCCTTTATATATTAATTCCCTACCTCAAATAAAGATACCTACCTCCTTGTACTCAGGGGGTCATAGCTTTATGAAATTATACACTATGGTCTCCATTTTTCTTTGCTGCATGCTGCAAATAAAAATTCTACTTTGTGAAACAACTACTTCTGGTACAATTTGATTTAACTCCCAAGAAGGGACCCACATTTGGTGCGGTAACAGTTTTAGATGGACAATCTGTAAGAACATTAATATCAACTCACTGGAAAATGAATAAGGATGAGAAGGTGAACACTTATTAAGTCATGAAAGAAATTAAAATGCCCATTTTTCTTTTAGAAGACAATTTAGTATAGTGGTGAATTTGTTGGGTCTGAACTCAGATTTGATGTCTTGGTTTTGATTCGTAGATTTGTCTTACACCATGATCATGGGCAAGCTACTTCCTTCTCTGTTCAGTTTCCTCATCCAAAAAAAGCATAACAAAAACATTTTACAGCATAGGGTCCTCATGAGAAATAAATTAGATGAGTTTTTAAAGCTTTTCCTTATTGCCTGAACACAGTAAGCACCATAAATATTAACTATTTTTAGTATTTAACTTAGTCACTAAATTATTTCTTTATACTATATCTCTTTTCTTCTGTTACCCTGTGATTGGATGACATGTAAACAATGAATCATCTTGGACACCAAGGTTGTGTGTGCCTGTAAGAAATATGTCAATATGCTTTAGATAATGTCAGCTACTCAGTGATTCTAAAACAATGGAGAAAAGATGTAAAGAGTCCAGGTTCTGGAAAAGATAATGGAATGAATGCTAGATAGGGAAGTGAACTAATACAGTAAGTTTAATGTGTTTTATTGAAAGAAAAGAAAGAGGATAAAATGTTAGAATCCAGTTTGGGTTCAAAAATCACAGATGTTTTGATCAACAACTGACTGCATACACAATGGTGGTCCCACAAGATTAGTACCACATAGCCTGATGTGTAGTGGGCTGTATCATCTAGGTTTGTGTAAGGACACTATGATGTTCGCATGACAAAATCACCTAATGACACATTTCTCAGAAAGTATTCCCATCGTTAAGCGACACATGACTATAATGAAAAGTGTGAATTTGAAATAATCAATGGTATTTGGATAAGAGAAAACATGATTCAGATAACAACATAATTTGATAATTATAAATCTACAGCAGTGATGAGAGTTTATCAGTTATGCTCAGTAAGTTTTAAATATTGTTTCCCTGTACTATTTCTACATGAAAGGATGAAATATGCTCCCATAGAGCTTGCTTGATTTATTGGGAAAAATAATGTGTATTTTGAAAAATGAGCTCTGTGAGCGTTGATGAAAAAGACTGAGCAAGCACAGGAGTGGTTACACTCAGCTGCATAAATAATGCATCAGAAGTCTGTTCCCATTCAAACACACAAGTAAAATTTTTCTAATGGTACCCAAAATGTTAATTCTTAAACTTTTCCCCAAATAGGAATGCCACCATCATTTTTTCTCTCAAGGATAGTTAATTAATTATTTTGAATTTAAAGAAGACCCGATTTTTAACTGATAGTATTTTAAAATGGATTTTGGCATAACAAAATTATTTCCCCATAAATGTATGTTAAAGGTAAACTGTCAGTTCATATGCTGTATTACAGAATTCAGAAGTTTAGAGATTTGGGTTTAAATATTAAGCTAAGAAGCTGGGGTCACAGAATATCCCATAAATGAACCTAACAAACCATTCAAATTTGCATAAGCAAGGAAGTTAATATGAGTTAATAAAATAATTTCTTGTTAGGACAATTGTGAAATTAAAAGCGTAAAACACATTTAACTCATATAGTAATTTAGCCACAGGTAAATTCAACTTTCCTCCACAGTTTTGGAAACCTGTCTTACTTAAGAGATAAAAGTAATTTGCAAACGGCATACAACAATTTGTAAATGATAAATTTTAAGGGGCTGGTATACTTTTTTCTCCTAACATATTATAATTCTTATAACAGGCTTATTATATTCATTTTCTTAATTTGTCTTTCCTTCAATTTGCAAGAGCTAGGTTCAGTCCAATCATATTATAGTATACAATAATAACAGTTTAATCAGAAAACTAAAATTACAATGCATGATTCATGCTATAAGATTTTAAAATACTGCAGATCATCATTCATTATGCATTATTTCATTCTGCAATGGAATTTTCTCAATTCAGTATCTTTTTCCATTTTCTGAGTCCATTTTTTCTCCTACCTCAAATGGAAGTACTGTAACTCTGACTTTCGGAAGTTTTGAAAGTCTGTCCAAATTTGATTTCTTTATACTTCTCTATCCCCTAAATGATAAAAAGTTCCAATTTCAATTTAGAAAAAATCATTCTTATTTTACTTCCTCTAATATTTTAATGGTGCCTCTGAAAAATCATGTCTTAGAAAATTCTAGTGCCACTTTAGAATGCTACAGACAGAACCGCAGTACCCTTTTTATGAATGGTTTGCAATGCCGCAGCATACATCTCTGCCCTGACAGACAATGGATTTTTATTTGATTTCATTGCAGACAATAGAGATATAAAACTACAAGAAGATGTAGTACACATGTACAAATGCGTACACCAGAAATCCAGGCCCTAATTCTGCATCCCCCTAGTTATGAATGCAACTATATTAATATGGATGCAATATATTCACATGCATTTTTATGTTTGGATGGCTAATGGGTGGCTGACTTGGGGCTAATTGCCTTCATTAGTTATCTCACTTAATTCTCCCTAACAACTCTTTGAGGCAAGAGCCCTCATTATCAACATTTCCCAGAGGAAGAAATAGATTTAGATTTTTAAAAAACATCATTTGCAAAAGCCGGTAAGTGTAAGAGCAGAATTTAAACTCACTTCTTTTTGAACAACCAGTCAGTGTTCTTGAGCATTCTATCTGCCTTGCTACAGACCAGAAGAGGAGTTCATTAGGTCACACCACCCTCCACGCCACTCCAAGCAGCCTCAGACATGCCTCCAATACTGATCAATACAATCTTCAACAGACCAGAGGATGCAAATAAATATATGAGTCAGTAGCTACTTTCCAGTAAAAAAGAAATGATGATAGAATGTCATAACTTTAGGAAAATTCAGAGCAAGTTTAGTTGTAAGTATGAAAGGAAGAAGCACTGTAACAACTAAATTCCACTTCATATAACATGACCTTATGCGCCTACACTTCTCCTGTCTGCAGCCATGTCCTCCTTCTTTGTAAGGGTCGATAGAACAAACAGCACATTATGTCTCTTTGTCTTTTCCCCATCAATAATCTTGATGGAAAGGATAATCAGCCCATAAGTCTACCAAGTGCAACAGGGCAGGACACAAGCTACTAAGTAGCAATCTATTGGGGAGATATTTGTGTGGAAGCAAGTGCACACAACCTCTTAGGTTTCACCTAATGATGCTAGAGACTTGGATTTAAATACAAAGCCATGGAATTTCTGGTTTGTTCAAGCACCATGGAGGCTGCCTCCCTCCCTGGTCAAAGTAACCCAGGATTGGTGTAGGGAGACCCCAGGTTAGGGGAAGTGTGTATCTTTGGGGAAGACTGCCTGGACCCGTGGCGCCCAGCAGAGAAAGTTCTGTTATAGTCCACAGAGTTGGATAAAAATGGGCCCCTTTGACAATTTATCCTGGAGACTGTACTCAGTTATACTATACTCTTTTATGAACACTATATTTCTCCGGATTCTCTGACACTTTGTCACTATGCTTAATTTTAACCTAAGCAGAAGTGTGTAGTCCAGTCTGGTTGTCCCTTCTGTGGTATAAACTAAAGTAAAATTCTAAAGAAAAAAGTTCTTCTTTCTTTAAAATTCTATACTTCCAGTATTCAGCATGAACAGTGGAGAATGCTATCCATTTCTTCTATTGCCATAGACTTGAGAATAGAAAACACAAGAGCTTCATCTTTGAATTCCCGGGGTATAGCACAATGGCTAACACAAAGTAGGTTATCTAAAATTATTGGACAGATTAAGGAATAAATGAGCCAAGTGAATATATGGATTTTCACAGGCATTTGGTAACTTTCATTTTTTTACCCTAAAGCATCGTACAAACGTAATTATGAAATGATATTATGAATAGTCTGTAACAACTTCATCAGTGATGCTATGGAGTGGCGGGTGAGAATGTGTGCTCAGAACTAGACAGCTTGGGTTTAAATCTTGGCGTTGACATTTACTTCTCATGTGAAGTGTACTTATGCTCACTGTATCTCATTTTCTCATCTGTAAAATCTGTAAAAATTAATTGCTGATATCCTAGGTTTGTTGTGAGGGCAAAAATGACATATATAAAGTGCTTAGAATTTAGGTAAAATATAAATGCTAAAATGATGACTTGAATGGGATTTTTGGACAAATACCTATCAGGAAGAGTTGACTGTGTTCAACCATTAGGACTGGGTTCAATGTTTTACTTTAAGAAAAATGTCCCTAAGCCAATAGAGATTTTTCTCTTACTTTATTTCCTTTGCACTCATCCATCGCCACCAGTAAGAACGAGCTCAGCTCTGCTGCTCATTCATCCAGCCTGGTTCTGTGGGTTATTCCTTGGTTTAAGGCCCAGTTCTAATATGGTTAGAGTATCATGACAATTTCCAGAGAAAGATGAGAAGGGAAAATTAATGTTTGAACCTGAAGTTAGTACAAGTCTATATCAAGGAATATCACACAAGTAGGTGACATCAAATACCACGGGATATTGATGAGAACAAAAAATATCAAGTCAATTGAGCTTTACGTGGAAACCATGGGGAGCAGCTGAATGCAATGTATACCTCAAGCTATCGTAAAAACAAGTATTGTCCCCAAACTGGAAGCTTTTATCTCATGTGATACACTAAATCCTTCCCCAGTGTCAGCTGCCTGCTTCTCCGCTCATCTCAGTGGTACCCTCAGGGCTTGACTTCCTGCCTCCAAGCATCTACCTTTCTGCATTAATTATCACTCTGGTGTTATTGCCTCATGGCTTTCCCTTTCCTTCTCTCTGCCAGCCTCTATGCCTCCTTTTGACCATTTCATTCTGAAGGTATATGAAACTTAGTATGTATAAAGTGGACAAGTGCATTTCTGAATAATTCAGATTAAATAAACCATTTTTGTTTTCTGCATAAAAATCAAGATTTAAACCATATTTAAATGTATAGTAAATCCCACACATATGATTACTCAAAAATAATGGAAATTGTTATGTCAGAATCAAATTGTTATCTTGAAATCTAAGTTAAGTGAATATTATGTGTTTATATCACATAGTCAGTAAGTCCTTCTAATTTGCATGTCATTGTACTAGTTTACTGTACCAGGTGAAGTAGAATAGACATTGTCCTAGCTCTCAAGGAGACTGTAATCACATAGAGATAAGAGTAATTATGAACAGCGAATAGGAACCTGGAGAATAACAATCATAATCTACAAGTAGTGTAAGTCAATTTCTCATTTACATAGCTCGTAGGTACCTTATGACTGAAGTTCAAAATATTATATAACTACATTAGAGGGGTGTGCAGTACAAATGGGTGACTTGAAAAGCAGAAAACATTGATAAATTCTCCTCTGATGGTCTGATCCTTCTAAGCAATCTTCATGGGAGGTTGGATAACATGATTAGTTAGACTGGTGTATCCAAGTAGGAAATTCACTAAGTGTTTAAACTCATACTAATTAATCGTTTGAAATTTGATACAGCTATATTTAGCCCCTGAGTCTACAGGAAAAGTTACTTTGTTTCAGTGCTATTTGGAAGAGAAGGAGGTTAGTCTGAAGGTTTATTTAAGTCAGGAGATTTATAGAATCTGGTTATCCAAGACATTACAGAAAGATGGATTTTATGAATATACTTTTTAAACAAACACATCTGCTTTTATCTCTGTGAAGCAAACTTTGACCACTTATTGTCCCCAATATCCATTTTCATACATTTTAAGTTGTATATATAAATCTAATAATTAATTAGATTATAAGATCTTACTGACGAGAATTTCAGATGTCTCAATATGCAGTCTTTTCCTATTGAATTATTTTGTTGATTTCTGAATCTCTCTCTACTAAAAAAAAATAAATACAGCTTAGAAGAGGCTTTTAAAATTAGCTTTTGAGAAAGATTCCTTTGGGTAATGTTAAAGAACTGAGAGCTACAATTTTTATTCTGGTTATCTGGTGATACGTGTCTATAATATTAACAAAAATAATGTTCTACGTGGAATAACAGTTCTAATATTTTCCAAGTTTGCTTGGTTCATACAACAGACCTATGAGGTATATTGAGTAGTTCACATAGACTTAAATGTGAACAAAACAGAAGGGAATATTCATTATTGCCATTTTCCATGCCTGTACCTCCAGAGTGCAAATACAGGGCAGATTGCTTATTTCATTTACACCACCCAGGACAGCTTAGTGGAAATAACAGTCAAGATGCATCTTACTTTCAATGGACTCTGAAATGACCAAAATCAATAGCAAACTATGGAGTCATTCATCAATCTTACATCCTCCCACTAAAAGCTGAAACGTTTAAGAATCAGAAGAAGAAAGGTACAGGACCTACTTTTTCTGGGAATATGCGTCTTGAAATCACAAGAATTCTCTACTGTTCACTTTGGGATGTGAAGGAAAGTATCTTTTTTTTTTCATTTTTTGCATTTATTTTTCTTTCTCCTTGTTTAGTAATAAGTATCATCTAGGTGGTATTTTGTCTCCTTGGATACTGGACACTTTTTCTGGTTTAACCCTGGTGAATAACTGCAACCTCTTTTTATGGAAATTGTTTTAAAAACTTAAAATAGATATAATATCTAATGTCAACACATTTGCTGATAATGTTGGCATTTTCATATTTAATGTGTCATGATTTCATTGGTTCAAGATGGCAGTTATTAATAAAACATTCACTGTTTACCTAATATCACCTAATGGTTATACAACACATAATGGTTTTTGTAAAGTATTTTTAACATGCACTATTTCACACATATACGTGCAGTAATGTATTATTGTCCTTAATCTAACCACAGGAGAAACTGAGCTTAGTTTTGCTAGGCTCACATTTGGAGTAAAGCTTGCCTTGGGTATGACATAGCCCAAGCCACTCCTGGTCACTCGTCCCCTTAAACTTTTCCTTTACGCATTATTCTTCTCTTCATTCCTGAATACTAACAGAATACATGCTGGCTAGAATGTTTTTTCATGCAAGTTTGTTTTGGTAATTCTAGAAAAAATAGAATTCCTGCCAATTACCAATGTCCAAAAAACTTCTGTTGAAGATTTCTTTTGATAGCCCACCTTAGAGCTGACAACTAGATTTCTACATTTTGAATCAAGCTGCCAAATTACTCAAGCCAAAACGGATTTCATAATGATAGTTTTTATATAGATCTTGTCTTAGGATAGAGGCTTCGTTGTCACGGGACACTGATAGCGACACTAAGTTTTCATTTGTTCTGATGAGACAAGGCTTGCGGAAGAGTTTAATAGCTAGTATAAAAGTTTGGGCATTATCATCATTATATAGTTAGGTGAGGTAGAAAATTAATATCTCCGTTTTACAGAGGTGTCTGTCCTGAAGCCTCATAGCTGACCACAATCACTCTAGTTTACTTTACCAAGCTTAGACCTGTCTGCTTCTAAATAATTACCAGTCACTCTCCCCAGTCACCAACAACACGAGAGAAGAACTCTTACACAGAAATAGGGAGGAAACATGGATCTGTGTCTATAACATATTTAAAATTTTAACATCATAGTATATTTAATAACAAATTATGATCGTGAATTCAAGGGAAGTTTGCATTAAATAATGCATTAATATAATTAATCACAATAAAGTCTAAATAACATGTATCTGTTCCTATAAATGAGACTTGTTAGTGCCATCCAGTCGACTCGGATTCCTAGCAACCCTGTGTAGCACAGAGCGGAACTCTGCCCAGTCTTTTTGCACCATCCTCTCATCAGTGCTCTGCTGCTATTCATAGGATTTTCATGGCCATTTTTTTTGGAAGTGGGTGGCCGGGTCCTTCTTCTTAGTCTGTCTGAGTCTGGAAGGTCTATTGAAACCTGTCCACTATGAGTGACCCTGCTGGTGTTTGAATTCCCAGTGGCATAGCTTTCAGCATCACAACAACACACAGCCCAGCACCACAGTATGACAACTGACAGATGGGTGGTGTGGTTCCCTGACTGGGACAGGAACCCAGGCCGTGGCAGTGAGAGCACCAAATCATCACCACTAGACCACCAGGGCTGGCTAAAAATTAGATGTCTACATATCTATTTTGTTGTAATAATTCTGTCAGACAGTTATATAGGTTACACTAGCTTTATAAAATGAATCAAGATTGTTATTTTCCAAGACCTATTATGGAAAGAAAGAAAAAATAGATATATCACACACGCACATACATATATGTACATATGTTTTCCCCCCAGCATTATTATCAGTCCATTTAGATATTCTAACTTTTCTTTGGCCCATATGAACTAACTCTTGGTCCATATAATTGATTGGCAAGAATTGTCTAAAGCAAATAGTGAGATTATTTAGTGGTTTATCAACTTATCTTTCTGGGCAAGAATTTTCCAGAAAAAGATAACTCACAATGACATAGGTGGTCTTAGTTATCAATTCCAAAGGTTGAATAATGTTCGTTCAAGTGGTCTCAATTCTCAGGTCACAAACAAATCCTCCTCAGTCTGGGCAGATAGGAACAATTAGTCAATGAGACCAGATATATAAAAATATAGAGCTGAAGGAATTCTGGGAACCTGGGGAATGTGTCTATACCCAAAGGCAATAAAACAAAAACAAAAACAATATATCGTGTAGGCTGAACAAAACTTACCTGCTGTCCAAATTTGCCCTCAGGCTACGAGTGTGTCCCATCTCATTACAGTATCCTATATACCTGTTCATCTTCTATCCATTCCTCATCAGGCTACAGTCTGCTGTCTGTCTCTCATCAATACAAAAAAAAATTTTCTTGCTAAACCATAAAATGATCTCATTGGTTAACTCAATGACCATTTTTAGAACCTCAATCTTATTTGACTTATCAGCACTTGGCATAGTATTTTTATTTTTTAAAAACTGGCTTCAAGGGGCTGACCCTGTGGTGTAGTGGTTAAGTTCGGTATGCTCTGCTTTGATGGCCCAGGTTGGGAGGTTTCGATCCTGTGCGTGGACTTACATCACTCGTCAGCCATGCAGTGGCAGTGACCCACACACAAAATGGAGGAAGATTGGCACAGACATTAGCTCAGGGCTAACTTCCTCAACCAATAAAAAGAGGAAGATTGGCAACAGATATTAGCTCAGGGCAAATCTTCCTTAGCAAAAAACAAAAAACTAACTTCAAAATAATGATTAAAAAATAAATGTTCCTATTTCTTATTTAATTTTGAGTGTTAAATCACTGTTACCCATAAAATGTTTTGAACCAGTATCTCTTACTTATCTTCTAAGTTTATTATAATTTCTTACCCTTGTATGTACAGTTCACTTACCTTTCCATATAATGTCACTGTTCTTCATGAAAACAATAGCAGTTACTATTTATTCATTCACTAAGCATTTACTGAATGATTTTCAAGTTCTAGATTGGTCATTTTCCATCTTGTATCTTATTAGAAGCAAAAGTTGAGCTTTTCAAAAATGTGGAAACTAATCCCACAGAAACTCTGATTTAATTGACCCAATGTGTATCTCCTTACCATTAATCTTTTAATACTTTCTAGGTGTTTATATCTAAGACTGAGAGCTCCTCCAAGCTTTGGGGTTAGAGAGACAAACAAGACATGGCTTCTTTACTGCAGAAGCTGGTTGATCCCTTATTTCATTCTTCTTAAGAAATGCATAATGAACTGCCTCCATGTAATTTGCTTAATGGATCCCTGATGGAACACAATCCCGGGGTTCATTTTGCATTTTATTTCAACTCACATAATATGCATTGATATTTAAGGCAAATGCCCATTGTAACAGGTAGCTTTGCAAGTGAAAGTCCCCATTGATACAACTGTCTATATGTCCTGGCAGATGTATCATATATCACTGATTTGTTGATCTTGTTACAATAAACTTCTACCATAAATAAGCAGGTGCTGATATTTAGCAGAACGATGGTTTGGTTTTGTAGACTTTACTCATTTTTTTCTTCCAGTATTTAAGGAATGAGTAGTTTTTGCCAAATGCAGAACTCTGCACTGGGAAAACAACGATTTAAAACAACATGTTTCTTATTCCCCTGGTGAGAACATTTTTGTTAATTCATGCATATTTTTGTCCATTCATCTTTCACCAAAAAAGAACAAAGAACAAGGAACACTCATGTCTTTAACCACTGTGCTTCAGTAACTGTCAACATTTTGCCATGCTTGTTTCATTTACTGTTCTAGCAACTTTCTGTTGTTGGAATATTTTAAAATGAATTCAAGGTATTTTAATAATTCATCCATAAATATTACATTATGTACCTCAAAAAACCCATTTCATTGCATACCTAAAATGTTGTTATTATATCTAAACAAACCCCAAAATAATTATGCAGTATCACCTACTTCTCAGTCATTATGCAAATTCCCTAAATAGCTAATACATGAATTTTTATAGACCATTATTTTTTGAAAGAAGTTACAATTCAGGAAACAAGGTTCATTTGTCAAAAATGATTATATCTTTTATATCATAAGTTTATCTTAGGTATTGTTTAATCTAGAAAGATTTCCTCAACTTTTTCTTTTTATTTTATTGACTTGGAGTTGACTAAGCTGTATCTAAAGGCATGGTTACATTCAGGAGGCGTGTGTGTGTGTGTGCGTGTGCGCGCGTGTGTGTGTATTTTAATTTCCTACCCAACTGAAATAAACTATTTGTCTACCAAGTCTTGTTCTTTTTCCTGAGAAATTAATTATTTTTGTGATGCCTGAGTGTCCAGGTTGCTAGGACTTTTATGTGAATATACACAGAAAATACAAATTTTTATAGACAGAAAAGCAAACCATGTGATCACACCAATAATTCTCATTCAAATGTGAGATTTTACATAATTTAATTTATTTTATACTTGTATATATTTTTTTATGTTGAGAAGTTTCCTAAGAACAGGATTATAACTACTATTTGATGTATTTTACAATATGATATTTCAAAATAAGAATACCAATATTATACAATAAGAAGAATACTATTGAATAGAATCTAAGTTCCTTTTAAGTTTTTTGGTTTGGGTCTTTTATTTATTTATTAATTTATTCTTTTTTGGGGGCCTTTAGGTAATAACCAACGGTAGAGAAAAATGAAGAATTTGGAATTGGCAAAAGAGAGGACTGTTGGTTCTTCCAATGGAATGCTGGCGCCTCTGGGGATTATCTGATCCCATCGACATGAGCACCTTTGGCTTTGATGAGGCTGCTTCACAAGTCTGTGGAAATAGAAGTTAAGTATAGAAAACTGAGAGCAGTGCAAATAATTATTGTTCATATAAATACAAATTACCTGTGTCCAGTAGAACACAAGTAGTTATTGCCCAATGAATAAATCAATTCTTGCAAATTGGTTTAAATGTCCCTTTACTGAATATAAATGTATGGCGCTTTGATGTCTCTTTGAATTGGTTATAACATCTTCCAGTTCTCTCATTAATTAATAATGTTAAAAAATCTTTATACCTATGAGATCCATGATTTTAACTTCTTTGAAAATTATTCCTTAAAATGACTGAGAATACATAGTCAAATTCTACATTATTTTCTTTGTGGTTATGTCTCCAACTTGGTGAAAAGTGATGTCACTTGTTTTAATGACTTTTCAATTTGGGGAATTGCTTTTTTCATTTAGAATTTGGATTATTTAAAGTTTCTATATAATTTTAAAATTACAACTATAAAATACAAGTCCAGATTCTACCATGACAAACTAAGATTGAAGTAAACAGGACGTAGACCAACCCTCAGGGGTTCTGAAATCCAGAATAAGATAATCCTTATCAATTATATGTTTAATATTATCTGAGATTGCTGATATGCCACAGTGAAGACGGAAATGCTTTGTGCAGTAAGATAAATTCTTTCAGAGTCTCAAAATGTTGCTATAATTTTCATATACAATACCCAACACTCAGTAAAAAATTACAAGCCTGAAATGGTCAAGACAGTGTAAACAAACCCGGAGGTACAATAAAAAAAGAAAGAGTATTAAAAATGATCCATATAATGTAGCTGTTACACATGGACTTTAAAATAACAACATTAATATGTTTAAAGGAATAAATATAGGTAAAAAATTTTGGAAAAGACTGAGAACTGTAAAAAAATACAAAGTCTAAAGAGGGAAGATATAACTGAAATACATAATTCAACAAATGGTTTAAATAGTAGGTTAGACAGAGCTGAAGAGAAATTAATAACTGGAAGACTGGTTTGAAGACATGCAGGGAGAGAAAATAGGATGGAAAACTTCAAAAGATAACAAAATCCATATGAAATAGTGTGCAAAGATCTATCATACCTTTAACAAGAGTCCTAGAAAGAGAGAGGGAGAATGAAGAAGAAGCAATATTTGAAGATAAAATATATACTTATCTTGAAGACATATAATTAAGTGAAAGAATCAAAGTATAGAACTTTGTAGACTGTATGCAACATTTTGTGTAAGAGATGGGGATATATGTGTATGTGTATATATATAAAACACTTGCAAACAAAAATGATAGAAAGATTAAAAATAAAAATTGTTTTCTTTAAAAGCAGGGAGGAAACAACAGGAATGAGGAGAGTAATGGAAATGAGATTTCTGTAAATGTGCTTGTCGTATCATTTTTTCTATGACTTTAAAAATATCTTATTGAAAAATATGTATAAAATGAATCAAGCCTGAGCATATGGTTTGGATTATCATACAATGAACACAACCGTGTAACCAACATCCAATCTATGAACAGAATAGTAAAGTACCACAAAGGCCCCCTCAAGCCCACTGTGAAGTGATAACCTTCCATTAACTCTATCTTTGTATCTCCGATGACTCTAGGACCACCTCTGTCTTGCCTCTCTCTCTGTCTCACTATCTCTTTTAGGGGTGAGCTATTTTTGATCTTTAAATGAAACCAAAGCATATTTACTTTTGGATCTGGATTTATTTCTGTCAACTCAATGGTTGTGAGATTCACCTATGCTGTGTGTAACAAAACTTTAGTCTTTTTTACATGATGTTTTATATTACTGTAGATATTGTATGATTATACTACAATTTTCCCTTCTATTCTATTGTTGAAATTCTCCTTGGGTGTTGCCAGATTAGAGCTATTATCAACACTACTGCTATGAACATTCTTCTACATGTACTTTGGTTCACACAGTTCCTTGAGTTTTTCACGTAGGAGTAAAATTTCTCTGTAATAGGGCTTGGACACTTTCATCTTGAGTAGATAACGCCAAACAGTTTTGCAATCTGGTTGTCGTAATTTAGAACCACACCAGTGATGTGTGAGAGTTTCCCTTGCTCCTTATCTTTGCTAACATGTGAGATTGATGTGTCATTATACTTTTTCACCTCATCTTCAATCAGTTATTGAAATATAACATACACACAGAAAAAAATTGCACAGCTTGATGTAATATCACAAAGTGAACAGGCTTCTGAAACCATCATACAGGTCAAGATATCTAAATTAGCTGCAGCCCCAGAAGACTCCTCATGACCCATACTGGATTTGGTAGTATCTCCCCAAAATTCATTTTCATCCAGAAACTCGGACTATGACCTTATTTGGAAATAGGGCCGTAGCAGATGTAATTAGTTACAATAAGGTCATACTGGATTAGGGTAGGCCCTAATCCAATGTATGGTGTCCTTATAGGAAGAGAAAATAGAGACACAAAGAAACACTTGGGAGAGAGTGCCACATGAAGATGGAGGCAGAGATGGAGTGATGTGTCTGCAAGTGAAGGTACAGCAAGGATTGCTGGCAACCACCAGATGCTAGGAGAAAAGCACAGGACATAGTCACCCTCAGAACCTCCAGGAAGAACCAATCCGCTGACACCTAGATTTCAGACTTCTAGCCTCCAGAGATGTGAAAGAATACATTTCTGTTGTTTTAAGCTACCAAGTTTGTGGTACTTTTTAAAGGCATTTTGATCGGGTTTGTATTAAAATGTAGATAATTTTAGGAGGAATCTATATCTTCAGTCTTTTGAATGGATTTTGAAGTTGGATCACTTAGCTGGCAGCAGGGAATGAGGTCACTATGGCTTTGATAATTTAGGGTGATGATCACCATACACTTGTGGCAGCGTCACAATGATCATGACTTTCTTCTGAGTGATTGACATTAGGGGCAGGAAAAAGTGAAGTGTTGAGTTACAAGGTAGCCACAAAATTTAAGACGAAGGGGCAAAAGTTATATAAGGTTGTATGTTTTTTGTTAACTTCTTTGGAAGCCCTAAAAACATAAAATAGCAGGTTTAAATCAGCCATCTACAAACTCAAGAAACCTCCATACTGTTTTCCATAATGTCTGCACCAACTTACAGTCCCACCAACAGTGCACAAGGGTTCCCTTTTCTCCACATCCTTGTCAACATTTATCTTCTGTCTTTTTAATAATAGTCATCCTAACAGGTGTGAGGTGCTATCTCATTGTGGTTCGGATTTGTATTTCCCTATGGTTAGTGATGCTGAGCACTTTTGCACCTTTTCATATAACCATCGACCATTTGTACGCCTTCTTTGGAGAAAAGTCTATTCGGGTCCTTTGTCTATTCTTTAATCAGATTATTTGTTTTATTGTTATTGAGCTATGGGAGATCTTTATATATTTTGGATATTAACCCCTTATCAGATACATGTTTCACAAACATTTTCTTCCATTCCATAGGTTTTCTTAACTCCTGTTGGTTGTTTCTTTTGCTGTGTAGAAGCTTTTTAGTATGATGCAGTTCCACTTGTTTATTTTTGCTTTTGGTGCCTGGGCTTTAGGTGTCATATTCAAGAAATTCTTGTCAAGACCACTGTTAGGAAGGTTTTCCCCTATGTTTTCTTGTAGGAATTTTAGAGTTTCAGGTCTTAACGTTTAAGTTTTTAATCTATTTGGAATTTATTTTTGTATATGGTGTAAGATATGGGTCCAATTTCATTCATCTGCATGTGGATATCCAATTTTTCCCAGCACTATTTACTGAAGAGACTATTTTTTCCCCATTTTGTATTCTTCATTCCCTTGTTGAAAAATAGTTTACTGTATACACATGAATTTATTTCTGGGCTCTCTACTCTGTTCCATCAGCCTATGTGTCTGTTTTTATGACAATACCGTACTATTTTGATTACTATAGCTTTGTCATATAATTTGAAATCAGGAAGTGTGATACCTTCAGCTTTGTTCTTATTCAGGATTACTTTAGCTATTTGAGGTCTTTTGGGTTTCCCTACGAATTTTAGGATTTTTTTTCTATTTCTGTGAAAAATACCACTGGAATTTTGATAGGGGTTTCATTGAGTCTGTAGATTACTTAAGGAAGTATGGACACTTTAACAATATTAATTCTTCCAATCCATGAATGCAAGATATATTTCCATTTATTTGTGTCTTCTTCAATATCTTTTGTCAATGTTTTATAGTTTTCAGTGTATAGATCTTTCACCTTCTTGGTTAAATTTATTCCTAGGTATTTTATTTTTTTTAATGCTATCATAAATGGGATTGTTTTCTTAACGTTTTTGGATATTTTCTTGTTAATTTATAGAAATGAAGCTGATTTTTGTATGTTGATTTTGTATCCCACAACTATACTGAATTCATTTATTAGTTCCAACAGTTTTTTTGTGGTGTCTTAGGTTTTTCTATATATAAGATCATGTTATCTGCAAACAGATACAATTTGACTTCTTCCTTTCTGATTTGGATGTCTTTCATTTCTTTTTATTGCCTACTTGTTCTGCCTAAGACTTCCAGTACTAAATTGAATAAAAATAGCTAGAGTCAGCATCCTTGTCTCATTCTGGAACTCAGAGGAAAAGCTTTGAGCTTTTCACCAGTGAGTATGATGTTAGTTCTGGGCTTGTCATATGTGACCTTTATTATGTTGAGATACATTCCCTCCATACCTTATTTGTTGAGAGTTTTTATTGTGAACACATGTTGAAGTTTGTCAAATGCTTTTTCTGTATCTATTGAGATAATCATATGATTTTTATTTATCCAAGGAACTGCAATCAGGATCTCGAAGAGAAATGCACACCCCCATATTCATTGCAAAATTATTCACAATAACCAAGATATGGAAAGGAACTAAATGTCCCTTGATGGATGAATGAATAAAGAAAATGTGATATATACCTTATACAGGCAATGAAATATTATTCAGCCTTAAAAAAGAAGGAAATCCTGCTATTTGCAACAACATGGATGGACCTGGATGACATTATGCTGAGATAAGTCGCACACAGAAAGATTTATAGTGTGTGATTTCACCTACATGTGGAATCCAAAATAGTCAAACTCATAGAAGTAGAGAGTAGAATGGTGATTTTTGAGAGCTGGGGGTAGGGAGAAATGGAGAGATGATGGTCAAAAGGTTCAAAGTTTCCATTATGCAAGATAAATAAGTTTTGGAGATCTACTATATACCATAGTGCCTATAGCTAACAATAATGTATACTTAAAATTTTCTAAGAGGGTAGATCTTATGAAGTATTCTTACCATACAAAAATAATAATAATAATAAAGAGAGCAGGAGGAAACTTTGGGAGGTGATAGATATGTCTAAGGCCTTGATGGTAGTGAAGGTTTCACAGGTGGATGCTTATCTTCAAACTCCTCAAGGTGTGCACATTAAATATGTACATCTTTTTACATGTCACTTATACCTCAATAAAATAGTGTTAAAAAATACAAAAAATAAAATAAAGTAAAGTAACTCAAGGTATGTCTTGAAAGCTAGAGAGCATCTATGACAGACTTTAAGAAGACTGTCTTCTCACACAGGCTTATGACAGACTCTGCTGAAAATTAGTCCCTGGTCTTACACAAGGGTGAAAGAGCAACAGAGGAGCCTGAAAAGACAACCTTCACATATCTCCTGTGTCAAAATCAAGAACTTGATAGGAGAAGAGTGGGACCCTGAAACTTGAGATGAGCCTGTCAAACCTTGTACTTCCAGATTCTTCTGAATACTCTGAGATACATAAAACTGTGTTCTCAACTGAATAATAGTCTGTGACACAAAGGGTAGATACAGGATGTTCTCCTCTTACTCTCATTCTAATGACCTACTTGTGTTTTTGGTCCCCTTTCTTGTAGTGATAACCTCTGCATAAGATTAGGGGTCCTGATTCCCAAGGAGGAATGCTTTCTCTAGGGAATGCAGCAGCATTTCCATTTAATGCTTTATCTGCCTTGTAGTCACTTTGAGCTTCTCATGCCAGTGGACCACTAGAGAAAAAAGAGTTAATATACTGGAGGAGAAAGGGTGGAGGGATGGGGTAATTGACACAGCGTATCATGGGGAACTAAGATAGCAGTTGTGCAATTGAGGAAGGGAGAATTGCATTGTCTGGTATCAGGGATATATACCGGAACATCTCTTCAAGCTTCCACAATGGTGAACCAGCTATTAAAGGAACCAATAAGAGAGGGCAAGTAAATTAAAGACCTAGACTCCTCATGAATGAAGATCAGGGTCATCCCATCAGAGAAGCAACGTAGACCAGTTAAATTTTGACTGAGCGTAAAGGAAATCTATAAAGTGTGGTGAAGGAATGAAATGGAAATATCATTTATGGTCTTGATGTCAGCTGAAGTGGCAGATACTGTAGCTTATTCCATTAACTCACATGTATTACATATTTGTGACAGTTTATATTTAATTTAAGAGAGTGCTCAAGATTTTAGGGTGCAAGTAGTGGACTGTATCTTATGTCTATTGCATTACTTCATATCCTCTCACCCATACCTCTCACTCTAGCAACTTCTGCAGCCACCATTTCTGTGTAAGCTTTGATCAGCTTTGGACAGATGTAATCTAACTGCACCTTGCTTCTGACACCACAACATATACTTCCTGCTTTCTACTGACCTCTCTGTCTCTGCATCATGTGATGCCATGGAAACCCATTTAAAATTCACACATGAGCATTCTAATAGTAGGTGGGATAATGCTATGATGACAAGAAATAAACACACCCTTTTTTTCGTCTCCATTGTGGACAATTTTGATATGCATCTCATACGAATCTTTGGAACATACCAACAGGTTGAGCATCAGTCAATAATAGTGGTGGCCAATTTGATAAGACATGCTCATATTGGCTTCTTTCATTCCCTGTATATTCCCTCTGTCCTTCACACTTGCTCTGAAGAACTTATTCCTAAATAATTCTCTACACACAACCTTTTTACTCAGTGTTGGTTTTTAAGGAAATCCATCCCAAAAGAATGAATAAAATAGGTATGGCCTTTATCCATGTTGCATTTTGTCTAGTTGAGGACATATTTGAGGAGACCTATAGAAAGCTGATAGTCACTTCAATAAGCAAACCATTAAAATAGTGATAAAGTTATGAAGGGAAGTATAAAATGCTATGAGGACATAAATAAGTTGGAGTTTCCAGGAAAGTCTCTTTAAGGAAGTGATATATAAGCTGAAAATTGAAGAATTATCAGGAGTTAATCAGGAAAAGGGGTGGGCATGAGCTGTTGAAGAACACACAGGGAGCGTCTGGCTAAAACAACGTGAGCAAGGAGAATGAAAAGTGATATGACTGCAGAAGTAGGCAGGGGCTCGATAACAGAGGGTCTTGTAGGCCATAGGATGGGCATTATTTCAAATACAATGGGGCAAATTTGAAAGGTTTTGAACAAGGGAGTGACAAAGAATTGTGCTTGTAGTTGACTATAGCCGAAAGTGGAGAAGAAGACAAGGGTGGAATCAGAGAGATAATGCTGGAGAAGACTAAAAGAAGAACATGGTTGGATGGAATGTCAAGGGTTGAGTTCTACAAAATAATTATACACTCTGGAAAAAGAAGGTAATTGAACCAAAACCACTCAATTGTAGAAAAGATATGTAAGTGTGTATCTATCATACCAATGTGTATATAACTATGTAAATATCAATGATATTAACACCAATATCAGGGCTCCACTAGAGAAACAGAATGAGTAGAATATATATATATATAACATATGGCAAGGCATTGGCTTATGCAATTGTGGGGGCTCGACAGCTGAGTCCGAAATCCACAGGGTAGGCTATTGGGAAGACAGGCTGGACTCTCTTGGGCAGGAGCTGATGCTGCAGTGCACAGGAGGAATTACATTCTTCTCTGGAAAATTTCAGGTCTGCTATTAAGGCCTTTCAACTAATTGGATCAGGCCACATAGATTATCAAGGATATATCCTTTACTTAAAGTTCACTGACTGTAGATGTTAGTCACATTTACAAAATTTCTTCACAGCAACAACCAAGATTAGTGTTTTACTGGATATCTGGGGACTACAGCCTGGCCAAGTTGACACATAAAACTGACCATCACAACATCTGAATTTCATTTTCTGGGTCTTATCTGGTCATCTCTAGTGAAACTATATTTTATCCTCCGATTTAGAAAATTTAGACAAAAACATGGTGCACTCTTAACATATGTAACTAAAGCACCATTTATCAAAGAGGTTGGTTTTTGTATTTGCACGACATTTGACAGGAGTGCTAGTTAAAAATGCAGATGTTCTGACTTTTTGAAAATATTCTTCTCGGTGTATACTCAAGATTTTTCATTTTAAACAAGCTATCCAGGTTATACCTTTCCAAAATAAAGGCTTAAAAAAATTTAACCTAAATACAGTTGAAATTAATGTTTCTCAATACAGATTCTGTAATAGTGACTAGTATTGCAATATATATATAACCTAAATTTGGATTGCTAGGGTTCTTACTTTATTTATAATAAAGTGATTAATTATATATTCTCATCTATGTCAGATGAGAGTTGAAATTAATCAGTATTTCCAGATGCAGTTTTGTAGTCTATCTCCAGAGTCTTAAAAATAGTTAGCTACAACACATGACCTATAACTATAAAAAATTATCATTGAAAAATATGTTCAAATTGGATTATCAAAAGCAGCAAAAATTAAAAAGCAACCTACATGATGAACAATATAAAATTATTAGGTAAATTAAAATCTATCTGTACCATATTTCCATCAAAATTATGTTTTATGAAATTTTAAGAACATGGGAAAATACTTGTTCTAAAGTTATAGCCTTATAAATGATATATATTTGTAGATGATTTCAGTTATGTAAGATTGCATAGCTCCTTAAAAATTAGGAGCAAGTACTAGAAATTCTGATAGTTGTAGATAATGACTTACAACGGGGAAACGTTAGTCTCTTCAACAAATGGTATTAGGAAAATTTGATAGCCACATGCAAAAAAATTAATTTGGATTCCTACCTTACATCAGAAACAAGACCTGAAACTGTAAAACTGCTAGAAAAAAACATAGGGTCAAGCTTCTTAATAGTGGTCTTGACAATGATTTCTTGGATATGACCCCAAAAGCACAGGCAACAAAAGCAAAAATGAACAAGTGGGACTACATAAAATTAAAAAGCTTCTGCACAGCAAAGGAAACAACCAACAGAGTGAAACAGCACCCTATGGAATGGGAGAAAATATTTGCAGACCATATATCTGAGAAGGGATTAATTACCAAAATATACAAGGAATTCCTATGAGTCACTAGCAAAAAAGTCAAATAATCTAATTTAAAAATGGGTGAAAGATTGGAACAGATATTTCTCCAAAGAACACATATAAATGAGCAACGAGTATATTAAAAGATGTTCAACATCATTAATTATCAGGGGAATGCAAATTAAAACTACAATGAAATATCACCTCACACTTGTTAGGATGGCTATTATCAAAAAAAATAAATAAATAAGTATTGACAAAGTTGTGGAGGAATTAGGACTATTATACACTGGTGGGAATGTAAAACAGTACAGCAGCTAGGGAAAATAGTATGGAGATTCCTTTAAAATTAAAAATAGAGCTACTGTATGATCCAGCAATCCCTCTTCTGGGCATATACCCCCCAAAATTGAAATCAGAATTTTGAAGATATATCTGTATGCCCATGTTCATTGCAGCACTATTCACAATAGCCAAGATATAGACACAACCTAAATGTCCCTCAACAGATGACTGGATAAAGAAAATGTAGTATCTACATGCAACGGAATATTATTCAGCCTTAAAAAAAGAAGAAAATCCTGCCTTTTGCAATAACATGGATGAACTTGGAAGACATTATGTAAAGTGAAATAAGCCACTCACAGAAGAGCAAATACTGCATGATTCCACTTATGTGCGGTATCTTAAATAGTCAAACTCATAGAAGTAGAGAATACAATAGTGGTTGCCAGGGGCTGGAGGATGGGGGAATGGGAAGTTGTTATTCAATGGATGTAGTTTCAGTTATCGTACAAGAATAAGTTTTAGAGATTTGTTGTGGGTCATACTGCCTATAGTTAACAATATGATACTTGACACTTCAAAATTTATTGAGGGTAGATTTCATGTTAAGTGTTCCTACCACAGAAAAAGCAAAATACAAAGGGATGCAAGACCATTCAGGGAGGTAGTGGATTTGCCTATGACCTTGATTGTGGTTTGCATTTATCCAAACTCATTATATTGTACCCGTTAAATACTTGCAGTTCTTTGTTTATCAATTATACCTCAGTAAAGCTGCATAAAAATAACACTTTCAACTGAAAAGACTTCATTTTTATTTTACCTAAATACAAGATAATAAGTATTGTGGACACCATAATCTGAGATCACTTAGATATTTATCTTCTCTCTTAATTCTCTCTCTCAATCTTATTCACTGAGGTTTTGTCTATGCATGTTTCAGTCAAAAAATCATTTTGAGCGGCCAGCTGAGGGGCATAGTGGTTAAGTTCACAAGCTCTGCTTCCGTGGCCTGGGGTTCGACGGTCTGGATCCTGGGCATAGACCTACATATCTCTTATCAAGACATGCTGAGGCAGCATCCCACATAAGGCAACTAGAAGGATGTGCAACTATGGCACACAACTATCTACCGGGGCTTTGGGGAGAAAAAACGGAAAAAGGAGGAAGGTTGGCAACAGATGTTATCTCAGGGCCAATCTTCCTCAAAAAATAAATAAATTTAATTAAATAAAAAGGAAAACTTAATGCTATACATTCATTACTGTAAAAAAATTAAAAAACAAAACAAAAAATCCTTTTGAGTACATGTACAATGTCTCTGAAAAAAACATATTTCTCTGATGACTTTAAGAGTTAACAAATGATTTAGTAAAAAAAATATTTCTTTACTAAGGAAAAACTTCTGAGTAGAAAGGACCATCCTGAACTCTGAACACAATTTTTTTTAAATGTTGGGAAAATGAGAGGGGAGTAGAGAAATCGTGAGGCAATTCCACTTTACAATTTACTTTAGTTACATAATATATAATTGATTCTATAAATATTTTCCTGCAGGGGTTCGGCACACTTATCAAGCAGTTTTTAGTTATTACATGTCAGGTAAATTACAAAGATATCGGGATCAACTAGTTTGAACCAATCTGGTTATCTTAACATGCCCAGATCTGTGCTGTAACAATATGGTAATCAATATGCATATGTGGCTCTTTAAATTTAAATTAGTTAAAATTTAATGAAATAAAAAATTTAGTTCCTCAGTCACACTAGCCACATTTCAAACTCTGAATGGCCACACGTGACTTGTGACTACAGTATTGGACAGTGCAGATACAGAATATTTCCTTCATCACAGAAATACTGCGAGAGCACTATTCTTGAACTCTCATGATGAACTTACTTCAACAAAAAAACTTTTCAAAATATGCCTGAATTATTGTAGCGCTGCCTTTAAAAGCAGTTGAGACAAATTAGATAGCTAAACTGTGCTGACTAAGGGCTTGTTTGCTATCAAATCCAGATACCACCCTCCTCTTGCTCCACTCCGCAACTCAGACAATTGCATTCAGCAGCGTCCCTTGTGCTTTGGCACAGGCTTAGGTATGGCCAGAACAGGAAGTTTCTTTGCTCCATGGCATGTCTTGGAGTGACTGTGTGTCCTCTCTCCCTCTGACTTCTGTGGCTTGGTTCCTCCCTGCCTGATATCAGTGCTGCTGCAGAGTAGGGTCCCCTGCTAGAATTCCAGTTCCCTCTTGCTTGCACCAGCCTCTCTACCCTAGTAAGAGCGCCTCCATCTTTGTCTCTCAAATCTATGCGAACCAGCAGCTTTCTGCCCTCTCCATTCTCTGGGGTATCACCTTGGCTCTTGTTTATCTTCTCAGCAATTTCAAACCCTGTTTAACCAATTCTCTGTATTAAATCCCTCCCACTTTTTGTTTCACTTTTTGAAAAACTAGAGTGATTTCTGTTTTACTAACTGGATTCTGATTAATACATAGACTAATGCCAATAAGTCATGAAATTCCATTTTTAATAAGCCATGCGATTTAGAAGAACACATTATTGCACAACGTTCTCAAGGCAAAAAGCACTGAATGAAAGAAAAATGAGCAGCTTAAAATAAAGGCAATCTTACTGTATTTTTACTTTGTATGTTTGTGGAATAAGAAATAATTTTGAATTATTCTATTCAGCAGCAACAACAAAATAACTGTGGCTTTATGCTGAGGTTCTAAATGGAAGTTATAATAACTAAAATTTCCCAGCAGTCGTTTCTGAATCCCTTAGGAAGTCTTTCGGCTAAAGTCGATGTCAGTGTTACCCTTGATGAAGGAAAAAGGGAGGTCAAGTAGACGAAAAATAAAATTTGTGGATTTTTTTTTTCCATAAAGAGAGTTCTGAAATTAGTATGTTGCTTTCATGGACTTTGCAATGGCAAAACATTTGAATGTTCTCATTGTGATTTATTTGAAAAGTCAGTCTGAGATGGAAATTGGGGATAATTACATCCCCTTAACAATGGGGAATAAATCCTGAGACATTTCCAACAATGATAAAATTTTGCTTTCATTAGATGGAATGGCTTGTGAGAAGTTTTCTAACTATATCAAGGTTTATTTTGGTTAAAAAACTAAATTAAAGCAAATCTCAGATAAGGCTGAAAAATTCTTGTTATTGGCAATCTGTTCCCTGCTCTACTAATATACTGCTTATTTTCCATAAATTTTTTCTCCCACCATTTTCAGAATCCTAATATCATCAAACATATATGTATATTTAGAAATTTCAGGACCTTGGGGTGTGTTCTACACCCACACAGTCACCCAAAAGAAGGAATACGAATTTTTTGGATGTGTTTTCAATTTTCTAATCTGTCACTATGCATATTGTTGACTTCTGATGTGACTATATATATTCTTGCTGTTGTAGTTTTTAACATTGCCGCTACCACTAATTAATTACCACTGTAGTTCTTAAATAACACTTACTAAGTGTCAGGAAAAAAGTATACCTTCTGTGGGTCTAAATGACATTAAAAAATATATATATATTAGTTACAAATTTTTAGTTTTACTAAAAATGCACTTTCCTTGGAAAACTTGTCAGTTGTTAACGATTCAGTAGAGCAAGATGACTGAGATCACGGACTCTGGTTCAAGATTAACTGGCTTCAAATCCTCATCCCACTACTGACTTGCAATGAGACTTTGAGAAATAGTCTTAACCTCAGTTACCTTATCTGTTTAATGGGAATATAAAGTGCTTTTTTCTTTGTGTGTGTGAGTGTGTGTGTGAGAGACAGAGAGAGGGGGAGAATTAACTGAGTTAAATGTAAAGCACTTAGAAAAGTGACATGAATATGTGTTCAATAAATTAAATAATTATAATTGTTGCTCTAATTATTCAATACATATGAATTTGTGGTCTTTTATTGGTAGGATATTTTGCCAGTGGCCATATGTAAATGGAAATAAGATAGTCTTTTCAATTTTCACCTAAAAGGGAGCATATACATATATTCAGAGTATAACAATTATCAGTTATAAATATTATAATAGTAGACCAAGGAAGAGAAGAGATAGTGATGACTTCTTATCAGATAAATCGATCAAAGAAAACCCTATAGAATAAAGAAGAATCTAAACAAAGGTTTGAAGAATGAATGGGATCCCATAATAAGTGTTAGGCACTCTGATCACTGGGAAAGCACGGACTATGGAGAAGAAGTAGGGAATGTCAGGGAGTACAGCTGACACAAATGGCTCATGGACATAGGCGAGGCTGTTGGCAGATGTCCTGGAGCATCTGTTGTGAAATGGAGCTGCCAGTAATTCTACACATTAAGGGAAGAAATGCACAAGAGGTAGCATCTTGAACTTTGGGAAGTGGGTTCAGTACTAGGAAATAACAGGCAGGAAACATAGTAAAATTGATGAATTAAATTTTTTCTTTTTTCTATTTTTCACATGGAGATGTTTAATGAATTGCTCTTGAATATAAATCATGTAGTGATTCAAAGTATTCAGTAATAAGTTATTCTCTAAATAGCCAGATGACCAGAATAGCATCTGTGTTGATAGATGGCTGGCTAGCCTGTCACCCCAATGGACCACACCTCCTGGTAGTTAAGCCCCTGTTTAGTTCCTATCCACATTAACTCTGGCTTGGTCATGTGACTGGCTTTGGCCTCTGGGACATGACAATAGGATTCCAGATGTAAACATTACAAACAAGCCTATTACATGTTTACACAGTAGGCTTAATTTCTTGCAACACTCACTTTTGAAGCTAGCTGCCATGAAGTAAAGAAATGTAAACTAGTCTCTCATAAAGACCACACAAGAGAGAAGTAGGTTCCAGCCATTGAGCTACCTGCACCATGATGCCAGACTATAAGTAAAGCCATTTTGGATGTCCCAGCCTTGACTACCTCTGAGTGCAACTGCATGATAAATTCTGAGAGTCTAGGAGAACCTTTCAATGGAGCTCCTGTCAGATCTTGCACTCATGAGAGATAAGAAAACCACTGCTGTTTTAGTCACTGTGTTCTGGCATGGTTTGTTACACAGTCAGAGAGAGCGGAAACAATAGCAGAAGATGGCAGGAATATGCAGGAATTAGGGCAGTGCATCACCTGTTAAAAGTCTTAGACAATTCCATTCAATAAACATGAGAGGGGCCCAAGAAAGCAAACCCATCCCATTTTAAAAAGTCTAGTGGGCTTCTGAGTGAAGAAGTGATTTGAGCAAAATGCATTGTCTTCTCTTTTTCTGAAAACTGCATTAAAATGATAATAAAGGAATAAAAAACATATCCATAAAAAAGATACAGTACCAGTAAAAGTTATTCCATCTATTTCTAGAAGATGGAAGTTGGGAAGGAAAGGTGACGGATGAAGGAGAGTGAAGAAAGGAACTTCTTAGAGGGCACTCCAAGCTGCAGTAGAGCAGGTCTGCCAGCCGATCCCTGATGAGCTGCCTCACAGGGAGGCCATAGGCATTGTGCACGGCAGATATAAGAAATGAGGTTGAAAACGAAAGGACGAAGTTTGCTTCGTGATTATTAGACTTCCCCACCTCCATTTACTCTTAAGTTCAGAATGGTGGTGGTGGTGCTGTGGAGTGGATTCCAACTCGTAGCAACTCTGTGTCCAGCATAGGGAACCCTGGCCAGTCTTTCTGCACCATCCTCTTCCCTTCCAGGGCTCTATCAGACAACGTTCCGCTGCTATTCACAGGGTTTTCACGGTCGATGTTTTTGGAAATGGGTGGCCAGGTCCTTCTTCCCAGTCTGTCTTAGTCTGGAAGCTTGACTGAAACCTGTCCACCATGGGTGACCCTGCTGGTATTTGAAATACTGGTGACAGGTTTCAGCAACATGCAGTGGCCACAGTATGACAGCCGACAGGTGGTGTGGGTCCGTGACTGGGAACAAACCAAGCTCGCGCTGGAGAGAACACCAGATCTTAACTACTAGAGCACCAGGGCTGGCGAAGAACAGAATGACTTGTACTCAAGTCCTCAACATGGAAAAGTATTCAGAGGCTTCTTGAGTAAGGACATATAGTTGAATTTTTGGAGGAGGGGAGCAGCTTAAGTCTCCCACAGCCTCCGGACCACAGCACACACTGTGCAGGCTGTGCCCTGCAGAAGACCCTGGACAAGAAGGCAAGTGGAGGCTAATGCATTGCTCACACTTTGCTTCCCAAGGCATGTGCCAGGGCTGCATCTACCCAGAGGATGGGTTGTTTTTTTCTAATTTGCCCAAAGGCAACTTAGGGCCTATTAGCATCTCTGTTCTGAATAATAATTGGTTTATCTACCGTCCCTTAGTGAATTGAATAGAGATTACAATCAGTCGTTTCATTATCTTGTTCTTCAATGTAAAATTGCAGACAGAGGTAATTGGACACTTTAAGGAAAGTATAGAATGTAAAATATAAAGTAGAAAAATATATTCAAATACATTATTTGATTAATATATTTAAAAAGATTTGAAAATACACTGCATTAAAACAGTAAGAAAATGCCTTAAGGAAGGAAGGACCAAGAAAGAGTTATTTGAAACTGAATGTACCAAAGGAAATCCTTCAAAATGCTCTATTATGTTGTTGGATAACAGGTGAAATTATTGGTTTTATACTTTTATACATTTTGCAATTTTTTACAATAATCCTATTTATTTTATAATTTTAATTTTTTAATGTCCATTATAACTACTGACATAAGGAACATTGTATAAGCTGATGATTTGTATGCTTGTATGCCGTGTGCACATTTCTTTGTGTACATCTGAGTGTAGTTACCACAAGTTCATGTTTTGATAAATGAAGCTTTTGTGGGTCTCCTGGACATACCAGTAAAAATGTGAAATAAACAGTTAACAGTTATATTGCATTGAATTTTTTAATACAGTTCTGTATTAGAGATAAAAACTTGGAAGTCATCTATTTAGATGGCAAGTGAACTCATGGGATCGGATGACTTCGGGTAGAACACAAAGTGAGATTCTAAGATACCTTCCACAGAGTTTAAACATACACTACAGACTGGGTACCAAATAGTCAAAGCTTCATATAAAATCAGAGTTTCATATAAAAACAAATATAATCTTCAGATAAAGAATAACATTTTTCTTTTGAAAAACCAAGTAGAGTGCTTGGAATTAAAAAATAAAAAAAAAAGCTCAAATACTTAGAATATGCACCAGGTTTGAATTTGTTAGATAGACACTTATGAAGATATAGTGTCTTTATAAAAATGATAATTTCTTCTAGGACTATTGCATAATAAATCTTGGCTTTCATTTACATGCTTAACGTCTAAGTGTTCCGTAAAAATAAAATGATGTTTCACTTCTTGCCATTGTTTTATATTTTGCATTTATACTAGCCACTTTTTTGAAGAACTTAGAATGCTGTTTCAGATGGACTCTAGAACGGCATAATGTTATGTGGTTGAGAAAAGTAATAAATACTACTGGATTCCAAAACATGAATGCTTGCAGAAATTTCAGGACTCTGTCAGAGTTGATATACACTGGAGCTTTTGTTTTGAGGAGCTAGAGGAGAAAATGGGTAAGAGTTTGTACAAAGAAGCATTGTAAGAGATTAAAAAAAAAAAGAAGAAATGGAAGCATTTGGGCTGCCCCTTCTCACCATACTCCATATTTTTCTCAAAATATTTCAACTCTCCTCTAAAGAAGAAATTATCTGAAATTACTTTTCAAAAGCTAAAAAGAAAGTACTTGAAATTGAATTATAATATTTTTAAAACACATTCATTTTTCTTTATTTGTGATTGTATTCTGCCACAATTATTTTTGGAATATAAAGGATGAAAACAAAGCTTTGCATCTCTATTATGGATAATCCCTAAGAGCTGGAGGCTAAATTGCTGCCTTGCTGGGAACTCCACCCGGGGATCTCATATTCTCCCTGAGGGAAAATGACCCTTAGGCGAGGATTATGTTCCAGAAAGCTGGACGCCACTCCTCAGCAAATATCCCCAAAATATTTCCTCCATAATCCATCAGCTCTTCCCTGTGCTATTTATGAACATGGCACAGGTTTCCACTCCTGCAAGTTATAATACAGCACCAGGTACTGTATATGTTTATATTCGCCTCCCCTCCTTGATTATACACACCTTGAGAACAAATTTTGTCTTGTTCCTGGAATCTAGCAGATAAAGTGATAATTAGAAGGCACCAAAGAAATGTTTGCTATATGAACAAATGAATCTGAATGAATGAGAAATAGACACTGTTGCCAATTGTTCTGCTGAGGTGTGTGCAACAGCAGAGAGGTTTCAAATGATCTCCTCCACATTGCTTTACCCGGGGTCAGACGGAGAAACTGGAGTGTAGAAGGACGACGAAATATCAAGGGAATCAAAAAATGCCAGAACATTAGAATTAAAGGAGATGTTTCAAGTTGACTTATCCTGTTACATAATTTTACAGAGGATCAGACATTTTAGGTGACCTTTCAAATCACTGTTATTTAGTCGCAGAAATAGAATTATAACTTTAGTTTTTAGACTCCTAAGCCCTATTTTTACATCAACAATTTCCAACTTGTTAAAGTAGCTTTTATTATTTTGCCCCCAGGTCTTAAGTTTTAAAATATCATTTCTATCAAACGAAAGTGATTTTTAACTAACAAAAGGCTTTTCTTGCCATTTAGTTAATAATTATAGTAACAACACAACAGTATTGCTTAATCAGACATTTTATCAGCAGAGAAAATTAGATAATAAAATCAGTGATTTTCTGATTTAAAAAGAAAATGTACCTCTAGTTCCAAAATACTTTAAAAATGCAGTTTATTTTAGTTTTACAAAAATATTAAGAATAGTTAAGACTTTTATGACTAGTTTTGCAAGGCTTAGAGGTCCAAGGATTCTGGGCTGGAACTCTTTTACTACATGCTAATGCTTTGCAAATGTGTTTTCCATCACTTGCTTCCACCATTGCCAACATGCTGGTAAGCAAGTTCCTTCCTCAGTGACCTTACGGTTCTGAAGAAGTGTTTCTATGCCATTTGGTTTTTGGATAATCTGAGGTGTTAAAGTAATGATATTCGGTGAGAATGTCAGTGAGGAATATTCAGTGAGGATACCCAGCAAATATTCAAAGCAATTATTATAATGGTAACCATGATGATTTCCCATCACAGAACATGTAAAACAAAAAATCATTGTCCTCCTATTCTAGTTTTCCTAATAAAGAAATACAAAATGTTGAGAATCTCAGAGAAGAAATCACATTTTAATTAAATGAAGCATTCTTTGTGTGTCATGGGGCTGGACCGGTTAATGAAGTGAGTACAGAGGATGTTGTTGTGGGGCATATGGGGAACATTTAACTTCCCTGCTGGCCCTACCTCTCTTCACATATACCTGATGATGAATGCCATTGCAGTCAAATAAGCAGCAATACAGGTCTACACATTATGAAATCTTTCTGATTTAAAATTATAAGTCTCTACATCTCTTAAGGAATTAAATTATCATAGGTTCAGATGCTTTCAATTAATTAGACATTGGATATGCCAAATATCTGCCAATCCACAGACTCTCATTCTCTCTACACATTTCATCCCTGATTATCAAATGAAAAAGTGAAAATATCCACTAGAGAGAATGAATTATTTTTTAATTTGCTTGATTGTTTCTTGTCCACCCCAACTCCCTTCACATTTTACTATACTGGCCAAGAGTCATACAGGGCAAAGGTATTGCTAGTTAACATTATCTTAAAATTGTTAGCTTAATAGAATTAAATAAGAACTAGAAATGCCACTATATCTAAGGTAATGGATGCTGTGGTATACTGCCCCAAACTCCCTTCTTCAGGACCTAGGTACTAATTTCCCCATCAGCCCACTAATTTTGCCAACTAAAAGCTCATGGCTGAATCTTTCTTCAGGAGCTGCCCTCAACCAAAAGTCCCTGCCTGCATTCAATGACTGGCTAACCTGGTGTAAAGCCTGACTATTCTTTGCCTCAGTTGGAGCCATCTTTGAAGGTCATCCAGCTTGACAGTTTCCTATGAGGTCAGCAGAGATCTACATTGCAACTGCAACGCAGTTCAACCTTTCTCCCAACATGCTTTCCTCTCCCACTTACAGGTGTTGTTCCTGAGAATAATTCCCAATAAACAACTGCGCACAAATCTGTATTTCAGAGGGTGTTTCCCAGGAAACTGACCTATGACATCCAGATGTACCTTAATAGTTACAACGATTTTCGTTACTAACTTAGATTTTCCTTATGTGACTAAAGATGTCTTTACTCCAGTGGGAAGACGTGGTTTTAAACACTTCACTGGAATTTCTTAATGATCTTCTGAGTTTATCCTTGAATAAATAATTCTTTGTATATCTAATGTATTGATAAGGATTCCTTTGCTTGCAAATAACAGAGACCTGACTTGAAATAGCTTAAAGAAATAGGAAAGTGTATTAAAAAGAGAATTGGGATGGAGTTAAAGTCAGGAACAATGGCTATGAGGAGTTAAACATCACCATGCCTTTCTCTCCATCTTTCCCAGTTCACTCAGTGAGGTTACTTCAATTTCCACTCACTGAGTTTTTCCTCAAACTCTGTGGAAGCCATGTCTGCCAACAGCTCCCATGGAGAAATTTTACAGTCAATTCACTGAGAGAAAAAGATGGATTTTTTTTTTTTTTTTAGATTCCGTTTACAAATATCACAGAAAAGGACTCTCATTTCCATGCATGAGTTAGATTCTCTCCCCTGGAGAGCAATCAGCTGTGGCCAGGTTTGGCAGACATATTTGATTCACATGGCAACTCAAATAATTATATGGATGGTGTTGGGGGCAAGAGTGATTTCAGATTAAGGTAGAGGCAAATAGGGTGATACACGAATTAAATAAAAGATATTAAAGCATGATATATGTCTTAAAGTAAAAAGAAAGAAAGTAAGAAAGAAAGAGAGAATTTCTTTAGCTCATAGAATTCATCAGGAAGCATCCATACTAACAGGGGGAAGATGGTAACACTGACCACTTTGTCCTAATAAGTCAGATAAGGGCAAAGGACAATCAGAGTCACTGCTGAATTTCTTAGTGACCTCATCTACCATCCCCAACAGAATCTCTTAATATCACTAGTATACTTCAAAAACTATATTTCACTCTACCAAGAATTCTAGGAGAATGATCTTACTAGCAGTCTTTTCCTCAGGTTGTGAAACAATAAGGAGATAAAGCATCGTATCAGTTACCCTGACGCCAGAAGGACATGGACTTTTATGTCATTCTTAGCTGTGACAAATGGATGAAACAGCATCAGAGTGGTGGTTAATGGGAAAACATTATGTTACAATAATAACTCTGTTGGACAATTGCACCCCCGTGACTGTCCCTATACCACAGTCGTAGGCAGAGATTGCTCTTCTTGCCCCTCTGCCACTCCTGAATATTGTGGTTTGGTAGTCTTACTTTTAGAAGATGACTTTTCCTCTCTGTCTAAAAATTTGGGCCCTATGAAGATCATGCTGCATTTTGAACTTCTCTTTGAAACCATCTGAGTCATATTCAGCATAAAACTAGTATAAAGGAATTTTCAATCAAAGTGCAAATAGTGATATGCACTGTAGGAATTTGATGAGTTATTAAATATATGGTATATAAACTCATTAAATATATATCTGAGTACTACTAAACAAAATGGATGCAAATTTTAGTAGTGGCACAACTCCACATATGGTCCTAAAATTCATATGAATGTATGTACGAATAGATACATACATACTCTACTAGAGAAATACCATAATGAAAAGTGTATATACTCTACCATATATGTGATGATGTATAGACATGAATAATGATCAGGTCTGCTTAGACTAGGGAAGCAATGTAATATATATTTTTGCAGATTTAGACAAAGGATTTGGTAGAGTGTTGGTGTTTAACTCCCTGTTGTACAGCTTCACCAAGTGAGCTTATTCTCCACATATAGTTACTGTGACAGGCTGGAAGTTTATTTACACAATTTCTTAGTAGAAAGAAGTATTTACAAAGAAATCAATAAGTTGCACATGGGGGAAAAATCAAATATTATAGCAGTAATTATAAAGAATAATAATGCCCCGTTATCCCACCCCTGTCATCAATATGCATCTTCTTTTAAGAGGTACCCTGGTGCTAATTTTCACATTTCTAAATAGAATTTAAAAACTTTATACAAGTTCTACTAACCGTGATGAAAGATGAGGATTTAACTCATGTGACTCTCTTCCACTCTTTTCAATCCAATTAAAAAAAATCACTGCACTGTTGTAAACAGGAAACATGCTCATTATAAGGAACTTAAGCAGGAAAACAACAACAAAAAAGCTTCCTAATTCACTCCAAACCTGATAATACATCCATCTGTATATCGTTTTGAAAGAGCTGGACTGTGAGAGAGAGAAAGAAAGACAGACAGATGTGCTGACAGAAAAATGACATCATAATACCATGCTACTTAAAACTTTTAAAAATTTTAAATTAAAAAAAGAAAAAAACTGACGATATTAAAAGAATGGCTGAAGTAAAGGTAACTGCAACTTTATCTCAAAGGATAGATGTTACTTCCCAAAACATCTTTATTAAAACAAATTAATAATAGTAATTTAAAAAATAATATGGAGTCATTATTTTTCTAAATGACACATTCTAAAATTAGAAACAACCGATACTTAGAAAGGAAAAACAATTTACTTAGAACTTTCCCATTTCCTCCCACTTCCTTCTAATCACTTTTCAATTTTGCCAATTTTTATTCTTCTTACATTTCAAATACTTATAACTCTTTACATTGTGTCCTATAATCATAAGTACAAAAGTTTAGTGTTGACTTTGCATTAAAGAGAGTGGGCGCCACTCATTCATAGATCATTTTGTCAGATACATTTCTCATACATTTTTTCATTTAAGTTTATGTCTAAATTGCCCTGATTTCAGTGTTCAGTCTTTTTTATTTTGGAAGAGCTCATGGATGCCATATTTCTTGTGTTCTTTTATGTTTTGGAATATTAGTTGTCATACACATGAATGGGATTTTGGTTGGGTGAGTACTGTTGAACTATACGTTCTTCAACTTCAGAATTTAGAAGAAACTGATCATAGTCTTTTAACATTGTTACTGTGGCGAAGTCTGAGGGCAACTCAACGTTTTCTCATCTTTTAGGCATTCTGCCTAGTTGTCTGAGCAATTCTTTGTGTTTGAAGTTTATAAGTTAGCTTGATGTTAATGATTCTGTATCACATTTTCATAGAATGCAATGTAAGCTTTCTTATATTAGCTATTTAATTAATCCACCAATTCATCTAACAGATATTTATTAGAGTCATCCACTCAGTAGATGTCCCTATTACATGCTCAGAATGTTCAGGTTAATGCACGGACCACAGTGAACAGGATAGACAAGATTTCTACCTTGTTTAGCTTGCAATATATTTAGAGAGAGAGAGAATTTTAATTAATAGTAAGTGCTATAAAGGAAAATAAAACAAAGTTTATTACCTTACATGAAGAGGTAAAAAAAAAATCTTTTTGGAGAATTCACATTTGAACAAAAATAAATTAAGCGAGGAAGCAAACCACAAGGAGGAGAAGATGGTTTTGTGCTAGGAGAAGATGGTTCTAGGCAGATGGAACAGCAAGTACAGTGCCTTACGACAGAAATGAGTTGGGTGTGTTTATCAACCATTATATGCAGTTCATGCAGTAGTTCACATGAATAGGGGTTGGTTTCTTATTCATATGCTATACATGCATCACGGGTTAGAGACATCTCTGCTCAGTGCTTTTTTAATTCTAGAACTTAGGCCAAGTTAGTAGCCTCTATGTGGAGCATCACTGGTTAACACAGCAGGAAAAAAAGACAGGATTGAGCATGAAGCACATGGAGGCTCTTAAATCTCAGAATGACACACATTGGTTCCAATGACATGTCACATGGACACTCAGGCTGTGTTGTAAATTATTTTACAAGCAGGGACACAAAGTAATATAATTTATTCCGATGACACTGAGGAACAAACCATAAGGCCAGAGTGTGCCAGGAGGAGAGTGGTTTTTATAGGTACTGCCATTCATGACAAGAAGTTTGGGTATTATTCTAGAGTGTCATGGGGATCTGGAGGGTTTTGAGTAGAAGGTTAAGAAGATTACTTAGTTGCTGTGTTGACATGTACTCCACAGGACCAGTATGAAAGGACAACTAGTCAGGAACCATTGTGATGGTCTAGGAAGGAGATGATGGGGATTGGTCTAGGTGATAGCAGTGCAGGGAGAGGAAAATGGGATTCAGAATCTATTTAAGAGGTGAGGAGTCTGGACGTGCTCTGGAATACAGCTGCGTGATCAGGAGAGAGAAGCATAAACCTTAGATTTTTAAAATCTAAGCTACTGGGTGGTATCATGTACTCTGATGGGGAGACTGGAAGTAAGGCAGTGGGAGGAGCTAAATGAAGAATCAATCATTTCTGTAGAAATCATATATTAAGTGATTTCAAGTAGAGGGTATATTAGGACAGAAAGCAGAGCCCAGAGTTCTCCAACATTTAAATGTCAAGAAGAGAAGAAGCCAGCAAAGGAGGCTAGAAATAGCTCCAATGGGATAGAAAGTAATTAAGAACTGGTTTCTCGGAATTGAGATGAAAAATGTGTACCTAGAAGAAATAATTGACTGTTTCATATCACCTTGCATCAGTCAGGGCTTTTTTGGAAGTCAGCAGAAAACACTCAGGCTAGTTTAAGCAATAAATTTAACATCAAAATGGGTGCATACAGATGATAGGAGGGTAAAACATCATCATCATAGCACTGACAGCTCATTGGAGGAGTCAGGGGAGAGGAGGGAGAGCAGATTGCTGAAAACACGCAGAGACGGGAGCATGTGCTCTCACGCCCTGGGCCGGCCTAGCAGGGCCATCCGCAGTTAGGGGACAGGTCCCACGGAGGCTGAGGGCTCTGACCTCAGGCCCTTGCACCTCTGCCTGCCCGAGGCTCTCCTTAGCCACTGGGTTATGGCAGACCAGTGCACCGGAGTTCACACCTGAGGAGATGTCTTAACCAACGAGAGATGAGGAAAGGTGGAAAAATACCTCAGGGTTTTCAACCCACACGGGGTTGAACTGAGGTAACTTCTACACAGTCTCCCAGAGGAGTCCCCAAAAGAGCAAGCCCCATTGCCTGTGGTTGAAACCTTCTCATTAGCACACTCTTTCTGTCTTTCCTTTCTTCCCTCTCTCACAGGGGCTCACTCACTGTATTTTCTAGGATCACTTCCCAAATGTAGTACTTACCCCCCAATTTTTGTCTGAGTTTCCTTTTGTGGAAATACAAACTAAAACAAGATGAAGATGATGAAAATAAGACACTGTAAATAAAAAGTAAAAATGTAGAGAGAATTTTTTTATGCATAGAACGTCGTCAGAGGACATCTAATACTTTCGTAATTGGAGTCCCCAAAGGAAAAGCAATTCCAAGTACTTAACCTTTCCAGATCATGGAAGGATTTAAAAAATTTCCATATTCCAATATTGATGAGAACAAGCCATCAATATCCAAATCTCAGGAATATAACACCCCCTTCCCCAAATCTACAGACGTTTCGCTTATAGGTAATGAAGCTAAAATCATGAATAGAATATTATTAAACAGAAAAAATATATAGCAGAAAGTGGAAGGTAAGAACGGTTCGATAGAAGGAAATCTGTTAACGTAATTAATCACATTAATAGATATAAGAACTTATGTGACCATTTGGTTCATATATTTTTAAAAAAATCAATAAAATGAAACATCCATTCTCGGTAAAAACCCTGAAATAGGAATAGGCTTCCTCTTTATACATCAGCAAACTTTAGAATCAACATGGATGTTCTTCTCCTTTTCCAACACTGCTGCTCTAGTCCACATGCATAGGAGTTTTCCACGATGAAATTCAATATAACCTATAGCTTCAAACAGCATGCCTATCCTTATTTCAAAATTTCTGGCCAATTTAGGGACATACAGATTCCTGCCTTGGATTTGAATACCACATCTGGAAAATCACATCAATTTGGTTGGAATGCAACATCTATTTAATATAAACCTTATTTTCTTGAAAATATTTAATAATAAATTTTACCAAAGCATAACAGTATTTATTCTTCTCATTTTTTCATGACCATTTAAAAAATCCTCACAGATTATCATGTCACCAAGCTTCAATGTCAGTTTCCTTATTCAAAAGATCTAAAACCTATTTGAACTTTAATTCTTTAAATTATTGCAGAAATATATAGAATTTTCTTTCCACTTGCTATTTATTCTTTTAAAAAATTATCACTTATTTTTTGTAACTGCAAATTTAGAAAAAAATAGTTGGAGACGAATAAAATTGCCTTCATGACCATTTGATAGAACTGATAGCAAATTAAAATTCCACACTTTTATTTTACCTCTCTTCTTTTCATCTTGGGGATCTGGCACCTTTTAGTTAAAAATATCTGTTCAGGGAGCTGGCCTGGTGGAATACTGGTTAAGTTTGTGTGCTCCGCTTTGGTGGCCTGGGGTTCGTCAGTTCAGATCCTGGGTGCGGACCAATGCACCGCTCATCAAGCCATGCTTAGGCGGCGTCCCACATAGAGCAACTAGAAGGATGCACAACTATGACATAAAATTATCTACTGGAGCTTTGGGGAGAGAAAAAAACAGAGAGAAGGAGGAAGATTGGCAACAGATGTTAGCTCAGGGCCAATCTTCCTCAAAAAAAAAAAAAAAACCTGTTCAAATTGCATTAGAAGCCACCATTTGTTTTTCAAGATTCTAAAACAAATGCCTTTGTTCTCTATTTGCTAAACCAGTCTCATTGGCATTGGCTTGTGTTACTCATTTACCATTGGTATTTAAAGGAATTAAATTCTCTCTAAGTTTACATGATTATTTCTCCAATGTGTACGTATATGGTACAACAGGGAACAGGGAATTTTCATAGGATGAAGCAAGGAAACCATTTTGTGTGTGGAAATGTGTGTGTGTGTGTGTGTGTGTGTGTGTGTGTGTGTACCAGAGGGAAAACTGAGGAGGAGGAAAGATGAGATAACTGAAGGAAAAACAAGTCATAAAAATTATATTAATAGTTACTCCCACATGATAAAAAAAATCGCAGAAAACAGATTAATGGCATGATACTTTCTAAACATCTTTAGACTTTACATATTTATGAGTAAATACATAACTGTATTGTTAAAATTTCTTTATTATTTTACAGGACATTTATTCATAAATACATTCATGTTTATTAATGACTTAACTATGCAGTGTCTGCTTAAAAGAATATTCTATCATAATCTTTTCTAAAAGAGTTCCTTCATTGGTTACAGTTTCACATGGAAGAGAATGATATTTCATCTCTTTAATTATGAAAGTTAATTAACTACTAAATATGCTACATACAAACCATGCATCTCCATCAGCGTTTCCACCATCCATCCTTTCTTATTTTCTTGTTGTTCCTAAATTTCTAACCCTATCAACAATACTCTATTATTGCAAAACTCAAAATCTTTCTCCAGTCTATGATATCCTCTCTCACTTCTATCTTTCCTTCTCTACTGGTTTCTTTCTCCTCATTGTTTAAGGAGACCCAGGTATGTTCCACTTTAAAAACAAAACAAAACAAATTAACAAGAAAAGCTCACAAAAAAACCAACATCCTCATCAAACTATCATTCTATCTTTCTCTTCTTCACTCCCAATGTCTTGGAAATAATTTTCTACCCTTGTTATTCATATTTGTACACCTCCCACTCTCTCCTTATCTCACAGAAGACTGAATTATATATATATCTGTATATCTATATATCTAATAGTCCACAGAAACTGATGTTCTTTCTGACATCAACAAACAAATTGAATCTGGATAAATCCAAGGGACACTCCTTGGGATTTATCACGACTACTAATAACACTCAAAATGGTTATCTTAGTCTCACTTTATTGTCTGCTCCTTCTCCTCTTCCTCTATGGCTCTTCCTTATCTTTCTGATATATACATGTTGGGGTGACTCAGGGAAAAACCATGGGCCCTCTTCTTTCCCAATCACATCCTCTCTCTGGGTTGTCTCAGTCACTCTAGGTGCTTTGACTCCTATCTTCATATGATTAGAGAAGTCACTCTAAGAAGGTTAGATTTAAGCTGTGATGTGAATTCCCACATTCAACTAATTTCCACTTCCAAAATTGCCAATAACTACCAATTCTAATGTCTAAATCTTTCTAAAAGTCATCCATTTGTTCTATATCGATTGCCACTACTCTAGTTCAATCCATAATTATTTTTCCACTTTGTCTCCTATATTCATCTCACACCTCCATTTGTTACACTACAGAAGAAAGTGATAATTTTTTTTTTTTGCTGGGAAAGATTCGCCCTGAGCCAACATCTGTGGCCAATCTTCCTCTTTTTTTTTCTTCCTCCCCAGTGCCCTAGTACATACTTGTATATTCTAGTTGTAGATCCTTCTAGTTCTTCTATGTGAGCCACCACCACATGGCCACTGACAGACAAGTGGTGTGGTTCCATGCCTGGGAACTGAACCCGGGCCACCAAAGCTGAGCATGTGAAGCTGTAACCACTACGCCATCAGGTCTCACTCTATAATTTGTCTTCAACACAAGATCGTCATATCATTTCTTTACTTAAAACACAGAAATGCTATCACATTGCTCGTATAATAATATATCAAATCATTAATTCAGTCCTCAAGATTTTCATCATAAGTATCCTCCCGTTATCTCAGGCTACGCCACCCACCACTTCATATCTGCACACAGACCGCAGAGGTCTTTCCTTGAACTGGCACTACTCCTTCTTGACTTAAGACCTTTGAACTTGTTCTTTTCAGATTGGAAGACACCCTTCTCTCAACCTGCTTTACCTAGCTAACTCCAATTCACACTTCGGTTTGCTGTTTAAATATTATTTCCTAAGAGAAGCTCCCCCAACCCCCACTGAACTTAGAGCTCCCTGTTATACATTTTCAGATTTACTTTTGCTTCAAAACAATTGTCAAATTTTAAATAAATAATTAATTTTTGTGTTTAATGTTTGCATGCCTCCTCAGACTATTAGTGACCATGTCTTAGTGACAGACGGAAGCCTAGTGCTAGCACATGGTAGACACTCAATCAATACTTGTTCCGTGAAGGAGGAATGGGAGGAATGAATTGTTATAGGAAGTGAGTGAGAGAGTAGAGACGGAATGTGGCAGTCAAAACCAGGAGAATGAGAATGGATGTAAATCTTACACGAAAGGAGAACATAAGACTTATGTGAGGATCGTAGGACAGTGTGGAAGCAGGAATGGCTCCAATATTTAAGATTTTTACTGGTTGTATGTACTGGAATATTATGATTATTGAACCATCAATTTTTAGTGTAAATCACATAATTGTAATCATATAATTTCTAGCAGTGGACTAGACCAAAGAAATTTAATATAAATCCATAACTTGATAAATAAGGATACTCAGTCCAGAGAAATAAATAATTCTCAATTTCTCAATGAATTTATCAATAAAATAAGTATGCATGGATAATGCATTGCTTACACGACCAATTTTCTAAGTTGAAAATTTTCCTTAGAATATATAGCGCTGAAATCGTGTTGATATTTTTGTAAAATGAAATAGTGATAGTAGTGCTATCCATTTATTAAAGTTTGTATTTCCAAAATAGGCATACTCTTACATGGGTCTGCTAAAAATAATCTGAGTATGTTTTGGTTCTTGAGAAAATTAATATTTTAATATTCACTCTTATTGGTTAACAATGAATCTAATGTAAGTAAATTCTGAATGTTTTTCACTGATTTGATACACTGATACGTGTCAATTTTTTTTGCTATTTTTCAGTTTGATAAATAAAAAATTAATTTTACTTGTTTCTAATTCATGAATCTCTTATGTGAACACACGTGACTCATTTAACTATTAATTTTTTAAATAACAAGGATTAATTCAGATGCAGTCTTAGGGGATTACAGAAATCATGCATATAAGGCACCATCACATCTTTGGAGAAAACAATCTACATGAAAGTACAGTCCTTGATACTTGGATGCTCGTATACTGAAAGGCATTATTTAAACATGGGGTCTCAAGACTGTACTGTGTCCACTGTTCCATTTTTCAAGGGCAGTAACTTTTTGTTTTTCATTTTTGGTGCAATAATTGTAGGACTTTTTTGCTGTTTACAGACGGTAGAATTGTTTGTTTTTTCTGCAGTAATAAAACCTTTTTTTATTGCCTATTTTCTTTCACCATCATAATTATTATGACTTTGAAATCCTCCTGGCATTTTATAAGTAACAGAACAAATAAAACCATGTTAACTTTTCTGTTTATTGTAGAATGAACAGTACTTGAAAATAGTTGATGAGGGACTGTAACGCTCAGGGGCTTTGCAATGGGAAAAATATAATCTAGCTCTTCAGCGGTGTTTCCAATACGACTCGGGACAGTATGATGAAAAATACTCACTACCTCAATGATAGTTACCAATAAGAAAAATGTATATGTAACTATGGCTAAAGCTATATAAAGCCCTTTTGTGTACAATATTCCAGGGATGTAACTAATTTTCTTCAGTGATGCTGCATTGGATATATGTTCATAGTTTGTAAGTAAAAATATTACCAGAGTTATTTCTAAGTGAATTTAAATGATAGTTCTCATAAATGTAGTTTTTTAGTATAAACCAATCATTTTTCAAACTCACCGTAGCTGGATCCAAGCATATTCTAAAAACTCTCCTGGAGGTCCTAATAGGCAGGGAGCTGAGAGCCTCTGATTTAAATGGATATAATTCGTTTACATCATTATTTAGCATGCTACCTCATGCATAGTAAGCAGATAGTAACTACTCCTTATTAATGGAAATGATTATAATTTTGGTTCTGTCATATCCTGGGCCACATTGCCTGGTGTGGGGATGTGCTCAGATTGGTCCCATTTACCAACATGGTTTCAAAATGTGAATTCAGTCCTCAAATCTTATTAGCCACTCCTGAATATGGCTATTCAAACAATAAGCAATAGTCAAAATGTAATGACATATTCGTTGTTAGCATCTGTGCAAGCACTCCATTGTGCCCCAGTATAGGACTTCTCTCATAAGTCTTGCCAGGCTCATGACACACGGTACTTCTCCTTCAACTTGAAGTGACTGAGTGTATAGAGCAGACCCCGAGCTGCTTACCTAACTAGCGGCAGGGATAAGGTTGCCTGAAAGAACTGTCCCAAGGGAGAAATCCTGCTCTTAGAAGCCAAGGCCAATACATGAGAGAGAAAGGATGGAGTGTTTGCTCCTTTCTTGAAAGAGCAGTGTTATCGTCCACTCTTAAACCTGGCTCAGAGAGTGTGTCGGGCTTTGACTACTTAATTTATCAAGGCTTCCTCCCTGGAAAAGAAGTGAGAGCAAGATGTGGGGCCTGCATAGGAAGAAGAGATCAATGAATGTTCGAGGCCAAAAGTGAGTTTATGCTTTTATGCTAAAGGAAGAAATCATTTTACGTTTTAGTTCCACTTAATTGCTGTAGCTTTTGGTTGCTTTGGAGGCAAAAATCACACATCCAAGGCTGCAAATCCTACCTCTTCCACTTACTAGAATTCACCTCGAATAGAATGTTGAAATATCTATTAATCCCACTTTCCATCCAAAAATTGTTTGCAATATTAGTCTCCTTTCAGGAATTTGATAAGAATCAAATATGATAAATCAGTTTCAAGAAGTGATCCCTAAATTATTTATGTGCATTAACAATAAAAGTTTCCATGGTCAAATATGTTTGAGATAAACTATCTTTATTTCAGTATTTTCAGATGCTTTTATATGCATTGTAAATCTCCAGAGGAGGATATGGCAGGCTTTCTTTCCCAAAATTATTTATCCATAGAACCTCTTTTCCAAAAAGCATCTCAGAGAATTAACAATTTAATAATTTGTTGAAAACGTTTGGAAAACATTGAGTTAGTCACAAGTAAAGTGACTAAGAGAGCACTTAGTGTAATGAAATTTTTGTACTTTGTGATTTGTGAACAATGCAGGTTTTGTGTTAACTATATCCTTTCCATTATGTTCTGTGGTTGAAGTGGGCACATTTGTGTGGGATATATAAATCATGTGAATTGGCTATTTCAGAAGAGTGGTGGGCACCAGAGTTCCACCAGAAAACAAGTTCTGGGTGTGAGACACAGGGATAAAAGGACTTTTAATCTGAAGTTTTCTTAATCTGAATGGTGATAAAATTTACAGGGGGAGAAAAAGGGCACGGCTCTCCATCAATCAAGAGCTTAGAAACAGTGTATTAAGAAAGGTCTGGGTTAAAATTAGACTAAAAGTAGGCAAAAAGGAAGGAGAGGAGAAAGGGAGAGAGGAAGGAAGGAGATAAGGAGGGAGAGAGGGAGGGAGAGAGGGAGACAGGAAAGAAGGAAGGAAGGAAGGAGGGGAGAGAAGAGGGAAGGATCATCCCTGAAATACAGGCAGAGAGAAATTAGGTCTGGAATTATGCAACTGAGGAGAATCAACAAAATATTTCAGAGCCAATAGGTCTCTCTGCAAAGTCTCAGTAAACTTTTTTCTCTTAACTTGAATGAGTCTAGACTCTTTTGTTCCGCATACTACTTATTACTGGAAAATTCTCACACATACAGTGACGTAATACCTAAGTCTACAGAGAATAGAATACTGTGACTATAAGGTCACAGATGAGAGAGAGGACCCTCCAGGTTCTTGAGTAGCAGCTGTCTTGGGTATAAAAGTAATAATAATAGTAATATTGATAATACAGAGAGCTCCCTCCATCAAAATGTCCAGATGTTTCTTTCCCGGTGTCTTCTGTTCCACCTTCACTCGGGGACAGTTAACATCTTCGTTGCCTTACTTCTAATGACATCCCATAAACTAGGTCCCAAAAGGCAGTACAATTTATTAGAAGTCACTAATTCCTTAGTGCATCTGTTATTCCACCTTTATACAAGAATAATAACATTTAATCACCAAAAACATATTCTAGAATACTAGAAGTTAAAAAAAAATCGCATGAATATAAACTCTTATTGTAATCAAAATCTAGGTTAAAGGAAAATAGGTCATTGAGATCTGGCTTTGAAAACTCCTTCCCATTGCTCTGCGGCCCTGTCTGCACCCCATTCTACTGCACTGCTGAGAGATTTCACAATCCATTTCCCCCTCCACTCTGTGTAACTTCAATGAGCATAATTTCAGATCTGTTACAACTAGAGTGTTGTGATGAATAAAAAGACACTAAAAAGAAAAAAAAAAAAAAACTATGATCCACTTCAAGGAAAGTCTGCCAAACACTATTTAAAATGCTAGCACTTCTCATCCAGAAACTGATGTAAACTAAAATATAGATGACTTTTTTCATGTTCCATTTAATAAAGTTTCTTGATTCCACAAAGCAAGAAATCCTGGATCGACATTTAGCTGCAGTAAGAGAAAGTGCAGCGTTGTGCAGGAGCAGATAAATACTGTGGCAGGGCACGATTCTACACTGCTCCTCTACAGGTCTGTGAGGGGAGTGTTACAGCGAATTGTGCTGTTGGTCCTTAGCGGTCAGGGACTGGAGGTCCTGATGTGACAAGCTATGCATATAACAACATTAACCATAGGAAATTCTAAATACATCCAATTCTAGACAAGAAGTAAAAAAATCCATTGCTTGTACATTAGTGTATTTTTAAAATATTCTACAAAAATTCAATTGTATGAATCTTTTCTGCATTAGCTCGATATTACCAATATCTTTATACTAGGGTGGTTGTCAGAGGAAAGGGGAACGGATACTATCTGTAGGATTTCTCCGTGCAGTAATGTGGACACAGGGACTGGGATGTCCAACAGTGAATCTTGGGGTTATATCCCGCTGGTCTCTGCAGTTCAGAATGTTGCGGTTCCGCCCACTGCTTGTTCAGGAAAGTGAGGTACGTAAAAGGGGCATTTCAAATGGTGCTCTCTGTCTGGACTTAGTCCATGGGACTGCCCCATTTTTGTCTCTTCAATCTCACTTCAGTTTGCTTGCTTCTTTGAGAATCATCTCCCACTAATGGGACTCCTCTTTAGCTGCAATAAGTTTAAAGCAGCTCCTTTTAGTCCTGTGCTAAGAAGTTCAAGGCCATGCCTGACTCAGAATTAAAGAGTGAGTAGGAGAGAAATCGTTGCCATGCATTTTCTAACTCTGATAGACTCTACTTCTGAAATACAATTAGTTCTTCCAGTTTAATCGTCTTGGCTCTTTGTATCTGCCTGCAGCAATATTTGCAAATACAGATCTCCTTGTAATGGCACTCTCATGGGTGAGGTTCTTTGGTATTTTTCCCACAGACAGCTCCACCATGTATCATATGCACATGAGGGCAGAACTAGAAGACACAGATTTGCTGACCCAGTTCCACTGTGGCCCGTTTTAAAATTTCCTTTGGTAGTTGCAGGTCTTGTTGCAAGAAGTAGCTTCCACAATCACCACATGCAATGCTTGTGACTGTTGGTAATTGATTGCATCTCAGATCCAAATCCACTTCTCATTGCAAAAGGAATCTAAACTCTTTAGGTGCTTTCCCTTTGTCGGCTGGCAAGGTGTAAAGCTTGGTCAGTAGATGGCGACAGAGAGAAACACAGGCGGCAGAGACTTGCATGGTTCTGGTGTGTTCTCAGCATGCTCCCGCAGCACGTTAGGCTTCGTCGGGTCCATGGTGTGGACAGTCTCCTGGTGCCTGGCTCTGCAGTACAAGCAGCTGCTCCAGCCC